>CAJGYM010000001.1:4956486-5678510 GCA_904845305.1 Caenorhabditis auriculariae | reverse complement strand
GAAACTACTTGCGCTAGAAAGCACAAAATTAGTTATATCGAGATCATTCGATCCATTCCAAGTGCAACACCAAAAAAACCTGCTCCTTGTCGAGATAGGCCATTCCGCTGAGGACTTGAAGACAATATTTCCGTTTCGTTTCCAGACAGACTTGATCCGGTTTTCTAATCGCTTCCACCAAACTTCCACCTAACAGTTGATGCTCAGTGAATTACTTTGATACGGAGAGCGAACCCGGGCACAGTTCCATGACAATCATGATCGGCTCTTTCTGTGTGGCGACTCCGTAGAGCTTGACAACGTACTTGTGGTTGAGCTTGAGCATCAGGTTCGCCTCCCGGAGAAATGTGATTCTGAACTTAGAAAATGCAGAGTGGTCTCTACAGGGGAAGTCTCCAGGGTCCGAGAAGATTCCACTCTAAAGATTCTATATTGCCTCACTTCTCCTTCTAGGGTGCACTGAAGCTTGCAAAAGTTTGTCTTTTCATTTTTCTAATTGAAGAAAGAAACTAAAAACCGCTCGAGCTTTAGGAACTTAGGGTTCGAATCCCTATGGGGATCACTTCAATTTTATCACCCTAAGGAGCACTAGGCGTTTATAAGTATCTTCCGTCAAAAATCTCACTTCTACATGTTGGCCCTTAATATAGTTAGTATTTGAATAGTTACTTGTCATCGGTGCTCAAATGATTTCCCTTGAGCGTTTTCACAGCCACGTCAGCAGGTTTTGTGAACAGGCCGAGGGTCAGGCTTCCGCGGAAAACCTCGCCGAACTCGCCATTTCCAAGCTTTTTCCCGAGGTTCACCTCAAATTCATTTATTTGATGAATGCAGAAACTGGAGAAAAATATTTGAAAATTCAGAAAAAATTGGAGCAGAAGATCTGACTCAGTGACCCTATAGTGGGCCCTATAGGGGCAACCTTAGAGGCCCTTGAAGGTCAACTTCTAGGGACCACTTCACTTTCTTTTATAGAGACCTTTTTTTTCTCCTAATCCCTATAGACAACACTCTGGCGTTACTGAAGATATCTTCATAAACGATTAGAATTTAGAACGATTAGAAACTTTTTGGTGAGTTTTCCAAAAATTTCGGAAAATTTAAGTTTTCTCTTCAGAGCGCGCTTGCAGCAACTCTATGAGCGTTTTCTGCAGATCACTTTTTTTAGTTTAGTTTTAAAAAAAACCTGTTCATGATAAAGTTGCCACTGTTCTCGTTGGATCCAATTAAAGAGAGAAACTCCATCTTTGTAGACAGGCTTGTGAGTTTGTTGGTGGTAGCGGATCAGGTCGGGAACTGTCTGGAAATTTTTTTTCATTTAAAACCAGTTATCGATCGATTATGAAACAATTATAAATCGATCCCACTTTTTTTTGAATCGAGATTTCAAGAAAAAAGCTGCAAAAAGGCCCAGGAAAAAAGCCAGAGATTCGTAGACCTTTTACGGTCTAATGATAAGTTGAAAATTATAGGAAGTTACTAAATCACTTCATATTCATTCCAAACCGGTTAACTTTTGTGAGAAGAATCATATTTTCTTTTTGATTATCAATAGAGCAAATTTTGACTTTTTGGCGGCTCTTCTTTCTCATTCTTGCCTTCATCAGTGAGGTCACACTTTGAGGCTTCCGGACCTTGGTAACGTAAACCGGACGCGCCTCGAAAGCTTTAGTTTCTATTATCGAGGTCCGAGTTTTCAGGTTTATCAATGAAGCACGAATAAACCTTTTCGCAGCACTCGAAGTCATTTTTCGTAGTCTTCTGAACTTACCTCGAAACAATATTCCAATAGATAGTAATTCTTGCTTTTGGTCCGTTGAATCGCGAGATGATGACATTTTTCGTTGAAATAAACAGAAACGACCACGCACTCAACCATTTTTTTTTCATTTTTGAATTTTCAATGTCTTTCAAACTTCTACTTTCTTGACGACAGCCTTACGAACCAGAAATTCTCCTTGTTTCTTCAAAAGCCGCGTGGCTTCTTCTCTGGCCATATAACCGTGATAGAACGGCTCGTCGTCGAGAGCGGCTCCGTTGGCGCCGTTCCAACTGCCTACCTGTAGAATTAATTTGGAATTTACTTGAGAATAAATTAATTAGATTGTTCCACGAAATTCTTGAGTTTTCTGAAAATACGAAAACCCATTATCAAGTTCAAATATCACAACTTTTTTTGAGATATTTTTTTCCAAGAAATACCCTTTTCAGTTCGATGAACCTCTTGTTGTTCCGCCGGGAACTTTTCAATTTTCCTTTGCTCTGAAGAAAAAATGATTTCTGTTACTTCAATATTCATTGTTCCAATTTCACCGGTGTTTTCTGTTTTTTGCTCTTCGGCGTTTCCTTCGGTGACAGTGTTTTCAGTGTCGTTTTGATGTTCTAAAAATTTTTTTTTACTTTTAATCTATCAAAAAAATCAACCTCATCTACGACTTCGTCAATGGTTTTTACAGAAACATGATTCGATGATGGCTGGAGTTCTTTTGGCTGGAATTTTATTTTAAAAAAATCATTTTTCAGATAAAGTCTGGTCAGATTATGAATGTCAATGACGTCATTCGAAAAGGCTCAGCGGGAGGCTCGCTTTCTGATTGGTTCATCGCGCCATTAGGGGCGGAGCTTGAGCGACGACTAGACATTCAAAATCTGAGCAGAATATTAAAAAAAAGGATTACCGATGAAGATTTTTTCACAACTGATGTCATATTGCTCGCATCTGGAGCCTCTTTGTTGACGGATATCTGGATTCAATGATTTTTTATCGGCTAAAAATTTTGTTCGAGATTTCAAAGTCGAAAGCCTGAATTAATAAATAATTTCGATGCGAAGAGCCTTTCTCAGTGGTAGTCATTATGCACCTTTAAACGTGATTTCGTAGCGCCAAAACCTCCTCAAAATGAAAAGAAAGTTGAATTAAATCAATAAAAGCACATTAAATTGGTTAAACATTAAATCAGACTTTTTCTGAGTCAAACACTTTTTTTTTCGGAATGATTCAAGGCGAAAACCCTTTTTCCTGTAAACTGAACTCAGTGGTGGTGTTCTATGCCATTATGTGCCTTTTAAAAGGCTTTTTTTTATACGGAAAACCTCTTCAAGATGAGTGGAGGGCTGAATTGACGAGTGGACAACTCTATTTGTTCTCTACAATAAATATTTTCGAAATAATCAATGAAATTAACAATTTACCTTTCTTCTACTAGCACGATCACGTTCAGTTCCAAGGTTCCCAGCTTTCCCTTCGACATTTTCGGACTAAAGTATTTTACTTCACCTATTTGAAGGCTTACTCTAAAGGAAAAACCTTTTCTTTGCTCCTGCTAGTCCCTGGAGTGGACGACATTATACAGAAATGAGCTTGAACTTCATTTCACACTTTTCTTTATCTTTTTCTAGGTTTTACTTTTTATATAATTTGAAAGCACATGTTCGCCCCATTGTCCGTGTTTTTTTTCAGTAATTTAAAATTATTACTTGTTTAAGCAGCACAGAAAGCTCTCTAAAAAGAAGCTTTTTCAATTTTTGGAGAAATTATTACGGTAAGGCATCCGTCCGCAATCCATCGCGTCTGTGACACCATGACGCCTGTTGCTCGTCCGTTTTATTTTTAGATTATTGCTTTTTTCAATGGCGTCAACTTAATTGCTTCCGCTTTAGTAAATTCAATTAGAGAGACCAAGAAATGAGTGTTTATTTGCCCGGTGACCATATCGATTCGCCGTCCTCGAGCGACGCGAAAATCATTGTTGGGTTAGTTTTTCTTAATACTTCTCTAGTTTTTATTATTTTTTTATTATTTTCTTTTTAATTCTTATATTTACAGTTATGGCATTGATCTGCAGAATGACCAGTTGGTAACCGTTCAACCTGGATTATTACGAACGAGTGAGAACAAAGTCTGGATCAGCGTCCATAGTAAAAGGTTTTTCGAGATTTTTAGTTCGAAATTGCGGATTCTTTTGAAGGTACATCCCAACTGAAGGCGATCATGTAATCGGCGTAATAGTCGGGAAAGCTGGAGATTTCTTCCGAGTTGAAATTGGCGCCGCCGAATATTCTGTGGTTGGTTTTATTTTTTCAGGTAAAAAAAAGGAAAATTTTAAAAAATTTTATTTTTTTCTTGAGATCTACTGACTAAGTATTGACCATTATAGGTTTGTTTCACAAAGTTCGAAGGAGCCACCAAAAGGAACCGTCCGAATCTGAAAACCGGCGACATAATCTATGCGTTAGTCGTAGAATCTTCGCCCCAGATGGAATCCGAATTGAGTTGTGTCGACGACGAGGCGAAGGCCCGGGGAATGGGACAACTCCACGGCGGATTTCTTTTCAAGGTTTCTTTTTTAACCGTTCTCAATATTGAAAAGATCCAGATTATAGTGGAATCATAGAATATACCATAAAATTAGAGAAAAAAAAAATTGTTTTTCATAAAGTTTCACACAAGTTTCGAGGCTGACTAGCTTTGAAATTATAAAAGATTATGTCGTTTTTAATCCATTCCATAGAATCCAAAATAGCCGTCCGAGCGTGAAAAAGATTTTTGTAGTGTCTGACAAAATTTTGAATTTCTCGCGAATGACTTTGAACACGCCATTAACTTTTTTTACGTTTAGGTTTTTTAAAAGCTCTGGCTGATATTTATAGGTCTTGTAAAAAACTGAAAACGGGCTTTTTTCCACGGTAGATTAAAAGCTTGCTAATGAAGAAACTTGGGAGATTTTTCCGACCTTGAAGGCTCAGAAATTTTTTGGTATTTTCAGTTCAATCTCAAGATTTAAAATGTGTTTTTTTCCGTTATTATCATTAGATATTCATCCTAACAGTTATGTTATATCAAGATGAAATCCCCGATTTTCTAGAAAACATTCGGAAATCAACAAATCTTCTAATAAAGATGATTATATTGAATAGAAGACTGAAAAAAATTTTACCATTTAAAAACTTTTTTTCTTTTTGTGGGGCCAGCTTCATTTTTTTGTTTTTGTTTTTTTGATAGTTTCGCAATGAATCAGAGGAAAAATGGATGTTAAGACCTCCCTGAACCACGCCCGGCGGCTACTCAGCCCAACTTGCCAAATTTTGCCGACTACTGGCCGATTCTTCAAATTTGAAATCACCATCGGAATGAACGGCAAAATTTGGATCAAGGCCCAATATTCTAATGAGGTTTTCCCGATCCTTCACGATAAAAATGATGATTTTTCTTCAGATTATCGCGATTTACAACATTATCAAGGCTTCTGAAAACGTTGGCGAAGGCGAGATTGTCGATTTGGTTGCCGATTTGCACGCCAGATTCCGAGGGATCCATTCCGATTCTTAATCTTTATTGTTTTGTTTGTTTTAATCGCTGTTTTTTTGTTGTTTTTTTATGTTCATAAATCGCTTTTAAAGCCCTCATTTGTTCATTTTTTTCTGGGGAGTTCGGCGTTTTTTTCACGCTTCAGATATTTTTTTACGTTTATAGATGAAATATCGGATTTCTTCAAGTCTAAAAAGAATTTTTATTTTTTTATTTTTACTGGAAAAATTTTTTTAGTGGTCACCAGAATAATGAAATTATCGGCTACTAAAATATAATTTTTTTGAACTTTTTTTCAGTTTGATATAACAAAATACAGAACTTGTTCTATATTTTTTTAGAAGACATCTTAGCCATTTCATAGCAAAAATCAATGAATTTTTTTGAAAAATTCAATTTGTTAATTTTTCTGTTTTTCTGGTATAATTACAACAGCTTTAGTGATCAGTGACGTTTTCCGAAGCCAAATTTTGAAAGAAACAGAAAAAACAACAACATTGAGATAATGAAATGGACTCCGAAACTTAATCCAATAGCGCCCTTTTTCTGCGAAAACAAAGAGCAAAATCGAATTTTTTGTTGGACCTTTTTCTGATTTTTGAAATGAAGCTGTCATAGAGTTTTTTCGTTTAGTCTTATAAATAATGAAAGATAGTTTTTTTTTTTGGAGAAGTTGAGAAAAATTACCGTCAGAAAAGACAATAATTATTTTTGCTCACTTTTACCTAATATGGAGCTCCATCTCCTCTCTAATTATACGAAGATTTTCTGTATTTTTTTATCCTCAGCTCAAAAAAATGTTCTACACCAAGCTACGAAGATTGATGAAACGATGAAAACTCTTTCAAAAAAAGGTTGAAAAAAATGTTCTAATTAACCTTTGTGGAGAGCTGCGTCTCAACGTCGCAGTCATAGCTTTTTTAATTTTTTTGAAAGTGTTTTTTTCTACACTCTTTTTCGAGTAAAAAAATAAAATTTAGTATTGGTAAAATAGCGAGAGAATTTTTGTATCATAAGTGAGACAATCTTCGATTTTTTTCATTATTTGAACCTTACAAACAGTTTATTTCGATCAATTAATGCAATATTTCTTCGTTTAAAAAGAATTCGAAGAGTTTCTTGAGTCGTTTTTTTGAACACGATAAAGCTTTTTTTCAAATAAATTTCTATAATGTAAAAACGACGGACCAAAAAGTAAAAGTATTGTGTTTTTGACGGCTTTTTTTCCACAATGATTCTTGATTTTCTTCTTATTTTTTATAAAAAGTTCTTGGAAGGATTTTTCACGACGGTTAATTTTTTTCTTTTTTTCATTTCATGAAAGGTTTTCAATGCTTTTCTTGCAAGATTCCCTTTCTTTCCTAAAATGAGTTTTGGTAGGCTTTCCCACAATTCTCGCTTTTCCCATTTTTTAAAGGCTTTAATTTTTTTCACGATTATTCCTGGTTTTATTCTTTTTATTCTCATTAAAATATATTTTTTCAAGATGGGTGGCGAGAGTTTGGTGGAGCAGCGGCAGGCGGAAGACAAGGCCGCCTGGGACGCCTATTGGAAGGTCCGAGACCTCGACTCCCGAGGCACCATCTACCCGCGGATGCGCTACTACGTCCACAAGGCCTTCGATAAGCCCGCCACCTGGTTCCGAGGTTCATTTTGCTTCACTTTTGTTCATTTTACTCATGAATTGAATAGTAGCAGTAGATTTAAAAAGTAACGATTTTTGAAGAAAAAAGTAGCCGAAACTTGTTCTCTTTGCTTTTAGAGATTCAGTTTTTTGTCCGCATGGTTTTCGACAAGCCTGCCACCTGTTTTTTTTTTCAAATCGCGGAACGAAGGAGCATTTTTCATTTCTTCAGTACAAAGTAAATACAATATTTCGGCTCGCAAATGTGTAATTTTTGAGTTTGGTCTTCCAAATGGTATTTCTGACAATTAGAAGACGAAAACAGACTAGTCGAACTGAAAAAAAAAGTTTTTTTTAAAAATAATCCAGGAAAAAAGAACTTTTGTTCAGAAACCGTCGTTGAACCGCTGAACAACAAGAACCGCCTACCTTACTATCATCGGCAGTTGAGCCGCGTTCCCGAGATCGACGAATGCGGTGTCAATGATAAGGTGAACAAAAACAAAAGTGATGGATCTTCGACTTTATTTGCTATGTGGATATTCTCCAATTTAGAGAAGTTATAATTGTTTCCTGTTCCAGGCCTGCTACTTCGAGGCCAACGAACAATATCGTCTCGACAAGATGGTTGACGGGTTCATTCTTCAGGTGAAAAGCTCAGTTACCTTAATTACTTGACTTATTGATCTTTAGGTCCTGAGACAACGTTTGGACCGTTGTATGCTCTACAATAATCCCGACCATTCTCCGTGTGTCAAGGTTTGTTTTTCGTCATTTTCTTATCTTCCCTCTTACCTCTTAAGGGACCACTTTGACATTACCAAGTATTTCATTCATTTGAACATTTGATGATTACAGGGAGTCTAAGAAAAAATTGAAATAAATTTTCCAAGCTTCCTGAAAATTTTTTTTTGGGTATCAGAACGAGTTGGAAAAAAAGGCGTTTTGATAACCTTTTTCTATAAGTCAAATAAAAGACAATTTTTTTGGGATTTCGTTTTTGATTTTGTACCAAAAAAATGATCTTTTTTTCTCAAAAATCTTCAATCTTTTAACGAGAAAACCCTGTAAAACAAGAAAAGCAATCGATACAGTAGACCTTATCTTTTTTTTTTGCGCGTTATTTCGCAAATCGTGAAGAACCGTTTTCGAATTTACGCATCGAAGAAATTTTCAAATGAAATCGACATTTCAAGCTTCTTCTGTTTTGAAAAATTGCTCAAAAATAAACGATTCTTCAATTTTCCAGACAAGAATAAATTGCGAATAACTTTGATAGTCTTCACATTTCTTTCACCGCTAGTTTGGACCAATAAAGTATGGTTTTGACGCGAAACGAGGAATACGGTGTAGAGGAAAGGGTTGTAGACGTCTTTTAATGGTTTTTTTTCAAGCTAGCGTCTAACCCCGTTATTCTTCGAGTAATAAAATAGAAAGTGAAAAAAATAAAGCGATTTGGATTGAAAGTTTTCTTGCCAGGCGATCGAAGACGTCGAGGAGAACGAGCTGAACTTCTTCATCAAGTACGGCGAGCTGGGCAGCGAGGCCGACGTCCGCGACGCCTACATGAAACAGAAGCATCGACTCGTCTGGGAACGACGTCATCCGGAGATCATGGGCGAGAGAGCGCGCAAACTCGGAGAGCACAAGGCGAAGCTCACCGAGGGCGAATTCGACTACTCGTTCTGGAAGAAGGGGATGTTCTATCAGGACAAGAAGAACTACGAGCCTCCCTACGAGTTCCATCTCTCCAAGGCGACCATGGAGGGCGACAAGCCCCTCTCCAAGGACTGGGAGTACTACAAGAAGGTAGGGAACTGGGCTCAAAATGGTTGGAATTGAGAGATTTTAAGTTGGGATTAGATGTTGCTTGAGATTCGATACTTTTCATGCAAAGTTGACTGGAAAGGAAGTTTAAGGGAATTTTTAAGGACGGAGAGTACTACAAAAAAGGAGAAATAAATGTGCCAAAAATTGGTCATAAGTAGAACGTTGAGTTTAAAATGCCGTTGAACACTGGATTTTAAGTAAGGAAAAAAATTTGTGTAGAAAAGGTTTGAAAGGGTCCGAAAACAGAGAATTCCGAGTTGAATTTTCAAAAGAAAACATTGAAATTTGCAGGTGGCCCAAGACCCGGAGTTCGACAAGGAACAGGGAAAGAAGTCGAACTTCAGCCTTTTCTAGTTGTTCTTCTCTTTTTGATATTCCCATATGTTATTTTCGTTTTCTAGCTTGAAATTAGTGTGTTTTGTGAAGTTATACGATGGTTTCTTATGTGTAAATGTTTCTTCTTTATAATTTTTGTTTATTTTAAATGATAAAGAGATTTTAGTTAGTTAATTCTGGAATAATATTGATGGTTCTTTTGATTTTGAACTTTGAAGTGAGATTTGGCGATGTTTTTTTTTGTCGAAATGTTGTATATTGAGTTTCAGAACGCTAATTGTTTAATTGTTAAAAAAATTCTAACTTTATGTCCGAAAAATCATTTTTGGATTGTCTTCCTGATTTCAAGTCATTTTACATGAGAATAGCTGACTTCCGAACTGTTCGAAAATAGTCAATCAAGCTGCTTTCGAAGAATTTATCGATTTGAAAAGTTTCATAGAAAATACTAAGGAAAGTCGTTATTTTCGAACTTTCATCACAATTTTCTATTTTTAACAAGCATTCTTACAACTCAAAAATTATGCAAATCTATTCAGTTATGCAGATTTTCGCTAGATTTCCTCATTCCAGAATCAAAAATTATTTTTTCTTCTCCGAATAAATTCCGCCAAATCTCATCCCAAGTTCAGTAATCAATGACCAGGAAGTATTTCGTTGCCCCAACTGCCATTTATTTCTGATTTTCGAGTTTCGTCGTCAATAATTCAGTGGAATTAACGTTTTTGATGTTTGATTTCGCAGGTGAGAAAGGATTAATTACAGGTGATGGGAGTAAAATGGCGAGGATTTTTCAGCGACGCTGCTACACCCAGGGCCAGTACGACGGCAAGTTTCGGTTTGTTTCGTTAATCTTTTGGATTTAAAATCAAATTTTAGTTTATTCAGTTCAATTTGTAACGAAGAGACAAGCATTTAAATCGAGTTTATCACGTTTTTTTTTTCGTTTTGTCATAAGGGCGCTCTTTTTTAATACCTCTTTGATTCATTTTTTTTTTTATCTTCTCGCACCTTGGTAAAATGAAACGCACGTGCTCCGGACCAGGATTGTTTGTCAGACGTGGGCCGGGTTTCGAAATTGGCCGCGGCCGAGAGGCTGACAAGGGAACTGTTTTTTTACCCTACAATATCTTTCGCGTCAATGTTTTATCTACAGATGACGATGGCCCTTTAATAAGGCTGCATTTTTGACTTATCTTTCTATCTTTTAGATCAAAAAAGATCAAAATTAGTCTCGCGCGTTAAAACATCGACGCGAAAGGGTACCGTCTCAGCAGGGGCGGAGTGAGCTGCTTGACATTTAAAATCTGAACAGACTATATGACGGCTCGAAGTTCGCACGTGAAATGAGCGGAACGCAGCAAGAAGGAATCTATCACGCCCACGAGCCCTCATTTCCAGTTGGCCGCTTAGTGTAGTGGCTAGCGTGCCAGGACTGCGGAGACTGTGGTCAGGGTTCGAATCATTTTAACGCAATTTATTTTTTCTGTTTTTTCCCCGGAAGAAATCTATGAAAACTGTTGAAACTTTAGCAAAAACTTTTTCTCAAAACATTAGAGATCCTCAATTTCGGTGTTTACAACAAGATTTTTCGAAAATTTTCTCGGTTTTCGCTTCTACAGGATGTTCTCGTGAGACGAAAAGATTTGTAAAAAGAAATTTTGGTATTTTTTAGCGATGAAGTGACAAAAACCGATATACAGAGTACACGGCAAAAAGAGAACAGAAAATTTGTACCTTTTCTACGACTTCGGCGAAAAAAGTGTTCCCAGAGAGAGATCTATTGACTATCTACAAGCGAAAACCGATGAATTTTCGAAAAATCTTGTTTTAACTACCGAAATTGAGGATCTCTTATGTTTTGAGAACAAGTTTGCTAAAATTTCAACAGTTTTCATAGATTTCTTCCGGAAAAGAAAAAAAAATTGCGTTAAAAGGATTCGAACCCTGACCACAGTCTCCGCAATCCTGGCACGCTAGCCACTACACTAAGCGGCCAACTGAAAATGAGGGTTCGTGCGCGTGATACATTCCTTCGGTGGTATGAAAAAAACACCAGCGAAAATTCAAACGGCGACTTTTCCGATTTTTTCATATCGCTAGGGAACTTTCCGACGGCCACCTTTCCGACGAAATTTTTTCCGACTTTTTTCACTTATATATTTCGGTTTATAAGACATCTATTTACATTTTTTTTTTCTATTTTTTTGTGTTTTAATCATGAACCAACTACTTACTTTATATAGGAAATTTAAAGCGAATATTTTATCGAGAAAAAAAAGTCGGAAAGGGATTCGTCGGAAAGGTGGCCGTCGGAAAGTTCCCTAGCGATATGAAAGAATCGGAAAAGTCGCCATTTGAATTTTCGCTGGTGTTTTTTTCATACCACCATTCCTTCTTGCTGCGTTCCACTCATTTCACGTGCAAACTTCGAGCCGTCATAACTCGATTACGAGGCGTAAGTCGAGAAATTTTATTCTTGATTTGTAAAAACAGTTTGCTTGTGAGCAGGGCCGGCCACCGCACAAGTCTCCGAACTTTTCAGAGCAATTCTAGGGATCACTTAAGAATGCTGACGCTACTAAAGTGGTCACTAGAAATGCCCGGACACGTCCGTTTCGCGTTACTATTCCGAGTTTTTTCTTCTTTTTAGAAGTTTTTCATGCCCATTCCGAAATGATTCCGTGAAATTCAAAAAATTGATCAGACAGTGAAAAGCGACTTCGCGATTTCAAGTTAACTGCTATTTGACTTGTCTTTTGCAAAAACACAGAACAAAAAAGCCCTCAGCTGCTTTTAAGAACATCGGGCTAATACCTGGTATTGTTCAGCCGACTTCGCAGTTGATCGAACTCTGTCCGTCATGGATCTTGTTTGAAAACATCTTCGACGATTTCTTGCCATCGCAATTCACTAAATTTTCAAAAATGAAATATTTTCAAAAACGGAAAAAAATAGGATATGAAAACAAAAGTTGAATTAAAAAAAGAGCTGATCGGAAAGTTAAATAATTTTTTTCCGCAGCCAGATTGTCTGCGTCCTCGAATCATAATCGATTATTCATCGCGATTGCGAATAAAATTTGTAAAAAAACTAAATAAAACCGCCGAATCTGGCGCGATACTTTCCAACAACCACATTTTTTAAATTTTCATATTCTTCATAGGCAGAGTCGGAAGAACCTTTACGGGCCCTCCGTTACGGATCGAAAAGTTTCTATTCATTTTTCCTAAACGGGATGACAAAGGTTTTATTATTACTGCCTTTTTCCGTCCTTTCATCGGCCTTCATCCATCCTTTTTGACCCTTTTGAGAAAAAAAAAAGTTTTTGAAGTTGAGAATAATCCATATCAGTGACTGTATATAAACCAAAATCTTCTACAGTAATGAAATCGGAAATCATCAATGGCCGAGGCTCAGCACCCCTTTTTGCACCCTCACTCTTTCTTCACCATTTTTGAGTTTTTTCAGCTCACCAAGAAAGAAAGGCTCAATAAAGCGTGTAAAACGAAACCCTTTTAGCGGCCATTTTGCAGTCACTTCTTTTTTGCACTCGTTTTCCGCACTTCCGACTTTGCCAGCGTCGGGCAAAGTCGAAATGGTGTTTAAAAGCTGCTAGAAAGGGAGCAAAAAGAATCCCTTTATTGAGCATTCCATTTTTTCTGGAATTCTGAAGGCTCAAGAAATGGTGGACAAACGGAGAGGCAGCAAAAATGGTGCAAAAGAGCCGATGAAATGGCGCGAAAAGGCAGCAAAAAAAAGGAGCCTTTGTTACCCTAAAATGGACATTTCTATGGATTATTTTTCCACCCTTTCCTATTTTGCTTATGATATCGGATCGAGGTTTTTCTGGCTTTAATTCAGTGTTGATAAAGTCACGCCTTTTTTTATTTTTCGAAACAAAAACCTTCAAAACATCACATCGATAGTTGCAGTAGTAATCGATCGATAATTTCCAATACGCTTTTTCGTTTCCGATTTCCAATCATATGCTCCAGACTTTCTTTCTGAAGGAAAAATAATTAAAAAAAAGGTTTTTTCAAGATATGAAACTGCTTTATTTGAAGTCGTTGTCGAATCTCCATCTCCTGATCAGAAAACATCCGTTAAACGCTTCCTGCAATAGTTTCAATATTGAAAAAAGCAGATCGATTGCATTATTCGAATCGCAATGTTTTGACAGACTAGCTATGTAAAGTCGTGAGTAAGTTAGGGAAGCTTTAAGCAGTCAGAAGAACTAGCTAGGCGGCGCGCTAGAGCTCCGCTCGGCCTTGTCAGAACTAAGAATCCTAGACGCCGAAAGCCGTGACGGCATTTTCCGTGGGGGTCCCATCATCGCTTTGTCAGCATCGCGCTGCCAACAGTTTGTGCCTCGGCCACTGGAATGGGCTTCGGCGTGACTTTGCGTATCCAATTTGCAAGCAAAGAGGATCGGCACTCCGGGAGTCCCACGGGCCTAATCTACTAGCGCTTACAACTCAGAAACCTATTTCGGAAGTTAGAAATTTAATGGAGGTTCAAAACTTATCTTGACGTTGAAGTGCAGAAGCAAGATGGAGTCGTAAGTGAAGGAGAAATGATATTTGAATCCTGGTCATGCAAGACAAAATGACACGTTGTTACGTGGTTTTTTGTAAATGTTATTTTTTTCGATATCAAGAAAATGACCTTGCCACGGGCTCACGTTTTTTTTTGCAGAGAATGAAGTTTTTATTCTAAATAAAATTTATGACGTGAAAGATAGAGGTAGTTTTTTTTTTGCGGTTTTGTATCGTTTTCTCTTCTTGTAGAAACATAATTCGCGTCACTTGGAGCCAAATTGAATCAATGCAGTTTGAAGTTTTTATGATATAAATAATCTGAATTACATAATTTTTTTAGTTTTTCGATGGAAACTTTTTTGAAAAAATTTCTATTTTCAGCGAATATTTCTACTTTATCAACCACGAGGGAATGCTTTTCTTGGAAGATTCTCGAATGAAAAACTTCACCTCCGCCTATAAAGGTATGTTTTTTGCTCTTTCTTCTCTTCAAATTGATTAAAAATCTTCAAAAATAATTCCGCAAGGGGACAATTTATCTTCGTGACGATAACATAACATGTGGGCGTTTGGTAATTGCCATGCACTTTTTCCCGCGGAAATGAGTATTTTGGAGCTTTTTATAGCAAATTTTTGACGATTCAGACGTCGAATTTTTTTGAATTTCTTCTACAAGAAGTTGCGGTTCAACGAGACGAAACGGTTCGAAGTGGGTTTTTTTCGAAAATTTTTGTATTTAATGAGAAAAAAATTTATTATTTAAAATTACAAGATTTTTTTAATTTTTTTGGATTATCTTTTTGGAATTTAAACCAAAACTGGTTTGAATTAGAAGTGTGAAAGTTCGTCCGTATTCGACTTTTTTTCGAGCCCTGAAGCCTTTTTTTCGAATGAAGAAGAAGCAAAAGATTGAAATTTCTTTTTGAATACAGCAACATTCGTTTGTTTTCCTATTTTTTTGGAAGCCACACACTTTCATCGGGAATTTTTTTGAAAATACCTAAAAATATAAAAAAATATTTGAAAAAAATTTGATTATTCGGAGGGAAAACCTTTTTTTCAAAGGCTTCAATTTATTGAAATTTTTCGTTCCCTAATCCTTGAATTTTTTTGAACATGTTTTTTTAATTTTTCAAAACTATTTTTTTCTCAAAAAAAAGAAAAAGTAAGCGTTTTAGGAATTCCCGTACATTAGTCACTGTGGTCGGGAGAGAAATTATTTGAAATGCGACGATCGGCCAATAGTCTATACGCAACTGAGCGAAGATCGGAAGTCGCTTCGGGTCGGGCAATCCGACATTTTCCATGAATTTCAGGTTTTTTTCAGTATTTTCAGCTTTTAGCGCAAAAATGAATTACAAGCATCGAATTTTTCCAGATTAATGAGAAATCGTATCCAAATTGAGGGTTTTCATTTCGAAAACCTAGAAAATTTCAATTTTCTACCACAAAATGTAGAAACTGAGAAAAGAAAAGTGTTTTGCTGTTTCAATGCTGGAATTTCTTTTCAAAGTCTGGTTTTTGGCGCTCAACTTCAGTTAATTGATAGATATAAAATGGGAATCAAACATGTGAAAAATGACCTTTTCTTTTGTCCATTTTTTGTTTTTTGTCTAGTCTATTTTCAAGACTCGGAACGGCTATAAAATTCGTTTTTACTCGTTTTTTGACTTTGCACTTTATTTTTCTTTCGTTTTCACAAATATAAATATAAAACAGACTAAATTCCTAGAACAGTTGAAACTTTTCAACGAATAGTGTTTTATCGATTTTTGAGCCAAGTTTACAGTTTTAAATAAATAATTCTCCTGAGGCCGTATGGGAAGAAGGACAAAATGATTTCCTCGAAATTTCTGAAACTTGTTGATGACTTCGATTAGTTGTTATTTTCACATCGGAATGTGTTCTTGCTCATTTAAATCTTTTTAAAACCGCACTAATTCAAACAACTTCATAATTATCAGACTAATAGCAAGTTTCAGGAAAATCCCAGTTATAGTTCTCCTTCTCATTGCATACGGCCTTTGTTGTTTGAAGATCATCGAGTGTTTTTTGCAGCCCAGCCGATTGTTCATGAAGGAATCGGGCCGACTCTACCACCCGGCCCCCTTTGCGGACTTCGCCCTGCTGAGGGACAAACTCGGCGATCAGCTTCATCCTCGGTTTGAGTTTGATGCGCATGGCTTTCCCGTCAAGTTTCGTCATTGGAATGGTCATCTGGTGGAGTTGGAACGTGTCCGAAAATGATCTTTTCATCAGATTTTTCGTCTAAATTCTTACGACCGTAGCTTTTCTTAGAGCCGTGATTATTGTGGATGTATAGCCGTCAGAGAAAAAGAAAAGATAACTTGTTTTTGGAGAGTCAGAGAAAACTTTGAATTTCACGAACACAGATTTTCAAGCTTTTCCTATTCAAAATTCGCCGAGAAAATGGTAAACCTGCTGTCTTTTCATAACTTTGACACTAGAGCTTGAAAGGCGTTTCTTTTTATACGATTCCGGTTTTTCGTGTTTTTTTCAATATGAGTCAGTAATTTTGGCATTTTCTTATACCGCCAGAGGATTTTTCGACGAATTCAGCTTTTTTCAGTTTTTCCTGATTTTATAAAATTTTTTTTTGTTTCTTTATAATGATCCTATTTGTAAAATCACATTATAATGAGAAAAATAATAGGAATTTTTTTTTCTGCGCCGCTGTTTTCGTCAAAGTTTATGTATAATTTCAATGGATAGATCTATAAATACTGGTTTTAAGTTTCATCCTTGCCATAAAAATCAAATTTTTTCAGTTTTCAGAAAGTGAAATACACAATAATAAGTATTATTGTCTTGAAGCATGATTTTCTTGTACATATTGTTCAGTTGACTGTGTTTTTTGTGTTGTGAACCTTTTTGTTGCCTTAATCCTATTTTTGGTCGTGATGTTTTTTCGTTACAAATAAAAAAGTTTTTTTTGAGCAATTTTGCACATTTTTCATTGGTTCCACGCCTTTGATTTTTCGAAGAAAGATAAAAGAAAGGAAAAAAAAAAGAAGTTAGGTCCCCCTGACGATGTCAACGACGTCGTTGCATCATGCGCCGAAGAAGCCGAAACGAAGCGAGGTTAGTCGAGTGGCTAAGGAGAATGTCCAGGGCTCGAAGGGTTGTTGGTTCAAGTCCACTGGAGGGCATTTGGCTTCTTTTGATTGAAGTTTGGAGAAAATAAATGATAGAAACTATGATTCTGAAGCATCAGAGAATCATATAAACTTTACTTTTGAAGTTGAAGGTGTATCAAAGTTTTTCTCTTAAGAAAAAAACAATAGAAATGAAGCAATCAAATCAAAAAAAGCTTTCTACGTGAATTTATGGCAAGATTTAGAAATGAAAACTGAAAATCGAGTTTCAAATAGGTTTCAACGGCTGATTAAAAGATAAGGTCCTGGTTGCAAAATTCAATTTAGAGTACGTCTTGCTCTAAAATAAATTCGAAAAATAGGAAAATTTTCTGCCGATTATTGATAAGAGCTAAATATTCGTAAAGGCTCGAAAAAATTTAGTAAAGAAAAAAAAAGAGCGAAAATCCTAATTTTCTCCACGAAAGTGGTAGTTTGCATGTTTCGAAGCTATAACTAGATCAGAATGCAGTTTTTCTCGATGCTATGTGAAAAGGAAATAATGAGTTTCCTACGTTCCTTAGTAATAAGACGGAAAAAGATCGAAAATCTCCCTAGCGCTATAATAAAAACAGGTAAATTCGCTGAGCTTCGTACCTTCTAAAACTAAAATTGCCTTTATAAAGCTTCAAAAAAAAAAAAATCTTTTCCAGATGCTTCAAAGGACCGAGGAAGATTCTGTGACGGATCCCAGTTCAGGGATTTCGACAGAAGATCCGTCGATTCTGGAAGTGACTTCCAGCGAAGACACGTCTTCCACGTTGTTTTTCGTGAGAATCCAACCGACCGACGTCGATCCGCCGACCAAAAAAGAGATCGAGAGACAGTTCGAACTTTTTCAGGTGAGCAGAAGAGAAAAAAGTTTGAACTTTGGGTGAAAGTTTCAAAACTTCATTCAAAGCCAAAATTCTCATTTTCTACTTCAAAAAGGAAACATCCGAACTTGAATATATAATGATAAAATCTTATACGATAAAAAAATCACAAGGAACAGGATTTTTTGAGGAGACTTCAGCGAATTTCTATCAAATTATAAACTTTTTAACCCCGTGAGAGGAACTTTTCTTTCAATTTATACTTCAAATGCGAGGAAAATTCTGATAAAATCATTTTTAGTCGAAATGTAACGAAAGTCTTTTTTCGTTCCTTAAAATAATACTCGAGGACTTTTTTCTCGATTGTCTCAAAAGAACATTCCCCAATTTTAACTCTTTCAGGACTTGTCCAAAAGCGGAATCGAGCCGGAGTGGACAGACGCCTTGGATTGTCTGCATTTGTCGCCGGAAAATCAGGATTTCTTCGTGGTTCCGTGCTTCCGCGGGGAGACTTTCCGAAAGCTACTGAGCATCGGATTGAGGTGGGAAACGAGAAAAGAATTGAGTTATTTTGATTTTGCTCTTATTTCTTCTAGGATTTCTGGTAAGCTAGGGAAAAAAATAAGTAATAAGGTTTAAAAAAAATCTTTTTTTGTTAGGTTTAATTGATTAAAAAAAGGAAATGTTTCAACTCAAGATTTTTTTCATGCAAAAAAACTACGCCTTGGTAATGCTTTATTCATTTTATTATTAATTTTGACCTTTTTCAGATTTGCCGAAAACCTGCCCTTTATTTTTTTAAAATCTATCTTCTATAAAAAAATTTAGCAAAGTCTGTTTTTTTCAGTAAATCAACTTTTTACGAAAAGTGTAACTATTCAAGCAATAAGAAAGTGCTCAAAGTGTCTTCCTCGATGTTCAAAGTTTTCTCTGACCCTCCAAAAACAAGTTATCTTTCTTATTCTCTGACGGTTGTGTTTCGCGGAATAATTTTTTTACATGGAGTGACGCTTTCATACGAGAATATTAAAAAAACAATTTCAAACAGATTCAAAAAAATAATAGAGAAAAAGTTATTTTTTTCAGTTTCCATTTTAGGATTTACGGCACCCCGATTGTAATCGAATGTGTGGAGAAGTCGCAGCCGCTGCCTCGTTGGAAACATCCCGTTTTTTCGAATGTTTTCGAAGGAGTCAAAGTTTGCTTCACGGGTATCGAGATGGACAGAAGGGTTGGTTTCGTGAAAATCATAAAGATAGCAAAAAATTTTCGTTTTTTTTCGCTCTTTGACGAAACGTCAAAAGCTCCTCAATAAGTCAGAAAAGATCTTCTAAGGGTCTTCAAAACGGTGTTTAGAGGCTAACAGAAAAAGGAGCTGAAAAGCCTTTTTCCATCCTTTTAGGAACTTTTAGAGGAACCTTTTCAGCTTTTTCTGGGTCGTTTATGAAACATTTCCTTTGTTTTATGGTGAAAATTTGCTGAGAATCAAGTTTTCTAGTTTTTTTTATTTTCGATGTCTTTTAATTGCAAAAGTAGGGCGAAAATGTAAAAAAAAATCCAGCAGTGATTTTTCAACAGATTATTTTCAAATTATTTTTTATTCAAATTCATTCACAGGCAAAGGAACAATTTTTCCCTCAGATTACTTTCAATTATGGAAAAAAATTGTGATTATTATTTTGCTTATAGAAATCCCTACGAGAAAAGGTCTCGTGGATGAACGGAATTTTCACTGATAAATTATTTCCTGGAGTTACGCATTTGATTGCATCGAAAGCGGATTCTCAATCGGAAAAATATAAGGTTTTTTTTTCGGTTTTTTCAACCTTTTTCAGAGGAACTACTCCTCAAAAAATAAATCGAAGATGTTCGTTTGAAGGAATGCGGCCGTGCTGGGATCCCAATAATGAAGCCGGAATGGATCGAGGATTTGTGGGAAAAGGCGGCGAACAATTCGGAAGTCACGGCGAAACATCCGGACATCCTCGAGGCCTACAAGATGCCCCTGTTCGAGGGATTGGTGAATACTTTTCATTTTCAAAACAGCAAAATCCTTTCTATTTCCAACACATCCACACATTTATTCAGTCTCTAGAGAAGAGATTCTGCTAAGATGGAATAATTTTATTTTCGAATTTATTTTCAATGTTTAATACTTTTTGAAATTTATATGCCGGCAAAATGGTTCCGCGAAAGTCGAAATAGCCGTCAGAGTGGAAAAAGAAAAACTAAATATTAGAAATTCAGAGAAATTTTTGCAATTGGCGGAAATTACTTAGAACAAAAATTAAATTTCAAAAATAAGCTATCTTTGATTTTTTTCTTTCGAGGATGGATAACCATTTCTTGGAAAAAAATACTCATTTTTCAAAAAAACTTTACTGTTATAAAATTCGATTTCGAGCTACTTTTAAATTCAATTTTCTCCATTCGAGTAGAGCTCTCCAGTGTATTTGACCTCGTCATATGTATATTCTGATTTTAAAAAATAGCAGTGTTTAGTATAACTTATTGAGTGCATAACAATGTCGGGAATCGTCGGAGAAGATCGAACGGCAAACGGGCGACTGATTGAACTGAATGGCGGGAAACTGCTGCCAAACATGCCGAGATCGAGGTGCACACACTTGATAACGGATAAAGTGGCCGGCGAGAAGTTCAACAAGGTGAAATCTCGAGGACTTTGAACAGAAGTTGGAGAAAAATCACTTGAAGCTCAGTTTTGGAGATTCGTCATTGTTCTTCCATCCAAAAAATGAAGGAGCTAATTTAGATACAAAAAAAAATGGGATCCTGGAAAAATTTCCAAAAATATAGGATCTCCAGGCCTATGAACATTTTATTTAAACTTATGACGGAATCAAAATTTCTCATAAATAGACAAACATTTCATAAATGATAATTTGGCATTCTTTACTAAAAACTAAAAAAGTCAAACGGAGTTGCGTAATTTTTGAACAATCGCCAAAACCGCATCGCGATCGCTTCGCACACATTCCGAGCCGCAGATTAACTATTTTTGATCTTTCTTCAGATCAGGAGAAGTTTATTTCTGATGATTTACAGGCAACCGAGTGGGGAACTGTCCGGATAGTTCATTCACGTTGGCTTCGGAAGTGTATCGCAGCTGGCTATATTCTAGATGAAGCGTTAGTTTGAATTGAAAAGAAAATGGGCGGAGAGTGGAATCTTTTTTGGAAATTCCAGGAGTGTTCGCAATACTAGGAACGCTAGAGTGGTCCCTAGAAAGGTTGAGGGAAAATACAGCCCCGATAGAAGACAAAATAGGGGTGTGTAGAGGCGTCAACTTCAGAGGGTCCTTTCAGGGGTTTTTGGTCCTTGAAGGGGCCCCTGGGGTTGCCCCTACAGTGAGCACTTTGCCGTTCCTCAGTATTATTCTAAAAATCGACTACAAATTTCCTTATTTTGAGCAGACCGTTAGAGTGACAAGGAGAAGCTTAAGAAGATGGTTATTTTAAAAGCCCATTATCTTTAAACTTCAAAATGATAAATATATCATTTTAGTAAATACCACCCGAAAATCGCGACGATAGACAAGATCCGATCCAGCACTCCGGTAAAAGACGCGGTCAACGTTAGTCAGCAATTCGCCGATGTTTCCTCAATCGCTGGTTCGAAAATCCAAGGACCCTTGTTCAGCTACAACTTTCAGGCCCCGGCGGCAAACTCAACACGTCTTGCTCTTCGTTTCTGGGCACGCCGACGTCGTCTTCCTCGTTCGTCGCGATGAGAAGATTCAGTCAGAAGTCGGCCTCAAGTGGCGCCTCGGTTGTTCAGGTCACGAAATCGGCCGCTTCGATGATTTCCAACAAAACTCCATTGGCTGACGCGTGAGTTTGTTCTTCGACTAGACATTTGACTTCTTTTATTTTTGAAACGTTCGGTTGCGAAAACCTTTTCCTCGAAGTGTATGTCACTTTTTTCTGGACCTTTCTCTGAATTTTTTCCTCTGATAATCATTTGCCTATTTGAAAGGCGCTAGAAAGAACATTGAAAAGTTCCTGCCTTGACCAGGAATCTAATTGAGAAAATGTTTTAGAGATATGAGTTTTCGAATTTCGCGTTCAAGACGAATTTAGGTCTGAAACCCATGTTGCGCAACTTTTAAAGTTTTTATCCCTAAAGCTAAAATTTTTGTAAGTTTGGAACTCCGAGAACATCGAAATTTTATTGAGAACTTTCACAGGCAATTCCAAAATACTAGATGAAAAGACTCGACATGTCAAATAGTGAGTGAGAATAAAGGACATCAATTTTTTCAGAAGCAATATCTTGTCGAGAAGATCTTCGAGTCGAATGGTACTGAACGGGACGCCGACGACAGGAATTTTCCCTCAGAAAACCCTCGATCCGACGGATGTCCTCGACGTGACTTCTGCCGCTGACTTTGACTTCCTCGAGGTCTTTTTTGTCACTTTTTGAAAAGTAGGTCGCGTCTTGAAAACTTTCTCTGCGCCCTCCTCGTCTCTCGGCGACCCTCTCATATTGCCGTGCTGTTTTCATGTCTTTCTTACCAAGCCGTTGAAAGAACAAAGAGACGAAGGCATTCGAAAATTTTTCAAGTCGCGGTGAATGAACTATGCTTCCTGTTTGCTTGATTTTGGGCCTCAAACGAAAATTCAATGAATTTTTTTTTTCAAGGGCTGTCTGGTGTGGCTGTGTGGCGTGGAGGCGACGAAAACTGAGCGATGGAGGAAAATTTTGGATCGGTTCGTTTCAAAACAGGAAAAAATCAGGATTTTAAAAGATTACAGTTTGAAAAATAATGCTCGGATTTCACTGATATTTTCTCAGTCTTTTGAAATATGTCCGCAAAAAAGGTGTCTGGAAAATGTCGTGGGAAAAGTATAGAAATAGTGTGTGAGAATGAGAGCGTTCTACAGTAACCTTTATGTTTTTTTAAAAAAGAAAAGAAAAAGTCCATTTTCGAAACATTTTGTGAGAAAAACACCATAAAACGATTGTTGACTCACCCTGAAAAGGTGCACTTTTTATCATCTCTCTTTATATTTCTGTTTTTTTCCCACTTTCCTTTCCGGAAATGAACCGACGCCCTTTTATATTACCTTTCTTTTCAATGTCGGAAAGCAATCAGTCTGGCCTTTTGCAAGTTTTATTTTGGTTTTATTTTGGCTTTTTTGCAGGCTAATAGTTTTTTTTTTCGAAAATTTCTGCCCGAGTTTTTCACTGAAGTTTACTAGGGAACGTTTTCATTGATGAAGTCCATTTTAGGGCAGTTTAAAATCTCCTGATTACAAGAGAAAAATTTCTCACAGAAGTTCGAAAAAAAGATAGAAATTATCATTCCCCTGTCGAAAAACTTTTTCATACATAGGCTGAGCTTCTCTAACCATAAGGGTTTTTTAAAATTTTTACTCATCAAAATCCAAATCGGCTTCAGAACCGGCGCTACGCGCGTCCAACGCATCGAGGCCGCAACCCACGTGATCGTCGTCTCTGCGTCTCCGCAGGACAAGCCGCTCCTCCGGAAGGCGTCCGGCAGGACCGACGTCGTCGTCGTGACGCCGCACTGGATAGTCGAGTGCTTCAATCAGAATGACCTCGTCGGACATGAGGGTTCGTCGAGAGTTAGCGAAGTGAAACTTATTCATAGGAGCTTGCTCAGGTTTTTCTTTGCTTTGCGTCTGAATTCCAAAAATAATTTTGAACTGTTGAACATTGAATGCTTTGTGAATATCGGATTTCTGGATACTATACATTTTTCGATAAAATTTGTTGAATTTTATGTTTTTCAGACTTTCTTTGGTCTGAAGATGCGACTCAAAACGACTCCTCTTCCATAGCAGAAATCGCCAGGGTCCTTCGTTTCCTTTTTTTCGAAATAAACATTTGAATTTTTCAGAAAAGACGATCAATTACTCCGATTGAACCGCCCGAGCACGTTTCGGCCGTTTTGACCAATTCTGAGGAAAAAACAGCGCCGCCTGTAGAAGTTCCACCTGTTCAGGGGATTTTTAGGTACCTGAAAAGATCGGAAAAAAGAAAAAAGTTATGAAAATTCAGTGGTTTGACGTTCCGGACGTTTGGCTCAGCGGTGAGTCCGGAGAAAACTGAGGAAATCGCCGATTTAATAAGGAAGAATGGAGGTTAGTTGAAGGGTTCATCTTTTTCTTTTAGACTCTGATTTCGATCTTAGAGTTGTTCAATTCCAGGTACTTTTGTCACGGCGAAAGCTGCCAACTACGCGATTTCGGACGACACGATTTTGGACGATATTCCTGTTGATTGTCTGCGATCGATTTCTGTCACCTTGTTTTATATTGTCAGTTTTTTGAATTCAAATCTCAACGAAAAATTAAAAGTCTATAGGGACCATTTAAGCTTTAGGGACTTATGGGTCAAACCAAAAACCCCTTTAGGGGTCACTCTGGTGTTCCTAAGAAATTTTTTTTCCCACAAAGATGGTCATTTTTCTTCGGGGTTCAGAATTTTCTGAAGATCGGTCAGAAATTCTCTCGTAGTTCCAGAAAAAGTTCTCGAAAGTATCAACCTGAAAATCATCCGGTTTTGAGAGGAAAAAGTTGAGGAAAGCCTATTTTGACGTGTTTTGTGGGTTTTCTTCGACTCTCCGGCGAAAAAGTTGGCTGTAGGTTGAGATTTTCAGATTTCGATCTGACCTGTTTTCGAAAAAAAGAGCATGAAGAAATGAAAAGCCCATGAGAAAGAGTGAGAAGAGTTTGATTTTCAGAAAAGATGCGTCGAAGAAAAGACGATCCTCCCTGTGGATTCCCATCCACTGAATCTTCCCCTTCCTTCCCATCGAACCTGCACAGTTTTTCAGGACGTCGTGGCCGTCATTGAAGGCTTCGGGGATCAGGAAAAGGTGGAAAATCATCAAGAAGAGTTGTTTGTATCTAAACACCTTTTGTTCAGGTAGTTATTGGGAAACTGATCTCTGATCGAGGAGGCCACGTTCAGGAAGTGATCAGCTTGAAGAGGAAGTCGGATCATGTGGTGGGTTCTGAAGGAAATCAAGAATTCAGTTAGAAAGCTGCGATAAATATAGAAAATAAAATAATCTCGAGCTTTTTTTGAATATTTAGCTGTTTATAGCGGTTAGCGGGGTGTACATAACGGAAAAATTGATTTTTCAGGTATCATTTTATCGTTTTTACATCATTTTCCAAGAAATGTGTTTTGAACCATGACTAAAAAAGAATGAAGCACCAGAGTTTGGGAGTTTTTTTTTGGTCGCTCTGTTGGTTGTGGCGATTTCGAAGTGTGTATAGGACGCGGCCCGAGACATTCCCTGGGATTTCGTTCATTCTCTTTACAGCGAGCCGTGACGCACATGATTGTCGGCAGCGAGACGGCGCGGGTGCAGAAGGCCAGGACCACGTCGATGAAGGTGCGCCAGTCATGATTATACCTCTTTTGGAGTCAGAATTGAATCGATTCATGGTTGAAGTCTATATTAGAGTCACTTTTCACATATGAAATCGTATTTCGAAAAGCTAGTTGTCAAAAATCAAGCATATGGTCGAATTTTTGAAAAAATCATTTTTTTTTAACCCGCAGGCTTGAAAATAAAAATAAAGGTTTAAGCCGATGAAAGTGCGTCAATAATAATTTAACTCTTTTTCAAAGTCCAAATAGAATCGATTCATGGTTAAAGCTTACCATAGGGTCGTTTTCAACATATGAAATTGTGTTTCGAGAAGTTAGCTGTGTAAAATCGATTTGTTGAATAAAGTTTTGAGTTGAAGCTTGG
Organism: Caenorhabditis auriculariae; assembly: GCA_904845305.1. Taxonomy (NCBI): domain Eukaryota; kingdom Metazoa; phylum Nematoda; class Chromadorea; order Rhabditida; family Rhabditidae; genus Caenorhabditis; species Caenorhabditis auriculariae. The sequence continues at coordinate 5,653,148 of CAJGYM010000001.1, read as the reverse complement.
GGCTTGAAAATGGACATGGCTTCAAAGTAAGTCTCAGTAATTTCTAGCGGTTTCTCGAAAAAAATAATTATTGAACTTTCCTTGTTAGATCATGATATTATGAGCCATTTAGGGACCATTACAATGCTTATCACATACTTTTTTTATTATATGAATAGATAAATTTTTATTTGATGTGAAAGAATGACTAAACGTTGAGAAATTTGGTTACATCCTAAGTGCTTGTCGCAGACTTTTAGAAGAGCAGTGAATAGTTTAAGAATTTTTTTGGTTTGAAATTAGAAGAAAGAGGGATTTTTTTCAGATTGTCGATCTCTCGTGGGTCATCGAGTGTGCCTCGTGGAACAAGCTTTTCCCCGTTTCCAAGTTTTTGTTTCAGGTTCATTTCTTTTATGAAATTGAAAAAGATTCCCCTAATCTCACCAAAAAAGGTTCAACATTTTTTGAAAAGAAAAGTAGCTAAGGAGTTATTTGGAGTGTTATTCTCCTCATAAGATTTTTATTATCTAATTCGAAAATGTTAATTCTAAATATCAATAATTCTTTTTGTATTTTTTGAAGTAAATGTGTCCTCTGACAACCGGACATATCAGAAATTCGAATATCTTGTAGGAAACCAAATTCTTCGGTTACAATGGCCGAACGGACATCATTTGGGAGAAATGCGCCAAGATCTACCTGTTGCCGAATATTTCCCAACGAGTGTCGAGTTTCGTCGCGCCTTTTGTCGATGAGGACGATTTCACGGAAGTCATAGTTCCGGGAGAAGAAGCTCCTCAAGAGGTAAATTCTTTAAAAGAAAATTCGAAATGAGTTGATCCGGGAAGCTGTTTTGAAATTCAGTCTGAGAAAACTTGATGGAGGATCGAAATCGGAATTAAAAAATGTAGAATTTGCTTTTCCATGGAGCGAACAAGCTCAATCCGTCGCGGCCATTTTTTCTCAGATAAAAAACCGCTGTAGACTGAATTTCATAAATTTCTCCAAAAATAATTTAGCCTTATAATTTTTTTTTTACTTTACAGTTCCTTCAGCTACCCTTTCGAGCTCTCGCCCTCCTTCGTCAAAACTTTCGAAAATTCTGTTGTTTAAAACGATTTGGAAAAGGAAAAAGCCGGGCTTATCCGCCGAATTATCCATACCTGCGTAGGAGAGCAAAATTTACGGGGGTGTAAATTTGGTTTGGAAGCTTAAAATATCCATTTTTACGTTTGAAGCTTCATCTTTTTTCAGGTTTTTGTTTGGTTTCTTGACGTATAAAATAAAGTTTTGAAAGCGTAAAAGTGAGGGTGTTAATCTGGCTCCTGTCCGGATTATTTTTGGATTTTTTTAGTTTCATTTTACGAAACTTTCTTCGAAAAAAATGAATCAAACAATAGAAACTAGGAAAATTCAAAGAAAAAAATCCAATAAAAAAATACAGTAGAATATCAATGCATTTTTTGAAACTTTTGAAAGAATTAAATTTTTCGGAAGCAGAGATGTTCAAAATTTTTTTTTAAGTTTTCAATTGTTAAAATGCTTTCTGGGCTTTATTGATGTGGTAAAGGTTTTGAAGTACGTATTCCTTCATCGTTTGACTAATTTCCGAGTCAGTTTTCTTAAATTCACAAAAGTTTCTTTATTTTCTAAGATTTTTTTAATTTGCGCCACAAAACGCTCTCAAATCTTAATGAAAACTATTTCGCAATTAACATACTTTGATTTCTGGTCAGGTTACAATTGACATGAAATTTGTTTAAAAAACCCGAAATCTCAGAAAATTTAAAACCCAAGCACGATTGAGAATTCTACACATTTTGGACACTCAAACTATTCAGAACTAATATAATATTCATAATTTACAAAAAAATTGTGACAATTTTAATTTTAAAAAAATGAAAAAAACCTAGAAGATCGATGTTCGATGCAGAAAAAAAATTATTTCCTCAGATTTTTCTTCAATTTTTTTTCCGAGTTGAAGAAACCCTGAAAGAATATTCATCGATCTTAAAACCGAATTTCATTCAAAAATCGATTTTCGAAGGCTTTGAAGCTCTGCATTTCCCGATATAACATTAAAACAACTCTTTTTAGTTTATTTTTATATATTTAAGTTCTTTTTCAAGCTAGTGTCTGTCGAAAATTGCAGTTAGAAGGCCTAGAAGGATAGAATGTTGTAAAATGACACGGAAAAACTGATTTCTCATTTCATAAAATTTGCCCTTTTTTTCAAGGTCAAGTCGGTTTTTGTGAAAAAAATCCTAAGAACCGAATTTGATTCAAAAATTGCACTAAAAAAATTCCTTTTTGAGTTGATTTTTTTATAAAATAATCTTTTTTCCGAGTTAAAGTTCTTCAAATATTTTATTTTTGAAAGCCAAGAAGTACTTTTCAGCTTAAAATAACACTGAAAACTGCTTTTTATTATAATTCCACAAATCTTCCCAATGGTTCTTTGAACACCTCCGGCAAAGATTTTGCGAGCAGACTCCAATCTTCTCATTGAACCCATTAATTGTTGCAGACCGAGGTGCCGGAACACGTGTTGCCCCGGTCGAAGGAAGTCTTGGATTATCGACAGCCGTTCAAAATGAAGTAGGCCAGAGAAAAAGAGACAGAGAAAAAAAGTTGCATCCTAATCCGCCTTTTTATTGGATTATTAGGACGAAAATCTGGACATTGATGTTGCGATTTTGCTTTTCATTTCTATATATATATATACATTTCATTAAGCGATCCTGGAAGATTTGGTCGCATTTGGAATGGCTCGAAGCGTTTTAGTTGAGAAAAATGTTACAGTTAGAACCAAAAAGTGTATATAGACGTTTTTTTTTTAAATTTGAAGTTGTTGTATATTTTATTTTCGGCAAATTTGAAAGCTCTGTTCTCATCTGGGTAAAAACGGAAGATATGGCAACTTTTTTTCTCTTTCTTGGATAAATTATTACTTGAAACACAAATAACCTGAATTGTTTGTGACTTTTCGATTCAAAACCTTAATTAATAAATTGAGAATTATCAGGCTTGAAAGAGAATATATTCTCATTTCTTGATTCAATTCAAATTTTAATTGATTACAGTCTGAACCTCGACGGTCTGACTCAAGTTCTCGACGCGATTCCGTCGCCGAAGGCGCAGAAAGAGGCCAATGAAACTATGGTTCGTTGATTTTTCTGAAAGTTTTGGATTTTTTGTTTCGGATTCTGGTTGCTTTTCGGAATTTTTTTTTCTTTATAAATCAAATGAGATCGATTTCTAAAAGCTAGATTAGTCTCTCGGAATGTTCAAAATCCCAATATTCGTGTTCAAATCAACACGATTTTTGTAAGACTTGGTTGACTCTAAAAAAAAACATCGAAATCCAGATTTTGATGCTTCGAACTTCAAAAAAAAAAGCTGTAAGACTGGGAAACAGCTTTCCTACTGGGAACATTCAAGGAATTTAGACCTTGCGCCTCAAAAACTCCACCAAGAGTTTGACAACCGATTTTCGTAATTTGGAGGCTTTTTTCAGTCTTATCGGTTATATCATATCATTTCCAGACAACCACATTCGTTGGACGAATCCTCCACGAGGCGGTTCAACGCACCGGAGTCAAGGAAGAAGTTCCGAGCCTTGGAGAAGAAGTCAGAGAGAAACGGAGAGAAGACGTTCTCAAAAGATTGGCTGATCCGCCGGCGGATGTCAAGTGTGCCACTAGTGTACACTTTGAGAAGATAAAGGTTGGTCTGGCGATTTGGAAGCGGAAAGTTCGCTCTAAAGACAAACTCTGACAAACTCGGACCGAACCGGATGCGCCTCGGACACTGTGACGTCAGTCCCCTAAAGTGATCACTAGAAAAAAGCCAAGGGTGATTGAAGTAAAAGAACTTTAACAAACAAAAAGAAGAATTTTTTTTAATTCTAATTTTTTTTTTCGAATTTTTTTTAATAAATGTACCGACCATTTTTTGCAAAGGACTTCAGACTTAATCCAAAAAAATTTTTTTTCTGTGGTTGAAGAAAAAAATGTTGGAATTTTTCTGAGCGCCAGCTAGTCCTAATCTCTGAAACAAGACTCAGAAGCTGCAATTTATTATAAAGCTTTACGATCAAAATTTCAAAATTTTAACCATTTGGATAGATTTTTGGGGATGAATATATTTTTTTTCTGATTTTCCTAGGTTTTATTTGAAGTTTTTAAAGATTTGCGTAGTTTTTTTAATATTATTTTTTTAAGTGACAAATGTAGGGAATCAAAAAATAACTTAGCGAAAGAAGTCCTTCAATAGCAAGACATCATTTAATGAAGATCAACAAAAAACTATAATAATCTTTTTTTTTCTCTGAAGCCTTTTTGGAAGCTTTGAGAAGCTTGCCAGTTTGGCACCAGTTTCCTATATTTTAGGGACCTTCTGAAAGACCTTCCTGACGATTTTGAAAGATCCAAATTCCCTGGAACTTTTAAAAAATGAGACTTAGTCTCGAGACCTTTAATTAATAAGTTCCTTTAAAGACCTTAGTAGGGCTTTTTTTTCTGATCTCCGATTGGAAAGAGAGGGCGGCACGCAATCTGTTGCTTTCATCATCAGTTAAAACCTTCCTCGTTTTCTCTCCCTCATTCTCGATTCCGGAATATCAGACCGCCCTTTTTTCGGATTCCAGACTAATGATATTGGCAACGGAGGCGAGATTTCGCGTCGGGGCGCATCTGCTAATGCCTCAATCGCCTCGAACACCTCGACAAATGGTCTGAAGCGACTTCGGACCAAGGTTCTTGGTTTTTTTTTGTGTTTTCAAATGTTTCTAAGATAACTACTCAGTCCGGTGCGAGATCGCGACGATCTCGCAATTCTTGCAGGCGCGACTTCGCATTTCTCTTGGTGCGGTCTCGCTTTTAAGTAATTAAAAAGAAACTTTTGAGTGCGAGACAAATGCGATATTGTTCCGAAGAAGATACATCTTAGGCGCGGCTACAAACGGCACAATTTTGCTATCATCCAATGCAAAAGAGCTCGCTTTCTTGTGAAATGAATTTATCTGTCTAGTTTGGCGCGGGATAAAAGCGAGGTCGCTGATGGTAGATCGACGACGAGCTGCCCTTGTGCTGGTGCCCGGAAACCGGGCTTTATACCTATAGGTGGAAGCCTCGAAAAGAGAGCGACCAATTCGAGTAGAGATTTTACATTCTTATTATGAATTTCTGTCCTCTTTTTCCAGAATAGGAGAGTAAAGTTTTTTTCTCAATACTCAAAAGTCCTGATACTTTGTAGAAAGCAAGATGAGCAATGAAATCTCGGCGACATATTATTCACGCGTAGATGCTGCCGTTTTTAATCTTTCATTTTTTTTTTCGCATTTTCTGTTTCAGGAACCTCTTGAAAATGTCCCTCCAGCGAAAAGAACGCCGTCGGGAGGATCTTCAGAAACGTCAAAGCTTTGCGATGTGAGGAAAAATTCATTATTTCTATTTCAGGCCAAGATTTCTCTGCACCTCTATTTCTTTCGCGCTATTACCATGTCCTATGACGTCGCCAGTGAGAAAAAAGAGAGCGCAGACAAGTCAGGCAGTTCCAAGTTTTGGCGAATGGAGTTTAAAGCGTTTTGGAATTTTATTTAACATAGTTTAGAACTCGAAAAATTCCTGATTTTTTGATTTTATTTGGAAGATTCTTTTTTTTATATAGAACATGGAAGCAACGAATCTGTCGGCCAATGAAAATCACAAAAAACTCGAGCCAAACCGGAAAGAATTCTCAACGGTCGTTTCAAATGCCAGCACTATAAGCTTGCCGCCGGAAGCACGTTTGATGTAAGTTTCGAAGGTTAAAATGAGAAAAATGAGGTTAATCGGTTGAAATCTGTCCAGAGAAATTCAAGGAAGACTTGTTTCCGTAGAGTACAATATAATGTACTGAACTTCTAGATCTTCAACTTCCTTGGTTTATTAAACGTTTGGTAGAAGATTTGGTAATACCCAATCATTTTTTTGCATGATTTCCCATCCAGTTACAAAACATCCTTTATCGTCAAGGCTAACTCCCAAAAAATGAAGGGGGTTACATAGGTGGTTAATTACCTTGTGTTCTTCTTCTTCCCTAAAGCATCGCCATACCATCTTGATGTTGCAAAAAATAAGGTGATTTATTTATTGATGGGTTTTGATTGAATAAATTCGAAAGTTCAGCAGGAATTGCCAAATTCGACGTAATTCGTAGCATTGTAGGGAAATAATGGAATAATTAAAAGTATCGAGAATTTTTCATATGTAGTACTAAGGCTGAAGATGAGGAACAACCAGTTAGGAAAATTTTTGATTGAAAACTTTTAGAAACCCAGCGACACAAGCTCTAGATGGCGTTTCACACCACCTCGGATTCCTTAAAATCCTAATTTGATGCAGCAAAAGTCATGAGTTAATGAAATTCTCAAAGAACTTTTCTTGAGAAAGTTATCAAATTCAACGTAATTTGGAGCGTCGTAGGAAAATAATCGGATTCAGTCTTCGTCGTTCGACACCAGAAGCGATGCGGCCGGCGTTGATGGATGAGGATTTCGAGAACACCCGGGATCCGTCTTCTGTTCAAGACTATCAGCGGCGGTTTCTTCTCAGCGGCTTCCCCAAGGAGGTACTTGAGGGATAAATGGGCTATAAGGGTGCACGCTATTTCCATGAAAAACTCAATAAGTTAGCGCTTCTTGAATGAAAAAATATCAAAAGTGGAATAATCGACAAATTTTTGTTAAATACCCTTTTTTATATTTCAAGTTACAACAAAGAAATGAAAGGTCAAGGCTATATCTGATCCTCTACAAGGATCGCCGGAATTATACTCCTGTAGGGACCACTCTGGCGGTGTAAGCTCTGTTAAAAATTTACAAAGAAAAAAATAAATAAAAAAATAGGATGAATAGAAAATGAAAAATGAATAGAAAAAAAGAAAAAAATATATATAATAAACTCTTAAAAAAAGAAATTAATCTCTCTGAAGAATTTCGTATTTGATTTTACACCGTTCTTCCTGTTTTCGCAGGCTCTTTGTTCTTATTCCAAATATTAGGCATTTTCTGTTCTTGATTCAAATTGCTCCATTTGCAGGTCCGAAAATCACTGGAAGCCGATATCGAAGGCCTCGGCGGCCGCGTCGATCCCGATTATCACCGCGATTCGACCCATCTGCTCTGCACGAAATTAGTGAGGGATTATGGTTTTTGGTCCGAGAATCAATTCTTCTAATGTAGAAATTTCCTAATCCCACCTTCAAAGCTTATAATGGCCACAGAACGGGAAAATGTCCCTTTTTCAACTTTCTTAATCGCCTTTATTTTGTCCATTTTCTTTGAACTCCGAAGAATTTGGAAGGTAACATTAAAAAAAACTCATCTGAGCTTTAAAAAAGTAATTTATTTTTAGTCAGTGAGAAGAAAGTTTTTGGGTTATGTTTTTAATTTTAAAGACTCGTAAAATTAAGTCAAAAAGAGGGGGAAAATTTGAAGTGTATGACGATTTTTGGTTTGAATATGAATTTTCGAACCGTCGTGAACGATTTTTTAGTCAACACGTTTCAGAAAAAGTTTACAGATTATTTCTAGTTGAAAAACGAAGATTTCAAAACTATTTGGCTCTTTTTGTCTTTGAAGCCCGTATAAATGAAAAAATCGATTTTTTGCGTTTTCATTTTTCTTGGCTCTTTAAGGTTTTCACGTACTTTTATAAAATTGTCATTATTATCATTTTCTTTCTGATCAGATCCGAGGAACGAAACAACTTGCAATGGTGGCGGCTGGAAAGTGGTGCCTCGTACCGGAATATATGGACGCTTGTGTTAAGGTTCTTTTGTTGTTTGAAAAGCTCTTTTTCAATGAAAGTTGCGTTTTTTCTCAAGCAATTTGAATTTGAAGTAGTTGAGAAAGCGAAATTTCGGTTTTTATTCACACTTTCGATTTGCTTAGAAAAATGGACTTATTAAAACAGACATAAATTGTAAAAGAGCAATTTAGAAAAACAGTTTCATGTCCTGGACTGCCTAATGGAAGTTTTGCAATTTTGGAAATAGAAAACGAAATGTTCTGAACAAAGATTAGTAAATTATTTCGCAGAGGACTAAAATGGCACAAGGGACTCCTTAAGCGCTAATGAACATTTTGAGGCCGGACGATGGCTTCCCGAAGAAGGCTACGAATGGTGTGAAGGAAGGGTCGAGAGATCTGCAACGGAACAAGAAATCCAACTGGCGCGATGCTGTCGACGCTGGCGACAGCGCATTTCCGAAATGCCGCCCATGAACTCCAATTGTTGGGTGAGTTCGAAGGGAAACAACTGTAGAGAGCTGGATATTCTTCTTCCTACGCCTTTGTTCCTCGTGGAACCAATTCGATGATGAATGGTCCTGTCCTGTTATCAGTGGACTGGCTCTAGTCCCTTATCCGTCCTTGTGGGGGTTTCGAAGTCGTGCTTTCCCACTATCCAAATTCCTTAAACCCCTTGGTTGGATCGCGGCGGGAATCGAACTTGTGACCCTCTGGTCCGTAGACTGGCACACAACCTGTTGCGTGTCTTTAGAGAGTTGAATTTCAGTTTTTCAGAAGGTTGATCACTTTTTGAAGCTCCATTTCTTGAGAGCGATGGGAAAAATCATAAATTTTTGTGAATTTTTACAGAAAACTGTTCGTTTTTCATTCAATGAGTAGAGGCTTCTGAAATTGGCTTTTTTGTGTAAAATAATTATTGTCTTTTCTGACGGTACTTTTTCTATTATTTTCAACTTCTCCAAAAAAAAATCTTTTATTATTGATAAGACTAAACGAAAAAACTCTACTTTTGCATAGAACTCTATCTTTGAGTAGAATGTCGAGATTTGATAGATAGTCTGGATGATAAGTTTATTTTCCAGGAACGGAACGGGGCCTTCGTCGGATGGCGCTGCGTGGTGCACAAGGACGACGAGCGGACGATGAACGTGATCCCGATTCTGATGGCCGGCGGCGCGACGATCAACATCGTCGACGACTTCTTGGACGTCCTCTCGACCCGACCTCGCTTCGTCTTCGTCTCGAGTTCCTTCCCCTGGGATCGCGAGGTCATTCCTTCCCTTCCCTTGACCGGAAACACACTTGCAGTTCGTCTGCGAAGCGGTTGCGATGCGTTCAGGCGCCAATTCAAAAATGATCGCAATAGTTGAAGTTTTGAACTTGAATATAGTTGATGTTTAAAGTTAGTTTTTACCTCAAAAAACTCGGAAAGATCGAAAATTGGCGCCAAAAACGCTCCCAAAGCGCTTTTTCTTGTCCATATTCTAGACTCCTTTCAAAGATTTTTCGAATACACTTTTTTCAGAGCATGAAGCGACTGAAACACGCGGACGTGCCTCTTCTCAATTTCGAGTACATTTTCATGTATTTGGTCAATGAAAATGTCTCCATCGAATCTTTCCCGTATAAATATGTTGACTATTAATTTTAGTACTAATTTTTTTCAATTTATTTTCGAAATCTGTAACTACTTGTTGTATTTTTTTATTTTTTTCCGAATTTACGAGTTTCCCATCACTTTTTGGCTGTGAATTTCGCTCATCTGTCGTTTTTTTACATTCCACTTTATTATTTTATTTTCAAATTTTTAATTAGATTTAAATTCAATCTTAACTTGTAACTTATGCTTTCATTAATTTTTAAGGATCTCTGTGCGAATAAAATTACCCCATTTTTTATCGTTTTTCTCGCTTTTTTGGTATAAAGTTCTCCGATAGGGGATCTTTTAATACCTTTCATACAATCAAATTTTTTCCATAAATTTCCGATTTTCAGGCGGATGTTTTTTAGCGGAAGGCGTTTTTGAAGGCAAATTTATTAGAGAAGGAGGATTTTTCTTTTTGGGATCAGGTTGGTTTTTTTTTTTTGCTTTAAAGAGTCCCTATAGCGATCACTCTGGCGTTCCTATGTTACATGTTAGATGGAACTTTGAAAATTAAAAACAATAGTTATTCAAGGAAGTCTAGAAAAGTTCGCGTAACTTTACAGTTCCAAAGAAAATTTTTTTAGCTGGGTAATATTCGTTTTTCATCAATTGTCCTACTTCATCTAAAACTCTGAAATTGTTCGTTTTTATTATCCTTAACTTTTTTTCAAACTCCTGAAGATTGATCAAATTAGCAATTAATGAAGAAAGAAACAGAGAAATGAATCGAATCGGACATGAACTTTTTTTTTAAACAAATCGTATTTAGGAAATTTTTTGTATTTTTCCTGTTTATCCCCTTTTTTGAGTTCGAATATTCTCAGACCGTTTCATTCTGTCCAGATTTTGAATTTTAAGCTGTCGCTCAAACCCTTAACCAATTAGAGCGCGAGAGCCTTTCCGAATGACGTCATTGAAATTAAAAATATGAGCAGATTATATCGAAAATTCTCTTCAAAACGGCTCTATTTTCAGATATGTCGCTGCACGCGCCGACGACCAAAATGCGGACGGCACCTAGTTTATTAAAACCGCCTTCGAAGCCGCTTCTGTCCTTGTCGGACCATGATTGCTTAAGGACACCTACGATGAGCGATATGTTGAAGGTTCGTCCATTGCGTTGCCCCAATAGGGACCACTCTATCCCCTCCTAAGTTGTTTAGACTTTTAATGTTAAGCAGATAACTCGGCTTGCCTGAATTTTACCTCTATAGGGGGGTTATTTTTGTTTTAAAGAGAACGGTTTTTCCCCCTTAAACCCTAGAGGGACCACTCTGGCCTTTCTAAGAACGATTTCCGGACGCGTTTTATTAGAAATAAAAATAATCCATGCGGATTCAGCCTAGATTATTTTGTTCTAAACTTTTTAAAAATAATTTCTCTCAAAAAAAAACTCCTCTTCCCTGGAAAACTCAAATCCTTTGTTGAATTTCTCGTTTTTTTTTCATCCAATACAGTTGACGAAAAGTTTTGAAAGGCAAATCTCCGTGCAAATGCTTCAATTTGGCCTGCGTTCCGAAAATATTGCCTGAGTCGTTTTGGATCGCAGGAAATTTCGAACTTTGAAGTATAATACTCCTTTCACCACTAACACATTTACTTTTTGCTCTGGATTTTTCTGAAACTTGGCCTTTGATGATAATCGAAGGTGCGCAAAATTTCAATGATTAAATCAAAAACACAGTCTTGAATCATCTTTTTTATTACTTGGAAACAATGCAGAGTCCTTAGGAATCTCCTGAAAAACTGGTCGGAAAACTCTTGGATGATATCCTGGAAGTCACAACCTGCAAAACTGTTTTTTTTTCTAGAAATGAAAACTCCAAATCCTCAAATTGTCCGTTTTAATGGATTTTAAGGATTTTATTTGATTTTTTGATGTCCTATCCCAAAAAATAGGCAGTTTTGCAAGTTGAGACTCCCAGGGTCTATTCCTGATATATCGACTAGCGCTTCAGCCAATTTTCAGGAAATTCCCAACCAAAAAGCAGAAAGATTCTCCATGTTCAATAAAGCACTAAAAGATGAAAAGTAAATCGATTCTCCAGACGCCGACGATCTTGAGCTCGCCGAAGCAGACGCCGCTGACTCTGGAGGGCACTCCGCGGTTTCAGCATTTCAGCGGTTTCACCCCGCAAAACAACCAGACCTTCTTCGGCGATCACGAGCCCCTTTTGACCGGTGAGATCGTCGCCAACAAGACCCGTTTCATCACAATATTGTCGGGAAACTCTGATTTTTGGGAGGAATGCTGTAATTTTACAGTTGCAGGCTATTCCGAATCAAGCTTGTGGGAAAATTTGAGAATAATCTATGTTTTTTTTTTTTTCAGAGAACTCAGGTATCGAGAAATCTTTTTTAAAAATACGGAAGATTGCTGTTTGTCGATAGATTTACTGGGAAAGCTTCATTTTACTGTAAAGTTTACTTTTGAATTTTTAGAAATTTCGCCAAATTCATTCGTAGTATTTTTAATTTTAAGGGATTCAGTTTTTTTCAATAACCAAATCATAAGAATAAAATTTTTGAAAAAAAGCAATTTAGTGGGGGAAAAAAAGTTAGTTGTTTAAAGTTATAGAGAATGGAATAACAGTAGTTTTTAATTTTTGAGCTCGATAAGAGGTCCTGCTTGAGTTTCAGGTGAAACTGACTGTTTGAGTTACCTTTGAGGGTAGATTAATGAGTAACAATTAAACTTCCTCAAAATCCTCGGAAAAATAGACTCTGGCGTGTCTTGAAATCACTGAAAAGGTAGTTGAGGTTCCGAATTTTTACTTCCCATTTCTTGAATGTCTCACAAGGGAGGTCATTTGACTTTGCGACTGGGAATTTCCTGAAGTTTGGCCAAAAATTCCTTGACACACCAAAAGAAGCTTCCGAGTCTCAACCTGCAAAAGTTTCCTATGTTTCAGGGAACATTGAGATTCAATCGATAACCCACCAGGCGATGCCGGGTCCTGTCCATCATCATCAGCTGCCGCCGCCGACGACCACCACGAACCTTCCGGTTCCAAATCATGAACGTGGGAAATTCCCTTTTTAGTCAGAAAATGAACTGATTCAAAAATGAAATAACCTTGAAAGCTATCGAAATTCGTTTAGTGGCCCTTTCGGGGTTTTGACGTTTTAGTGACCACTGTAGTGGTCAAATTAGTAACCTCTTTAGAAGTCTAAGCGATACTACTAGACTACCAAAACTACTACAGTTTTCACTAAGACGCAAAATAGTGGCTTCCATAGAGGTGTTTTGAGTGGCCACTTTAGTGTCCTCTCCAAGTAGTCTTTGAGGAACCTTATAAGCGGTAGCTTTTGCATTATACTAAAAAAAAATCATCAGCTCCACCTACGATGGTTTCTTAAAATAGTTTTTATTTTTTTAAAAACTCATTTGTATTACATTTTTTTTGTAAGTGAGAAAACTATTTATGTTGATTTCAGTTTTTGAATGTCTTTTCTCATCGACTAGCTTATTTTGAACGATTTAGAAAGCCTGATCCCAACTGGAAGTGTTCCCGGGAGCAGTTCGGGCGGAATTTCGGCCCGAAGAGAAAAAACGACGATTCAGTTCAATGGGACCATCACGACGAACATGCCCGTCGGCTTGAGCGGCGGATTAAATTCTCCGGGTACTCAATTGGTTTCTTAATAACAAAAAAAATAGTTCATTCCATTATATTACATTCCAAATTTATCTAAAAACGGCATTTAAAATTGATTTTCTCAGGTCTATCCGCCTCGATGTTCCAATTTTCGCCGATGGTTGAACATTTCCTTCAGTCTCTTTCTAAGGTTCAAATTTTCCATTTTTCTCTCATAAATTCGTTATTTTTAGAGTAGTGGTTTGCCTGATTTGACAATTGTCGAATCTAAAATCCCCGGATTGAATAGTGATTCGAGCGATTTAATGAAGGTTGGTGCTAGATTATTTTAAAATTTCAAGAAGAATGTATGACGGGAGAAGAAAATGGGAAGTTTGTTCTTGTACGGAAAAGAACAAGAAAAAGCAGAATTTATGGCTAATTTGGCTGGCTTGAGCTTTCGAAAAGAGGGTCCTGACACGATATGAAAAGAGAAAGTGTATGGTTTTGGGAGAGCGCAGACAGGCCACGCCCTCTTGAATCTCAAGCTAGCCGTGATTCGGCTCCTGATCTGACGTCAATTAAAACCCAAAAATTATATAATTTTTTTGCTCAAAAACTGAACGTGAACTAAAATTTCGCAGAACGGCACGGAAACAAAAGAGAAAGATGGGACGCCGCCGGGCAACAAAAGGCGGACCAAGGGCCAGTCCCAGACCCGCCCGCCCCCTCTTCAGGTTCATTTCTCGGCTTTTTCTTCTTTTTTTCGTTTATTCAGAAGTTGTTTGAAATTGTTTTGGATATTAATAATAATAATAATAGTTTGATTCACAAGAAGAGAGAGATGGAAAAATTGAAACTGAAAATCGAATCGACTTTTTCTCCTTGAGTTTTAAAACTTTTGGGTAATGATCGAATTGGTTTTAAATTCAAAAAAAGACATGTTTACTTCTCTCCTAATTTTTTCGTTCTTTGAGCTAAAAATTTAATTTGCGGTTTTTCTGCTCATTTCCTGCTGTTGATTGTTTCTGTGAACAGTTTTTTTTTAATACGGGATTTTCTCAATTTTTTTTTCACCTCGTAGGTCTTTTTCAGAATATGAAAAGCTCGTCGAATTTAGGTTTTTCCATATTTTCTCAATTTTATAGAACTTTGTTTAGTGAATTTTTTTCCAGAAATTCGAGAGAAATATCCTATTTTTTTCTGTTCGTTCCAAACGAAATTTATCTCTTTTAAGGGCATAAATCAGTGTCATCCGGGACCGGCACAGCCGCCAAACATTCCAGTAACGTCGTCTTTTGGTAGCCATCACTATAGGTACCCTTGGAAACCAAAAATGTACACATTTTATGATTTTCCTTTCTCTCAGTGACTCGATGATGTTCGAGCCCAAACCGGAACCCATCGACGACTACACCTATGGCCAACAGATGTACCCCCAACATATGGGTGAGTTAATCAGGGAGATATTTGAAAAATGTCTTCTTTTAATGGCTATAGTATGATATTTCTGGTCTTTACTGCTACTATTTTCTAGTTTTTCTACAAAATTCCATGTAAAAGTCGGATAAAAGGAGATCTTTTAAATATACTTCTGGGCGGTCTTTGAAAGATCTCTCAAGGAGTTCCTTGAAGGGACCCTTGAAAGACCCCTTAAGAAGCTGAGAATCACACTAAATTTGCAGATACAAGCGATTATATGATGGGACGAATGCCACCTTCGCCTGATGATATCAAGTTGGGACAGGTAAAGAAAAATGAGAAGAAAGTGTGATAAATATGATAAGGATATACAAAAACAGAAAAAAGTGTCCAGGGGTTAATATCAAGCTTTAAAAATGGTTTCTACTTCAAAAGTTTTTATCAAGATTTTTTCTAAAATAGGTTACTATCTGGATATACCGGCTAACTTCAAATAAAACCGCAATGAGAATTTTTTTTTAAAGATGTTTGGTAAGATGAAAAAAGAAAGTTTATTCAAAGGTTCTGAGATTTTAGCATTTTTTCTTGGTATATTTACGAGATAATTGGAATTTAAATATCGAAAAAAAGAGTGAAGACGGCTGTCAATAGTCATTATAAACGTCCGGAAACTCAAAAAGGAAGGTTTTAGTAGGGAATGTTGGGCTTCAAAAATCGTATTTTCAACTAGCAAGTTTTCCTGCTTCAGAATATTTAAATCAGCTTTTTTTGAACAAGACAATGATTCTGTGCCGTTTTTGTTGGGTTGAAATTTTTTTCAATTTCAAAATGTTTTCTTGAAAAAAGAAGTTTCAGAGCACGGGCGGCTCACAAGACCGACCTTATAAATGTCCGAGGGAAGGCTGCGACAGGAGATTCACGAGAAGCGACGAACTGACCCGCCACATTCGGATCCACACCGGCCAGAAGCCTTTCCAGGTATCATTTTCCGACTTTTAGTAGTTCAGATAGCGCGAAATTTCCGCATCTAGAAGCTTTTGAAGGAATCTCTTTGCAAAAAAAAATATGATTATCTTTTTCTTTGGGATATTTTAAAGCCGAGAAAGAATATATTAATAGCAAATTTTTTTGCCGGCTTGCAAGGCGAGATTGGTAAATTAGCAGAAAAATAAGGTTTTTTTCGTTTTTTTAAACGTTTATCCGTTGAATTGAATTTTTTTATAAGCTTTTAAAAATCTCAAAGCATTTGAAAAAAACTCTTTAAAAATAAAAAAAGACGTGAAAGGGGGGGCGTTTGACATAGAGTTTCCCGCGCACAGACCACGTCGTCTTTGCCAATCTCCCCTCTCAAGTCGCGACGGATTAACAACCATTTCAAAACTGGTGAAGAAAAAGAAAAAGTCAAAACTTTGCAGTGCCGAACCTGCATGAGGGCCTTCTCGCGGTCCGACCACCTGACGACGCACATGCGGACCCACACCGGCGAGAAGCCCTTCACCTGCGACGTCTGCGGTCGCAAGTTCGCCCGAAGCGACGAACGCAAGCGACACACCAAAGTGCACAAGGTGGGTGAAACTGTGCACCCGACCGACGACGGTTTTGATTGTTTTGGGATTAAGCTCGAGGGCAAGTCCAAGGCCACGCCCCCGTCCTTCTCCAGACGAAACTCGGCCGCCCAACAAGGTCGGCTCATGATGCCCGAATAGATTTTGTTTTTTTTTTGACATTTTCCTTGTTTTTTGCGAGCAGGGTGTTGATAAGGTGAGACTAAGTACCCTTTTTGGTAATTGTCGAAAGATAATTTGAAAAAAAAAACCGCCTTCAAACTGAGTGAAATGGCCTGATAATTTTGCGAAAAATTGGCCTTAAGATCATGGGAAAAGGTGCTCCATGGATACAACTGTGTTTTCTGAATATTTAAGGGAAAAATAGCCTTGTGGCTAGATCGAACTATGCTCCATGGACAAGGAGAGTTTTTTTGACGATTTTTTCGAAGATAACATGAAAACTTGGCCTTGGGATCGGGTGAAAAAGCGCTTCATGAATTGAGCAAGGTTTTTTGGGAGGATAAGGAAAAAAAAGCCTCTTAAGTAGATTGAAAAATGCTCCAAGGACATAGAGGTTTTCTGCAGATTTTGCTCGAAAACGTCGAATTTTTCCATTTTTCGTTCTGTTTTCTGTAATTTTTTCTAAAAAAATTTCGAAAAATACCCTTCTGGTTGTTCTCTACGAATAATTCCACAAGAATGAGTCTAAATCTCTCTTCTTATCCGTGGAGCGCACATTCCCATCATCACTGCGGCTTTTTTACCTTGCCATCTTCTAATATTCTGCAAAAAAAAACTCTCAAATTCAATAAAATTGTGTCTTTTTCTTTTTTTCAAAACCATCATAATTGTTGCATTTTCCACAGAGCCCAATCTTTCACTGTTATTTCATTGTTATTTTTTTTCATCAATAATACGCCGAGCCACCTTTTTTCAAGCTCAGGTTTAATTTTCTCTTCCGAAAAAAAAGTTAGTTTTTCCTAGATTTTCTGAATTTCTTGTTGTTTTTCTTTTGCACAGATTGTATTAGATAAATGTCTAGAGTTTATATACTGAAGTAGCTTTAATATATATCCGAGAATTCTTGTCATTCTAGTCGATGGTCGCAACTTGAAATGGCTCGAGCCATTCCAAATGCGGCCAAGTCGGGGAAAATCCGGTTTTTTGTTTTTGTTTTTATCCTCATCGATTCTTGTCAAATCCTCCAATAATTCTAGTCGATGGACCGCTTTACCCTTTGATCTACTAATTCGAGAAAAGAGAACACAGATTTCTATGTATTTCCATTTATTGATTCCGATTGAACGTATCGTTTTTTTTATTAGAATGATAAAGATTTTTTTTTCAATTGACCTTTGTTGGATTTTTTTGCTTGGAAAAAGCTCCCTTTTGAACCGATTTTGTTATCTCTTAAAGAACTTTTTTTCGCACCCAGCTTTTTGGGATTTACCGTTTTTATTAATTTTTTTTTCCTTCAATTTTTTTCTATTTTAAAATTTATCATAGTCCATTCACCGAAACTTCAATTTTTTCGAGTGTCTGCGTCTCTCTGTTCCCTCACCGGAAAGGTCAGAGAAACAAAAAATAGCACGGCAACATGAGAGAGACGAGAAGGGCGCAGAGAAAAACAGCAGTTTGAAGACGCGAAAAACGGATTCAAATTAATTTCACGAAAAATAAGATGCAGTCGCATTTTAAAAAAACGGCCGCATTAAAGAAAAAAAATCGGTCCCTAATTTTTTTGATTTTTTTCGAAATCTTCAAACTAACTTACCACAATCAAAAATCTACCATTTTGGGGGAAATTGGAAGTTCTGAATTTAAAAAAAACTTTCAAAAATTTATTAAAAAAACCGAACGACTTGTATATCAATATGTGCATTAGGAAATTTTTTTGAAAGGACTTTAAAAAAACTTCGGATAGCGGGAATGTGTCCTTGTCAAGAACTACTGAACTTTGATGAGATAAATTATAAGAATAACCAGGTATAATTGAAATGAAATTGAAAAATAAGAAATGAAATAAGTTTTTGCCATGTTGTTAGTTTGATGAATTTTTTTATTCAATTATAAAATTTCCTTTTATATTCAGTTTTCTAATCTTTAACTTTCAATTTTTCAACAGTAAAACTATAATTTCATTTACTCGTAAATTATAAATAAAATCGAAAGAAGACCCAAAGAAAAATGTTTTTTTGGTCGTAACCGTATTTTAAAAAAATAATAAACTTTTTTTGAGTCGTTTTTTGGTGATAACCTAATTTTTTTAACAAGTTCATTAAAAAAATCAATTAGATTTAATTTCATTCGGAAAAAAATGCCAAAAAGTTTTTTTGAATGTAGATTCAAAATTTTAGCTTGAAAAATGCGTCTGGAAAATCAAGTTTCTTTTCGGAAAAAGGCTGCTGAAATTAGAAAGTTCGGGTTCATGTCAATAACCTTATCAGCTCCTTTTTTCATCTTTCATTTTGGAACCTTGCCAAAACGGGCTGAAAAATGGTGTCAGGCGACGTGAACGCACGGAAAAGTGCGAGACGAACGGCCGAATCGCGAGCGGGCCGCGTTTTTATCGATCGCCGGGCGAGGGGGGAATGGTTGCTCCAGCGCCAATTCGGCCCTCGCTTTTAGGCCGAGGCGATTGCTTCGCGGCCGCACCGACCATCGTATAGCGGCCGGTGGTTCGAACTTGACTTCACCTTTTATTTGACTAATTTCAACTTCTAACTTGATTTTTTTCAATTATTATCGCACCGTTTAACCTATGTTTCTCTAAAATCTTGATTTTTATTGCACGGAAAGCGTTTTCAAATCATGATTAATTTAAAAATTTTTCAAACATAGTTTTGTTTTTTTTTTTTGCAACTTTTTGCCTCGCAGTTCAAGAGTAAGTTCAAGCCATGTTCCCTGTTTCAATGCGGGAAAAAATTGATGGAAATTTTTTTAATGATCAACACGTGCCCTATTTTCGGTAAGAGAAAGCTCGAATATTCATGAAAATTTGAAAATTTCGGTTTTTTAAAATATTCAGCTCGACCGCTGCGCATCACTTCACGCGACGCGGTTTCGACAAAATTTAGTTTCCGCTAAGCACGGCGTTTTTGTTAGTGGGAAAAAAAATGCGAAACCAAAAATAAAGAGGGTGGAGTCAAAATCTCCGTCGTTCTCATGTGACGTCATGAGAAACACGCGTAAACAACATGGAATATTAAAGGCGCATGTTCAATGGGTCATGAGACGAATCGTGTTCACACTTGAAAAAAAAAACGATTTTTCTGTTTCTCTTTATTTAAAAGCACATGCTGTGTTCAAAAATTCCGCGAAATTCAAAATAACCGCCAGAGAATGAAAAATATAACTGAATTTCGGAAATTCAGAGATGGCTTTGAATTTTGCGAAAATTATTTTGAGAACGGCATGTGCGAGAGCGCCGCAGTGCTTGCACACGACACACTACGCTTTACGGAAGAAATATATCAACATATTTGGATAATTTTCGGTACGAGGCTCCAGTTTAAGGTTTCCCGTATTTGGAAATGTTTGGTACGAGGCTCCAGTGAATCGTTGATAATTTTTGGATATTTATCGGAACGATGCTCCTGAGAACAGTTCATTTTTTGAGATATTTACCGGTACGATGCTCCAGAGAACGGCGTTTTTTTTCATTTTTCAACTTATTATTGTGTTTTCTTTTCTCCTATTTCGTGCGTTTCAAATTGCTACAAATTGCTCATTTTTGTTTCATTTTTCGCTCAAATTTGACTATTTTTGTGACGTTCTTAGTGATTGTGTTAAATGACAGTTGTTGGAAAAGGTTGGTTTAATAAGAAAATAGATGGTTTTAATATTTTTTTATTTTTTTCAATATAGTTTATATTTCATTAATTTTTCAAGTTTTTTTGGCTTTAAACTTGGAAATAACATGTAATTTTCTGTAGAAATGTTTTTGGCAATTTGCATGCGTTTGGAAAATTGCATGATATATATATATATATATATATATATATCATGCATATATATATATATATATATATATCTAGAGGTGAATGAACTTTTAAAAAAATAACTTTTTTTGCGATTTCAAATTTTTTTAACGATTTTATAATCTATTTATTCTTTTTTTCATGGGTATTTCAGAACTGAAACAAAGAAGAGAAAGAGTAAGAGGAACTTTTCAGAATTTTATTTTAAACTTATTGAAAAAAAGCCAGAAAAGGTTGTTTCTAATAATTTTTTCGTTGATAAGAACGTTAAAAATGTTTAATTGAAGCAAGTTTTTCGAGTTAAATGAAATGTTAAAAGGCAATTTCTAACGTAAAAACCGCTTTGATTTTTTTCTTTTCAGTTTTGAATTCAAATTTATATTCGCCGGGCGAATCATTATCTCCACTGAGAATTCGGCAAAAGCACGGTTCTGAAGTGGATCAACGAAAAGGCTAAATAAGTTATTTTGAATCTGTAGAAATGTTTAGATGGTCAGTCAAATCGTAAATGGCTTAGAACCAGTTCCAATTGATAATATGCATCGGCAGAGCCGAAATCCAGTTTTGACCAAGGAAAGAAGAAAAAAAGACGGCAGCTGAAGAAAAGAGGGACCCTGGGCACCGTGCCAAGTCGTGCCGCCTGGCACCCATCCGCCGAACGGAAAAACCTTCAGCCTTGTCTTTGTATGAATTAAGTACATTTTGAGCCGTGTTATTGCAATTCGAATTGAAAAACGGCTGTTTCTTCCATTTTCTAGGTAAAAAAACAGCCAGAAACTTTTTTAACGTTTATTTCATTCATCTTTTAAGAGTTTTATTTTATTCGAAAAATTTCGGAGTAAAGGGTTAATTTTATAAAGAAATCTTTGAAAGATCTTTTGTTCTACTCAAAGACTGAGATTTAATTAGAAAATTGAGAATCAAAAAAAGTTCATTTTCACTAAAAATCCTCAAAAACCTTGGAAAAATGCGTTAAAAACGTCAAAAATAATGAGCTTTTTTTACATAAGTTCCCTGATTCAAAATGCGTTGATTTAAAAAAACGTTCTCATTGTTTTTTTGAAATATAGATTCGTTCGCCTTAACAAAGTTTTTTTGAAATCAAAATGGACTCTTATCATTTCTACTTTTTTTACTGATAAAAAAATGTTTTTGGTCGTTTTTTTGTTTGCTTTTGAACAAATTCACTCTTCAAAAAAAGAAAATCTTCAATTCCCCTAACAGTCGCACCAACCTACGCGCCAAGTCAGAGGCTCGAGAATTTTCTTATGCGCCGCGTGTCGCGTCGCGTCTTTTCCCGCATTTTTCCGAACTAGCGCGCGTTACTGTTTTCTTGCAGTTTTGTGCCTTTTTTGTTTTTCTGTCAAAACTTTCCATTGTTCTATTCCTTTTTTTTTGGTGAGAAACATTTGGAAATATAGAAATACGCTGGAAAAACGAGAAATGAGGGAGGCTTTCAAGTTTTGTGTTATTAAAGGCGCACCTTCACGCTGAAGGCTTTCATGAATTTTTGTCTATGTTCCTTTAAAACAATCAAATTTTATCATTTTTTTTTGCATTCAAATCACTCTTCCGATCGACTTTCCACTACTTATCGTTCTTCAAAGCTGTTTTCTGCTTTTCCATAGTTTAGTCAAAAACTAATCGTTTTTTCACATACTCGTACGTTTTCTTTTTTAATTTTGAATATTTTCCTTGACGAAAGAAAGGAATTACAGTTAACATGGAAGTCATTGAACTGAGCGACGACGAGCCGGAGCTTATGCCGGCAACGACGTCGCAAAGGCCACCGCAAAGGCCCCCGCAACAGCCGCAACGCTCGCCTCTGATGCCGAGCCAAGGGGTTTCGGCCTGTGCCAACGTCTTTGCCGGCGGGCCCATCGACTTGGTCTCGTATGGAATCGTAGCGCCTGTTAGTAATGAAGTAAGCAAGATTTTGAAATTTTTTTCAAAAAAATATTTTATAGTAAAAAGTTCCCCTCCCAAAAGGACAGGCTAAGCATTAAGAGTAAAAAAATTATAAAAAAATTTTTTTACCCTAACCAGCAAGTTGACGTGAGCTCTGAGCTGGATCGCCTGAAGGCACGCCCGAATTTTTCTCTGCTGCGAATTTTTCTCTATGCAATTTCGTCGTTTTCTCGCAATCAGAGAGTGAAGAAATAGTACGCGGCAGAGAAAAATACGGACGCGCCTCGAGGCGCTCCAGATCATAGAGGTGTTTGCGGAAATTGTGCGTGAAAGGTAGGAAAAACTTCATTTTCGAAAACTTCGGCGTGTCTTTTGGTTTTTCTGTTTTTTTGTGGTTTTAAAAGTAAAATTATTTTTTTTCATGATATTTAAAGACGTAGAATATTTTATGATTTCATATAGTTTATGAAAAGAGTTATCTGTTTTTAAATGAATTTTCCTTTGCTTCTTTCAACCCAATGTTATCTCAGGCACTGGTGCGCGCACGCGTGGGGGTACTAATTCTTTTTTCGCCTTTTCCAATGAAATACGGTTTTGAAATATAATTTTCATATTTTTGTAACACTACCTAGTGCCCCTGCTCACGTTTTAAAGTTGTTCCGAGCACTTTCGAACACATTTATGAAAAAAAATTGTCAAGGGAAACTTTGTTATTTCAAATTTTTGGGCGTTCTAATTGTTATAAACTGGTGCAGAGCAATGATAGGAGATGAACATACATGAAAAAAATATTAAATTTATAACTTTTTAGTTAGTTAAAAAGCCAAAAAAATAAAAAGACACCCCCGCGCGTGCGCGCAGCAGGCGCCGCGCACGCGCACTTTTGGCCTGAGTATGATATTTCGAGAAACAAAAAAATTTAACCTCAAAATTTTCAAGTTTTTTTCCAGTTGAGAAATATTAATAAACAAATATGTGAAATATATGTTAAAAAAATAAAGTAAAAAAATTTGAATTCCATAGAAAATGTGAATAAAATTTTCATTCTTTTCGAAAGTTCCATGTTTTCTTCGAGTTTTATAGTTCTTTAGGTTTTTTAGAAGTTTCTTTAAAACTGATAACGAGATCTTCCATGTTCTATGTATTATTTTTTTCAGGTGAAGCGGAAAAATGAATACAATCCTCTTTTCGAGCCGCCGAGGAAAATTCCAAGTGTTGGACGGAACGGTTTTGGGATGGGAATTCCTATGACGAGGTGTAATTGTTTTCGAAATGAAACAAACTTGAACACCCAATTTTCAGAGGAGGTTTCCAGAAAAAGTACTCACAGCAGACGTGGCACGCGAATCGGATAAAAAGTGGGACGAATATCGATTTTATGATACAGGTTTTGAAAGGAAAAAATTTGAAAATTGAAAAATATTATTCAGACAGCGCCATTATCCACAATTTCGAAGCCTCACTACCCGGTCAGGACCTATACGAGGACGACAGTCTTGACCAAACCCATGCCGATCGTCAAAAGGCCTCCAATGACCCTTGCCCCAACTTTGGCCTCAGTTTTCCCCATCAGAAAGCCGCCACCGATCCCGCCTCCCACGCCGTTAGTTTTGTGCAGAAAAATAGAAGATTATAGTCTGTTTAAATTTTGAATGTCAAGCTGCTAACTCCGCCTCCCTGGATACATTTTCTTTCGCGTTAATTTTTTATCGCGCGTGACGATGATCCTTTAATAGCGCTACACTTTTTGACTTCTTTTTATAGCCATCAGATCAGAAAATATCAAAAGTTGTAGCACTATTGAAGGATCGTCGAACATCGACGCGAAAGTTACTGTAGCCATAGAGTTAACTGCTTGACATTCAAATTATGAAAAGACTATAGTTATTCTATGCGCTTCTGATTACGTCTTCGTATTCATGACATATGCAATCCTTGAAACTGAGGAATTTTGAAATGAATAAATAAATTTCCTCCAGTCCAACGAGAGGTCGAGGCGGCGGCCGTCGTGGTAGGCCAAGGAGGAGGGCGGTTTCGAGTAGCGAGGACTCGACCGATGAAGAGGATGAGCCGGTTCAGAATATTATTTTAATTAGAAAATGTAATGTTTTTTTTTCCAGGAAATCATGATCGTTGGCAACAACGAGTACATGATCGAGGCGAGCGGCGAGATCGCCTACAGAATCGATTCGTTTTATGACGATAGGCGGAAGTTCAAAGGAGCCTATACGGTTTGTTTTGAAGCAAGAAACTGACAAGGAAGGTCATTTCACTTTGTCGTTGGGAATTCCCGGGAAATTGGCCACAACACTCTTCATTGTACCAAAATGAGGTTCTAAGACTCTCAGTCTTCATAACTTCCTAATTTTTCGAGAAGTAAGGGTTTCGCTTTTTCGGAATTTCTTTATTTTATTTTTTTAGAGTATTTTTCTAGAATTTTTTTCAATGTTAAGAAAACAAAAAAAGTAATTTTTCAGAAGTTTTTTTGAAAATCTTTATCGTTTCCCGTTTTTTCTATTTAATCAATGTTACGAACATTTTTTTCGCTTTTTTTGACCACTTTTAAGTTTTTTTCTCGATCTCGTTTCTTTTTTTTAAAAATTAGTCTCGGGGTTTTTATCGTCTCGGTCTCAAAAAACTACTTCTCGTGCAACCCTGGCTCGAAGCTCCCAAGTTACCCATTTTAACGGATTTTGATGTGTTCTTTCTTTAGCACTAGAGATATCTACAGGTTGAGACTTTCAAGAACTTCTTCTGTCACATCAAGAAGCTTTGTGGCCATTTTTCAAAAAATTTCGCAAAGTAAAATGACTTCCCTTGGGAGAGAAGGAGTAGACAGTTCCAAAAAAACAGAACTTCATATATGTTTGGAGAAAAAAATTTTTGAGAATAAGTAGTTTTATCCTTTAAAAAAGTTACTTTTTATTTAGGTGGATATATAAGAAAGACCTTTTTTCTAAAAAAAAAAATTGGTTGGTGAGTTTGATTTCATTTATTTTCTCGATGTTCTTTTTTCAAAAAATGCATTTGTTTCTCGTATTGCTTTTTGAATGTCAACAGCTTCAAATAACTTGAAATTGTGTTTTGAAACCTTATCGGGAATCATTCCCGCTTTTCTGTACGTTTAAGTTCGTATTCAGCCTAAGATCAGCCTTGCTTGCGTTTTTCTTGACAAGGAAGATTTTTCAATATTTTTCCCGTAAAAAAAGAAAGTAGTAGAAGTTTTTTTAGATCGAAGTCCTATTTTTTTACGAGTATTTTTTCTTCACTTCTTTCGCTACTTTCTTTCTTGAAAATCGCTTCCGACGCATTGAAAGAAAAAAACATTTGAAACTTTTTTTCAAAAAGAAATAACTTTTATCAAGTCGTAAAAAAATCAACCTTTCTCGACACTTGAAAAAAATGGTTGAGAAAAAAATTTGTCAAGAAGAATGACATGATTTTCATTCGCATTGCAGTGCACATTCAACCCTAAATACTGCAATCGGGGCTTCAAAAACGCCTTCGAATTCATCAATCATCTGGTTTCTCACGTCACGAGTCCGGCAGTTGGAGAAGACGATAAACTTAAGAAAAATCAAGAAATGTTGGTTTTTTTTAAATTTGAATTTTCTGGGAAATTTACTCCATTCATAATTCTTTTTTTTTCCAGGGTTCGAGGAATTGTCGACGAATTTGACAATTACAAAAAGTGCAAGCAGTGCTTGACAATGTTCGCGACCCCGTATCTTTTCCAGGTTGTCGAAAAATGAGAAAAAAATTATGAAATCAACGTTTTTACAGGTTCATTACTTAAAGTGTCATTCGAAACCGGAATCATCGACGAATACGGCTTGTCACATTTGTGAATACGATGTGAGTCTGAAAAAAATTTTTAAAGGCGCATAGTTTAATGAGGAAGATGGTCTCGAAGATCAGGGGATGTATTTCGCCGACGGAAATTTGAAAAAAATTTAAAAATCATTCAGGAAATGTTGTTAGAGTTTCGAAGAGAGAAGGAGAATTTAATGAAAGTTTCGGCGCGAAAAAAAAGGGTTCGTATGTTTAAAGGACTATAAGCGAAAATTCAAAAAGTTTCGAAGCGGAGAGCTATTTTCAGTGGTGTTTGAGATTTCGTACACTTTTTGCTTTTTTTTTAAATTAGGAACTATTTTTGAAGGAATTCGAGGACTAAATTTTTTTTTCTCCAGTGGAAAATCTGCAGTTTTTTCAAGAGGAATAGCCGTCAGACAGTGAAAAAGATAACTACATTTTGCACAGTCCGAAAATTCGAATCTCGCGATATAGTTTTTCTTTCATTTGAAAACGTGAATCATTCTACAGTTCTCGGACGAGTTGAAGAAGAACCAGCATCTTTCCAAGCACAAGTACAAGGAGGCCCCGTATTGGTGCCAGAGATGCTCTTATAGAACTTCGATCCGAACTCATCTACTTGATCATTACATCCGTGACCACATGGATGATGGGTAAACAATCAATTTTCCCTTCGAAAACATGTGCAATTTCGAATTTAGGTCCCTTATGTGTCCATACTGTACGCACGTCGTCGAAATGCCGGCAAATTGCCGAAAAAAAGACGCGATCAAAGTTCCGGACTTTGTCGAGCACATGAAGAAGCATCGAGGTGGGGAGACGAGTTGTTCTGGAAAATTCCGTAACCTTCGGGATCTTATTAGGGTCGTTTCGAGGAAGCACTCTAGGGGCCACCTTACTGTCCTTTGGAGGCACTAAACATGACAAAAGTGGTCACTTTGGGGGAACACGTTTGAGACCTCTATACGTTTGATACATTTCCATACGTTATAGATACAACTTCGTGATAAAAGTGTTCGAATTCATCGAATCGAAATGATATTTTCAGGCGTTTCGTTCCCTTGTGACCGCTGTGCGTTGCGGTTCATCAGCAAGAGTGCTTGCGAAGAACACAAAGAGAAGCATCACGTGCCGATTCCGTCCAAATGGACCTCTACTGTCAGGGTAGGGAACGACTCGATAGTAAAAGTCGTGAAAAAAGGCCCCTCATTCTCAGTTCGCATCAACTCCATTTATAAACATAGTCGAGGCTATAGAAATTTTGAAGAAACAAAATTCTTAACTTTACGGCCTAAAAACTGATATCGGTATACAAATGTAACAAAAACAATGTTAATCTGGGAAATTTGGGAAATCTTGAACGAGATTTTGAAGTAGAAATGACGAAATCAACTGTTCACTGTTTCCAGGTGAACCTTCCCTGTTAGGGTGCTGCGGATAGAAAAGTTTCAAAAAAGCCGTTCAAAACTTAAAGGACGGTTCTGTTCTTTCCAGTGAACTTTTAAGAGGCGCTAACGTCACGTTTAAGAGGCGCTAACGTCGAGTGGTCACTGAATTATTGAGAAGATTAGGAAAGAAGAATTGAGCACCTGTTAAGTGAAGTTATTTTCAAGTTTTTTCATAGTGTCATCCTCATTTACCTTCTCAATTACCTTTTCGCTGCCCTTTCGAATTGAAACTTGCAAAAAAAAAGGAATTGGAAGGAGCAGAAAATTTGATAAAATCGAAATTTTATCCTTTTCGCTCAAAAAATTAACCTCATTAAGAATTATATTTCTTCATTTTCTGCTCTTATTTTTTATGTGTTTCAGCCGGTCAAGAACTGGAAGAAAAAGTTTAGCGAGCCGAAGAAGGTCGACCTCAAGAAGTCTCGGAACGAGTGCATCAAGACGCTTGTTGGTGCGTTTTGAAGCTGGCTTTTTGAGTTTAACATGCCATAAATAGCTCAATTAATGGGATTGATAAAGAAAGCCTAAATTTGAGATCATCACTTGTTCCAGTTGAAAAGACTCAAAATAAACGACTATGCGGTTATTCCAAAACTCCTTCAGTTGAATCAATCTACTGCCCAGTTTTTGGATTGAAGACATAATCATTTTGTTGCAGATCGAAGGAGGAAAAAAGCGCCGCTCAATACGGATCGGGGCGGTTTCCGGCCTACCGAAATCGGCAAAGATGCGAAAATCGAATGTCCCTGCGGATTCAAGACTTCTAGCGCCATGCGGATCGCGTCCCACTTGAGACTGTGCAAGGTAAACGGGAAAATCAGCAAGAATAGTTTGATAAATCTCTCCGCGGGAACCGTTAACATTTATAAGTATTTTGTAACTTTATTCTCTTCAATTAATAAAGAGGCCGTTCCACTTCGATTTTAGAAAGGAAGATGGTTTCATTTAACTGTTCTTCTTTTTTTTTCACGAGTTTTAATGAAATTTGGAAATTTCGGTGTACCGTCTTGAAAGACCTGTTCTTTCTTATATGGAAATACGAAGAAACAGGATAATGATGTAGAAGAAACCGTGAAAAACAAGAAAAGTCGGATAATTCTCCCGATGTGAAAATAATCGGCAAAGTCGCCATTGAGAAAGTCGTTCATCTTTTATTGATATCACCGGATTTACTCTTTGTATCTCTTCTCACCTCTTAAATTATTGGGTACCTTGGCTTTCTGGCAAAATATTCATTGGACATTTTAAAAAATCAAATTTATTCCAACAATAATCATATGAATGTATAGACTTGAAGCGAACAATTGAAGTACGTTTTTAAAAAAAATAGAGTGACTGCAAAATCGAGAAAAAGGCCCGAATCTTTGCAAAAAGAAAAAAAGAAGCTGAATCTATCAATTTTCATCTCTTGAATTTTATTCATTAACGATAACAACTTAACAAACAAAAATAAATAAATAAGACTCTAACTCCGAGAAAAAGTTTGTGATTGAGCTAGTCATTTTTTAGTGAGATTATTTTTCAATTTCATCAATGAGAAAACATTTTCCAGGTCTCGAAGCGAAATCGAGCTGCTTTACGCTTTTCTCCGGGTGCTGGTGAACCGAAACCCGATTTTGGGGATCCTCTTTTGGTTTGTTTCATTTTTATTAAAGAAAAATGAAGGAAAATGATTCCAGAACAACAATTCGGTGGCTCGAGGCCATCAAATCAACGATTTGCCCGACGACGAAGAATTGGAAGAGGCTCGGAAATTTGGCGCCCTCCATCATTTGGCCCATTCTGAGGTTTTTCTTCATGATCTTGTCCAAAATGACCTTTTTTCATTTTCAGGTGCTGAAAAAGGAGAAGAAAGACGCCAAGAAGGCTAAGAGTGACGCGATCGCGGCGGCGAAACGGAAAGAGACCCTCGAGTGGTCACTTGATGCCAGGAAGATGTATCTGTGAGTTTTGTGAGGAGACATCACTTTGCAAACGATGCTCAAAATCCTGCTGAATGCACAAAAATGAAGAAAGTATAGCATTATTTGAAGCTCTGGAAGCTTCAGAACTCCAAAAAATTGAGTAATAAAAAAAGGAAGTTCAATCGAGACTCAAAAAAAGTTCCGTCGTTAAAAAAGTTTTTGAATAAAGCTAGAATTCGTTTCAATTTATCGATCTTTTTTCAATATTTCTCTATTTCAGCCGCCTTTGCAACAGGCCTTTCACCGATGAGATGGTCGCCCTTCGGAATAAAATCATGGAACGCTTTTGATTCATAATCTTTCAATAATAAATCGATAACGTGTTTTTTCTCCTTCTTTGGTTTTTTTTTTTTGCTTTCTTTCGCTCTAGAATATCGAATTTCGTGCTCAAAACCGTGCTTTTTCAAACCGTTCTAGGTTTTTTCTGCTCTTTCTTTCTTGCCTTGCAAATTCTGAGGCTTTATTTTAAATTTTATTCACTTTTGAAGCTGTCTTGTCAAAAAGGTTGATTTTTCTGAGAAAAGTCAGGAAAAACGACAAGATAGCGATTCATTTTCTATCACTTATTTCAAAATCTAAGATTTTATCGTTTTTCCAATGATAAGATGTGATTAGATGAAGCTTGGAATAATTATTTATTCATAATTTTGTCGATCATCGTCCCTCATTTTTGCGGGTTCATCCAAAACATTTTCTCATTTCAATCTGTTAATTTGTATTGTTTTATTCTAATAACCAAAATTGTTCTTTTTTTCTCGCCAATTCCCAAAATTTCACGCTCTTCGCAGATCTCACTCTTTTTTCTCTGATGTTAGTTCTTAATTTAATTTTTTTATTTTGGTGGTAAATCTCTTGTAAATATATTGCTCGGTTTTTCCATCCAAACTTGATAATTTGATCAATACTACAGGATATTTGAATAAAAAGTATGAGGTAAAAACCGATAAAAACTCGTAGGTAGGGTCCTGTCGGGATCCTTCGTGATTTTCATAAAATCCTACGAAAAGATCCAGGATGAGAGAGAAATATTGCCAAATGAGATATCGACTTTTCTAAACCAATTTTTCGTGATAAGATAGCGGTGAATCGAGTTTAGGCGAGAAAAACGTTCATTAAAAAATGTCTAATTCTCTTTTTAAAGGTGCATAGGTGCACTGATAATGCTATTCACCTCGAGAACGTTTTGAGAAAATGAGGAATTCTGGAGGAGTCCCTTTAGGATTCTGTAGTTTTAGAGACCACTAGTGGACAATTTTACAGTGATTTTTTGAGACATGAAAACGTGATTTATTAAAGGAACCGAATAATTGAGGCAAGTAACCATTTGATGGCATTTTGTACAAGAAAAATGTACACGAATGGAAAGAAAATCAATAAACAGGCAAGCATTTTGGCTCGCGGATGACGTCATAATAAAGATAGAATAAGAGGAGACCGACGGTTAGAACAAAAATGGACAAGTAAATGAATTCCGTTCGACCAACTGCAGAGCTTGAAGGCACGACGACGACCGTCGGATTTTGGAGACCCTGAAGACGTCGCATGACGTCATGATGTTCGCTGGTGACGTCATCCTCGTTGAGGACAATCTTCTGGGATCGACGTCGGAGATTCTGATGCGGCGTCGACGTGCAAAGCGGCTCGAAACTGCTGACCGGCCGTTCTTTCTCGGTGAGGAGTTCCTAAGATTCATTTTTATTTTCATATAAAAGGAAAGGTGTTTTTTGGCTTATTACCAATGTATCAATGTCTCAATAAGAAAAGACACTCGCATGAAAAACTCTTTTTGGAGCTATGTTATGAAGTTTTCTAAGTTGAGAAGAGTTAGTAGTTAATTAATCTATGCCTCAGCTTGTTTTGTACAGTTTTTGTGTGAAAAGTCGAACTTAGGGTAATAGTTGATCAATTCAGGATGAACAATAACTTTCATAAAATTTCGCGGCATAAGCTAGGAGCTAAAAATTGAGGACTGGTTTTAAAAAAAAACCTTCATGGCGTCGGCAATAAGTTTTGGGTTGAAACTTGTGGACGGCAAAAGTTGGTCCCCGATTAGAGACGCCTGCTTTTCGATGTTCTCGACAAGACGGGAAATCTAGAAAATGAATCAGATTCCTTTAATTCCGTCCACGTTTTTTTTTAAAACTTGTTCACCATAACAACATTTTGAGGAGTTTGTCGAATTTCGAGAATTTGCTTCAAACGCAGCGAAAAATAAACTCACATCGTACCCATTTTCAAATAATTCGAGCGTCGTTTCGACCTCGTTGACAAAAACGTCAAAATCATCTTTTTCGTCTTCGCTCTCCATTATTTATTCATCTTCCTGAAAAGATAATATAAGTTTCTAGAAAAGTGAGTTACCTAAGAACTAAATAAATAAGTTATTTAGTAAATTATCCACGATTATCAAAAGCATATCATTATAGTCTCCACCGACAAAAATAACAGAACGAAAATTTGAAATGCTCAAAAAGAAAAAATAAAACTTGCCGCGTAAATATTTTCTGGCGAGACGCCAAATTCGCCGCGGAGCGCACTTGTTGTGGAAGCCGGAGTTTTGAGTTCCGGACGAGAATTGTCCAAATCTGAGGAGTCTATGTTTTCAGATGATTTCTGTCCTAAAAAAGGGAAAATTGACAAGATAAGTTGACCACGACTACTGAAAGTTCGATACTAACGATTATTCGAGTAAAAAGGACTCAAATGGGTCGGAAATTTCCTTCTTTTTGATCTTTTGCATAATTTTGGAAAACTATTATTTATTGCTGTTTGCTTCAAAAATATTGAATCATTTGAGTTTTAGACCAAGATAAATGCACTTTTTGGACTTATTTTTTGAAGATTTTTGCAAAAAATAAGAAATGATCAGCAAAAGTCGTACTTTCTTGAGCGGAGATTTCTCGATCTCATTCATCGTATAAAATCATAAACGGTCCTCGGAATAGTTTTCTGACGCATTCAAATGCGCAAAAGTCGTTCTTGACTTATGAATTGTTCGTTCCGTCAAGAGATATTTTCTGTACGTGATCAATTATATTCTTCCGGAGCGTTGAGATAAACTCTAATTGGTTTCAGGTAACGTCGGTTCACATGGCAACGGAAAATAGCCGCTACGTGCCATTTTCCGACTTATCCTCCCTCTTTCCGAGGTAAAAACGGACTTTTTAAGGATCCTCCGAGGTTTCCTGAATATGCTCCTGATAGAATGGAAATATCTTCATTTTTGCTGTCTTCTTGCTGTTTTAAATCATCTTATAGCGACTTTTTTAATCGTTTTCTCATTTTCTGCCTCTTTTTTTAGAGCCTGATCTTTCAAGGTTTGTCGAAAAAAAAGCCATTCCAGACTCATTCTTTTACCTTCATAGATAAAAACGGACTTTTTACGGATCCTTCAAGGTTTTCGAGATTTTTCCTAAATAAATGAAAAAAATTATTAGTTTTTCTGCATTTTTGCGGTCATTTATCAGCCGTTTGTGACTTTTTCACTGCGTTTTTCTATCCTCAACCTTTTTTTGAAGTCTTATCCTCCAAGGCTCTTTTAGAAAAATGCCGTTTTCCGTTTCAATGGTAAAACGGACTTTTTAGTGATCCTCCGAAAATTTTCGGAACTTATCCTGATTAAATGGAAATATTTTCATGATCGCTACCTTTTTTGCGGCCTTTTTGCGGCCTTTGAACCTGTTTTGAGTTTTTTTTTTCCCTTTTCGAGCCTTTTTAAAGTTCTTTAAAAATTGGAAGGTTTGATAAAACGAATCCCTTCTAGCGTTTATATATATTAAACACAATATTTTACTTCTTTAGGATAAAAAAAACTCCAACAATCTCTTTGAATAAAATACAAGATTGGCATACCGTTTTTCCCGATTTTTACAGATTATGGACGAAGAAGTGTCTCTGATGGATTTTCTGAAGGAATGTAACGACGAAACGTATCAAAAAGAAGTCAGTTTTTCACTTTTTGCTCAAGGAAAAATCGGAAGATCTTCAGGTCAGACTGTGGGGCTTGGCGTCGAAGAGCGGATACGCTGATTGGGTGGAGCGAAGGTTCCATCTTTGCTGGAGCCCTGAAAGATGCAAACGCGAGAAGATCCTCCACATCGCCGCCAAATTCCCCCAGGAAGGCCTGATTTCGATGCTCATCGGGGCTGGAGCTTCCATCGAAGCCAGAGATTATGTTAGTTCACGTTTTTAGAAAAACAAATGAGCCAATTTTCGTTCCTTCTCCTACCGAAATCCTACTGAAAAGGCCCAATTTCGAAGCTAATCGGAGCTGAGGCTTCACATGAATGAGATCAGAAGATTTCAAGTCGAAACTATGTTTTTTGCAGAAAGGTCGAACGCCCCTATCAAGGGCCTGCAAAGCCGGAAAGTTGAAGTCGATCGAAGATCTCATCGCCCACGGCGCCGACGTCAACTCCCAAGACGACAACGGGAAAACTCCGTTGGTCCAACTGATGAACTCGATGGTCGAGGACCGGGACGAACACCTCTCCACGCTTCTCAGAGCCGGTGCAGACGCCAAACTAGCCTACAAAGTGAGACTTTCCGTGCACATTGGCGGGGGCTCTTCGCGCGGGTAGATGTCGAACGCCCGTGTTCTCCCTCCTATCCAGGCTTGTGTTTTTGGCTGGGCCATCTAGCCCGGGCTTGGGGCCTCATTTTTGCAAAGAAGCCTTGGGCCGGGCCAAGGTTCAAACAATTTTTTCTCTAACTTTCACCGTAAAGTTATTTTTTTACTCGTTAAGTCATAGTTTCTCTTGATATTTGAGTGAAAAAGAACCCAAAACGTGATTTTGCTTGAAGCCCTGCTTAGGCCGCGTCAAGTCGGGCTTAGAAAGTGGCCGGCGGGCCGATAGGTTGACGGGCCGACCCTCGCCCAAGCCTGCTTCTCTCGGCTTTCAGAGGACTTCGCGTTTATGCCAATCTTTTACCGATTACTTTCTCTCGACTCCGCAGACCTACTGATTTTCGCTCTTTTTCACTTTTAAAAGCAGCCGCGGTAAGAATTAACCGGTGTCGGGATGTATGATCAATCCTTCCCGACTTGAAAGAGCGTCACTCTTTCCAGTCTACTCATCTTTCCTTTCAAGTCGGAAAGGATTGACTATATGTAAAGATAACTTTTGAACTTTTCCACTCGAAGTTGAGTTCTGAAATCCCGGAAGAAATGAAGAATAATTCCAGGTTGATGTCCAGCCGCTGCACAGGGCAATAATCAAAGATTGTAAAAAGTCGTTCCGGGAGATCCTGAAACAGGAAGTTGATGTCAACGAAGTGGGCTGCTCGGACCACGTGCCATTGTCCTTGGCCCTTCTTTCCAAGAAAAATAGCTCGTTTTTCGTGAAAGCCCTATTGGACCACGGCGCCGATCCGTTCACCAAAAAAAGCGGTTTGTTCTTTTTGAATTACTATTTCATTTGAAAAAAAGCAAAAAGGAAAAATAAATTGAAATCTTACTTTTTTTGAGTTTTTTTGATCGGCCTCTGAATGAGACTAGGTTTATATAGAGAGAGCAGTTTTCATCATTTATTCGATACGAAGATTAATACAGTTCAAGGGCCGAAGTGACCTTCAACAAAACCATTTATAATTCCATTTCATTTCATCATAAATGTATTTTTGTCATTCAAGAGAGTCGACGCATTTATTCGGAGTCGACGCGTTTATTGCCATGTAACCCAAACCAAAAACCCAGTAGGAATGCGACAAAAATCAAGGGGCGGCGATACAGATAAAAAATTTGGCGATTGAATGTACGGGGGGGAACTGTGAGTGTTGAGGTATTGTTTCCCAAGCTTTCTATTAAGGGCTTTATGTAACTCAGTCTACAGGTTCTCTTCTGAATCATGAAATAATTGAAGACTTGTTTGTCCGTTTGAGAAACTATCGTTGATCAAGCGTAGAGCATCAGGCCTCTCTTGTGATAGTAGTCGACGGTTTTCGGGCGTTTTCGACGATCCATTCTTCTCCATGTAGGAACAGTACGGCGCCCAGCTTGTCGCTGGATTTAATCTCAGAAGCAAGCGGAAAAGGGCTTTTGTATTGGAAAGAAGCTGTTTCCGCCGGAGCGCCCTTTTTGAAGTTTACACTTACAAATTCTTTTTGAGAATTTTTGACTATCGCTGAAACTGGTGCGGTGGGGTCGACGGTGTTTTTGCCAGTGGTAGAGAGGGAGTATGAGGGTGGGCGGGTGAAACATACTCCCGATTAGGCAAAAACGATCGGAATGATGAGAAAATGTAAAAAAGCGCTCTTTGCCTTCGCCGAGGTTACTGTGTGCGCAATTTGGCTGTGTGCAACAGTGCAATATCGCGTCGCCCTCTCTTTTCTTTCAAAATGAAATTTCTTCCCGCTGTTTTCCATTTTGGTGACAAAACTTGCACGGACGCCTGTAGAATTATTCAGGGATACAAAACTCATTTCAGAATGTTTTTTTTCCTCTGATCCGAATTTTATAAACTATTTTTGAACTCTGCCTCTGAGAAAACTTTTCGAAGGCAAGCTGATAATGAAAATTCGGGTTTTAGAAAAATGTGACATTCTGTACAGCCTTCATCGCGTTTCTAGCTTGAAAATATACACAAGTTTTTTTGTTTTGGATGGAAAAGAGCTAAAAAAAAATATGAAGAAAAAAGTTCCAGTCCTCGTCAAGAGCGCGTTTTGCAGTGAAGTTGCTCAGGCTTGTGCGAGGGCCGGCCCGTCACCCTCCCGGTCCCCCGACCATTTCGTAAGCCTGGCCCGGCCTTAGCGGGGCCTCAAAAAAATGGCCCGCCAGGCCCAAAACGCGTAATTTTTCTAGTCGAATATCAAGTTTTTTTTTCCGACAAGAATTACGTTTTTGCTCAATTCCCCGGGCCGGGCCGCCCGGCCTGACGCACAAGCCTGAGTTGCTTTATGAACGAAATGAATTCTTTCATTTCCGGAGAACTCTCTCAATTACATCTCTGGATCGATTCCTGTTTCATTCCATCATTCAGAGACGCCATCAACTTCTGCACCGTGCCGTGGCGATCGGAGACTCTCCGTCGGTCAACGAATTTCTGTTGCGAGGCTTCGAAGTCAACATGCGCAATGACTATGGCTTCACGCCGTTGATGACAGCCGTCAAGTGCAGAAATTATCATTTGATAAAGCTCTTGCTCCGTTATGGCGCCGACGTCAAACTCCTATCACCGGTTTGATTTTCATCAATTAAATGGGTTTCCATAGATCTGTGATGACCATAACCACAGGCCGTATGCAATAAAGTGGATTATGAGAAAGGCCTCATACTCACTATTAATTCATTGATTTTTGACTTTTTTTCTGATTTTTTTAATGTTCATAAGAAGATTCACATCCAAGAAAAAAATTTAAAAAGAAAAAAAGGCTAATTTAAGTTATTTTTCGAAATTCAAGAAA
Source organism: Caenorhabditis auriculariae (assembly GCA_904845305.1). Classification (NCBI taxonomy): domain Eukaryota; kingdom Metazoa; phylum Nematoda; class Chromadorea; order Rhabditida; family Rhabditidae; genus Caenorhabditis; species Caenorhabditis auriculariae. The sequence goes on along the minus strand of CAJGYM010000001.1, from coordinate 5,616,668 downwards.
AATTGCGGAAAATCATTTTCATTTTTTTATTCCGGCCTTAAATATTGGAAGGGCCTGAAAATAATCGAGGAAGTGCGCTCCATGGATAATCTTTGCAAAAAAAACCTTTTCTTCCCAAATTTTTATGAATTTTTCTCAATTCTTTTTTTCCGTTTTTTTAGTAGTTCATCTCAGAAAAAAATAAAGATATGAAGGGTAAAAAAAAAGAAGCTGGGAAAATTTCAGTCAGAGGGTTTTTTGGTGAATTAGATGAAGATCCTGAAGATCTCTAAAGTTCAAAACTTGATAGTTTCCGAAAAAGAAACTTGTACTCTGATCAACTTTTAGGGAAATCCCGACCGCAAAGATAGTTAATTTTGCGCAGGACGGCTCTCAGAACACAGCTGAATAAAAGCTACAGTAAACACAGCTTCTATGTGCATTTCCTCATTGAGACGTTTGAAAAATAAGCAAAACAAAACTGAAGAAAGGGTCTCAAAAATTCAAAAAAAGGGGAGAACTAGCATGAAATGGAATGAAACACACTAAATTAAATACTGGAAAAAAAGCATATTCCGAGGGTCACTTTCTAGAACCAGTAGTTCGTCGCCTGACATTTCAATGACCAAAGTCGAAGGAAAGAAAAGAAAAAAACTTGTATGTTCAGGTTGGATGGTCTCCTCGTCTAGGCAGTCGATCGCTTGTAGTTGATGCCACAATATCAGGTTGCCCAAAGACTTTGAAAAGGATCCTCGACGCCGGATTGTGGCCCGCCGTTCGGGGCAAACAAGGGAAGAAGTTGATGAGTCGCTCCATCGAACAACATGCATTCGAAGTGACCGCCTGGCTCGTCAGGAAGAAGGTCGGCATCCGTGGACAGAACGAGGTAATTCTCGATGTGATCTTTACAGTTTATTCGGTTTTTATATTTCAAACTGCAAACTCCGCCCCATTGGCTACTGTATCTTTCGCGTCGATGTTTATCACGCGCGACGATAATTCTTTGATAGCGCTGTAGTCAACCTGTCCCAACTTGAAAGGCGGGGGAGACAGAGAAATGTGCGGAACGCGTAGCGTATGCGTACGCGGATCTTGGCACGAGTCCAATTCAATTTTGAAAAAATGAAAAGAGCGATAAATAAGAACTCTAAATAGTCGCTGAAGGTTGAATTGGACTCGTGCCAAGAACCGCGTACGCGCACGCTACGCGTCCCGCTTTTTGCCCCGCCTCCCTCGTCTTTCAAGTTCCAAGGGTGAAAAAAAATCTTGTCATAGCGCTCAATTTTTCTGAAAATTTTGTTTCAGCAGCTTATAAAAAGTCAAAAAATAAAGCGCTATTAAAACGCATCGCGATAAAATATCGACGCGAAAGATACTGTAGCCTTGGGGAGCGGAGTTTGCAATAAAGTTGTATCATAACAATTTCAAGACAAAACCGATGCGATTTACAGAACGGCGAGACGATTTTGCACCAGTTAGCCCTATTGAACACTCCGAATCCCTTGAGGGCGATGGGCAGGCGCAGAATCGAGCTGAACGACGTCCAGGACGACGACGGCAACACGGCCATCCATTTCGCAGCTTCATTGGACTACGTCCAAAATATTAAAATCCTTCTGGATCGGGGCGCGAATCCCGAAATTCGCAACATGGTGAGCTATTTCGCGTGCGTTGAAAGCTACCGACTTACGCACCGCTTTTTGTAGTGTTCCCTTAAGACCTTTCTCCAATGACTTGGTTTTTGAAGCCTCTTTCTGGACATAACTGACCAATTGAAGTACACCTGGAATGGCTTCAAGGTGCGCCCGACCAAAAACGACTTATCGAATAGATTTCGTTCAATGACTACTTAAGTGGTCTTAAAGTCTCCAAAAACCCTTGAAATTCCGTCCAGCGATCACTTGAGAAGTTTCAGTGACTCCCAAGCGTCCATCTCATCGAAAGAGTTTCGTCCAGTGGTCACTTGAGTAGATTTAGAGCCTCTTGAGTGGCCCTTTGGGATTTCTTTGAAAAAATTTCTTTTAGTGAAATCACCTAAGTTGTTAACTCTTTAAATTAGCCTTTTTGAAACGATGGAATTTTTTATCTTTTTTTTTCTCTCTTTTTTTTTCCTTTTTTGTCGAATATTTATCGTTTCAGAACGGCGAAACACCCCTGGATGTCGCTAAACTTTTCCAGAACAGTGGTTCGGAATACGTCCTGGGCAAATATCTTGAAAAAATGGTTCTCATTGTTCCAAATCCTAAAGAAAAAAACTTCGCTTTACAGGCCGATGGAAACAGCGAACTCAGTCACTCCGACAGCGACTACTCTTTGATAGATTTTGAAGAAGTTTCCGGAATGGATCAATAACCTATTATTTTCCAAATGAAAACAGTTTGCTTGCCTTTGAGACCTCTTTCTTGGCCACGTCCTGCGCCTTTAATCCCGAAAACCGTTCTGGATGTCGCCTTTTAGTTTATTCTTTTTGCCTTTTTTTTCCTTTTTTCTTCGATTTCGTATTTCAATCTACTACCTCAAACATTCTCAGGGCTGACCGGCATTTTTTGAAAAATAACCAATCATTGCATTTTTTTTTCTGCTCATTGTTTTTTTCATTTTAATTTATATCGATTTCGTCATGATAAACTAATGAAACAACATTCTGAACGATATTTGAAATGGTCACTCCAGTGGTCAAATTTTCTTCTTTCTAGAAGACCACCCGGAGTTTTGAATCAAACTTTGATCTCTTGAGATTATTTCGAACTGACTACAAGAGATTTTTTTCCCGGTATTCACTGGCTCAGTGCCATCAGTGGCTACCGATTGAACCACCTAACCATGAACTTCAAACATGGCGACTAGTAGGTCATGCCGAACGGGCTCCCGCCTTCTACTATTTTTTGACTGAAAAAGGGCTTCAGCTTATTTCTTCGTATCAATCGATTTGCCTCGAAGTGATCTTTCCAACGGGAAAAAAACAAAGATGTAAGCTGGAAATATAAAGTGACATCAATCAAGAAATTTCCGCTGCTGTTGGTTTTGAAGGGCCGTCAGCGAAATTTGGAAAAAGTTGAGGAAAGCTGCCAAAAGTTGGGATGAGAATTAGAAAAAAGAGTGAACCAAGACAGCAGTAGAAGTCTTTCATTCAACCCTCGATTCGACATTCAAGACCAAATAAAACGGAAAAGTGAAAAATCTTCGTAGATTTTCTTTCAAATAGAGCGAACAGTTCTGTCGATGGCGTTGGCAACGTAGTCAATGTTGGAAGTGTTGAGGCCGCAGATGTTGATCCGACCGTCGGAGAGGAGGAAAATCTTGTAGGCCTTGATCAGGTGGTCCACTTGAGCCCCTGAAAGAACGAAAAACGTTGCGTTGTTGATTTTTCAAGCTAGATTTTACAAATATTCAGCATATAGTCTGTTAAGATTTTGAATGTAAAGTATAATGAAATCATTCGAAAATTCTTTGTGGATGGCTCGCTATCTGATTGGTTTATAGCGCCATTAGGGGCGGAGCTTGAGCGACGAACTGACAATCAAAATCTGAAGCTTTTTTGACGAATTACTATGAAGTCATGATCGCGTTTGGAACGCTTCGTTTTAGCAAAAACTGCGAATATTTTGGAAGCTCTTTTCAACGCGCACAATAGTTCACGGTGCAGCCCATTCCGCACCAGCTTGTCACGGTTTTTACTATCCTTAAACTTCACAACCTTTTCGGGAAGCTTCACTTCGATACGCGCGGCCCGTCTCCGCGTGTGCGCCTTTAATATAAAGGAAAGTTTAGACTGACTTTCCCGGAAGGGTTCCGTAGCTCAGAGGAAGAGAAAAATTATGACAACCTATCGCGAAATGGGCTGCATTTGCGCTTACATATTTTTTTTAGTATTCTAAGTGTCCAAAATCCTCTAGCAATCCTGGAGTCTCATGATAACGAAGTCATATAAAGCGAAACAAGAACATCGCAATTCCAAGTTCAAAAACTCTTAATTGCTGTCCTTTTTCTGACGACAATTTTTCAAAAAAATGTCCTTCTAAAATCTTTACCAGTCAAGCCAGTGAAGCTGAACATTCCGATCTGCTCCGTGATATGGTTCCAGGTTCCAGGGGTTCCAAGAGCTTCAAGTTTTGTCCTAAGAGCTTCTCGCATCGTCTTGATTCGACCAGACATCTCCTGAAATATCTTTTTCTTAACTGTTTTTTGGAAGTTCAACTTTGATAGAGTCCATCCATTGTTGTCGTTTGTCTGGATTGGTCAGCACTAGATGCACCACTTGGGCTCCGTGAGCCGGCGGGTTCGACCTGGATGAGTCAAAGGAAATTCCGAAAAAATGGTATTAACATTTCATTTTTCGGAAAAGTTATATACAGCTGTTTCTATTTCAGGCTGGGTTATAGCTTATCTACGGCTGGCTTGAGACATCCAAAAACAATCCCGACACGATTTGAAAAAGAAAAAAGTGCCAGGTTGGTGGAAAAGCAGACAGGCCACGCCCCTTATCTTCCCAAGCTAGCTGTCGGCTATCTCAGTTTCGTTACCAAAACTAGGTATCCTTCTTGGGCAAAATTTGGTTTTTCAACTGATTATAGCTTATCAAAATCAGTCCGAAAACGGAAGAAGTTAGAGAACAAGGCGTTCTGAAGAGACGGCAGAGAAGCAGAAAACCCTCTTATCTCTCTGGCGTCTCTTCCAAACCCACCAATTCGCTCTTATAACCAGCGACATTTGGGACAAGAATCCGGGAATGACCTCCTTGTCATTAACCACCACAGTCAGATTGCCAACACGCTCATCTACAAAAATCACAGTAAGCTCTACAGTATCCAAAAATCCTACTGTAGAGTCCGAAATTCTTGGCGAAAGATTGGGCGACGACCATTTCCAAACCCTGGTCGACAAAATACCGAACTGCCCAGGCGTCGGCGTTGGGATCTCCGGTCGCGAAGCCTTGGTAGGCGATGTCGAAGAAGGGGAAGAGGTTTCGCTTCTGCATCGACGAGGATTACGGTAGTTTTCGTTGCGAGGGTCCGAACCTTGATGACCTGGGCGATTCGCTTCCATTGTTCTTGGGTCGGGTCCATTCCGGTTGGATTGTGGGCACAGCCGTGGAGGATTATCACTGATCTGAACTTCTCCAATAAAAAATCAAAAAATAAAGATTCGAAGAGATATTCTGCTGCAACTTCGACGCTAAATTCATCAAAGAATAAAAAACTATTTTTTGATTGAAAAATAAAATATTCATTTTCTGTCGTTGAAAAATTTACATAGCTATAAATATCTTGAAAAAACGCGTTCTAGGAACAAAATTTTTGAATTTCTGGGTTGAGAAAATGAATTTATATCGTAAAAAAGTGCGGCTTGGGCTGAAAAAGAGCGTGGAAAAAACTAAGCGGATTTTTCTTATCTCTGAATGATTAATGATTTTTTTCTGGAAAGTCGAAATCCAACTTCTCGGGCGCATTGTCCAAATCGTCGACCAGCTGATCGATATTAACACATCGTTTCTCAGCGTTCCAGTATGTGTAAGTGTTGATTGCAGTGAAGCCGGCGTTCTTGAACACAAGTTTGTGGTTTCCCCTGAACGTTTCGATTCTCCAAACGCAGATTTCGGAAATTGAAAAAAGTTTCATCTCTTTTGTCATTTTTTTCTACTAATTTTCGATAATGAGAAAGATTTCGTCTATTTTCCAACAGAAAACTCTTTTCTTTTCTACTATATTTTCGAATAAAACGACAAACCAGGTCGGCTGACTAACATAGGCCGTCTTCAAACCGACAACTCCGGCAAGAAATTCAGCACCGGCTCTGAGGGAACCGGTTCCCGAAAGGCATTGGATTCCGAAAGCCTGCAACTTATCAATTTCCAACAAAAATGGAAGATTATTGTGAAAATAAAAAAACTATAAAAAAATTTTTGAAATGAACGAGTACATAGATAAACGCTTGAAAGGTCAATAAACTATAAAATTTCTTGCAAAAAGTAGCTTTTTCAAAAAAATGAAGCATCGAGAAAAAGAACGACAGAAAAAAAAACAATTGAGATTTAACGAGTAAATAAATGATCAAAATGTCAAATTTGATGAAAAAGTTTTTTTTAAAATGAAACGTCCGAGAGAAAAAGTTAATTCACAACTGTAGAAAAAAAGTGGAAACGGTCTTTTTTTTTTTGAACTTTTGACCCTTTTCTCCTTGATGGCTGGTGAGTCCTCTCCTAGGACCAGCTCCATGGCGGCGTTTCTGAAGCCTTCGTGGCCCAGGACGGGCAAATATTCGTGGTTGAGACTGGAATCGTTGGCCAGCTCGATTTCGGCTTGCTTCACTACGGGTAGGACCATCGGCACGCCCTCATTCGTACGGTAGGCTTCAAACTTTTTCAAATCAACAGAAATATGATATTTCATTTTCGAACTCAACAAAAATTCGTTGTGAAACATTAGAAGAGATATTCCTACAATGTTCGCAAGATATCCCTGATACAATACATTATATAAAAAGTTCACATTTTTCCATATTTCAAACGACTTTTGACGCTAAAACTCTCTTATTCTCTACTGAAATAATAAATTACAAACTTTAAAATGTTGGACTTCCGAAAAAAGCCAATTCAACTTTCTCATCAAGAAAAATCTGATAAATTAGTTGAAGAAGAAGAAAGAAAAAGTTGAATTTTTGAATAAAAAACCATTTAAAATGTATTTAACGGAATTTTTCTGTTCTCAACTTCTCGGGCAAAGTCGGAATGGTGTATAATGGCTGCTAAAAGGGAGAGGCTCAAAAAAGGCCGCAGACAGGCAGCAAAAAGGCAGCAAAGAGACTCCCTTTATCGAGCCTTCCATTTTTCTGGGATTTTAAAGGCTCGAGAAATGGTGGAGAAAGGGAGAGGCAGCAAAAAGAGAGCCTTCATCACCCTAAAAGGAACATTTCTATGGTCCTTCATGGACCCTCGGAGGTTCCTTCCGACTTTGCCTATGTTATACGAAATACAGAAAAAAAAATTGAATCTTCAAGTCTTCTCTGTTTCCCATTGATATTATTGAAAGTTCTACTTCAAAATAAAATATCATAATAAAACATTATATGGACCTCCGATGGTCAAATTGACCTTTTCAGGGGCTTTTTCGTCCAAATATTGCTTATTCCGATGGAAAACTTCGATTGGCGGGGCGACGGGAATCCCGCTGAAGAACGACATTTTCTGTCTGCAAAAAAAATAATTTCTATTAAAACGGAAAATTCAACGAAGACCATATAAATGAACAAAACGTTTAAAGTCAGAAAAAAAAATGACATTTTCCTGCGAAAATAATGATAAAACTTGAAAAATAAAAAAAAAACTTATTTTATTCACCGCTGGCTAGAGACACATTTGATGAAGCTCCTAATGAGAAAATTTTAAGATGGTTGTAGTGGACAACTTAGTGTCCTCTCCAAGTAATCCTTGAGGATCCTCTTAAGTGGCCACTTTAGTCTCTTCAGTTATATAAGCGAAATACTTAGCGAAAAGAGGAGACTCAGAAGTATACAGTTTTTTTTTCAAGCTGAACGGAGCATACTTTGTGAATCAAAGTTCGTTTTTTGAACTAACTGCGAAAAACTCTAGTGGCCACTGCGTCGACTACCAAAGTGGCCACTAAAACGTCAAAACCCTAGAGCGGCCACTCAAATTTTTCTTACTTTTTAACTGGTACAAGCAAAGAATCTCAGCAAACGAAGAAATTCGAAAAAGACAAAAAAGGGTAAATGAAAAAGACGGAAAACATAACTGGGCATTCTCGAGTTGTAACGCTCAAACATCAATGGCAACAGGACAAACATGGGTTCAGAAATGAAATAAAGTTTTTCTTTCAAAGTTTCACGTCGAAAATATAAGAAAAATTGAGAATTCTTAAAATTACATGAAAAAAAAGACAAGAGACACAGAAGTCCTAAGAAACCATTAAAAAAACAACATAATCTTTGAAAATTTGTTTTTCTAGCGTATCACGTGGAAAGAGTAAAGTTGAAAATTCAAATCAAGTTATAAACTACCGCTTGAAACAGTGAAACGGTTTTTTTCTATTGACGAAAAAAATATAATTTTTTTCTGTTCAATCTGTTTTTTTCCAATTCATTTTAAAATAATTGTGGTAGAAAATTGAATCTCAAAAAAAGTATGATTTCATTTCATTTCCTGATTTTTCACGACTTTTTGAAAAAAAGTTGATATCTTTCTAATGGAAAAAAATTATATTTTTGAAAAAAACTTCAAAATTTCTTCCTTTAATAAAAAAACTTGTTTTATCAGTTATTCATGCATTGAAAATATATAAGTTTCTTTTAAAAAAACCTTTGAAACAGGAAAAAAATTTTTTTGGTTCATAAAAAAAGGAAAAAAAGTCTTTTTTTGCACGAAAAGTCAACTTTAATTATCTGAAAGAAATTCAAACCTACCACTGGAAAGCTAAAAAAAGTCCTTGTTCAAAAAAAAAAAATTTTTTTTAAAATTTTTTTCCGACACAAAATATGCTCAATTCTGCGTTAACACTGACAAAAAGAATCTTGATTGATTTTCTAGAAAAAAAACGGCAATCAACACTGATTAACCGACCCCGAAACAGTAAAGATATGACCAAAAATAGGACAACAAACTTGTTTTCAGCCGACTTCTCTCTGACTTTTTTTTTCTCAGTTCAAAAGTCAATTCTATTGAGAAAAACTACTGGGAATAGAGCTTAAAAAAATAGGGAAAAAAATCTAGAATTTGAAAAAAATAATTGATTGAAAATGGAAAAATTCCACAAAAACCTTAAGAAAATTTTAGAGTCATGTTTTCACTTGGAAAATGATTGAAAAAAATTCTTGTCACTCTAAATATTCCAAAAAACCCGGAGAAAATTTTTAAATTTGATTAATAGCTGGAAATGAGCCAGAAATCACCGAGAAATATAGTCAGGAACTAATTTGAGGTGTAAAAAGGAATATAAAGCCGTGGTAATGAGAAAGCAGCTCATTGAAGACACGAAATGGGATTATTCCGAAACAAAAATCAACTATATCTCCTTCCCGTTCCAAACTGGTTAGTCTAATCAATTCTTTTAGTTTCAAGGTGTTATCAGATAGATTTGCAGACTGGAAAAATCTGTTTGTTTAATAGGCCGTCATTTGAATTTTTGCCGTTTTTTTAATTCAAAATTGTTCAAAAAAATCCAAAAAAATGTGTCGGTTTCTTCATTGTGGTTAGTTCTGAGGTTTCAAAAAATAGCATTTTGGCCGCACGAACTTTGTATTTTTTTTTTGGTTTAATTCTGAGTTACCCTTTAAAATTCGACCTGAAATCGAGATACAAAATAGTGTTCCGTGAGTTGAGAGCATTTTCGGTGAAACATATTCCAAAAAAGGAAATTTTGAACATTTATTGACCAGATTTTTGAAAATCAGACTTAGAAACTGGTTATATCATGAGGAAATATGTACTTCAACTTTAATAACTTGGGAAAGTCAGAGTGGTCCCTATAGAGGTTGGGGGAATCTCCCTTATAGAGACCACTTTTTTGAACTTTTTTGGAGAGGTCCAGTGATCCCTTTTCAAAATTCAAAACTCGGAAAAGATAGGCATCATAAAAAACCGACCGACCCTTCTAGTGAACCTATTTTTTTTCTCAAATCTTGAAAAGCTTCTCCCAAAAGTCCTCTAGAACTTTGAAAAATGGGAAGATAACAATAAATTCTCCATAACGAGCCACAATAACTTCGAAACGAGATAAGAAAAAAAGCAAACAGAATTTTAATCGCACAAGCAAAACCTTATCAATCTACATAATCATTTGTTTGTATCGATTTTCGCTCCGATTTTTCTCTTCTATATTTCAAATTATTCGTTCTTTACTATAAATTTGCATCAAGTTGAAGAATATACGTTTTTCAAAAGATTAATAACAAGAAATATAAAGTTTTCCCTAGGAATATTGTCAAAAAACGCTCTGGAATACAAAAAATTGAGTTAGAAAAAAATCCAATTTCGAGTTGAAATAGGTCGGACTTAGAATATCAGGTTCAATTATGAAAAACATTTTTTTCCAGATTTTTCAGAAATTTTTTTCATCTTACCTAATTTTTTTCCATAACTTTCTAGCTCGGAATTTTTTCTTGATATTTTTTTACAGGTAGACGCTAATAATTGTGACAGGATTAAGCTAGAAATTCGGGAGAATTTTTGAATTTGAATCAATTTTTTTGACGGTTTCTGTCAAGATCTGTACTTTATTTGGCCTAAATTCAGTCCTTTCTATTTCAAAAAAACCTCGAGCTCAAAAAAAGAGCGCACAAAGTGTCTATTTTTCCCCCGCTCTCTTGGTTTCTCTTGCGGCTCATTTCTTTTTCATATTCTCCCTATCTCTCGAATTTTTCGGAGATTTTTTTGGTTAAGTTTGCGGAAAAAAATGTTCAGGGCAACCATTAAAAAAACATACTTTCATTCAAAAAAATTATTTATGACAGAAAATCTCAAATTTTTTTCCTATTTTTCTCCGTGATTTACCGACTAACTATCCACAGAAAAAAAGTCAAATTTCTCGAAAAAAATCTCTTTTTTTGCGCATTTCTTGCCGAGAGCCTTTTTTTGCAGATTTTTGACGCGCGAAAAAAAGGTTCAGGCTCAATGAAAAAAATTAAATTCATTTTTTTGCGTTTTTAAAAAAAATGAAAGTCTCCTAATGTTTTTTTATCCTTTATAGTGACGTATCAGTTCAGTTTACACGAAAAAAATAAACGCACTTTTTTTTATCCTTCAAAAAACCCTCATATTTTCCCTAATTCTTAGTGCCTCTCTTCAGTTGGAAAACCAATGAAACCGTGAAAAAGCCATTAAAACGGAAAGTTGAAAGGCCAGGTTCAAAGACAAGACGCCACCCAAGTATAAATCAAGATTCCGTCGAAAAACAGCCGACCGGAAATTTTACCTTTTTTTTCCAAAAGGTCTAAATTTAGACACTCTTGGAAAATTCGCGGCGGAAATGCTTACTTTTTTGGTCGATTTCGTTCTTCTTTCTGATACAATTAGCGTTTTCTGTTTTGTGTGTGTTTGTGATGTGTTAGTAGTTTGATTCCAAGACAAAAAAAATCGATTTGAACGAAAAATGAAATTTTTTGTCGAAATTCGTTTTTATCTTTTAAATGACTAAACTTTAACCGAAATTCACTTTATTATTCTTTAACTGGCTTCTCAGATTTCCCAAATCTGAGAATATCAATTTGGAAAAAAAATCACATATTTCTTCAAAAATTAAGTTTGAAAAATAAGAAAAAAAGGGGTCATGAATTTTTAATAGTAAGAAAAATTCGTTTTTTTAGCTAAAGAAAGTATTTTTTTAAGAAAAATATTTCTCACTTTTTTTCTCAAAAATTGCTTCTTTTTCTCTTTCCAACCTCAACTTATTGTGTAAGAAAAAGTTTCAAAAGGCTAAGTTTTTACTCGAAATTTTTTTAAAGAAATACTAATTTACTTTAATCTTTCTCTGGAAATAATCTTTTTGTACCATTTTCCTTCTATTCTCTAACTTTTTTTCTCTTCTCTATTCGAAAGTTGAACCTACTGTTGGTCATATAAAGTTCCTAGATATTACTTTTAAAATCTTATAATTCCCAGCTCCCTTTCCATCTTTCTCTGAACTCCTCGATCAATTATCCACGAGTTCTTCAACTTTTTTACTAAAATTGAAAAATGGAACCCAAAAGGACCAAATAATCTAAAACCTCATTCCTTCCCACAACATATCCAAATAGACGCGTTGGTCACTCCATTATATTTTGGAAGGAAATTTGAAAAGAGCGTCCCAAAAAACGATGGGCTCATAAATGTCACCAAAAAATGTTGTGAAATGCGTGGTCATCGAAACGTCTCTGTACGGTTCTTTCTCTTCCTTTTCATTATGTATTTCGTTTTTTCGTGTACTTTTTTGTTGCAGGTTCCAAACTAGAGCAGAAAAATGAGGAATCGGTGGACAAATCTGGCTATTTTGACTTTTTCTTTGATGAAATTCGTTGCCGCTGATGAATCTTGTACGGGTAAATGTTCATTGGTGGGTAGTTCTTACTTTTAATCGTGACAAATTTCTAAATTCACTCCAAAAAAATTGGATCTGAATCTCAAATTATACACATTTTTTTAATTCAAAGTTTTTTTAAAGCTTTTTTTATGACGTGAAATTGTTCTGAATGACCAGAAATTGAAAAATTATTGAGTCAAAATTTTTCATAAATAGACTTTTTATCCGTATTTTTGTTCAATATAACAACACATTTCAGGAAGGCTACCCACTACCGTGCGGAGTTTGGCTCAAAAAAACGAAACCAAAGTCGTTTCAGGAACTTATCAGGTTAAACATTTTTGAATCAAAAAAACCTTGAAAAAGAAGTTCCTCGAAGAAAAAAACCTAAAAAAATTATCAAAAAAATCAGAAAAAAATAAAAAAATGACTTTTTAAAGATTGAAAAAAATATGAAGTTTAATCAAAGCCTACAGAAGCAATCTACTCAAAAATCATCTCCGATCTCTCAGATTTTTGTTTTAGAATCAATGACAAGAAAATATTTGAGCACGACTTGCTACTTGAGATCTTCGAAAATTGGACTTTTCAGTTAAGAGAAAAAAATATGTAGGTTTCAGGTTTTGAAAAAGATGATAAAGAGCTTAACCATGCAGTTATGACGGGAGAAATTCAAAATTCCAAGCCTAAATCGGAATTATCTCATCTAGAACTCTGGAACACCCGTAGGCTAGAACCCACCTCGATAATTGCGAAGGAAAAATAAAATTCAAAATGTACTGAAATTGGTCGCAGTCTGGGGTTAGTAGGCCCGGGGTTGGATCTAGCCCCAGTATTGTCTCAAATCTTGATTTGCAGTTGAACAGCGGGGTCGTCGAGATGTTCTGCTCGTTCTCCTCACTTCCAGAGCCAGTGACAGTTCAGTGGATGTTCAGACCGAGTGAGGGTCTGCCACAGTGGCGCGAGTTCGCTTGTGCCAGCAAGGAGGAGAAGAAAATTTGCAAGTTGGTTCTTTTTGATTGTAAGATTTCAAGGGAACACTTCTAAATTCGATAAATATTTCGAGGAAAAGAGTCTTTTTCAGTATTACAAAACGCTTTACAAGACAAAACGCTGTATAAACCTCCTAACCAGGATTTTTTTCAAGTTGAAAATGGGAAAAATAAAGAGAAAAGATCAAATTTCAAGCCAAAAAGCTGAAAAATTTACAGATTTGTAGAGTATATCCCAATATCCCAAGCTATTTTTCCGAAAAGTTTCCAAAATTATAATATTTTTCAAGAAGCGAAGAGAAACTCGTGGAATCTCGGTGCACCCTCCGTACAAACCAACTACAAATGAGCGGGAGTTATCGTTGCTACGCCACGATTCCGAATCAAGTCGAGGCCAGGTACAAGGCCTACAGGTTAGTCGGACAAACCGTACCTTGTTTCATTAGGGTGGCTGATCGAAACATACTCTGATGCTCATTGAATCAAAAACGGGTTTTAATATCCAGACAGGTAAATCTAGACAGTTTACTAGATTTGATGTTTTTCGGCTCTTTGAATTCTTTTCGTCCTCAGAAAGGTACTCAACCTGGGGCTAACACGGACTCATCTTCAGTTAAAAAAAAACTTAGAAAGAACCCAATAATTCTCTCGTCTCATTTTCTGGATTTGATTCATACAAAAATTATCGCCGCGAGCGGAATTATTGGTTGAAAATTTAAAAGTCTTTTCCATATGAAAAAAAAATTAATTATTCATATACTTCAAACGGTGCACGAGAACACGATCTTCTCAGTTCAAAGAACCATCTCAAAAAGCATTTTCTTACAAGTTTTAAATTACAAAAAACGACATTTTTGATTATTTTTCTTGCAGTTCCGAGTTCAACGTGAACGTTGTCGGGATCGAAGAGCCGAAGCTGATCGATTATCATTTGCCGTATCACAGAGAGGGCCATATTGAACTGGAAGTAAGTTTGGCAAAAAAAAAAGCTTTTCTTTTCCTCACACTTCCATCTTTGTCTGATTGAACTTTAAAAATGAAGAAAAACCAACTATTCGAGTCAGCTAACTGTTTCCAACATACATACTTCGATTCTCAAATCACTTAGGTTTGCGCCAACCCACGCCCTGAGCTCTTCTGGGTCACAGAAGAAGGAATTCTCAGGCCACAGGAACGATCTCATCGCTTCGCCACTACTTCTTTGTTACCAAGAAAGGTTTTTTTTCACGTATCTACTTTTAAATCTTTTTATCTCATTGAAAAAATACCACTAAAATTTCATTCCTTGAATTAAGCGCGTACTTCTCACGTTCAATTATGTAAAAGATTAGGAAAAATCACAGTCCACAAAGTCTTTTCATGCGATGCACTGAAATGCCTCTGATCTAGAGGTATACTGAAAGGGTTTTTGGCCAGGAAGAGAGAAGCTTGCACTGAATAGGTTATACTCGAATATCTAACTCGCAGGTGATTCCGAGAGCCGGCGGCCCGGCGACCTCCCTGCCCTACTGTTACGCGACGCGAATGATCGTCCATCGGTCCCACGCCAACGACACCTTCCGGCTGGTCGTCCGCGGCGAGCTCGAGACCAAGATGGAGCGAATCAACGTTCGCGTCGTCAATGTTCCCAAGGCGGGTTCTCGAAGCGAATTGGAATGAACTCAAGGGATTTCTGTAGGACAGTCAAGTATTATTGGGATTACTTTGGCTCAATCGCGAATCCTTGAATATCTTAACGTAGCTTTAAATGCGGGGATAGAGTCCAAATTGTAAAATTCACAGCCGGAAAAGTCCAATAAACATTAAAGTATATTTTTCAGTTTTTTTTAAACCTTCATCTAATATAAGCTAATTCGTGAAAATTGAAATGGTTTGAAAGACTTTTTTTAAAAATTCCGAAGATCTCGAAGCTAAAAGACGAAGACGATTTCAGTGTGATTATGGGTCGAAAAAGATTTTTGTGCCTTTACATAACACCCAACATAATTGCCGATATCGCAGCGGGCCGCACGCGATATTGCCAAGGCTTCTTGCTGCGACCTCGTCAAAGTCTCGCTGCCATATCGCTCCCACTCAAAAAAATTTGAAATTTGAAAAAAACATTTTTTTGCTTTATTTTTTTGACTTTTTATGATGAAATCAATCAAATTCAAGAAAAAAACATTTTTCGAAGAAAAAAATTTTTTTCAGAGAGCGATATAGCGCAAGACGTTTGCAAGGTCGCAGCGAGAGGCGAGCGATATCGCTCGCGGCTCCCCCGCGGTATAGCGTTTCTCTCGCTGCGATATAGTCCACGATTTTGGGTGAACATAAAATACGTTGAAAATGGATTTCTTGCCTCAAAAATCGATGAAAAGCTCAATAAGTGGATTTTGAGTGAACTTTCACCAGGAGCATAACTTTTTCTACACAATTTTTATATCTATTCAGAAAATTGCGCCGATAAGTTTCAATGAATTTTGAGCATGAAAAAAAGGAAAATTCTTTTGTAAGAATATCAATAAGCTGTTTTCACGAATGTTTAAGACAGTTGTACGGCGGCCGGCCAATATTGCGCCGTCAGTTTCCAAGCTAGGGGATTTTTTTTTAACTTTTTTTCTTTTTTGCAATTCGTTCAGGACCTACTTCTCGAGGTTTCAAGATAACTTACTTCACAAAAAGTGCGCTAGTTTTTTTATTTTTCTTTCGCGGGCATCAACTTCAAAAAAATTTGAACCTATCAATTTTCTAGAATCCTTTCCTATTTGTACTTTTTTTAAAAAAATGATAAAAAAAGTAATAAATATTTGGACAGTAAGATGAAAAAAACCTGGTTTCCAGACTTCGGCAAATTCGTCTCCACTTCTCGTCTTGCCGGCCTTTTTTTCTGCTCAATTATTTCCTTTGACCAATTTATCCCTCAAAGCAATCTCTTTAACACTCAAATTATCTGAAAATAAAGAATGAACACCAGTAAAAGGATCATTTCCGACTTTGAAAGAATACAAAAAAATTGCACTGAAAAAAATTTAATAAATATTCGCAAAAAGAGAAAAAAAAATCGTTCGATGGGTTATAAAGTTGGGCATTTTTTCAAATAAAACTGAGATTCGAATGAATAATTGTCATTTCAAAAAAGAAAAGGGGGGCAAATCTGCATTGTTCAACAATGAAAAAAAGGGTAAAAAAATATTTTAAAATCAGGATTTTAAAATTATTCTTCTGATAAAAAGCACGCAATAAAGTGAAAAAAAGTAATATAAAAAAATATCTATATTTACTTTCGGAAGAAGGGGCGATAAAACATGAAAATATGGCAAAACAAGGAAAGAAGGAATATTAGTGAAGGGAAAGCCGTCATCGGGGCGATACTTTCTGAAAAAATTATAAAAGTAGAAAATCGAAACATAAAACGGATTATCACAGTGAAAAACTGATCGAAAAGGAAAAAAATTTACAAATTTTCGAAATTTGGTTTTACTTTCAGAAATCGTTCTCAGCAATTATTGTTTTAATCTTTGCTCGAAATCAAAAAACCTGATTGAAACTGGGAAATGAAGTAAAATCTGTGAATTTTTTTGCACAGAAGATATGATGTACCCATAGACAAATGGTTTGAAAAAAAGGTAACTTTACTCGAAACATAATTTTCGTAGTTTAATTTCTGACTCACCTAAAAAAATAAAATAAATTCGGCAAGTCAGCTCAACGATTTCGCCCGTCCATTCTTCCCCTTGAAGAAAAAAATCGGTCTTTTTTTCTCTTTCTGAAAAAAATAATTGAAAACTCGATTAAAAAAATATTTCAACCTTCAAGTCCTTGGTCTTTGGACTGAACAATTCGAGAAGCCTCCAATTATATTTTTTTCGAGTTTCCTGCGAAAAAAATTGCATTATTTAGAAAAAAAGAAAAAAATTGTTTTAACCTTTGTTCCTCAGGAGTCCTCCTAAAAAGATTCTTCCGAGTAACATTTTTGGGTGGCGGAGGGCTGAAAAATATTTTTTTTACTGAATATTTTTTTCGAGAATATCTACGATTCTGGCTGTAGAAAATTGGAACTGGGTGTGGTGAAACTAGCGCTTCTTCGTTTGGGGACCTGAAATCAATGAAAACTTACAGAAAACTCAGAAATACCAATCAAAAGTTCAAAAATTGAGATGAAAAATGGAAAATCTGAAACTTTTTTTGAAGTTTGTAAAGATTTAAGAATTGTTCTATAAAAAAAACGCCAAAATGATTAAAATAAAGCACAAAAAGTTCAAAATTTTTAAAGAATGAATTTGAAAAAAATTTTTTTAAATGAGTATTGAAACCGCCTAAAACTTCTGAAAAACTTTTAATGTTAAAAATGTTATTCAAAGCTTGCCAAAACGCCTAGAACATCGTTTAAAATTGTCCGAAAATTTAAAAATATTTTTTGATGTTAGAAAGGCTTGAACAAAAAATGTTTGACAATTTTCTTCAAACTGTTCAAAATGCTTGTTAATTCAAAATGATAACGTTCGATCCTGTTAGAAAGGCCCAAAACTTGGGTAATATTTAGTAAGAAAATGCCTAAAATTGTTTATGAAAGCTGTTCAAAACGCCTGAAAACTCGCCAATTTTATTTTCGGAGTTGTAATATTGACTTTCGGCTCGATTTCCTCGTCAAATTCAGTACACAACTGGAAAAACACATTAAGAATTGATAGAAGAGTTTTCGAAATACCGCATCGCTCATAGTCTCGTCTGCGCTTGCATCATCTCCATCAAAATCAAGATCTTCATCATCTTCAAGGTAAAGACTGAAAAAACTCTCTTTCCTTTCCTGGATAAAATCAAAAAAAAAAAACCAACTTTGACATCAAAAAATCCTGATTATTGAGGTAATCTCTTTGAGTGACTTTTAGAGCCTGAAAAGAACATTCTGTTTAGTTTGTTTAAGAACCTTTTCTGAAGTGTTTGACAACGATTAAAAAATCAATTATTTAGGAATGGAAAAAAAAACGGCTCTACGCTTCAAGATCTCTAGAACTTCAAACCCTCCAGCAAGTTTTTTTTTCTATATACAAACCGAGGAGCGTTTTTTCCGTCGACTTCTCGTCATTTTTTGCAGATCGCGAGAGTCATCATCATTTACAGGCCGCATCTTAAAAAAGTCTTTCTAAAATAGGTAAATCATAAGAACCTACCATTGTACAGATATATACATAAGCCAAAAGTATACAACCTGAAAAACAAATCATAAAACGTATAATTTTCTCACGCCTGTTTGAGGCGACCGGCCGTATTACGGTAGTTTAGTTAGGTTTTTCGTTGATAAAATAAAAACTAGCGCACTTTTTGTGAAGTAAGTTATCTTGAAACCTCGAGAAGTAGGTCCTGAACGAATTGCAAAAAAGAAAAAAAGTTAAAAAAAAATCCCCTAGCTTGGAAACTGACGGCGCAATATTGGCCGGCCGCCGTACAACTGTCTTAAACATTCGTGAAAACAGCTTATTGATATTCTTACAAAAGAAAAGCTTTGATGCAAACTAAAAAAAATTGTTTAAAACAAGCTATGAAGCACGAGAGTTCAACTAGAAAGCGATTTTAAAAAAGAGAGTGAAAATATTTTTTAAATATTTTACCGGGAATCCGTTTCGTCAAGTGTGATTTCTAGGACATTAGCCAACACTAATGCCGTGTTCAAAGTGATTCCGCGAAATTCAAAATAGCCGTCAGAGAAAGAGAAAGATAACTAAATTTTGGAGGGTCAGAGACAAATTCGCATTTCGCGGAAATTACTTTGAACACGGCATAAAACGGTCTTACGGACGAAAAATTGAAAAAATTCCCGTGAACCTACGATTTGGATGAATAAAGTTACGAAAGAGCTGAAAGAGAAAAAACGTGTTTGGAAAAACTTCGTAAAAGCATGCAATTTTGCGTCGCAGGCACATACACAGCTGGCATTTAAATTGACAACAGTCGAAGAAAATTTCCCAAAAGTTGGTCGGTTCCTTTTTTTATTATATAAAAAAGAAAAATTTCCCTTTTTTTCTTTATAATTTATTTTATCTACTTCCAAGCTTTCAAGCAGACTTACAATTGAAATTTTCGGTTCTGCATGAAAAACAAGTGAATCAAAGAAGAAGTCTGTAAAAATAATTGTTCATGCTTTTTTAAGACCTAAAATTCTTATAATACTCATGATTCACCTTTTGAAACAGACTTGCAAAAAAAAAAATAATTAAAACGGACAAATTTCATTGAAAATTCACGCAAAAAACACTGAAAACTCAAACAAAGGCCGAAAAACGGCTGACACGCATATTGTAAACTTTCTCAAATAATCAACAGAAAGCATGAAATTGCACCGGAAGGAATTCTTAGCTTGTTTTGAGAATAAAAACAGAAATAGATATGTTAGAAATCTCTTGAAAATCATACAAAGATTGATAAATTTTGAGATCCCGTAGAAGTTCTCGTTAAACTGAACTGAAATTCGATTAATAATCACCGTAAAGAGGAACTGTAGCTTTGAAAAAAAATAATATTGTAAAGCCTAGGAAAACAATTTACAGGGAATGTGAAATGATAAAGCACGGGTGGCTGTGTGGATGAAACATGATAAATGACCAAAATAAATTGAAAAAAGTCAGAAAAAAAATAGAAAAAAGGTCAAGGAGATCGAGATCGACGTCTATGAACAAGTTGCGGGGAAGCATCGGCAGATGGTGAGAAAATCTGAGGCGAAGGATGATGACCGTCGCCGGTTTCGTCGACAACTTGCAGGGACATCTGGAATATAATAAACTCAGTAAAACATCAATAGCTTTCGAATTATCTTAGAGACGCCTGACAACAAAATTTTTAAAGGCATAGGGGCAGTAAAAAATGATGTTTGAGTTCAAAGCACTACTTTGTAGAGATTTTCATTGCGAATGGAACGGTAAACTTGGAAACGTACCAAGCTTCCTAGTTTTGGAGAAAAAATAGTTTAAAGTCGGAGAGAGGAAAGTTTGAGTTCCCGCGAAAAGGGCGCTTTGCAGTAAAGTTGCTCTATGGACAACAGGCTTCGCCATCTTCCGGATATTCGCTTTTTTCTTCGTTTCTTTCAAATTTCAATTTTTTCTGTTGTTATTAAAGTTCTTTTCGTCACAAAAAAACTTTCTATTCATGTATAGTTTACAACTTTAATCGCAAAAAAATACGTTTCTGGTAAAAAAATGATGATTTGGTGGTATGAAAAAAACACCAGCGAAAATTCAAACGGCGACTTTTTCCGATTTTTTTCATTTCGCTAGGGAACTTTCCGACGGCCACCTTTCCGACGAAACTTTTTTTCCGACTTTTTTTCCCTTATGCTTTTCGGTTAAAAACATCTATGAACATTTTTTTCATATTTCTTTGTGTTTTAATTATGAACAAACTACCTACTTTATATAGGAAGATGTAAAACGAAGAGTTTATTGAGAAAAAAAAGTCGGAAAAAGTTTCGTCGGAAAGGTGGCCATCGGAAAGTTCCCTAGCGATATGAAAAAATCGGAAAAGTCGCCGTTTGAATTTTCGCCGGTGTTTTTTTCATACCACCGATGATTTTACACGGGTTTCGATTAGGATTGCGATTTTTGTGTTTCCTTTATTATCGGTGTGTGTTTTTTTGTTTTCTTAATCGATTTTTCAGAGTAGAAACCTTCTATTTGAAGCCGATATTCGGTTATTTCTCACGAAATGCGAGTCTAATGAGACGTCCGCAACATCGCGTGCACAGCTACTGTAATCAGTTGTCTGAGCACCGATCCAAAGCTTTTTTCAAAATAAAAGGCGGGAAAGTGAAATCGCGTTTTTCTTCTAGAGTTGTCACATCTGTAATTTTTTCGAGTACACCATTCGATTCGCAAAGAAAAACTATATAAGATACTGCTTTTACCTGAAACCCCATTTTTTACTGCCCCTATGCCTTTAAATTTTCACGAAAAAACTCCTTCAAACTTTCTATGGAACATTTTTGAGCAGGCCTATATGAAATTTTTTGTCAAAGGGTCGAATTCTTTTTTTACAAAGAATAAAAGAATAATTGCTAAAAAGAGAGAAGCGTGTGAAGCTTGGAAAATTCAAAATTTGCTGAAACATTCTCTGAAAGTCTAGTTTCAGATTCCTCATAGCTGCTCTCTGTGTGAGCTTCTTTCTTTTTTTTGAAATTCGTTTTTATCACATTATTAGATCTGAAGCCCATTTTTCACGTTTTCCAAAATTCATATTTGAAAAATTGTGGTGTAAAAAGGAATCATTGTTCACATGTTTTTTTTTAAATTCAATTTTCTGGAATCAGGGGGTCTTAAAACATACTATCGCTAAATTCCACCAGGAGCTCAACCGGGAGCTAAAAAAAGTTAACTTGTAAGAGAAAAAGAAAAAGAACCTTGGAAGCGATACTGGCCAAGGTCTGAGCATGAGGTCGGCCTTCGACGACGTCATCATCAGCGTCAGAAACGAGTTCCGAAGCGTTGATCTGGTCTTCCTCCTCCTCCTCCTCGTCGTCTTCGAGGTCGACGTCAGTCAGTTCACAGTCCGCGTGGCCTTCCTCATCTCGTGCCAGCCGAGAAATCTCCTGAGAATTTTCGGGTTTATATGGAAATTAAAAGCAGATAAACTATAACAAGAAGATTGAAAAAAAAAAATTAAATTTTCTGAATTTATATCGTTCATATTCGCGGTCTTCGAGAAACGTTTCGAAAAAAAGCAAATTTAGCACACCTGATGTCCAAAGCTACAAATAAGCAGCAAATAAGCAATTTTTCCAAGTTTTGTTTGAACCACCGCCTGTTCTCTCCCCAAACCTCTTCAAAAGTCGAATTATCGGCTTCGTCGAGCTCCGGATGATGAGGCAGGGCGATCATTGACCTTTTCCTCGGGGACATCGTCTTCTCCTCGTCGATCTCGCTTTGGGGCACAGAATCCTAAGAAAAAAAAACTCTTCCTTTTCATTTTTCGCATTTCAGCTGATCACTGTTGGAAGAAAATCTTTGAAAAATCCTGAATTCCTAAATTCAGCCTCGTCTCCAGCTGTTCAAACTTAACCAATGAAAATTGAGAAGCAGAAAAAACTTATGACGAACTCTATTTATCTTATCGACTTTGTTTGTCAAAGTTAACGAAAAGTATAAAAACGCCCTATTTTTTCAAAACTCGTTTCTAATTCTCACCTGCTCACTGCTGTGAGACCTGGTCTTCAGACGTCGGTCGAACACGCAAACCGCAATGGAGTCAGTTATCGAAGTATATTCCTCATGTCGCTGATTTCTTCGGGTCGATACCGTGCTTCTAGAAATGGTGAGATTCGTCCAAAGTTTTCTTGTTTCACTATTTCGTTTTTTTTCGGAAATGTCTCTAAATTTCCCGCAGCTAAGTTTTCATAGCTTAAAGGTCGTTGTCAAAATCAATCAATCAATCAATCGTTCACTATTTTTTAATTATTGAAAACCTGGTTCCAGTATGAAGTTCTTGAAGTTTATTTTTCGATAAATTTGAAGTTAATCTTCAAAGTTTAGTATAACTGAAACAAATTCAATACTAAGAGCTTCTAAATGATCCAAAGCTCATTTCAAACAGGTCATCTGAATAAATCACTAAAGAGGCTTTAATTCAAGAAATAATAAAAAAAAAAGTTCAAGACTAACAGCTTGGACATGACGGACATCGGCAGCTGATCCATCGAAGCGACGCTGGCCAAGCGGACGGCGTCCGTAACGGCGGCGGAAGCGGCCGTAGCGCCGGCGGACCTCGGCGAGAGCAGCGTCGGCTCTTCCGACGACATGGCGCAGATCGTCGAGGTCCTTACTCTTCTGACGCTCATCGGGGCATTGAGCCGTTCTTCCGACAAGGCGCCAGCTATCGTCGATTGGTTCTACAAGACCTTTTTGTTCTTTTTTCGCTTTTTCCCGGTTCAGACTTCAGGAAGTCGAAGATGCTGAGTATTCTGATCGGGAGTGGGACTGTGGCGTGCCTGTTGGAAGGTCGGTTGCAGAGAAGTTTGCTGCGCTGCGTTGAAAGCGACCAGAGTTCGGAGGTACTCCAGGATTTCAGTCTGGAATTTCGAAACGTTGAAGTTGATACTTCTTTCATCACTTTTCTTCATTTTCACGTGCTCTTTCCATGTTTCTCAGACCTTTCCGGAAAGAGAAAAGTGAGCGCAGACATGTCAGAATTATTATTACTTCACCAAATGGGGTATAAAAGCCCGAATAAGAAGTTATTTATGGATAATAATTGTGTGCCAGTAGTGGCTTTAGTTGTATCTTTTTGAAAGTCGTGGTTCAGATTTATTTACCTGGTTTTTCTCCAACGCGCCAAGCCGACCATCGATATCGTTGATCGCCTCACGAGCCATCGTTTCCTTTGTTTGCAGGTCCACCATCCGATTCAAGATTTGATCAGTTCTAAAAAAGAAAATTTTCATTTTCAATAAAAGTTTCTATTTTTCCCAGCCTATTTTTGAGCCAAAAAATGTCTCAACCACTTTAGTAGCGTCAACACTTTTGAGCAATCCTAGAGTTGTTCAGAAACGTGCAGAGTTCGTGCGCTTTTCGTTACCGAGGTCCGAAAAAAGGAAGTCTACTACTCCGTAGTTTTTTGATGTTTCTCAATCGCGAAGTTCATTTTTTCCCAGCTTTTAACCTTTGATCAGTCCTCAGGATCCTCTGTTCACTGCTCGTATTTTTCTCGAGCTCCTTTTGCCGAGCCAAATCCTCCATACAGTCTTCCTCGAAGTCGTGCAGCTTCTCAACCTGGTCGTCGTTCAGGAAAAGTTCTGAAAACCGCCTCTTAAAATTCCATTTTTGGATTATATGAAAACTCAGTGAGAAGTCGAAAAGGTCTCGCTTTTCGTCCAAATCCTTGGAATCTTTATTTTTCGTCAGCCGCCAATGAACGAGTTTGATGAGCATGTAGGCATGGTATAGTGGCGTGAAGGGTGGCGGCAAAAATGGCGTACTTTCGTATTCCATCACCTTCAATTAATTATTTATTCATTAATTTCCTTAATTGTTTATTTCAAAAAAAGATACACTTCTTATCAAGCTCTCACACAATTTAATGACAATTCGAATTTTTTTTTTTCCGAAAATTCCTCTACTTGTGTTCCATTTATACAGTTTTGCGCTTACGTAGTTTACACGCTCTATATGATCGGAAAAAAACGTTAAAAGAAGAAACTTTAAGGGTTAAAAAGCAGAAAAAAAGCATACCGCACTCTAAATTTTTAATTTAAAGCTTCAAAATTTATCAGTTTCAAAACGGACCTAAGCCAGGTTTCTAATTTCACATTTCAAATTTCAAAAATATCAGTAGTTGAATCCGATTTGTACAGACCAAAAAACAGATAGATCTTTTTTTCTATCATTCTGTTTTTTTCTTTTATTCGGTAAGCTCATTCTTTAGCAGAACTTTTTTAAGCTCTTACTTTATATTCCTGTGCAATTTCTTCCCTAAATCCCAATTCACCTGCCGATACCGTTGGAAGAGCCAGATCTGCTGGGCGATCTCATCCGTCTGATCGAAAATGTGACTGAAACAGTGAATAAAATCAGTACTAAAATTTACAAATCACTTGAAAATGGCGATCAACATGCTCATGAGCAGTATATTGGCGATGAGCAGGAAGAAGGTCATCAGGACAGGTGGAATCCAATAACCAGGTACGCAGTTCAAACCCGTCGTCGCGTTGCCCATCATCACTGGTCCGCCATTTTCCAGGTGCTGGTCCCAGGCTTAAATACAACTTCTTATTGATACTTACTTTCTAATCTTGCGCGCTATGACCATTTTATCACTTTCGCATCCTTTTTTTTCAGAAGCGGTGGAAAAAATTAGGACCTGAATCGCCATAGCGACTTTTGAGTACGAAATTCCGAAATATTGAACTCATTTGCAGAATTTTTTGAAGACAAAACTTTTCCGACGATTTCCGAAATGCCCCGTCTACGTTCAAATAGTTTTTTTCTCTCTCTCTCTGAATAAACGCTTTGTTCTCCAGCAAAGTTTCGAAGAGTAGGCTCACAAGTTTGCATATTTCACGTATTTATTTTGAACGAAAGAGTCGTCAATTTCGAAATCGGTAAATTTACTTCTAACGCTTTTATTGGGAAACCCGCTCTGAAAGCTCTGAATCCGTACCTTCATCACCGCAGGTGTCAATCTCATCAGCGTAGACTTCTCCGTAGAGCATGAAGTACGGTTTGAGAAAGATGTTCCGCACCAGGATCCAGTGCCAGTTCTCGTTGGGGAACGTGATACTTTGTCGGGCCAATCCAAAGGATAGAAGGGCGACGACCAGCATCACAATGATGTACGACATGCTCATTATCTAAAACAGACGAAATATGGTTATTTCGTTCTTTTTCCTCCCTTTCGTTTTTGAATAGCTATTCATAAATGTGTGTTTTATCAAAAACCAATCTATTCAGGGAGCTTTTTCCAATTTTTCGTACTTCTATTATCAAATTTCACTTTCTTTTTTATTTGAATTCTTAACATTGAAAAAAGATGAAATCAAGAATCTTCAAGCTCTTTTTGATCGGAAAAACTAACGAAAAGAAAAAAACTTTCAAAAAAATCTATGAAAATAGCTCATATTTGTAATTATTGGGTGAAATATAAAATATTCA
Source organism: Caenorhabditis auriculariae (assembly GCA_904845305.1). Classification (NCBI taxonomy): domain Eukaryota; kingdom Metazoa; phylum Nematoda; class Chromadorea; order Rhabditida; family Rhabditidae; genus Caenorhabditis; species Caenorhabditis auriculariae. The sequence continues at coordinate 5,591,078 of CAJGYM010000001.1, read as the reverse complement.
TTCTATGGACTTGAAATCACCATTTTTCCGGCCATCGTGATGTAGGGACCGAGTCTCGGATGGACGCTCATATAATCCAACAATTTCATCGTCCATAGCACAGAGTCGCAGGCCAAAACCACGCGGCCGCTCGAAACGTCTCTAAAATTCCAAATCTGACAACGAAGGTCATTTTACTTTAGGGTTCAGAACTTCTTGAAAATCGACCAGATCTTATTTTGATGAAAAAATGAAGATCCCGGAAGTCTTAGCCTACACAACTCCCTAGTTTTCGAGAAATAAGGGCTCCAAGACCCAAAAAGGCTTATTTCAACAGATTTTGAGGATTTTCTTTGACTTTGAGGTGTCTTTTCTCAAAAAATTAAATGTTGTGCATGTTGAAACTTTCCCCTTTTTCTGGTACATCAAGGAGTGTTCTGACCAATTTTCAGGAAATTCCAAGCTTAAAATAAAAAAAGACCTTTTTGAGATTTTTTTGTGAGCTATTTCAATTTTTACAGAATGATAGTTGTTTGCTCGAGAAGATGATTGGGGGATTAATTGATAATTCAAAATATGAGATAATTCAAAAATACAGGGTGCGCAATAAATATTGAAACCGTTTTTTGTTTGATCGCTGCTTTTTGCACAATGGACTGGCCTTTGAACTTTTCTGTTTATTTCGTTTATTCATGCTCACTTATCATGTGTTTGAAGTTACAGCTCACACTTTTCAGTTTTCAGGTAATGGTGGCCCCATCTCCGTACCGTACCGCAATCATTGATTGTGTCAAAAGCGAAATGACAAATTCAGAGATCGTTAAAAAGCTGAAAGTGTCTCGTGTTCTCGTTTTTCGAACTGAACAACGCTATCGGCATCTCGGTACTTCAGATGACATGCAAAGAAGGGGACGTCCAGTCACCGTCACGACTCCAGAAGCAGTCAAAGCCGATCGAGAGAAAATCAGACGCACTCCGGAAAGAAGCATGAGAAAGATGGCAAAAGAATACGAAATGAGTCAAGGATCGATGAGAACTATTGTCAAGGACAAGCTGAAGATGATTCCCTACCGTATGCAGAAAGGAGCCTTCCTCAATCAAAAAAACAAGACATTCCGGATGGAAAAGGCTCGAAAGCTGCTCGCTGGCACGAAAGATGGCTCGCACCTGACGACGCTATTTACCGACGAGAAAATCTTCACTGTGGAGGCGAACAAGAACGGCCAAAATCATCCGATCATCGCTACTGACTATCAGAGTGCCTGTGAAAAAGGAAAAATTCTGAATAAAACTTCGCATCCGGCTTCCGTGATGGTTTTTGCCGGAATTACCGCTGACGGCAAAACTCCGCTGATTTTTGTGGATCCTGAAGTCAAAGTGAACCAAGTATACTACTGGGCGTAGATTTTGAAGTTGAGGGTGTTGCCCTGAGCCAATTCTCACTACGGACACCGACCATGGACCTACCAGCAAGACGGCGCCCCGCTCATCGTACCAAAGGGACTCAAGAGTGGTATCGCGCCAATTTTCCGAGTTCATCTCGGCTGCTGATTGGCCTGCTTCCTCGCCCGACCTCAACCCGATGGACTATGCCGTGTGGATATATCTGAGCGAGAAGGTCTCTTCGAAGAACTACCCAAGTATCAAAGCTCTGAAGACCGCGCTCATCAAGAAATGGGACGAAATCGACGACGACTACCTTCGTGCCGTGATCGATGCGTATCCGAAGAGACTGAAGGCCGTTATCAAAGCTAAAGGAGGAAGTTTTGAAAACTATTCTTGAATTTTGTTTCTATATTGTATGAATAAAATTTGTTCCAAGTTTGGTGGTGTTTGGTTGATTTTCGAGAAAGTTATAACGTTTCAAACGCGTTTCAATACTTATTGCGCACCCTGTAACATCTCGAAAAAGCCGCGCGTTTCATAATTTCTTTTTATTCGTTATTCGATCGTCTCTTAACCATGCACATATATCCTTTCTTTTTCTTAAATATGAATATTAAAACAAACGACTTGTCTAAAATAATAGGAAAAGAACAAGTTCAGAAGCCAAAGCAATGTATTATAAATATATACCCGAAGACTCGAATCACGAATCCAATGATGAAAAGCAACACGGCGACCATCGTCACGGAATTCCACCAATTGAAAAAGAAGAACTTGAGCTTTTCGACAAACGGCTTCATGTCCGACATGAACATCTGGAAATTTTCCAGTTTTTCATTTCTTTTTGTTGAATCTATCCAAAATTTACTTGGTCAGAAATCGCTCTATTCTACAACTATTTATGACCCGGAAAGAGCTTAAATTCCAGCGAAAAATCAAAAAACTTTGAGTGACTCTCCAATCTTCAACAATTTTCAAACTCGATATCTTCCCATTTTTCATGAAGAATAAAAATTGAAACAGGGCTCGATTTTTGTCAAACTTCAGTGCAAAAAAAAATATTTCTACAGTTCTTCGTAATATCAGAAAAGAGTGAGTCCTTTAAGCATCTCCGACAATCTTCTCAGATCTTCCGTAAACCTTCTACTTGAATTTTTTTTTCCAGTAAAAAAAGCCTTCCATAATCTTTTCAACTGAAAAGCTTCTTTCGACTTTTGTTCATTCTCTTGTAGCCACCTTGCGCATGTGTTCCATGCCGAAGGAGACGACGTAGGCGAAAAGAGTCCATTCGAGCCACGACGGCTTCGGCGGCGTCCTCACCAGCAGCACGAAAGTCAGGCCGATGATGAAACAGACGAAAGACAAGGCCCAGGCCCAGAAAGTAGTGATCGGCGCCGCGTAGAACTCGTAGAATCGTCGACGGACTTTGATTGGTCTCTGAAACAAACGTTTTTTCTGTACTCCATTTTCCCTCACTTTGAAAAGACAAATAAGAGCTGCTGTGATAGATAATTTTTGGTTGAAATTCGCTCAAAAACATTTCTAAACAAGACTCTTGCAAAAACTTATTGGTATTACAAAACATAAAATCTTGTGCAAAAAATGTGGAAACTTCAATTTCAACCTCCCTTGTCAAATTCACGAAAATCAAGTTTGTTTATCGATTTCCCGGAATATCAAGACGTCAATTAATTTTCGTTGAGGATAAAGAAAACGTTTTACCGTTCTCTGGAAGCCAGGAAGGATGCTGTTGATCGGAAACGCCTTGGAATTGATCAACGACGTCACAGGAGATTTGGCATTGGCAATGACCGCTGAGATTAGTTTTTCAGTTGAATTAGGTCTAAAGAAGGTTTCTCAACTGTTTGAGGACTTTTCTAGGTTTTGGACTCACTCAAGTCTCAAAGGGTTTAACAATATGTTTCTGAAAAAGTTGACAGAAAGTTAAGATCCCCTGTAAAGCCTTGACTCCGCGAAAAGTCTTCCGTCTTGTGTGGTCGCTCTCTTTTCGAGGCTCCCCCGGAGCACGACTTTAGAGCTCCAGCTACAATATCAGCTACATTCGGAGCATGCGTCGGCTGGATCCCACCACGGGGTGCGGCCTATCTCAGTACATTTTCAAATTTTTTTTCGCGCGCAGAAGGCTGGGATGCGAATTAGCCGATGTATGATTCGGAGCTCGTCGAGGCGCGACTGGATCATCTACCGGCAAAAAAACGAGGCGAAAGAGGGAGATCATGATTTCAACATAATTAAAACAAAACCAACAATTCGACCCGTAAACCGAAGAAACTTTGGTGTCATCCGATTTTCCAGCCAAGTAGGAAGAGTGTCGGGTGCGGTGTCGAAGTTGGATCGGTCGGTCCGGCGAAACGGAGTTCACTTCAAAAGTTTCTCGTTTTTCCTCTTTTTTAAGTCACAGTCCATTCACCGCCAGCATCAGACGGAAAAAAACGCCATAGATTTTTGAGTCTCTCACAAAATTCTAGTTAACCTTGTGAATAATCAAGGACTCAACTGAGGACTAGTTCACAGCTTGAAATTTTGCACGTTTATATGCAAAATAAGAGCTCAAGGAACCCGAGAAAGTCCTTTGAACCTGGATTTTTTTCAAGCCGTTTTGAAAAATTATCAAAAAATCCTTCAAAAAATATTCGGGGCTTATGCTCTACCATCCAAAATGACCCCAATCAGATAGACTTTCCAAACTTTGAGACTCTTTTCTTGAGGGAAGATTTCGAATCACCAAGAGAACTGCTTTTTTGTCTTTTTTCAAATTCAAAATCACTTTCTTTTCATCTAAAGCTAGCGATGAAAAAATCAATTGTAGTCCGTTCGCCGCGAATTTAAACTGCTGTCTTTCTCTGCACCCTTTTTGCTTCTCGGCGACTCTCTCGCCTTTACGTGCTATTTACGTGTTTCTCTGACCTCGTCGGTGAGGGAACAGAGAGACGCAGACACGCAGAAAGTTTCATCGCGGCGGACGGAGTCTACCAAAAATTTTATCAACCAAAAAAAGCTCATGCAAAAGTTAGGATAGTATAGGTTTGATTAGAAGACATGCGATTATTGAAGCGACAGCCATGCTCACCACGAAAAGTACCGTATTCGTTGCCGCCGTTGGCGCCAATGCGACCAGCTTCGTTGGCGCTGGCGTCCGTGTCGCGATCTGTTTTTCGTTTTTTCCTATGACGACTGCTCGCGAACAGCTGGAAAGAGAATCGAGTTCAGGAATCAAGAAATTCAGAATGAATCACGAGTGCTTTACGGTTGTTTCAAAATTCGTTCGGAACGGCAAAAAATCAATCGAAAAAGTCAAGGTTAACTCTCTGAAAAATACAGCCGATTCACGGATGGCTTGAGTCATAGAAAAAAATCACGACCCCATAAAAAATCATACAGTGTAAAGTTACTGTCAGCCTTCTCTATGATTTGAGAGCTTTTTCCATTTGAAAACTCAAGGTTGTCACAGGTTCCTCCCAAGTCTTGCAAAATCAAAGTCAATACTAATTCCCTCAGGGAACTATTCTTATACCTCAATTTCCGAAAAAGTTTGGTCAATTGTTCGGAATTTCTTCCTCCCGCCCCGCGGGGTCCGGAAGCTTCAAGTTTCTTGCTTTCTCTTCTTTTCATCCTTACCGATCCGATATGAGTCGGAGGCAGGTTCAACGAAGAAACACTGCCATGACTCTGCTTCCGGCTTCTTCGATCCTTGACCGTTTCCCCGGGTGTCAACTCGTCGTCGTAATCATCCTCGAAAGAGCTGGAGCTGCTGTCTTCCGAGGAGCTGGACGAGTTTCCGGACGAGGAGCTCGAGTCGTTCAGGTCCTGCTCGTGTTCAGCTGCCGTCTGAATTTCAGAATTTTTGGAAAATGCTTTCTTCTCAAGACCTGCGGCTGGTTGAGCAACTCCTCGCGGGTTTTGAACTCAAGCATTAGGATCGACAGGGGCATTACAAGGCCTCCAACTACCTGCAAATTTTTTTTGAAAAGTTATTTTTCTGATATTATGATTTATTAGGAGCACCTTAACATTGGAATGACTTCTGATGCGCAAACCGCCGTGCCAAAGGTCGGCAAGAAGAATTTGGCAACTGGAAGATAAATATTATGATTTTTCCTTTAACTTTAACCGAGAATGAGCATCTAAAATTATTTTTAAAAATTTCTTCCTCACAGGAAGATTTATTAACTTACTTTTTTGCATGTCAACTCAAACAGTTGGAAAAAGACTACCTCTAAAATCAATATCAACCTAATAAAGTCCTTGAGAAACATAAAATGGAAAGACGAAACTGCGAAGTCGGCATAAAATTTGTAAAAAAAAAAGAGAGAGAGCCTCAAAAATGATGTATCTATTTTTCCATGTTACAAGGATTCTTCATTTCTTTCATAAGAAAGCTTTGAGAGAACTTTTTTATCTCTACGTATAGAAGAATTCGATCCAATTTTTTCAAAGCGGTAGGGAATATAAGAACTCAAATAAAATAAACACGTGAGTTTTTTTGATGACACACCCGCACATTGAAGTTAAAGAATAAGTAAAAAGACTCATTCAATAATAATTGAAAACTGCGCGGTCTCCAAACCCAAAAAAATAATTTATAAAAAAATCCAATAATTTTTTTGCGAAATTTAAAGTAGATGTTCGGAACCTGGAAAAAAAAGAGTTCTATGAAGGCGATTTTTACTGGTCGTATCTTTTTGAATTTCTATAATTTCCAGCTTTAATCCGCCCCCCAAATCACTAACCAAGGATGGGCCAAGAAGTTCTTGTTGTTGACCATGACAGCCAGGGCCAAGCAAGTCTCATCGCTCCAATTTGACAGCTCATAAGTCAGCAACTGGAGAGTCTGCGCGTCGTCGTGATGATAACAATGGTCGAGAAGTTCCAAGGAAAGGACCCGGAACTCTCTGAAAAATGAGACTTGGCTACGGTTCATTTTTCCTGAAAAGAGCAAGTTTTCCTTCAATTCAAACTAGCAGAAGGTTTTTTTTGTACAGTTCCGAGGAATCTCTAAAACGGAACTTGACTGAAGCTCGTTTTTTTACAGAAAAAAATGAAATATAATTCAAGCTAGCAAAGAATCTCTACGGGAAAGTTTTTCCATGAACTAAAAATTTTTTCATGAAAAGAGAATAAAAGTCTGATAGGAAATGACAATATACAAAGTTGTTTCTTCTTGTATGATATTTTCTTAGAAACTAAAAGATCAATCCGAACTTTACTTAGAATGAGTTGAAATCTTCTTAACTCACTCTGCATACTTCTTCAGTTCATCGCAAATCTCCACTTCCAAGTAGTCTTCCGCCGCTTCGGTAGCCAAGCTTTTGTACAGTCGGCAAGCGACAAGCGCCTCAAATCCAGAACACTTCAGAAAAGATTTTAAAAGTGAGAAAAATGACCTTAATAAATTCATAGATAAAGTCCAATCACCTCGGCCTCTTTTTCCTAGTTACTTTGAGGTAAACAATTTTTTTAAAAAAAACTTTTTCCAAAAGTTGAGAGGGACAGGAGTTTTAAGAACTACTTCAAAAACAAAATTAGCGGTTTTTCTTTTAATTTTTCGGCTCCAAACATCAGAAAAATTGAAGACAGACATTTTTCTATAAAAAAAGAAAACTTGAAATGGAATTCTTGATTGAAAAATTGCGATATTTTCTTCATGTTTGGCTCAGAACCATCAAGGGCAGAAAGTCGTTCCATTCCTATTCATTTACTCTCTGTTTCCTAAATGTTATTTCTTCAAAGCACCTTGGCCAAGGCCTCCTCGCCATGCTGCCACATGCAAAGGGCCATCTCCTGTCTTTTGGTCAGGACGGCCCACAAAAGCAACTCGCTGTACGGATACCGGAATTGATATTCGTTGTGGGAGATCTCAGAGCCGTCCATCGTTGATCTCTCTGCAACTGGACCAAATGTTCCTTGCTTGATTCGAGGCTCTTACCATCTTCAACTTCACTATTGGCGTCTCTGGAATCGTTCAGATTCGGCGGCCTCATCGAACTCTGGTTGATTGGGTACTGCAAAGACTAATAAGTCAACAAAAAATTTGCTTTGATCATTTTAATCAATCATAAATCTGCCTAAAATTTCATATTACATTGCGTAAATCGTTTCAGGTCGAGTGCACTTTAAAAACATTGCGCCAAATGGAATGCCGAAAAAAAAGTTCTGATGAGAAATTCTTCCAAGTTGCGGAAAACGGACTAACTTAGGAACGCCAGAGTGCTCCCTAGAGGGGAAAACAGCACCTTTAAAGGGCACTAAAGCTTGCAAAAGTGACCCCTAGAGAAGATGTATGTCGGTCCCTAGTGAGCAACCTTCAAGGCCCCCTAAGTTTGCACCGCTAGTGACCACTCTGGCGATCCTGAGTACCCTTTCGATCAGTTTATCGGCTAAAACTCCAAACGCATACATCTCTCCGGAAGGCACTCCTCCAAAGAATGTGATTGCTGAGGGCTCTACTTCCACTCAACGCCGAAACGGAGATTCCGACGGGCTCGCTGATCGTATCTTGGTTGCCAAAGTTGCCAAAAAAGGCCGGTTCGGTGGATTGACGCGACATTGGCACCGAGCCAGTCGCCATGCGGTTCTGGTTCATCATTCGCATTTGCTTGTGTTGAGCCTGGAAGAATTGACGAATGGGAATATCTATTTTTCAGATCTTTGATCATACCTTGAACTTCTTCATAATCGTCTGGTACTTCTCCCGGAACTCGTTCGACGTGTACAGAGATCTGTAGGCGTTTCCCATCAGTTTCTCAATAACCATTCCAATATGCGGCAGTCTGAAAAATTACGGTAATAATGTGCATAAGTTCATCCGAAACAGTAACCCATCAACTTGATTTTTTTTTACACAGGAAGGAATGAATATAAATCTCATCGATTTGGGAAAACTAGGGAAAATCTAGAGAGCTTTCAAAGGAGGAGAGTCCAGAGAAGTGAGAAGATCCTATGATTTCTCTCGCCTCTCCACCTTAAAATACCTCCTCGATTCTAACTAGCTTTCAAAGATTAAAAAAATCGCTATTTCATATAAAAAAATAGACCAAATCGTAAGTCGCAAAAGGTCGGGCGCATTCTTAAAAAAAGTGAAACGTTCCAAATGCGACCATGGCAAAAAATGAAAAAAAAAACATTTATTTGACTTTAACTATCACAAACCACACAACATCCAGAAACTAACCGCAGTTTGGGGTCTTTTTTGAAACTTCTAAAAAAATTTATTGGAAATTTCTAATTTTCAGACTGTTCTTAAATATTAAAAAAAAAGCAGTTTACCTGTATCGATACCCGCTTTTCACTTTGACGACATCCCTCACAATGTAATACAAAGTGTTCGGTGGTCCTTTGTCCTGAAAATCGGGTTTAAAATTTAAAACTTGTACTTTTTGGAATAAAATTTGTCAAAATATTCGAAGTTGCCTTTTAGTGAATATGATTCAAATATAGACAGCTGAACTTTTCAAAAGCTTGAAAAATTTTTTCTGAATTTGTGAAAAACATTCGCAAAAAAATAAAATCTCTCATTTTCTTGGGTCTTTCATGCATTTCCTTTCATTTACTTTTTCATTTTTAAAAAATCTGAATTCAGTATTTTTATACAATCCTTAACACACCAGTTGGTTAAAAAAATTAATAAAAGTATCATTTTAGCTCTTAAGAAATGTTAAATTTTTTTTTTCTTGAAAAGAAAAATAATAATATCCATCAAGAATTTCCTTATTTTCGTTTGCCCTCTTATGAAAAAAAAGTATCGAAAAACTTTATTCAGTTCAAAAACTCTAAAAATGGCAATCCTTACGAACCGTGTTGTACAGCTCTTCAAGCCTCGAAATCGACAGGAATCTCTGCATATTGACGCCATTTTCCAGTAGAAGACGGACAAAATCGACTCGGTCATGAATCAAAGCTTCCATCATCGCGTTGTGAAGCGCCGCTTGGGGCCATTCCTGAAGTCCGACACTTAGAATTGATAAAGAAGCGTCTCAATATGCTTCCTTCTGTATTTTTCTAATATTATGATTAGGACTCTACTTTTCATCCCTCCGAACATGTTTAAACTTATTACAGCTGATTATCGCCTAAGTAGTTTCTTCAGGGCTTTCCCTTTCTCGGCTGAAACGTTCAGTTTAATCTTTGGGAAATTGCCAATAACGGCTTTGAAGAGAAGGACACATATTTGATACGAAAAAATCGAATTACATGTCCCATGGCGAAGATGTCGGATCTGGCAATGTCGACACGGTTCCAGGCCAACGCCAGGGCGAGCTGATCAGCAGGGGACAAATTCTGGCCTTTGAGAAGAGCCGTCAAGATCGCGTGGTCGACGTCGTGCTCGCCTTTCTCCCCAAGTCGAAAGATTGTTAGCTTAAACAAACTTTTTCTCTTTTTTTCAAACTTGTTTGAATTTGACAAATTTGTAAAACCCCAAAGTTTTTAACTCACAAAAGCTCCGGGTACCTCAAAACCGGAAGGAGGATTTTCCGACTGATAAGGGACAAAAAAAATTCTCCCTATAGAGGCGAAATCTAAGTGATCCTTTTAGGTCTGACCTCTATTAAACTTGACCAATCCATCTTATGTCCACATTTTCGTCGGTGGTTTATTGAGTTTTTCGCTTTTTTCTCAGGGATAGCATTTAAAAAAACACTCAACGAAAAACTCTACCCTATAGGGGCTACTTTTGCAAGTTTTAATGCTTACTATAGGGGCGTTGAAAAGGACCGTAGGGGAAAACCCAAAGGGCCCTACGGTTTCCCCTATAGGGAACACTCTGGCGTTCCAAAGTCGTAATGGAAAATACACCAAACATTTGCCCGAATCCTTACCAAATTCTTCTGCTGAGCACAAATGATGAGCTCATGAAGTACTCGGTCAGCACTTGATCCAGTACAGCCGAAAACTCTTTCGACAAGAGTGTGAAGTTGGGGTCGAACTCCTTCCGGCAAGCTTCTACAATAGGAACCCCGTGTTGATATCACTCTATTCTTTTTCGATACCGTATTTTCGGAAAAAAGACTAGACTCCAAAACATCTGAATCAATTTATTTCAGCTTCTTCAAGAGGTTTCTGAGAAACAAGAACTACATAACTTCTCTGGCGTCTCCTCAGAAACTAACTGACCTTTTTCTTCAGTAGGAAATCGTCTCAAAAGTTCAAAAAACTGTGAAATTTATAATGTCCTATTGAGTAACGCTTCTCAAAAAAAATCAAGTAATTTTTTACAAAAAAACCTTTTCGTAATCTGAGATATGAATTTTTTTCAAAGTTTTCTTTTTATCATCATAGGAATCTTACCCATCCTCCTCCACAGTTTGATGAGCGAAAGCCAACAAATCGGCTGCCCTTCCGCTTCCGTCACAAACGACGACCGGAACTCGGGGTACACTTAAAAGGCAAATCAAAATATCGATTACAAATCGACTAGGAAATTTTTTCGGGTGTTACTTTGAGAGATTATCTTCGATTTCCTCTCAAACTGCTGGGAACACTTTGGTGGCCACTTAAGAATTCCTCAAGCACTACTTGGAGAGGACACTACAGTGGCCACTAAGACCACCTCTACAGAAGTTTTTTAACTTTTGGATAGTCTAGTAGTACCAACTATAGGTCATTGAGTTTAAGACACTTAAGAGGTCAATAAAACATCGAAACCTTGAAGAAATACTAAAAATTTCTCCAGCACTGTTGTATTTTTCAAAATCAAGAACCCTAATCAGACTTTTCTTGTCAAAATCCTCTGAATATACTTGGTGACATAGTCCAAAACGGATCGAATCGTGCAGCTTCCGCCCTCCAGAACCACACAAACCACAGGAACGCTTCGGGTGCTTCCAAAAATCTTCTGCTTCTGCGAAATGTACGTTTCGAGCCGTTTTCTTAGGATCACTTCTGCGCCGTATCTAAAAATTGGTCAACTTTCAGGGTTTCAAGTTATTTTATGGTTACTTTTTGGTTAAAGTTTCAAATATACCTTTTTTATTATTTACGGTTATTTCATACATCCCTACTTAGGAAAGTCACAGTGGTCACTAGAGGGCTCAGGGATAAAAGTCCCTTTAGTGGACAAAACATTCCAGAAAGTTAAAATTTAGGTCTTCTTCTGATAGTTTTCCTTCAAATAGGCTTATTTATTGAGTTTTTAGCATGAAAATTATTCTTCTCATATTGTTTGAATAAACGGCTTTGCAATTTTTAGTGGTCCCTATAGGGAGAGGCTAAATGGTCTCTAGAAGGTAACCCCAAAAAGTTCCCTAAGGTCGGCTGTATAGGGACCACTCTGAAGTCCTTAAAAACCAAAAACCCTCTATCCTTATTTTTTTTCTTTAGGACTGGATAACGCCCCGAAAACAATCCCGAAGTTCTAATTCTGATTAAAACACTCGAAGAAACAGCAAATTCACTAGCCACGTTTTTTTTTTCTTTCCTTTTCATTTTTACATTCTCACCTTCCGACAGTTCCATTATCAACGAGCAGAAAGTACGAATGTCGATTATTCAAACCCGTGAACCGACCCTTCGCTGAAACTGGATAGTAAGGTACCGTCACGTCCTGCAAAACGGTTTTCCCATTTTATTCAGTTTCAAAAAGAAGAATTTAAATTTATGAATGCAAGCCCGTACGCCGCGATTTGACGATTTTCTGAGTGTCTGCGTCTCTCTGTTCCCTCACCGGCGAGGTCAGAGAAACGTGAAAACATCAGGTAAAAATGAGAGAGTCGTCGAGAGACGAAGAGGGCGCAAATAAGTCCCATCAAGTCGCGAAAAACGGACCATTTAAAAAAGAACAGATTTCTAGAACTAAAAAAAAGGAAGCCGGACCTCGCCCTTAAGTTCTTCCCTCTTCTTCAGCATTCCCCACGGGGCGATCCCAATGCAGACGATTTTATTCCGTTGAGCTGATCCAGCGACTGAAAAATATTAGGGTTCATTCAATTTTCCGCAATTTGACTGCTCTGGTTAAACTCAGCAACTTCTCTCGCTTTTTTCCGACTCATACAATTTTTTTTTTGGAAAGTCACACGTTCTGAAAAAAATTTTAGACCAAACCAAGGTTGAAGATGAAAAGTCGCGAGTTCTCGAAAAGAAAAATTTTTCTTCAAATAACCCTGAACAGACTCTAATTTACGAAAAAAAGGCAGAAAAGTTGAAAAACAGTTTTTTTCATGAATTGGAAAAACTACTCTACAGCCTTCAACTTTTATTTCTGTCTTTTCTTGCTGAGTTTTTTGAGGGTTAAAAATCCAGAAAAACCTAAAAACGACACTAAGACGACTTTTCACCTCGAGACCTTCAATAAATGATTTATGCGCCTTTAAACCAAGAACAGCAGTCTTTCTCTTGATTCAAAAACATCCTTCTCACTACCTTCCAAGGCGGCTGCCACATGCCGCACGACGCCCGTGTTACACCCACTGGTGATGATCCAGGCGCCAGTCGTCGTCGCCGCCTTCAGCAGACCTTTGCGGAAGACTCGCGCCAATTTCGGTTGCAAACTTAAATTTATCCTTTAAAACTCATTGAAAACAATGAACAAACTCGAAATCGCCGGTACCACCGTGGACAGTAATAATGAGTCTAGGCGGGGCGATCTGCCAAACGTGTTCGAATAACGACATGATGTAGGCTGGCTCAGTGTCGAAATTCATCCTAACATATTGCGCCTTGTAGGGATGAGGTCCGCCTGAAAATTTGTAAAAAAAAACCTGATTTGAAAAGTGCAAAGAAAAAAACTTCAAAAAACGGTACTCATTCCGAAACCAACCTTGAAACTCGATCTGGCCAAAAGCGTCAGTTGGAACACAAACGGTATGTTTCCTCATGCTCCAACGATGATGGTGATTGGGTCCTTTGTTCTGTCGACGTTCCTAGGAACGAGAGATTCCGTATAATTCATGATCAAAAAAATAGAATATTCGACTTTAAAAAATGTTCTTTCAGAAGTTTAAAAATAGCTACAAAATCTTTTTGGAGTGGCGATATAGACTGTAAAAAAAAATCATCAAAGCTTTTAAGAAAACTCTATAACGAGATAAATCAGAGAGACCCAAAACAGGCTTTTTTCAGCCATTCCAAACGCGACTAAAAGGGAACGTTAGGTCAATTCTAGCTATTCCGTGTTTAGCCATTCCAAATGCGGTCTCACCAGGATGATTTACGCTAGTCGCATTTGGAAAAAAACTGAAAAGCTTATTTTCGCGACCGACATGTAACTACTTGCGCTCTTTGGCATCCAAAATCATCAGAGAAACTTCTAAATGCTATTCATTTTTTTTAGATGTTCCCTTTAGCCGCCTACGTCTACGGTCTACCCCTCCACTCACCACACAGTCACTGATCGCCTTGATATTCTCTTTGTCGGCCTCGCTCTCGGCGACACTCCGCGATCTCTCGATCATCGCCAGGCTCTTCTTCTGGTTCAGATACTGCGAAGTGAGTTCCGGCAGGTCCAGATGCGCCGCATTCAGCCTTCCACACCCACATCTTCAAAATGGATATATCACGTTTTAATATTGCCGAGTAGCGTTACAAAGTCGGATTTTAACCAACTTTCTCTCGTCACGATGCGTCGGAATGAATCGTGCACATTCGCGTCGGGTGAACGTCTCCAGGATCCAGTTTGCGCGGTTCAACGACTGCAGAAAGTTAAAATGAGCTCATTTTTCCAACTAACTAGGGTTTCAAGGCTTTTTATTCAGATAAAAATTTAAGATGAGTTGAAAAATGAACAGCCTCGAAGTTTTATCGTATCTCTGAAGCAGCCACTTGGTTTGTAAAAAGTGACTACTTTAGAAGAATTTGCTAGAGCTTTCAGCTTTCTCTTAAGTGACCACTTGTTTCTTCCTGTTTTCGACTAAAAGCCATGTTCGAGGTCGAGAATCGGTAAAGGCCTTCTCTTCAGTAGCCTCTTTCGGGATCAAGGAACTTTCGGGTAAACTTTATCAGATAACATAGCGAATCCAAAATGATCACTATAGGAGAATTTTGGGAAACGCTCAGGTTCTTCTTAAGTGGTCACTTCCTCTTTTTCACAATGACCTGATAGCGCTTGACCACTTAAGAGAAATTAATTTCTTCGATACAATTTTGACAACCGTTTATTTGTCAACATGGCATATCTAAAGTGATCCCTCTAGGAGACACCATTCTGAAGCTCTCAACTGCTTCTTGAATGGTCACTTTTCTTTTTGTCTTTCTCTTTCTCACCACCAACCATGTTCGAGGTGGAAAATCGGTACTGGCTGAAGAGCGCCGGAACGGAGGCGCTCGACCCGGCGAACTGTCCACTGGATGACGTCATCGCGGGGCTGATGACGTTGGCGGCGGCCGGCGCGCCGCCCCCGGAGGTCGACGCGCCTTCCGCCGTTTCCGTTGCCTTTCGAATGGATGATACAGCGCCCAGCTGCAAAATTTGGCCATCTATTGATTATTTTGAGGTTGAAAAACAGGTACTGATAAAACATTCTATTTTTCAATTTCCTTCTCGAAATTACAAACGAAACGTAAGGAGTTGAATTTTCTTTTGCCATTTCTTAAAGAAAGGAATCAGCGATCTCTGAAATTTTCGGAAAAGCTGAAAGGATCGTGAACGAATTCAAACATTCCCGTAAAAAAAATAACATTTTGAGCAATCATCTCATGGCTATCAGACTCATGTTTCTTTTTGAAAGAAGTATTTTTTTGATTAAAAAAATTTACTAGAAAATCTTTTTCAAATTGTACTTATAGGTTTGAAAAAAAGCTTAAAAAAAAAAAAACATTATTTCAGTGGGCTCGTGATTTTTTTCACCGAGTCGTAAAAGATGGTTGAAGATACAAAATGAACAACAAAATCGAGAATGGTTAGAAAAAAATTTGATTTGAAACTTTTTGGATCTTGCAAAATATTCAAACCTAAAGTAGTTTTTCAAAAAAAGCATATGAGGAAATAACAATTTTTCTGAAAGACTCAAACAATAAATTATTTTCATTTTATTTCCAGCGCCTCTTTAATCATTTTCACCTTCAAAAATCGAATTTTTGCTTTTTCTTGTCAAAAAATGACAAGAAAGAGCAAGTTCACAAAAATGTTCGGCCATTAGGAGAACAACAAACAAAAACCTCGACACGGAAGTTTTATGGTTTGAATCTGAACATACAGAAAACAGTGGGAAAAAGCTTTAAAATCACACTGGAAACATCTTAGGTCTTACTTCAAAAAAATCAAAAAAACCGAAAAATTTTCACTAAAAAAAATCTTGACTTTACAATAATTAGAAACTCAAACCTTCAAACAGCAAATCATCAAGCTACCAAATAACACAATAAACATCAGTAAATCGCTCTTATCAAAAAAAGCTTTTAAAAATTATCATTTTATCAGCCCAAAAAAATCTCAACTTCCTCATATATGGACTAAAAAAATAGAGGTTAAGCTTGTTCACAAACAAATTTGTATGATCATCTGAAAATCACATGACAAAAAAATGTCTAGATTCGAAAATCAGCTGAAAAAAATTTCATGAAAAGAAAATGTATTATTTTCCAACCTAATTAAAAATTTTTTATCATAAATGATAAAAAAAAAGTTCAATCTTCAAAAATAACTTTTAAATAGTACGTATCAAAAATAATAATGAAACATGAAATTTTCCGTGAACCCAGTAAAAAAACCCGAAAAAGTGGAAAAACTGAAAGAATAAAAAAAGATAACCTTCAAAAAAACAAAAAAATCAAAGTCAAAAAAATTAGTAGCCTCAAAATTAATCAATTCACTTCAAATTCCATAAATAGTAAATTTTTTTCAGAGAAAAACCCTCTTAACAACCCAAAAAATCTTTAAAAATAGCTAAATTTCTCTCCCAAAATCAAAAATGAGATAAAAATCTTTCCTTGAAGCGACTTCGAAGAAACTGGTTACTACGAAATGAGAAAAAAGTTATTTTTTGTCCAGAAACTTTGCTTCAATCAAGATAAAACACTTCCTCGTTGGGGGAAAATGAGCAAAAAAGAGTTTGAAAATTTTAATTTTAAACGTCGTGTTCAAACTGATTGCGCTAAATTTAACACAGCCGTCAGATAGTGAAAAAGATAATTGAATTTCGGAGATTCAGAAAAAACTTCGAACTTTGAAAATTGCTTTAAACCTGACGTTACAGTTGAGACATGCTGAACAAAAATGAGAATATAGAGACTTTGAAAATAAAAGAACGCCAATTTTCATGCCCCAAAAACTTATTTTGCCAGAATTTAAGGATTTTTGTATTCCAAAAGATAAAAATCTGCGCAATCTTGACGTAAAATTTCTGTTCCTTGGGGGTTTTTGAGTAAATAAAAATTGTTCTACATGATCAAAGAAACAATTGCTCCTACGGTGACTGAAAAAAATTAGTCGTCAACTTTTTTCTGACAAGCTTCAGCGAAAAAAAGAGCCGAAAAATATAAAAAAAATGACAGAAGTTATCAAATTCTCTCAAAGAAGTTATCGAACTTCTCTCACCGTTGGATTAAAAAAACATCGATTTTTATGACAAGATGAGCCAAACAGTTTACAAAAAGAAGAGGTTAAGATGTCTCAACAGCCACTTTTCCCCAAATTAGCAGAGAATGGATCGAAACTTTTCTTCAAAAACTCTTTTATAACCTCTAACTCAACCAAAAACCAATTGCAGTCAAAGAAAATACAAAAATGAAGAGTCCAAATCGCGTCATTTCCTTGATTTCAAACACTATCCGATGTAATTCAATAGCGCGAGGCCAAAAATGGGTGACGATCGAGAGGAAAGAAAAGGTGAGAATCGGTAGAGGAAGGGGGCAAAAAGGAGATGGAAAAAAAAACTTAAAGCAACCGAAACAAGGGCCCCTACAACTTCAGAAGATCTTTATCGCCGTCGTGACTCGTACCACCAAAAACAACAGCAAAAAAAGCAGCTGGCCGAAGAAGATACAGTATGTTGGGTACTGTATTTGAGGCCTTTCTATTCTCTACTTTGAAATTTATCAAATATCAGAGAAACTGAAAAAGTTTTAAGACTTCTGGAAGCTTTTGAAACTTCTGCGCAAGTATTTTTCGAGTCAGGAGCTGCAGCCAAGCGTCGAGCCATTTCAAGAAGGACTACAATTTTTTTATTCAAATCATGTTTATTGATGTCTAGAAAAGAAAAACATGAAAATTCGGGATTTAGAAATATTCGTGAAGTGAAATTATATCAAAATTCGTGTTTATTTTTAATTTTTCAAACGCACGACCAGTTTATTTCAAAAATCAGAGAACTTGGGAAACTAGAAGAAGTTGCAATATCTTGAAGATCAGTAATCTTAGAAGGTTCTTTCCATGGTTCAGGATGAACTTTTGCGTAAGTCGTTTCAAGTCGGGTGGCAGCCAAACGTCGAGCCATTCCCAGCGCGATCAGGATCCTTCATTCAATATATGTCTATTGACGTACTGACAAAACAAATAGATAATTTACCAAATTTAGAAGACTTTTTGTCAAGTAGAATGTATCAATATTCAGATTTATTAAGATTTTTACAGTACCTAAACTGATTTCAAAATTTTAAAAACTTGGCTTATAAACTTTAAGATCTCAATTTTTAAAAAATTAAGTTGCATTTTCTGGTAATTCTCCTGAAAAAATTCGTAAAATATCCAATTTTCTCGATTCAGGTTCGATTAAAATCTTTCTTCAATTTTTTTCTCCTCTCTCGGTGAGTAAAATCATCTATTTCTTGTGTCAAAATGAAAATTTTGACCATGACCGGTCATGCCGCTGAAAATTTCTCAATGTAATCAATTTTCAGGATTCGCAACATCGAAAAAGGGAAAAAAAACATGAGTCAAGGCCAGGAAAAAAGTTTTCGAACTATTTTATTTTAAACTTTCGATTTTAAAGACGTTCCCCCATTATAAAGAGTACTGTTAAAAATACTAAATGTAAATTATTAAATCAATCCCCCAACTTTAAAAACTCGGGTGCATTTAGAATGGCTCAACGCGTCGCGATCGCCCTGTGTTTCGAACTAATACTTTTCATTTTTATGAGCCGTTTTAAGGTCGGGTTGAATATTAGAACTTCTATCAAAGGTAAAAATAGAAGAAATACGTCAGAATAAAGATTTTTTTACGACTATTATTGAAAATTAAAAAGATATAACGAAATGAAAGCTAAAAAGAAGATGGCAGCAAGACTCGAAATTCGAAAAATTACGATTGCTCATGGAGCAAACAAAATAAATTTAATCAAAACGTTTTTTCGAAGTTATTTTTATAAGGGTCTTATAAAAACTGAATTCTTTACAGAAGAACAATGAAAAAAAGCGTTTTAAATAACTTCCACGAAGCAGAAAAGAACTGTAGGAGGATACTTTTTCCTATGAATTCAATTTTTACCACCACAACTGAAAACTCCTTTTTTTGTTTTTATGATTGAATTTTTTTAAGTAAAATCAAAATTACTGAATAAATTGATGAATATTTTTAAAAAAATTTTTGAATTAGCCAGATTTTTTTCTAATAAATTATTAAGGGTTCAATTTCCTAGCTTATTCGTTCAAGTTCTACTCATTCCAAATTATCGACAACAAAAACCAACAAATAAGCCTGCAAAAAGAGAAAACCCAAACCTGTCCCATGACGAGTGGAAAAAAAACAACAGGCCAATTAAAACTACTACAGTATCGCTGTTCAACAGAGGTGATTTTGAAACAAAGCAAAAAAAAAGATGATCAGTTCCGATGCTCCGCCCATATTTTTGAGGGGGAGGTGCGCGGGAAAAAAAAAGTAAAGATGGAAAACGAGGAAATGGAAGAGCCGAGACGAACGCCGAATGGGCCGCCGGTTTGTTTGAGTTGGCTGATGATGATCAAAACAGATCATTTTCGGAGAACCGAGCCAATTTTCACGATCACAGAAACGACACAAAAAGCGGGAAAACCCCCGTCGGCGGAATTCTCCAAGAGGAAAGACTAGAAAACATAAAGAATTGAGGACTGAGTCTCTCAAAATGGTTCTGGGTCCAAAAAATGAAGCTATTGGCAAAAAAGATAATTTGTAGTGAAGGATATTTTTTCTGATTCAAAACACCTGGCTCAGTTGGAATGTCTCGAAGGGTTACGGTAATGTGGTAACCGTAACAATCGGCTCTTATAATAACAAAGATTGAAAAAAGGGAACGCACTGATATTTCTCCAAGGAGAAAAACCAAGAATCCGAAACAGAAAAAAAACTTTTGAAAAGCTTTTGGACTTTTTCATTAGGGTCTCTTCATTCAAACTAGAAGCACCAGACCCAATTTTATCCACTGATTTCAAATCTGAATTTATAAATTCACAAAGAAAACTACTGATCATGATAACCTTGCTGTCAATTCAACATCTCCTAGCCAAAATTAAGCAAATTACTTGAAAAAATAAATTTCAAAGTTTTTTTTGCGTAGGTCTTTTTCTACAATTTCAAAGTATCTAAATGCAGTACTCCTGTAATTTCTAATAAAAAAAGTACCCGAGCGGCTAGCTTGGCATCTTTTGAATCAGTTATCGCCAACATATCCCTCCAATCAGTCGAATGAACGTTTGGCGGTGGTATTGCATAGCCAAGTAGGGATCGATTCCGGTGTCCCTTTCGAGGCCAAACGCCGCCCGTGAAGCTCCCTAAAACATATACAACTTGAAGCGAAGAATATATGAAAAGAAATTTATAAATCCATTAAAAATTTTTCTTCTCCTGATCTGATATGAAAAAACAGCCGCAAAAACGTAATCTAACGCGCCCCATGGCTAATTTACCAATACTCCTAAAGCGGAGGTGCAAAACTTCCTTTTTTTAAATGAATGGAGCACGTCTCCAGGAAGCTCTTTTTGCGGCATTTTTTTTTCCTCTTCTTCTTCTCTTAATAATAAGCGCTTGAATTGAGGTTTGCTTGAAAATTTGTTTCTTTTCTATGGAAAAAAAAACTTCTCTCAAATTTGTCAAAAACTCAAAACTAGCTTTAAGAGAAGGATCCCCGCCCCACATGACTCGGTTTTTCTTTTTCAAAGCTTCTGAGTTTCAATCACTAAAAAACTTCAATTTTCTCCACTTTTGGGTCAGAAACGTTATAAAATTGAACGTAACTCCGTCATTTTTTTTTTTGAAAGCTTTTGCTCCAACCGAACGGAAATGTAAGCTTTTCGTAGATCGAACCAAAAACTCTGATTTTCTCCACTTTTGAGACAGGTTCTCTATAATTTTCGAGAATTAAGGGCTAGGAGCCTTGAAATTGTTTTAACAAAAACGTAGGGTTTTCTGTAGACAGCCCAAAGACCCCGATTTCCTTTACTTTCAAGTTAGAAATATTTTAAAAAAATTCATCTACTCAGCAGAAAACTACATTACCAAAAAAATATTTCAAAAACAACAAACTAATCCCAAAAAAAGATAAAAATTAATAACCTGAGTGCGCATGTCTATCGAAGTGCACACGTCTAACCTTGGGCATCGTTCAGAACAGTTTAATATGATAAAAAAAAGAGTAGGTCCAAAATTTTGGACAGAATAAAGTAAAATGGCGTGCGAAGGGGACCAAAAAAGAGCCAGGCACGTCAAAAAGTGTCAAAATAACACTCGAAATGCAAATAAATATTACAAACAAAAAATTATTGTTTGGACAACCCCTCGGAAAATGTGACAACACCATACATCCGTGACTGGAAAAAGAACCAAGACACTTTCTTAGGAACGCCTGAGTGGCCCCTATAGGGTTTTTTCTGGAAAAGCTTACATAGGGGACAAAAAGTGCTCCCTAGAGGGGTAAAACTTAGGCGGTCCCTATAGAGGGTATTGTTTTTTTTTAGGTAAGAAGAAAGAGAAGTATTTAATAAAAAAACTAAACGATTAATCCTCTGCTAATATATTCGCGAATTTTTTTTTCAAAACTTTATAAACCAAGATTTCCTTCTCACTATGTAAAAAAATTTTTTTGAAAATTCTCAAATCTCAGAAGTTCATTTTCAAAAAGGAATAACTTTTTTTGCATTAACGAAAATAATCCTTTTTTTTGGAAAAGTCTTCCAACTTCAAAAAAATGTCGCGAACTTTTTAACTTTCAAAGATTTCCAGATTTTTTTGCGCTAAAAAGGGATAAAAAGAGATTTGTGAACTTCGATGGGTACCTGAAAAAAAGGTGCAAATAATCCGTTGAAAAAAATGAACTGTGAGGTTATTTTTCGGTTATAAATAAAAAAATATTCATTTTTTTCCCTCGAAAACTACTATTTTTCCCAAATCTTTGGGTTTTTCAAAGTTATCTTTAATTACTTTCCGTAGGCACTTTTGAAAAAAATCTTCAAAAAAATGATCATTTTGAACTTTAGAACGACAATTCAATGATATTAGAGCCATTACTTTTTTTCCTAAAAACACAGAAATCAACAGATTATATCAAGATTCCAATTCGATACAGTAACTTTTTCTTTTTATTTGCTCAATAGCTCAATCCTCCACAAATCAAAAAAACTCTGCGTAAAAAGAACTTTGATTTCTTTATAGTTTCAAAAAGGAGCTTCTAAATAAAATAAAAAAAGTTACTTTTTCCTCAATTCTCATAATTTTGTGAACAAGAAATAACTTTCTTATCAAATTAAAAACTTTTTTTCATGAAAAATCAAACAACATTTTTTTGAAAATCTACTTTTTTTCAATATTTTTTTCTCTTCAAAAAAACGCACTCTGACAGTTCCAACTTTTTCTTAATTCTATGTAGACTCGATAAACTATATTTTTAAACAAGCAATATCAATGAATACACTACCAAACCATCGAATATCAAAAAATATCAAACTCCCTTATATTTTCATTTCCTTCGCTTTTTCTATTCGAAAACGCACAGTTATAATTTCTTTTGTTTCCCCCATTTTCAGTATTTTACAAGGTCATTCGAGGAATTTCTCACAATTCCAAAATAACCTAAAAACAAGAAAATATTTATTGCAGGAACGAATACTTTTTCTTTAGTTAATTCGAAAAATTTTTTTATTTTTTTCTTACACCTGGTTTTTTTCTTTTTTTATTCCATGAAAGAACGGATCAAACTCCTATTTAACTGAAACAAATAATTTTTTTACCGCTTCTCCTCCTTCGATGACGTCGCCGTTTCTTCTGAATCTGTTTCAGAAAATCTCCATTCATCTCGAATCGGTCGTCTTCGTTCTCCTCGTCTTTTTTCGCCTTTTTACTGTCCCCACCGATGAGAACTGTCAACGGCTTCATCTAAAAAAATTAACGAAATTCAAAGAACTTCTAAGAATGATTATGAGCTTTTTCATTCGGAAAAAAACGCAAAAAAATGTTTTTATTTTTTTCAGAGGTTTTTAATCAAAAACAACTGGAAAAATTCTTTAAATTTTGATAGAAAGAAAATTTAGAAGTTGGACATAGACATTTTTTTAAAAAAATAAGAATAAAAAAAGTAAAAAGAAGAACCTACAAGGATCGTGATCAAAAAAAGGACGGAAAAAAATCAAATAGCCACACGTCTGGCAATCAAAAAAACAAACACAGGAAAATCGTACTGGTTTGTATGCAGATTTCACTTTTTTTCTACAATGTTGCGGCAAACTCATGACGTCAGTTATCGTTTCAAAGGACGAATTTGTAGTTTTTTTAAAAGGAAATATTCCACTTTTTACAATTTTTCTAACTTGAAAATCAACAAACCTGATTTTTTTGGAATTTCTTTGAAAGTGTAGGTTTTTCTTTTTAGTTTGAAAAAAAGACTTCGACCATCATTTTTCAGGGACAGGAAAAGGTGAATATGTGGGCTCGAGAAGAAAAGATCGCAATAAAACGCAGCTTTTAGCATCAATCCCAAAAATGTTCGATATTTCCGACTTTTTCTGCCCAAATGTTCACATTTTTCAAAAAAATTTCCCCACTTCAAAACCTTTAAAACTTTTTTTCTAAAACTCCCACAAATATACCCCTTTTTTTAATGAAAAGGAAATTTTTTTGAAAAAAATTCGGGAAAATATAAAATAATAACCAAAGAACAAAAAAATACATTTATATTTCCACGTCAATATGAAAAACACATGTTATTACCAAATAAAGTCACCAGAAAAGCCTTTCAAAAAAACCCAACTAAACAAATTTTTCCCTTTTTACTTATCCCAAGAGCAAATAATACAAGTTAGAAAATCGTCATTTCTGTTCTTTGGGTCAGGAAAGTCGAAAAATTAAAATTTTTCGATTAAAACAATTGAAAAATTGATAAATTTCAACGGAAAAAATTTTCAACCTCTTTTTACCAAGGATTAAATTATTGAATAGAAAAATTAGAATTTTTGATTATTCCTTAATAATACTATTAAAAAACCCCATCAGAATTTTGAAAAAAAATGACAGATAAAAAGCTTGAAAAATTAGAATATTTTTTTCATTAAGGGTAAGAACTATCCGTTGGGTGGTAAGAACTATCCGTTTTTCAATGATTCTTCATTTCTCCCGATTTGATAATTTCTGATCGCATTTGGAATGGCTCTACTCGTAAAAACAATTCCGGTATCGCGCAAGTCGCGTATAGGTCGGGTGCACTTTTCAGGCGCTTTCCTTGCGATTTTCGTGGTTAAAATGGGAAAATCTATCCGTTTTCTATTATAAATTTACTTTTGCTTCGTTTTTCAGAGCTTGAAATAAAAACTTTTGACATGAAAAATGCTGTCCCAAACTCTCAGACAGTCAATATTTCGACAAAAAAACTGGTTTCTTACTTGAAATTGATTCACTAAACTATCTTCAGTGAACGTTGAAAGTCAAGAAGTTAATGTTCTTTAGCAAACAAACTTTCTGGTTTTTCCCAAAAGTCTAGTTATTTTTTATTATTCATTTTTTAGAACACCTTTTTAGGATCTCTAATGATCATTGAACATAGTAAATTTATGGGGAAAAATGAGGGACCAAAAAAAAGAAGTTATGGAAAAAAAATCATAGAAAACACGGAGAATTCCTCAATTTTCTGTTAGCTTGAGTCTCATAAATTTTTAATTAAAAAAATTTTTTTTCGATTTATCAGTTAGTCCAAAATATCCCGAGTTCTCTGAATACTCTACCGCGAGGACGTCGTCGTCGTCGTCATCGAAGACGTCGTTCCGCGACGTCGAAGAGAGGAGTTTCTCCTCGTCTTTCCGGGCTTTTTCGAACCGTCGTTGCATTTCGTCGGAATAACTGGAAGCAATTGAGATCAAAGTCTGAGACATTGAAAAAAAAAACCAAAACTTTTCAGGATGTTCAGCTTTCAACTGGAATGAATAATCAAAAAAATAAAAAAATAAAAAAATAAAAAAATAAAAAAATGGGCTTGCGAAAGAGAGAATCACCTCAAAAATGCGCCTTTTTTCAAAATGAACTATTGCAAAATTTGTCTGAATATTCAGCTTGAATCTCGTTAATCTAGAGAAAGAGAACATTTTGAGAGAGAAAAACTTAGGCAAAAAAAACTTTTTGTACAACAAAGACTAGAAAACAGCTTTAAAAGTTTTCTTCTTCATTTTAACTTTATTGATAAAACTCAGTAAAAAACCGATTTTCAAAGGCATTTCATAAATTTTCTGAAAAAAAGTCGCTATTTAACTTGTCCGGCGAGTCTCCAAATTCGAAAAAAATGAGGCTTTTAATGAAATATTTTTCGAGAAAAACCAACTTTCGTTCGTTTTGCGGTGTGTTGTTTGTGCATACAGGGCCTCTCTCCGGGATGTCTACGGAGCGCTGAAAAAAATAATCATTATTAATCAATAACCATAGGATCGTTCAAAAAATATAAAAAAGAGAAGGTCATTAAATTCCGAAGAATGTAAGCTTTGAGTGGCTTTATTAGTTAAAATGAATAAAACAACAAAAAAGTTGATAATTTGAAAAAAAAACGTTTCGAACATTTTCCTTCTCAAACCGAAAAATCAGTCTCAAGCTAAATGAAAATGTGAAAGAAAAAAAAATAACTTGTATTGAGAAATCCAAAAAAAAAGTTCAAAAATCATCAAAACTGTAATTGCAAGAAGAAGACTTATTGTAGAATACTTTTTTGAAAATTAAAAAAAAAATCTTTGCGAAGAAACAGAAAACCTTCATCGTACGTGGGCGGGACTCTACCCCGGGATGCGGCCTATCTCAGTACATTTTCGAATTTTTTTTTCGCGCGAAAAAGGCTGAGGGGAATCCAGCCCATGTATGATTTACAAATAAAATAAAATATCTTTCAAAAATTAAACTCGCAAAAAAACTAAAAAAATTAAAAAGTTCAGAATAGTATTAGAAAATGGCTAAAAAGAAAAAAATGACCTCAAAATGGTTAGATTATGCAAAATAAGTAAGAAATGAAAAAAAGGAAAACCTCGCGATAATATTGTCGTTCTCGTAGGTCGGGCACATGAAACGAAAAGCCCTCCGTTTCATCGAATTCCGACGCCGAGCTCTGCGAAAAAAAAAAGCAATTATTGAAAAAAGCTCATTTATCCAAATGAAACACTTATTTCCAAGAGGATTCCGAACATCGGAAAAAAATTCCATAATTTCAAATTTTTAGGTCTGAAACTCATCCAAACATCCTTTTCGAATAATACCAATTATTTTTTTCGATATTAAACTTTCAAATAGTTAGTTTTCCACACACACAAAAAAAGAACGGTAAAGTATTTTTTCGTCCTTAAAACTTGAATAAATGCAGTGTACTTTTGAAAAGCTTCACGAAGAGAAGAATGTCAAAGCACATTAACAGAAAAATGAAAAATTGTTGAAAGAAGCCAAAAAAGAGGCTTAAAAGATTTCGAGCTTAAGAAAAAGGACTACTCCAGGAAAATGGTGATTATTGATCATAATGTGGGGGAAATAGCTTTAAAACTTTCTAAAAAACAAGGAAATTCTTCGAACGGAAGTCTTCCGAATAAAATATTCAAGATAACTATTCCCAAAAGTCGAGAAGACCACAAAAAAAAACGAAATTTTTGTAAAATCGATATACTTTACTCGACTTCTTACGCCCAAAATCAAGAAAATAGTGACCAAAACTTAAAAAATAAAAAAGAAGGCCTTCTAAAATAAACTCAGTTATTACCGATTTCATCTGCTCAACTTCAAGAAACTAAGTCCAAAAATAGAAGTGAACCAAAAAAAAAAGGTAAAGTGTACTTCATCTTTCGGTCAGACCAGACAGATTCACACACTGAGGAAGTTCAAAAGTATCTCTGGCGATGAAATTGAAAGCAAATAATGACCAATCGGCCGTGAAGACATCTGTTCCACAGGGCTGAAGGACGAGAGCAACGAAACTGAAGGGAATTGAACAAGAAAAAATATCTTTTAAAAAATTTTCAAAACTATTTTCCACTAAAACGACTCGACCAAAAACTCCAACTAAACAAAAAAAGATGAAGCGGCCCCCAAATGTCCTTATCATGTGCATGACGAAGCACGCAGAATCGTAAATAAAACAAAAAAAGGTATACTAGAAAGGCTGAAAAGAAGGTATACTAGAAAGGCTTCGAGTCGAAAAGTTTCCAAGCTTTTCTTAAATAGACCTTTTACTATCCACTTCGTTTTTTTCTCCATTTCTAGAAATCTAGAGGTATTTTTGAACATTTTTTTCTCAGAGAAAAAGCCCTGGCAATTTCAAAAAAATTTTTCATAATTTGCACTGAAACTGGTGAAAAAGTAGCGCAAAAAAATAGAGAAAGCGAAACTTCCAAGACAAAAAAATGAACCTTGATTTTTTTAAAAATAAATCACTAAAAAAATATTAATAACCTCCTAAAATAAAATCCCAAGAAACAATGCAAAAAATGAAAACTTTGATCAATCAGGATTAAACAGCAAAAAGATTTAGGCCCACATTTTCTCGAGGCTTTTTCGAAAAGCCCACCTGTTCTCATTAGCGGCAAGTTTGCTCTACCGAGAAAATTAAGCAGGTTATCTCTTTTTTCTGCGGAAAGCTTAGATGTCTTTTCAGTGATAAGTGATCACTCAAGGGGTTTCAGCGCCTCTTAAGTGTCCAATTTGTGTCCTCGATTTGGGGTCGACAAAACTTCTAGAAGGAGGTTTCGAAACTGAGGTTTCAAAGGGCTCTTTTCGTGTACAAAACATTTATTTTGTTTCAAATAATTTCACAACATTTCAAAACCTGTGGAAGGAAGAGTTTTATTAGAAACAGATATGTATACGAATTACGCTCAAAAAGTGCCTAAAATTTGAAAGTTTCCAAAAAATCTAAAAATCTCCACCAAACCCCTAAATGTCAACTGGAAAAAAAGAATTTTGGACCCAATTTTTTCTCGAAAAGGAAGCGAAATTTGAAAAAGTAATTGGCCGGCAAGAAAAAAACGCAGGTTTCCTGCCTGAACAATGGCCCAGAGATACGTCAACGTCTTGGTTCCCATAGAGAAAAAAAAGAGTAGAAAAAAGGACACAGATGTGTCAAAAAAGGATACAAAGACGTCTTGAATATTCATCGGCTCTTCAGAATTTGAAAATGAGAATTTTCAATCATTCTTCTTGCGACTTTTTGACTGAAGGAACTGAAGAGAAAGCTTGCCAACAAAATTTAGTCAATCCTTCCCAAATTGAAAGGCGAAGGAGGCGGAACGCGTAGCGTGTGTGTACGCGGCTCTTGGCACGAGTTCAATTCAATCGGTCACCGACTATTTGAAAAGCTCGGTTACCGCTCTTTTTGTGTCTATTCTCTAATCTTTCAATGCGAAAAATAGAACAAATCAATGAATAATTGAAAAAGAAATGAAAAGAGCGCTCCTCCCCACAAAAAAACGTTGAAACATCAGTTCAGCCCGTCCGGTTCGGCACATTGTAGGCTCCAGTTGTGCGAACACCGATCGCAGTTTTTGGGCGATATCTTTATTATCAACGAGTTTTTTTTCCGTACGAAAAAGTTGGCAAAATCGAAGAAAACCTCTAACAAAAGTTGCGGTGCACCCCGCGTTGAACTTTCCGATACACCCCGCAGTGTAACCAGGGGTGCACCGAAAACATCAACGCGGGGTGCACCCAATCGCGCTGAGTTCAACGAGGGGTGCACCCCGATGGCCGGTTCGACGCGGGGTGCACCGCAACTTTTGTTAGAGACAAAATTAGAACATGCAAATACACAAAATTTAGTTCCAATGCCAGAAATTCTTAAAAAGTGGCAAATTTTAGAAAACCTTTTTTAGTAAATAAAATATAGTATTTCCTATAATTGTTATTTCAATAATGTCGAAAAACCGGACGGATCCCTGCCGGTCTGAACTGGTTTACACCCAAAAAAAAAGACCTTCAGAATCTCCAAAAACTTTTTTGAAGACAAGTTATCTTCCGTCAACAGTGAAAAATTGTAAATAGCGCTAGATAAAATGCAGACGGGGGACGTACGTCAAATCACTTTGAAAATGAATACAGAAATTTTTCAAAAAATCACAAAACTGTTGTAAAATAAACCAAATTCTCAATAATGAAATTTTAAGATATATCTAATGCTCATGGAAAATCAGCCATGATATGAGGTTTTTGAAATCTGAGAAATCAGAGAAAAAAAGGGAAATTAAAATTCAAAAAACCAACATTTTGTTAGATAATCCAGCTCAGAAACCTTAAAAAGTAAAAAAAAAACTCAGAGCCTAAATTTCGAACATAAGCTTCGAATTCTCTAGAGTATATTATACCCCTAAATACTCTCTTTTGAAAACATTGGAAAAAAGTTTGATCATTGGTTCTTCTAAAAATCGAAAAAAAAATAAGTTAAAAAGCTAGAAGGATAAGAAGGAAAAAGAAGTTCCTTTTAGACAAAACAAAAAAACCTGATTTTCCATCCAAAATTGAAAACTTGGACATAACTTGGAATGATTCTTCATATAAGTTTCCAAAACCTCTTCAAAATGTTCCTCTTCCCTTTTGCAAAACTATTTTTTCAAATTTAAATCTTCTTAGAAATTTTTGAAAATCAAATCCTTATCACCTTCCTACATCTAAATACGTTTTTCGCGTCAATAGATACTGCGATTTCACCCTACGAGCTTTTAAAAACTTCAGGGAGCACTCATAGAAGAACTTCAATGAAAATTAGGGGCAAAAAGTCAGAAGTCTGGCGGAAAAGTAGGACAAAAGACGAAAAACAGCCTGCAGCTGCTCGATTCGATCAATATCGCCCATTCGGCGGTGCTCGGCCTCGCGCAGTAGTAGCGTTAACCACTTGTTGGTCAGTCCATCATGGTGCTCCGCTCTTCCTTTCAAATACCCCATTTTTCGCTATCATATCAATCAGCCCCCCCTCAGTGATAAGAGTTACTTATTGGACTGAAATTTATTTTTTTTTCAGATTCCTTACTTGGTTATCATGTCCTCACGGCGATAGCATTGACTCAAAAATTGTTTCCCTACAGGAATCTCAAAAACCTCAATATAGGGTTAGTCCATCCACCCAATAGTGAATTTTAACTTTTCATTTTCAATTTTCAGTTTCCCAACTCCCTTGAGGACGAATGAAAAGCTTGAGGACTGTCAAATCAATAACTCTAACATTTTGATGCTTCTCAATCGTTTTTAATCGTTTAGAAGAAACATAAAATCCGGCTCTGCAAGTCCATATTTGCGCTGATTACTGTAGTTCCTCTTAGTTTGTTTTCTAATTCTCGTATCTCTCCAGAACTTTTTTTTTGAGAAATTCCCTTTCTCCCATATTTTTTTTCAATTGATTCAACTTCTCTAAGGAGATTACTTTGAAAACTCGCAAAAACCTCGAAAACCTCGAAAAAAGGTGATTAAGTATCGGTTAACGAAATGTTTATGTTTTGAAACGTTATAATTTCAAAAAATTGGACAAGAAACATTTCAATCACATTTTATAACGCCAATAGATGTTAAAAAAACGTATTTCAAGAATAAGTTTCTCAATTTTTTTCAACATCTAGAAGGTTTCAAAACAAAAGAACTTATGACGTATCTCAAAAAAAAATTTTTTTACCCTTTAATCTGAATTTTATTAGGTTTTAAGAAAAAAGAAACGTTACTTTGAAAAAAAATAATTATCAGCTTTTCTATCAAGCGACTGAAGTGAAATAAGGGGAAAAAAATTGTAAAAAAATCCAAAGAGAGAAAAAGGCAGGGAGCTTCTAAATTTCAACATAAGTATTAATTCTGGACAAAAATTATATCTTATCAGAAACTACGGCGAGAAGGGAACCACGGCAAACTGAAATTCATTATTAGCAAGATATAATTAAAGTTCAAACTCCATAAAAAAACAAACCAACAAAAAAATGATCTGAATAAGTGCAAAAAAACCCCAAAAAGCTCAAAAACAAACATTTCAAGTGCTTTTTGCGAAGCCAAGCATAAAAAAAAACTTTGGGTAAATAAAAAGTATGAATTTTTTTTTTTCCTGAGTCTTTAAAAATTATTCGAAGAATTCTTAACTTTCATAGAAGGAAAACAGAAAAACGAAAAGTGAGGGCTTCAATTTTTTGATGGCAAACGTGTGAAACGCGTCTAAACAAACTGAAAAGCGGTTCCAAACAATGAACTTTTTGTCTAGAGGCACAAAATATCCCGTCGACGAAGAAGAATTACTAGGAAAAAGCTTTTTTCTCTACAAAAGACATCATCTTCCATGGAATCGAAAGAAATGCTCAAAGTAACAAAAACCTGTTCAAAGCGATACTAAAAAAAAATTGCATCCATTTCACAAAAAAGAAAACTGCTCAAGAAAAAAGAAAAATATAATAAGGATTTAGGACAAAAAACCATTCTAAAAAAAGATGATTGTCGTGAAATATGACGCATTCGTCGAGGATGTGTTTGCACCATGTTTTACACAGTACGGTTCTAATTAAAATTCCAGACTTTAAACTATCTAGTTCATTTGTTTTCCCATCGATTTCGTTCCAGAAAAATCAAAAAATCTACAATGAACTAAGATTACATCAGAAAAAACAAACCTTTCCGTGATTTCCTGTCCTTCGAGCCATCTTTTTTCGTTTCCAACCGTTCTTGAACGGAGAGAGGTTATTTTTCTGGAAATTTTCCAACTGAAATATGTCTCGAAACTCTGTTTTCGAACATTTCACACGTATCAATTATAAAATTTCAGAGGCTGGGAGAATTTCGACTGGGGAAGTACTATTGGCAATTTTTTTTCTCGTCGTTGAAACATTTGAAAAAAGTAAAAAATAAAACAAGTTCCCAAATAAGATGATTCCCTTTTTAAAGCTGTGTTCGAAACGAAACGTTAATGTATTTGCAAATCGTTGGCCAAAAAACACACTTCAAGGTTAGACAGGACCATTTTACATCGTTCGGTGAACAAGGCCGGTTCATAGTTCATTTTCCTCATTTTTCAACTTTTTTTTTTTGCTAAAACCTTACAGGAGAAGCCATTCTACTTTAGGGTTATATTATCATTAAAAATTGATCAGATCCTATTTAGATGTACCAGAAAAAGTTCGGAAAGTCCTAATCTGCCCTACTTTGAAGTTTTTTAGAAATGAAGACTCAAAGCCACAAAATGGCCTTTTAACGATTTTTCAGGCTTTCTTTTCGCCTTTTCGTGTTCTTTCTCGAAAGTTGTATACCTTGCGCCTTTAAAAATTTAATTGACAAGTACAAACTAGACCACAAACTACAGCAACGGCGAAAACTGCAGATCTTTTGTGCAGGACTCAACTCTTTCAACAAAAAAAATAGGGTACTTTTCTCAAGCAGTCCGGGCCCCATGATACATCCAAAATCCTCGAAGCATCGAAAGAAAGATGAAATAATCGAAAATTAATAAAAGTTTAGGAATTTTCGCCTTAACAATTCAAAAAAAAAAATTTTGCAGATCTTTTCAGCTGTAAATTTTTTTTTTAAATGATTGTTCCACGGACGTTTCTGAGCACTTTTAGTGATCACTTATTTTTGAGAACTTCTACTGGGCACTTTGAGGGTGTCAGATCTCTTAAATGATCCCTCAAACTGCTCAAAAACGTCCGATGCGCGTCCGGTTTCCGTTAACGAACATCAGTGTACATGAATGGAATGAAAATGACAGTACCTTTCTCAATTTATCGGGAGGGACATCCTCGAAATGGCAGAAGAAAGATGATAAAGAGTGTCTGGTGCGGGAAAATATGTAGTAAGTGGGGCCGGGAGTAGGGGAATGACTGAGAGGGCGACTTTCACTTGGGAGAGAGGCGGAGAGCCAGAGAAAAAGAGACATGTTTCGGGTGTTCGGTCACTGGGTAGATCATCACTGTTATGGGCAATATTCAGACTCGGTTCTTCGATGTCTCTTTTCTTTTCCCTTCCCACTGACTTTTTCCCGTTCATCCGTCAGTTCCAATCTCATTTTTATCAATTTTATCACTGACCTTCACGTTCTTACTTCTTGGTTTAAGTGATTTTTGTGTAATTTTGGTCATTTCTTCATCAAAAAAATTGAAAACTCTTTAAATTGAAGGAGCGCGCAGGAATTTAGAAAAGGTCTCGAAGCGAAATTCAACTAATTCGAGAAAAAATGTTTTATCACCGAGTTGAGCATTAGACAAACAGAAAATATGGAAAGATCAAATCTCAGGTTCATTTTTATTATTTATTAAAAAAAGTTTAGAAACACAAAATTCCGATATTAAGTCAATTTTTTTAAATCTTCAACTATTTTTCGGACGTTTTTTTGTCAATTTTTGGGTAGCTTCAGGTCGATTTCGAATTTTAAAAAAAACTGGAATTATTTAATTCGGTGACTTTTTTTCTTCTGAATATCTTTTTTTCAGACTGACTTTCATTAAAAAAAGTTTAACTTTCTTTTTATTTTTTTCAAAATAATTTTTAAAAAAATCAAAAATATTCTTTTTTTGAGGTCCAAAAATTCAACTAGGAAACATTGCTAAAACTAAAGGAAAATTAAAGTTTCAGATAGGACTATCAATTTTATTGCTTCTATTCAAAACGAAGTTCATCCTCCATTCATTTCACCAATGTTAAAATAAAGCCCCACCAAAAATCCAAAGTCAGAGGAAATTTCCATAATCCAGTATCGAAATTGAAACCGGTCATTTTTCGCAAAGTTATCGATTTGAAACTACAAAAACCTGAAAAAAAAAGTCAGGTTGAACTTCCAAATCCACTGAACAAACGTCTTTCAGACAGACACTTGAACAGAAAATTTGTTCAAACAACAAAAAAAAATGGAGAGAAAATCCTCTCGATTTCAAGTTTCCTTGATAAAGATCTACACAGAAAGTGAGAAGTCGTCTTTTGGAGGGAAAAATCTTTAAAAGATGATTTATTTGAGAAATAATTTTAAGGCAACATTTAATCAGTTCAATCTGAAAGAAATATATTAAAATAAGCGAAAAATCAAGAAAAAGCACCAAAAAAAGTATATATGAATGAATAAATATGCTGACAGAAAATCAATACTTGGAGTAAATATAAGGCAAGCAATTTTTTTCAGAATGGACTAGGTCTAATTATACAATCAATCGAAAAAAAGAAAAAAATCAATTTAATAATTTTGACAAGAATAAAAAAATATGCTATGTACCAGTGAAAATCAAAGATAAAATGATAAAATAAGAAGAAGGCATCCATTTCAAAATCATGAAAGAAAAGTACCTATTAACGTAAAAAAATTTGATTGAACTTCAAGAAATTGGAGCAAAAATGACATAAACAGGATTCAAAAATAAAATTTTTGTGAAGGCGTCCGGTAATAAGAAAATCAGTAAAAAAAAATTCGTGGCGTGTATTTGATTCAAAGTCTAGATTTTTGAAGCCTTGAACTTTTATTATTATTTTTGCATAAAAACCGCGAAAAAGGCGAAAATTCATCCAAGTGGCCCCTAAAAGGATGTCTACGTCATCCAAAGTCTTTGAGACATTTCCAAGACTTGAAGACTCGGAAGAAAACTTTAAAGTCAAACTGGACTTCATAGGGTTTGAACATAGAAAAAAACAAAACAAATGAACCTCTCAACCCCTTAAGTGGCCTCTCCAGACTTTCATGAACAAACCAGCCTTCTGAAAAGTCGAGGATAGCTCAAAATATCACTTGTCACAACTTCAAATACTCACAAAAGATCAAGCACACACGCCACGACTTTTTACGGACTTCTGGCTACCGTAATCCGGAGAAATTCTCAATTTCAATACATTTTCTCATAGAAGTTTTCTGTTTTTAAAAATGGGAAATAGGGACGGAGAGAAGTCGATCATCAGCAGCGGAGGACGGCTCGATCTCCATGTGTTTCCACTGACCGCCTTCGCCGGCTTTCAGCGAAAATGACCATTGGCTGGGCTCATTCTCCGTGGAGTTGCCACCAGTGTGCGGGAGCCTCAGCTCGCACTGTTTCAGGAATTTCAGGCCTGGAAGATGAAAGAAAATGAATTTCAGAAGGCTGTGAAGAGATCAATACTGTGCTTTGGTACTTGAAGCCTTTTTTTTAATTTTTTAAAAAGAAAATAGAAATAATTACATGATCCTTCTGGGCAAATATGTGAACTCATAGTCAAAAATGAATCGGGAGGTCATACAGGTAGCTACCGGGTCTCGTTCAGGAGTCTTTTTCAAACTTCTCTATCGATTAGATCCAAACTTTTTCTGAATTCTGAGCTTTCATAACTTCTTTTAAAGTTCTCTTCAATAACTAGAAGCATTTTCGACACCAGATTGGGAAACTACAGTTATTGTACCAATTTCCATTCGAAAGTCCTTTTTTCCAAGCTCCTGCATGAATTAAAACGAAACTCCACCTTGAGGGCCACACATGACCAGCGGCGAGAGCAGAGTTTCCCCCTTGGACTTGTCGATTGGCGGCGAGTCGCCTTCCCGGCAAACCTGAATGAATCCGATGTTTTCAACCTTTCCTGACAAGATTGATCACCTTGACGTAAATCTCGTGTTTCTCGCCGTCGGGGATGGCTCCGGGCGGTATTCGGAGTTCGACCTGCGACTGGACACATTTCAGAACCGCGCCTTCGCTTCCGACCAAAGCAGTCGACTCCTCGACCACAATTGGTTCCTGAAAAAAGGTATATGGAATCAAATGTCATTCTACTTTCCAGCCATCAAGCAACATTCAATGCATTTCTTTCTTTCCGAAAAACGAGCTGAGGCATGGGAAGTCGAATTTTTCTCCTTTTTTTTTTGCATTTTTCTGGTAGAGCAAACCTCTAGTGAAAAAAAAAAATCTAGATCATCTTGTATCGATAGAAAAAAGGAATTTCAGTCTCAATTTGAAGTTTCCTCTTCTCTTGTCTATTCAAAAAGCTAGATGGTTGTAATAAACTTCGACAAAAGCATATTTTTGTTGCGCCGGTCGAAGTTAGGCTTGAATAGAAGTTAGGCTAGAAAGTTTTCTTCCAACCTTACTCATTCCAAATGCGACCCACAAAGTTCTCTACCTCATCCTCCACATTCTCCTTGCCGTGCTGCGTATTATTCTCAGGCGGCGACGGCGACTTCGACGCCGCGTTGACAGTGCTCGCGACGGTCAGGGCGATGCTGGCAGTCGCCGGCGAAACGCTTCCGTTCGTTCGCAAGTGGTACTGCGAGCGAGACAGGAGATTCGCTCTGGAAAGTAGAAAATTGATAAAGTTGAAAAAAAAGCATTGATTCACTCATTAGAAACTGCAGCCGATTGTACTGCCGGAGGCGCTTG
Organism: Caenorhabditis auriculariae; assembly: GCA_904845305.1. Lineage (NCBI taxonomy): Eukaryota > Metazoa > Nematoda > Chromadorea > Rhabditida > Rhabditidae > Caenorhabditis > Caenorhabditis auriculariae. Next base: position 5,555,081 of record CAJGYM010000001.1, on the reverse strand, counting down.
ACTCAAACTTTCTTCTCTTTCTCGGTCTCGGGCGTCCAGAGGGCTGTCGTTCCATCGGTTACTGGAAAAAACTCAAAAAATTACATAAATCAATGAGAACGCCATTTTTGGCTCCGATTATTTGCCTACAAGCTTCCTACCCCTAGATGATCAATAGTTATTTTTAATCACAAAAATTTCAAAAAAATAAAAGAAATTAAGTAGATCAAAGTCTGGTTTCTGCTATTATAATGATTATTGATAGCTTCTGGTGTCATAACACTCCAGCGCTCATAACATATCAAAGTTTTCTGGGGACTATTCAATTGATTTATCGAAAAATGTTTTGAGATAGGAGAGTTCTCTGAATTTTCAGGCTTAGGTTTCACCTAACTCACCGAATAACACTATCCGTATAGAGAGAAGGTTTCGGCGCAATAGTCGGTCGAGGCTGGGCAGACATGGTCCGAGGCGACAAATTGGTGTGATCCCTGGTACTGGAAATCCTCGATGTATGTCCGTAGGCCGGGCCAACGCTGCCCGCATGATGTCCTGAAATAATTAAATATAGTTTTGATAGGGAAATATGAGAAAAAACGATTAAGGACCTTGATATATAGCAGTTTAAGGCTCTGGCCCTGAAGGCATTCCATAAAACGGCTTTATTTTTTGGCTTCTTTTCAAGAATAAATTTGTTTATAAATTCCTAACGACAATAATTGTTCATCTTGTCTTTTACCATTATTCAAAATAGAAGCATTATTCGAAGAAGTCGCCTGTTCGTCCCGGAAAGTGTACATATCAGCCGTGGGAGCTTGGATTGGACCCTGAAAGTTCAGTTTTACTGAAATATTTCTTCAGAAAGAAGCTTACAATAGCCAACAACTTTCAATAAACAACACACAATACAGAATATTACGCGAAGAATTCTTTTGATTTCTAACTTTCGGTAAAGATAATAGAGTCGTGTTTTGAAACAGAAATTAGGAGATTCTAAGAAATGTTTTAGATTTGGGAAGCCAATCTTTTTCAATTTTTTTATTTCGAAAGTTAAAATAAACTTTCTCCTTCGCAAAATTAATAATCATGGAAACTTTGAGATTGATTAATCAAAACTAAAATCAAATCTTTATCAATTGAAAAAAATGAAAAAAATCATTCTAATAGAATCCCTGGATCTGTGTGTGAAAAAAAGGCTTACAAGTCGAACTATTTTTGAGACAATAGTGCTCCAATGATAATGTTTACAACTAGAGCAACCACTAAAACAACACGAGCCCTGAAAACAGACTCGGCAATTTAGGTAGTCATTGTTCGCATTTGGAATGGCTTGGCTTGGCTTAGCTGCAGCGCCCGACTTGAAACGAGTTGCGCATACACCAAGCCATTACAACTGCGCCCACGGCGTTTGTAATACAGTTTTGACGACCTCATAGCGTTCCCTCTGAAGCTGGGCGATCCGCTGGTCGTCCCTCAGTCGCTCGTCCCTCAGTCGCGCCTCCTCGCGAAGCCTAACGTTCGCGATTTCGTTGGCGATTCGCGCGTCTTGGTACAGCGAGTCGTCGTTCAACAGCTACATCACAACAGATTTACAACATTTTCACACCATCAAATTGAAAATTTCGAAATTGGAAATAGAAATCACCTGTTTGACATGATAATATCCAGGCGAGGAGCCGCTTCGGCTATTTATCAAGTTGCTTTCTGGAAAATTCGATCATGATTTTTTTTTTTCAAATAAGAGGAACTTCATGAACTATTTCAACCAACATACAGTTAGAAGCGAGTTAGAACACAGAAATCAACGCAAATTTTAGCGAGAAAAAAACTCATTTTTCCATGGGGGAAAGAAATCATTTCGATATTTTCAGATTAGTGTACTTATTTACATCTTCAGTTTTTTCTAATAATTTTATTCCAACTTCATTTTGAAAATTTTACTCTTTATTCGCCCCAAAGGTGTATTATGTGAGTGAAATTGAAAGGAAAACGATTTAAAAAAAAAATCAAAAACTCAATAAATCCCGAATAATTACACAGGTAAGGGATACGCATACTTACTTACTTACTTAGATACTTAGATGGTCCATCTTCGCTTTCGACCTTTTATTGCCTTTTAGTGCCTTTTATTGATCGAAGCGTGGACCACACGTTTTCCAGGAGGTCTTATGCAATCGGTCATCCAGTTTTGTCGTCCTGGTTGACTGGTATTCTTGCGAAAAAGTTCCATCCGTGGTGTTGAACGTGTTATAGCATAATTTTGGTCTGATTATCCTTTTATACGCATACACTCGCCGGAAATTAAAATTGAAAAGTAGTAAAATGACCCTTTTTCCTCATTTTCACACCAAGTTATGTTGGAAAAAAAGCCTATTTTTCCACAAAATCCGTTAACATAAACACGAAAACACACCACTGGGAAACGCATCGAGAGGTTCCCTCCCATTGGGCGTCGTCGGGAAGAACATGGTCGTCGTCGGCTGATGGTTATGGACCTCGGGCCGAGATCTCAAAGGCCGGACGGACCCGTTGGACTCGGACGAGAAGGTTGTTAGGGAGTTCCTGGGCGGAGGGAGGCCGTTGGTCGAGTCGGCGGAGAGCCGTTCTTTTCGGAAGGAGCCTCCGTTGAGCGACGGTTCGTTAGAGGAGGACATGGACTGTTCGGGACGTCGGGGCATCGTCGCCCACGGAAACTCACTTCCGCCTTCTCCAGAAGCCTGGCCGGGACGGGGCAAGGAGGACGCGTTGCTGTCCCAGTCGTAGATCGATCTGAAAAAAAGAATGATGTCTTCGGGCCAATCGAAGAATGGTTCCGACACTATCTGGATAATATATAGCCCCATTTTTCAGGTAATGATAATACCAATAACTTTTTTTGCATTTCCAACTGGAAAATCTAATTAGAAAGCTAGTTTTTTTGGCGGGAAATTTTTACGTCAAAAATTTTTTTGCGGTTTTTTTATATGACCGTTATTTATGAATTTTGATGGTAGCATGTAAAACTTCTTATTTAAAAATATAGAAAAAAAGATCAAGTTCCGTACAAAGTCTTGACATATTAGAGAAGATATTTGAAAAACTGAGAAACGCTTTGAGCTTTCAAAAAAATTTCAATGTGAGAAAAAGCTTCTTTCTCCTCTATTTTTTTCAACAAAAAAACTGAGATTGTTTTTTTCAAATAAAAAAATGTTTTCTATTCTCACCTCGTCATCGGCGACATGTGTTCCTTGCTTCTGGACAAACTGTCGTCCCTTTTTGTGCCTCCATATTCGCTATATTCACTTCTCAGGGATTCATCGCCGTCGCCTTTCGTCGATAACGGGAATAACAGCACCTCAAAAGTATATTTATTATACTTCGAGCAGAGGATCCAAAACATCTTCTAGAGGAAGGTTCGGCGGGAATTCGGGCATCCAAAGTCGTCGTTGTTGTAGATGAACAATGAGTTCGCGAAGCGCTTCGAACCATCCTTCTTCGTTGGTCGCATCGACGGTGGCTGAAACAATCTCAAATTTTGAAAATTCGAAGTAATTCCCGTTCGCAGCGTCTCGAAACTTTTCGAGTGTCTGCTTCCCTTTGTTCCCTTCCCAGAGAGGTCAGAGAATGATAAAAATAGCACTTGAAGTTGAGAGGATCGCCGATAGACGAGGAGGGTGCAGAGTAAAACAACAGTTTGAAGTCACGGAAACGGAGTATATATTCGAAGATTACTCCACGACAACAGTGAGAAGTTTATGTAAGAAGAAATAAACGAATAATTCCTTCCGAAGCTTTTACACAGAAAAAATACGAAAGATAACAAAAAACGTTTTCTAAAAAAACGGATTTCAAAGCTTTTTCTAATGACTTTCCTTGACTCTTTACAATTTATGAGAATAAAATGGAGCCAATTTCCAGAAATAGGTGAGACGAAAAGATATAAAGGTCCTTTTCGTCAGAAGAAATAAAAATGGCAGAAATAAACTTTTTTTCATCCTTAAAAAATGTGAAAATAACATTTTGGAATGAAATCAGAAAAGAAAGGGCAAAAAGGCCTTGGAAATGTTTACTTGTTACAATATCCCCCTCATCTCATTTTACCCTTGACCTACCCGATAACAAGTGAGCGTGATGCTTTTTGATCTGCGTCGCTTGTTCGGCCAGCTTCCGTGAGGACAGGTGAGGAGCGTTCGTCTGAACAAACAATCTTCAAAAAATTTCGCGACTTTGATAATTTCGAACAATTATCTGTGGGAAGATCTTGGAAGAAGGAGAATGAATCGAAATTGAACAAAAAAAAACGATAATGTTAAGATATTTTTCTAATTTCTCCTTTTACCCTTTTTGAAGAAATTGGTTCATTCTCTGTGGAGCCTTTTTTCCGATCAAAAAAAAATCAGAAAACTGAGAAAAACTAGTGATTCTGCAATTTTAAAAAACCCATCGCTTTTTTTTGTTGCTTTTTTTCAGTTTTTTATCAACTTTTCCAGGTTTTTGTTCTTAAGTTAGGTTCTATGAATCTTGAAACTCAGAAAAAGGACAGAAAATTAGAAAAACCTTTCAAATTGAAAATTTCAGATTTTTTCCAAATTTTTCATAGAATTTGATTTGATTTTTTGAATGTACTCCGTGAAAACTACAATCTCACCTTTTTCCTGATATCCCGGATTTTCGACCGTCCATCGACATCCAAAAGGACGACAATCGGCGCATACTGGGCCAGTTGCAGTCTTTCGACCTGGAAAATAGCCAAGTGTATGATTTCCTTTCTTTTTTCTTCAGTACCGATTCTATGCTGATATCCAAGATGCAGTGTTTTCCCGACGCGATGACGTGATCGACGGAACTGAGTCGGATGACGCCTCCATCACTTTCCGGTTCCACGAAACGGGCCGAGTACTGGGTCAGGAACATTTGGCGAGCAATGTCAGCCAGGGGGCCGAAGAGAACGATTGGTCTGAAGAGATTTGAACGTTAGAATTGAAATTCAGGTTTTTTGAGGCAAAAATCGGAAATTTACCCATGAAATATTGAATATTTAACAGTTAAAATCAGATTTTTTAGTTCAATAGTTGAGAATAAAAAAAGATGAAGAAAAGGCAACTCTTGAATTTATGGGTCTTCCGATCGAGCTCTTTTGATAAACAATAAATTTTCAAATTTTCATGTGTCTTTTTTCATTTTCCCCTAATTTTTTTTTCCAAGTCTGGCTAACAAGCTGTAAGCTGGACAGTATAACTCCACTTGCAAAAAGGGACCTGTGGAAAGACGGAGTGTTCAAGGCGACCCTCTCGTAGGCCGGCAGCGGGATGCTCGCCGACAGCTCCGCCGGGTCGGCCACCATGTTCTTCGGCAGGCTTTTCGTCCGTCTTGCGTCCAACTTCCGTCGCAGAAGCGTCCCGCCACCGCCATTTCTGGCCTTTATGTCCGCGATTCTGCGCATTTCCCTTGCGATCGTCTCGGCTGTGGTCTGCAGAGAAAAACCTTGATTTATAATGAAAGATTTCCTTTCAAAAATAGTTCTCTGAACAACTATAACATTTCCTATGGGCTATTTTGAGCTTTTTGCATTTCATTTTTTTTTTTGTCAATAATAATAATCAGATAAGAATAAAAAGATTGTTATAATTAATTCATTTTGAATTCCTCTATAAAATACATCAGAATTTGGGAAAAACGGTTTCAAACAAAAAGTTAGAAAAAGTTGAGAGTGCGCTCTACTGAGAGGAAATAGGTTATTTCGTTGAGTGATTAGCTTACCTGATTGGGGATGACTCCTTTGACAGGTTCTCCTTTATTGGCGACGGCGGAGTAAACGCGCGCCGCCTGCCAAAGACCTACAGTACCCCCGAACAAGGTGTCTGTGACGTGGAAAATATCGCCTTCGTTCACCGCCAACTCCAGAGGGCTCGACTTTTTCTCCTTGGTGAAGTGCGATCTGAAAGATTTACAACCTTTTTTTCTTCACTTTTGGGAGTTTTTCTGAAAATTTTCTTTGTAATTAAAATTATTCCGGATCTTTCCAGATCTTCCAGAGAATTCCTGTCGACTTTGCATACCTGATATAAAAATTGTCGCCGAGTTGGTTGTTCCGGACGTGTTCGAACTCGTTTCTGGCATGTTCGAGCTTCAGGGAAACTCGATCGTCGAGGGCCAACAGCAGTTGAACCGCCGATTCGCGTGTAACTCCTCTCATGTTCCGGCCGTTGACCTGGCATTAGGACAAGTTGTTGAAATTTTGAGAAGAAACTCAAAAAAATTGCTCTTCAGAAATTTTAAACATTCTTCATAAATCACATTTGGCATGCCTTGAAACGTTCTGGCCTATCTGCGTCTGTTTTCTCTCATAACTTCATTTCGAAATCTAAATCTTTCCGGAGTTCTTACCTCCAGTATCCTGTCGCCACACCGGACTCCATGAATCGCCGCCGGAGAGTCTGCAGCGACGGCAGAGACGAAGACGCCCACTTCGTTCCCGCCAATCACCCGCACTCCAACGCTTCCGCCGACCTGAGCAAAGTTAATTAAATTGAGAAATATTTCCATTCAAAAGTTTAAAAAACAGCTCAAAAAGCGCGGAAATCTTTTGGTGTTTTATGGATTTTTTTCTGAACTATGGAAGGCTAATTAGAAATGATTTTTTTTTTTCTTCCACATAGTCATAGTTTCACAATAATCTAACTTTTTCTAAAAGTAAAAAAAGTTTTTCTCCTTCTAAAAAAATTCACTCTTCCGCGTTTTTGCGGTAATGAGATGAGAACCGCTCTGATGAGAAATTCACGAAAAAAGGACTATTGCTTTGGTATCAGTTTCGAAAACCCGGAGCCAATAAAAATAACTCAGTCAGCACCTTTCGGAAGGTGACAGTCCGCACGCCTTCTTGCTCCGGCTTGAGCTGCTGTCTCGAGTAGAACTCGTACTCGTGGCCGTTGCTCGAGACAGGAAAAGCTGCCGAGTTGGGGGCCGACATGGCCGAACTGGCCGGCGAGGAAACTCTTCTCTCGTCGAGGCTTCCGTCAGGACGCCATCGCGGCGAGTTGACGTACTCGTGTGAGGCTCTGCAAGATGTTTTTGGTTTCGTTTCCTAAATGAAATATTTTTGCAAAAACAAACTTTTAGAATTTTGTGGAGTGTTTATAGAGGCCCGCTTTTTGACATAAGTTTTTTTAGTTCAAAAATTATTTCCGTCTACAAAATTCTTATAATCCTTGTTTGTGGTTTGTCTGAAATGAAAAATTTCGAAAAAAATTAAAAAAATTTCGTGTTTTTCTGAGTAAACTTAGTTCAAACCTTTTTTTATATGACCTGAAACTCAATTATATCACGTGAAGACCAATTTTAAATATTTGAGATTTTGAGCGACCCAATTTTTGGAAAATCTGGCTTGAAACTGCTGAGAAATATGTGTTTTACTGCCGTTAAAGCCCCTAAAAAAAGACTTCAAACTATCTAAAAAATTTAGAACTAGAAAAAACAGTATTCTGACCCTTTTTCACAAGTTTCTTGAATAACCAACCAATTCAAAACCTTGTTATAAAACCCTTTATGCATCCTAATTGAAGAATTCAAAATGTCTTATCAAACTTCATAAGTTTTTCGGATTATTAGCTCTAACTTACTATGAAATTTTGGAATGTGTGGATATTTTTTTCTACTCGGATGAACTGAAATCGAAAAAGTAATCATTTTTCCTTAGAAATTTTCCCAAGCTTATTTCAAGAATGCGTTTTATTGTTCTGTAAAACCGTTTTGCGATTTTCTCGAATAACTGACCGATTTGAAACGGGCTGATGATTTAGGAGAGGACTTGGGGAATGTCTCGGCGTCGCCGAAACACTGCCGACTCTTTCGTAGACGGTGTTCTGGGAAGGCCACCGAGACGTTCCGCGGCGGACGTCTCTTTGGATCACCAGGCAGAGTTTGTCCCGAGATCTGAGAACATAAAATTAAAACGAAGAGAAATAGAAAAAAAAAATAGAAGTTTGAAAGAAAAAGCTGGTAGAGTTCTAAGAAACTCAAAGATTTAGCAACTTCGAAAAAAAAAGAAGCAAAAGGTACCCAAGAAAAGTTCAAAAATTAACCAAAAATCGGCAGAAAAAAAATTTTAAATTTTAAATTTACTCAAAATATTGTTCTCAAAACTATTCAAAAACTCAGCCGAACATACTTCAAGAAAAAAAATTGATATTTTAAAGTAAAATATCTTCAAATTGGATTTTTTGAAACGAATCAAGACTCAGAAAATCACTTTGAAGAGAAAAAAGGAAGAGGAGTTTCCAAGAGCTCAATGGAAAATAAACACTGTCATCGCCCCAAAAAGAGCATCCATCTAAAACACAGCGAGAGGGGAAGAAAAAGCCCAAAAACGGGGAAAAAGAGACCTCTCGAGCCATTTGTTCACTTCTTCGAGTGTCGCGTCCTCCACACATTGGCCATTAATCCGAAGCACCGAGTCGCCCTCTCGGAGGCCCGGGTCCTGCAAAGTTCAACTTCCATTTCTTTTCTCATGACCTTATACCCCAAAAAGATCTCTACTAGTTTTCTATGTATGAATCCTCAAAGTTAACTCGGGCCTATTTCGATTGAGATGAAAAGAAGAATATCTTGTCATTGAGATATGCAAGTCTATACAATGAAAAGTTCAAAATGGTTTCTTATGATTGTATTTTTTTTTAGATTTTTAAACTTTTATTTTGTTGTTTAAAGTTCTTCATTTTGGGTTTTGAAGAAACATGGGCAAATTAAACAAAGATTTCCGGACAAGAACTCCTTTTCAGTGTTAAATTAGGTCCTGTAAGGATTTTTCAGAGACACGACGGTAGTTTTTTTGGTATTAAAAAGGTTTACAAAACAAGCTTCAATTTTTGTTCATTTTTCCAAACAAGGTTCATTTTTTTGAGTTTCTTTTTTTTTGGATTATGATCTTATACATTATATATTTAAAAAAAGCCCATTTTCTCATCGATTTTTGTTGAACATTTCATACTCATGAGCTTAAACGATCAATTAAAGGGAATGTTGTTGAAAATAAAGAAAAGTTGAAACAAGAATCTGACCTTCTCAGCGAGTTTCGGGTTGCGGATTTCCTTAATGTAGAACTTGCAGCCGACAACTATTCCAAAATCTGGAATTTCAAACCATCGAAAAAGTTGAAAATGTGAAAAAACCATCTTTTTTCCTCGATTTCGAAAGTGTAAACTTCAAAGTCCGTTGTTCGAACTCGAGAACCGGCATCGCCACACGGCGTTTCACGATCTGAAAACAAAATATCTAATCTTAAAATAATCTGTTCAGAGAACTGATAATGGACCAAAAACCATGAAACTTCAAAAAAATTGTAATCTTCCATCTTCCAATTTGATAAAATCACAAATAATCGACCTAGTAACTTAATCACTTGATGAAAATGGTAGCAATTTTTTTCAACCTTAAATATGAAAAATCGTGACTTTACTGAACTTTGAATATAAAATTGAAAAAAAAAAAGTGTTTCCAACTTTTTTGGATATTTCAATATTAAAATGAAAAAAAAAATATGAATCATAATTTTTTTCCGAATATTTTATTGAAAAATTTGAAAAAAATGAATTTCAAACCCGATTTTTTTCTGATAATTTTCTTCGAAACGAACCATATTGATTTGCTCGGCGTTTTTGATGATCTCAACGGCGTGAGCGTAGTCGATATTCTCGAAGGAGACACTATTTGCCGACAAAATACGATCGTTTAGTCTGGAAAAAAAAATGAATCTAATTTATAAATTTATTTTTTTCAAAATTTCCTCATACTTCAATTAAAAAAACCAGTGGAAATAGTTTCATACAAAAAAATAAACTAATTGAGAATCATTGAGAAAGGTTCGTTTTTCTATAATCTTGATTTGAAAAAAAATTAAGCTAGAAATTTCGATGGAAATGGCTTCCGAATAAGTCAGGACTCCAATTAGATAGAAGAAACAGACTAGCAATTGTCTTCACGCAAAAAAGAGAAAACTTGATACTTTCAAAACTTTTTCATCTAAAATTCTTTCAGACTCTTAAAATCCTTACAATATTATAAGCATTTCTTTTTTTCTTCTTTCAATACGATTTTTTTATATGATAACTTTTTACGGGGAAAAAAACCCAAATTTAAAGTTCGATTCAAAGGGATAGTGAAATACAATACACTAAGAATAACTGCCGAGATAAACGCGAGACACTGGCGGTACATTGACGAGCTCGCAAACATCTCGCTTTTTTTCTCGCGCCGGTCTCGCATTTTTCTGAGCGCCAGCTCGCACTTTTCTAGGCGCGAGCTCGCATTTCTCTCGCAATTTGAAAATTCCCGAAATGCAAGATAAATGCGAGATGGCGCCGAGAGAAATGCGAGGGCGCGCCTAGAAAAAAGCGACATTTTTGCGAGTTAGTCAATGTACCGCCACCGAGCTCGCGTTTATCTCGTCAGTTATTCTTAGTGTACATATAAAACCCAGAAAATCCGAAGTGTTTTTGACTTATTTAGTCTTTCTTCTTCTTTACTTGAAAAGTGAAGTCTGAAAATATGAAATAATCACCGGAATCTACTACATTAATGGTTTAGACATTACCGGTTCAAACATTATTCAAGAATGCAAAAACGGACTGTAAAAGGCCCCAGGCGGGACCGTTCGGAACGACGTCGGAGATGACGACGACCGGATCGCCAGAAGTAAAGTGGGGGTTGTCGCGGCCGCCGGAGATGGCGATGCCGAAGCCCAAGTTGGCCGCCTGCAAATAAATCGTCCGTTTTTCAAGAGGCAAGATCCAGGGAAAGCTTCTGCGAAATGCCCATTTTCATTGCCAAAAGTCATGATTTTGTCAGAGAAATTAAAGAAATGACAAGAAAGTTTAAAGATAAAAAAATAATAATCAAGCAAGTGGAAAAAAATCAGGAAAAACTTCTGCGAAATGCTTATATTCATATCCGAAAATCTTATATTTTTTTGCCATGGAAATTGAAAAAAACGAGAGGGAAAGACAGTGATAAAAAAAGGATGACCGGTCAAAATAATGATAAAATAAGCCTTTAAAAAAACTATTCTTGTACATGTATTCTTGTACATGTACTAATAATACTTAGGCCTAACTTTAAGCAAAACCATAGAACGATCTGCAAAAAGCTGAAAGCTCTTCTAAATCAAGCAAAAAAAAATTCCACAGGAAGTATCGCCTTCGAAAAAAACATAATCAACCAAATCAGTGAAAAAATAAACTTTTAAATTCAGACAAAAGCCAGGAAAAAAGGTCATTGAGAAAAAACTTGAAACGTTCTTTGAAAAAGGAAAGGCATAATTCCGAAGAAAGGACCTCTTTCCGTCTTAAGACCTTTTTCGAGATTTCCATATGCTCCTTTGAGGATCACAAAAATGATTTGGATCAAACTAAAGATTCAAAACGATTTCCGAGAGAATTTTTTTCGAACTTTATCATCAAATGGTTGAAGAAAGGCAATGTCCAGGTTTACCATCCCATTTATGGTGTCATTTTACGCGCTATAAATTTCCGTGTGGGATAAAAAAACGTTTCTGAAGACTTGGAGTTGATGAAAAGTTTGATTCAAATCCTTGATGATTGGAAAAAAATACATAAATACACATTTTATCATTATTATTTTTTTAGAGACAATCTCTTGAAATGAACATTTTATTCGGTTCTTTCTTCAATTTCAAACTGTTATTCTAGTACGAAAACCTGAACTATTCCGCTAGCTTCGATATTTTTTTGAATCATAATTTCCTAGAGTGAGCTGCAATTAATTTTTGAATCTTTGAATGCGAAAAATCTAGCTAAAAAAGCCACAAAAACCTTCAAGAAATCAATAAATTATGAATAAAGTCCGATCCCTCTACCGATGCAAATTTCGGGCAAAAATCTCTGAAAAATGACGACTTCTCCAGCTACTCCTTTCAACTTTTCTTCAAATTCCAAGTATTTAGAGATAAAAAAAAACTTGAAAATTCCCAAAAGCTAGCTCGTTTTACAGTCTTCTGAAAACCATCGTTTCCTCGAACTAATTTTAAACTGCGAATCCTAGATTATAAACCCAACTTTCTTTCGGGAAATCATTAAAAACCTCTCCAATACCATCAAGAATCCATTCCAACCCCTCTACCTCTGACCTTTTCGCATGGCCGGCGCATATTCCGGGCCAAAATCTCTGAAAAATGACGGCTTTTGCTCCTCCCCGAGAGCCAATTCATCACAGTTTCTCCGTCGCACTCAACTTTTGCTCACACCAATTCCCCAGTGTCATCTCGGCCAGCACAGGGGCGACTTTTCCAGTCATCTTCCTCCGTTCGCCCAAAAAGCTACAAGTTTGAGAGGCTTCTTCAAAAGAAATTATGGTTTTTTGATCTCATAGATTAGAAAATCCGTTCGGAAAAAAACAAAAAAATTTGAAAAACTTTAAGTTCGAACGGCTTTTTTTCAAAAGGACAGTCAAAACTTGAAGCATTTTTTTGCGACGAATTTCGGGTTTTGCATATCGAAGAATTTATAAATCTTTTTCGAAAAAGCTGATCCAAGTTGAAAAAAAGCTACATATTTACATATTCAACTTTCAGAAAGGAGGTCAAAATTTGAAATATTTTGTGAAAAAAATACTGGCTTTTTGAACACAAAAAGTAAAAAGAATCTGTTTGGAAAGGCATAAAAAAATGAAAAAAAGCTACAAGTTTGAGAGATTTTTTTCCAAAGGAGTGGTCAGAAGTTGAAGAATTTTTGACTTCATGAGCTCGAAAAAAACATGAAAATCCGTACAACATAGCTTGTAAAATCAAAAATTTAAATTAAAACTTAAATTATCCTGGAAATGACATTTTCAGAAAAATAGTGCTTCTGGAGTCCGAAATTGCGAAAATTCGTTCGAAACCCTAAAGAAAACCTTAAGAAAATGGTACATGTTTTCGAAGGATATATGAAATTCTGGGTCATGATATATTCTTCGAAAAAGGCCTTTTCGTAAAACTAGAAGAACCTCTCTTCAAAAAACCTCGTTTTAAAACAAGAAGAAGTGGTGCGCGACATTTTATTAAACAAAAAAGGGGGGGTTTCTGTGTGCCAAGTTGATTGACGTGTTGACGTCTCTCTAGTGTGTTCGGGACCTCGCAGCTGGTGCTTCGGACTCCACCAAAAACTTTCCCTTATCTCCCGTTATTTATAGTTTTTCTACACTTCCAGGATTTTTGCAGGATTTGCGAAAAAAATTCGCTTTCTAGACGTTTTTCACGTATTTTCAACTTTTTGAGATAAAATTACAGAATTTTCTTGTTCAATATTATCACCTTCCTCTCTAAATAAGAAAATGATCTTTTTTCTGCAGTTTCAGAAATCTAACAAGACTTAAAATAACACGGAAACGGCTTTTCTACTCAAACCCTTTATAAAAATTGTCTTTGCTCCTTAAAAAATCGTTTTTGCGATAATGAAAATATGTATAATCATTTCGAAAAAAATGGATAAAACCGCAGTTTGAAAAAAAGTCTTGACAACATAAAAAAAAAGGATAAGTTTATACCCTAGAAAAAAAAATCAATTTGGAAAAATAAACTTGAAAAACTTCCTACAAGGTAAAATGGAATCTATAACAATTACTTTCAAAAAATGAGACTTTTGAGTCCTATGGCTTAAAAAACAAGAATTTTCCAGCAAATTTTATATCAACGTTTACATAATTTAGTCTGCCGGTATTTTCTTTCCGGCTATGCAAAAACTCGAACATTCGGGGAAAAAAAGAAGATTTACGAGATTTTTCTCAGGCATAAACTCAGCTCTAAATCTTTCTTCTACTACAGATCAATACTTGTTCACTATTCTTTTTTTCAAACAAAAATCCCAAAAAAATGATCCATTTCATCAAGACCTTAGCCCCCAAAAAAATCTCTCAAAAAAATGTATTCAAACAAAAAGAGCCAACAAATCAATATTATCAAACTTTTCCAACAAAAAAAAACTGAAATGGGTGAATTTCATCAAGTCCTGAGTCCCCGAAAAATCATTCAAAACCGATTCAAACAATAGTAGAGCCAAAAATATCAAATGCACGTGTTGTAAAGCTAAAAGAAAAGAGGAGAAAAAATGGAACTAAATAGGTTCCACATGATCCTCGGGGAATTGGTGGCCAGTTTGTGTCTCTGTGTGTTAATGACGACCACAAGGGCGTGTGGTAGCCCTTCGTTTTCCTTCAAGTTTCGATTTTTTACCAGAAATTTTGCGCTAGAGAATTTAAGAAAAGTTAGGCAAAAATCAAGCAAAAAGAGAACCCGAAGGAAAAACAGCTTCATGATAGAAAATTTTGAGAAAGAGATTCATTTCGATTATTCGCTCCATTGATATTTGAGAAAGAAAAGTTTGAAAAACTGAAGACCAGATGAGAAAAGATCCTTAAAAGCCATACATGATTTTGAGCCTTTTTCGTGAAAAATGGCTATTTAATCGAGATTTATGCGCTCCATAGAGAACTTTATTCTTAGGCTGAGAAAGCTGAGCAATGGACTTCCAACGGGATCAGGAGTAAGCTCTGATTTCAAAAAATGTGGACATGATTCAGATTTACAAATCAATGAAAAGTCTGATTTTCGTCTCACAAAAACGACTAAAATTCAATTTTCGCGACTATTTCTTCTCAAAATATCTTCCTTTAGCCTAAAACGAGTGAAAATTTTCTGAAAAAGAACTTTAAATGGAAAAGTTTGATCGGTAGACGGCCGGCATCAAGTTACGCGCTTGGCGGAATAAAAAGAGCAAAATCTCAAATTGCTGGATGCAAACGTGGAATTAACGTCAAGCTGGACATTGGGCTGAACGGAAAACTCAAATTTTTCAGTGGAGAAGTAGAAAATTAAATTTATAGCAAGTGAAAACTCAAAAAAAAAACTTCACCGGTCCAAAAATGAAGAAACGCTCCCAGGAAGCGTCAAAACGAGCCGAAACCTAACCAAATTAGGCATGGACGAGAAAAAAAAGCCAGAAAACTTTTCTTTCTAGTTTCAATTTGAGTCAGAAAAAGTTCTGAAGAAGGTTATATCGGAAAAAAAAATCTGAAAACGACTCAAAACATTTTTCTAAGGCTATAATAATTAATATTAAGATTCCGGAAACTAAAAATTGAACGCCTAAAAATTTTTTTTCCAAAAACAACTCTTAAACAAACCTGCCCATAAAAGGTTGAGAATTATCGAAAACTCGACTAAAAGTCTCAAAAAAACATTGTAGAAAGAAGTAGTTCAACAACTATTCAATAAAATCATGGAAAAAAGACGTTTGAAAAAAGAAGTTGTGGGCGGAGAGGCTAAGAACTTCGGAACAGTATTTTCTTTTTTTATGAGTATAGCTTCTGTAAGTTGTTTGATGAGCTTAAAAAGGTTCCGAAAACTACAAAAGTCCAAGGATCTTCAAGTTTGCATAAAAGGTCTCTTAAACATTCAAAAAATCCGAAATATTCCGACAAAAAGTAGCTTAAAAACTCGATAAGAAGTTCTCGAACTGAAAAAACGTGTGGAGAAAGAAGTTGTGGGCGGAGTGTGGCAGAGGTCAGCGCCGAGGAACGAGCTCGAGGACGCGGCTGTCCTCCGGAGCGGGAGCTGGACGACTGTTCGCGAGGCGGCTGCTTCTGCCTCACCACCAGCCCAATCAACTACCGCCACACAATCTCGGCCGCCCTTTTCAATCGATAAGTACATTAGGTCTGATGGGATGGACCGAAAGGACAATCCGACCCAATCACAAAAACATTCGCCAAGGGGACGAGGCTTTTTAGCTTGTCACAAAATGTAACAACCATTCGCCACTGAGTGGGTGTGACAGAGAAAATGAAGAAACACTTTGAAACCTACGTGGGTGGACCATTTTCCGGAAACGGGCCAACATCTCCTTTAAAGCTCTCAAATTGACGTCAGTACTACCTAGTTCATTTTTTTCTTGAGGAATGCTTGATAAAGGGCAAGAGCACTCCTTGATGTACCACAAGTTGATCCTGAAATTCTAAGCCTGCACGACTTCTCAGTTTCTTTGAAAGAAAATCTCAAAGTCAACGAAAACCCTCGAAAAAAAAAGAGTGATTGAGAACTTTAAGATCTTTATCTGGCACTTCAAGGATTGCTCTGACCAAATTTCCGATTTTCAGATTTTTTTTTCTCACTCAATCACCAAGAAGTTGATAACTTATTTTACAATAGTTTTTCTGTAAACTTTTGTAAGTAAATTTATTTCGCCCTGGGTGAAATTACTAGAAGTGAACATTTCTGGAACCGTCACAAAAAATTCGACTGATATAGTCAATGTTTCCCGACTTGAAAGGCGAGGGAGGCGGGGCAAGGGGCGGGACGCGTAGCGTGTGCGTACGCGGTCCTTGCCACGTGTTCAATTCAACCGCCATCGACTCTTTGAAAATCCCGTTTTTCGTTCTTTTCATTCCTTTTTCAATTAGTTATTGATTATGTTCATGTGTGCATCAAAAAATAGTAGAAAACATTGAAAAAGAGCGGTTGCCGAGCTTTTTATATAGTCGGCGGCAATTGAATTGAACTCGTGCCAAGAACCGCGAATGCACACGCTACGCGTCCCGCCCCTTGCCCCGCCTCCATCGCCTTTCAAGTCGGGAAACATTGACTATAAAAGGACTTGAAACCAATTAAAAAACCAGCAAAAAACTCCGAAAGTTGTCCTAGAGAACTAGCTGTTTGTTAATCTATTATAAAAGTGTCAGGTTCTGAAAGACCGTTCTAGAAAAATCTAAAAACCATGAAAACCAATAAAAAGCATCTTTCTCATTCTGAGAATAGAAAGCGTCTGCTTTCAAGAGAAGACTTCAAAAAGTTGAGATATTTTTCTTGTAAGTTATTTATAAATCCATCTCCATTCAAACTGGTAATTACAGACTTCTCAGAGCCTGAGCTTTAAAACTTCTGAATTTCAAGATATTCTTGTCCAAAAACTAGAAAACTAGATTTTACAAACTATTTGATAGACGCTAAAACCAGCAAAAAGCCGTTTCTTCAAAGTTCTCAATGGGAAAAGGGCAGAGTACAAGATTTGAAGGCGCTTTTGAGCCCGTTGATCAGCCGCAAAACTTTTAGGAAAGCTTCACGCGATTTCAGAACACATGACAAGGTTTCTAGAAGGTCTGAAAGGCTTTTAAGTGTCTGATAAAGATCTTAAAAGCCGGTCAATTTAGACAAAAAAAAGAAAAGAAAACACTTTTTGAAAGCCTCTGAGAGAAAATTTCAAAGAAAAGATAACAAAAATATAAATAAAGAAGAATATTAAAATCCCATCAAAACGATTTTCAATGCAGATCCTTACTATTTCACGAAAAATCGAGATACAGTGTGAAAAAAGGAAAAATAGGAATATACTCAAATGATACCTTCACAACAAAAATCTTTGAAATGAAAAAAGAAAAAAAACTGACTCTATGCAGAGATACCGATAACAGTTGCCAACTCGCCGCGCTCGACGGGATCATCTGAAAAAATAAATTGAATAAAAATTGGAAAATTCCCATCGTGACTCATAATGGTCAACATCAAAACACAGATGGTCACTTTTTTTGGTGTGAGAAAAAACATTTTTAACTACCATGTTTTCATTTTTCTGATTTTGAAAGCTAATTCACGACAAAAAAGATCTTATTACACACTTTTTTTGAAAAACCATTATATTATTTCTATCAATTTTTTTCCGATTTATAATCGAAATCTCCATGAAAAAAACAAAAAAATAGTCTCATTTTTTTGTGAAAAAAAGCTCATATACAAAAAAATTTTTTTACTTTATTTGAAATTTAAAACTTTTTTTATTGAAAAAAAGGGTGAATTTTTTTTAGAATTTTCTCTTTTTCTAGAAGGGCTATTTCATACAAAATCTATAAGTTATCTCGACTCATAGTCGAAATTTCAACGGAAAAAAACTCCGATGGCCATGTTTTTTGTGTGATTAAATAACTGTGAACTGAAAATTCCACGTGGTTTTTAAACTTGAAAAACTTGGAAACGACACAAAAAAATATTTTTCTCAAAATATTTACTTTTTTTCAGAAATTGATTTTTCCATTCAATACTTTTTGAGAATGAAACACAAGTACAGTTTTTTTATGTTGCAATTTCAATGTTTAATCAATTTTTTTCCTATTATGGCTCAGCCGTTTTTTTCTCACTTTTTTTCTGGTTTTTTTCTTTAAATTTAGATAACCAGTTTTAAAAAGTCAAAATTTCACCAAAACAAAGCTTCTCTCCAAGTCAAACAAGTCAATAAAAATTTCCGAAACGATCTTGGCGGCACGAGAATTTTTTCTTTCTTGAAAAAACTTTCCACCATCAAATCCGAATAAAACAAAAGTTATAGCCTGCGGGATTTTTTACGACCTCCGAACATTAAACAACCGCGGAAGAAAGGCGAGAAAAAAGCCTGAAAAAGCTGTCCTTTATGAAAGAGGGGATAATGAATCTACTGGGGAAAGGACAAGAACTTTTCACAAAATATTAAGTTGAGAATTTAAAAAAAAAATTATGAGCCAAGTTTATAAAGTAATAGTTCTGCAGATAATCTTTTTCCAAAAAATGATATCGAAATTCTGAAATTTGTTTTAAATGTAGTTGAAAAAGGGGGTGCGCAAGTCGTTTCAGGTCGGATGATAAATGAGAAAAAAAAAATCGCACTTCGAATGGGTCGAAATTTGGCGGTTGTCAACCAAGTTGATATTTCTCTGCCAAAAAACCTAATGGTGTACGAAGCTACAGTGCGAAAATCGTTTAAAGTCGGGTGCAACTCGCAAATGGCCATTTTGCATGCAACCACAACTATTCAAATCAAGTTATTAGGGATTTGAACTTTTCTCAATTTTCAGAGTGATAAAATTCTAAAAAATAGAAGAAAAAAATTTCTAAACCTAGGCCTTGAAAGTCACTAGAATACTAACAAACTATCAAAAGACCTTTGAACAGAAAAATTTTCAACTCGGGAAAGTGCTCTGGAACGCTGTAACAACCTTGATTTCAGGTAAAAACTGACATGTGGCCACAGAAATTCCAGCCGCCGCTTTTTCACTCGATTTTAAACTGGGCAATGATCATTCGGCATTTGGTTAAGTTTTCATGCGACGATTTTTTTCCTTGCTGAAATCAACAGATGCGACGAAAATTTGAGCGAAATTGATGGAAATTGCTTTTTTATCATGGTATGGGAGACTTCGAAACGGTTTTTCAAGTGAGGAGACTTTCCCTTACAAAAAAACAAAAAGAAAAAAATTAGCTCATTTTTCGAAAAATTTTTCGGTTTTTCAGTTAAACGGAAGGTTTTCGATTAAAAAGAAAAACAGAAATCGAATTTTTTTATGATGAATTTTAGGATGGAAAATCTGGTTTTCCTTCTATAAATAACTGCTCCAACAAACTTGTAAAAAAATATTCAAATCAATTTACATTAATTCTAAATAAATTTCAAACTGAAAACCTCAAAAAAAGCAGATTTTTTTAAATTTCAAAAATTTTTTTCTAAGCATAACTTCAAAAAAAGTAAAGTATTAGCATATAAACATTTGAAAAAAATAGAAAACCAAGCGAAAAAAAAAAACAAAATCTCAGCTTTTCCTGGCAATAAGATTGTTACAAAGCAAAAAAATAGTTAAATTGGTATACAATTTCAGAAACCATTTACTTGATCTCTTAGAGCTAAAAAGTCTTTAAGAATGGCCTTTCCATTAATGTTTAGGATTTGTTAGAGAAATTCTTAATTTTTAAAAAAATGCGATTTCTTGACTAAGCCTACCTGTAAAAAAACCAGTACTATCCTAAAAAAATTTTTCAAGGTGCAGAAAAAATCGGTGAATGTAAAAATAGAGATTTTGAAGCTGATGAATTTTTCAAAGACTGGGGCGAGGTCTTTTTTGACTGCCGATCTTAGGAACTCCAGAGTGGTCCCTAGAGGGGTTTTAGAAAACAGCCCATATGAGGATCATAATAGTGCTCCCTAAAGCTCAAGAGGTCTCTTCAGGGGTCTTCTATTAATTTTATACATGACTTTAAAGTTGAAAAAACTAATTAAAACGAAGTATAGGAACCATTATCAAGCTTTCCTAGAGTGGCCACTAACTAAAACCTCTAGCGGCCACTCTTGCAAGCTTTAGTGTCCCTCTAAGGGGAGGTAAGGTGGTTACTAGACTGGGACCTCAAGGTTGCCCTCTAGGGTGCACTCTGGCTTCCGTAAGACTGAGATATTATGAATTTAAATTTTTTTGTGAATTGTTTTTTTGAACATTTGACCGTTCTAACTCGACTGTTTCCTCTATAAAGGAATTACCAACTAGCGAAAAAAAATGAAAAAAAGTGGAGAAAAGTCCAAAAAAGGACCTGCTCGGAGTCGTCGTCGACGGGCGCGACGAAGACTTGACAGGGGTCGTCGTCGAAGACGGCAGACGCCGTTTTGGACTCGCCGTTGGCGGCGGCAGTCTGACACGGAGGCCACGCCTCCGCTGGCATTCGGCCAGCCGAGGAGCCACCAGCCAGCAGCCTTCTCACTTTTCACTCCCGCCCCGGAGTTCTTCTTCTTCCTCGGACTCTCTTGCGGGGCCAAAGGGCGGCTGCCTCTCCTGCAAATGTTTAATCGGGTCTCTATCATCATTTCATCGGTTGTTAGAGCGGCGACTCCCATGCGCCTGTGGTTGTGGTCCGCCAAAATATTGGCCGATCAACGAGCCGCAAAGCTGCACTTCAGCGGGGGCAAAAGTACATGGTGTTTGGCATTCGCAGAACAAAGATTGAGGTGATTCGAGTGTATGATTATTGAAACAACAAGAATTCATGAGCTGGTGAAGAACAAAGTGTAAAAATTAGTTTCAAACTCAGAGGAAGGTAATGATGACCAAAGTAAAAGGCGAGTTTCCCGTTTAAGGTTGTAATAAACTTCAGTTAGGGAAGTCGAGAGTGGGGGCTTCAAAATAGTTCACGTTATCAGAAAAAATGAAGGAAATTTGAGAAAGTCTCTGAGTAAAAAATAAATATAACCATCACTCCAAAATATATTTTTAGGAAAAATTAAAACCTTCACAAAAAAATGATCTGGGGGAATAAATTATGAAAAACTGAGTTCTCTGTGGGGCGCCAGAGTAGCAAATTTTCTTTTCAAGTTTATAAGCTTGAAAAAAAAGATTGACGTAAACCAGAAAAGGATGAAAACCCAAAAACAAGAGAATCGAAATAACGATTTTCTTAAATGAATTCTAAAAGCTCGAGGAGATTGCAATAAAACAAAACGGTTAATCAAAAAAGGACATCCAAAAATTTTTGAAAACAAACTGAAAAGGTAATTCTCGAAAAAATTCACGAGGGAATGCTTGTAATTAAAGGCATAGGGGCAGTAAAAAACGGTGTTTCAGTTCAAAGCAGTATTTTGTAGAGCTTTTCATTGCAAATCGAACGGTGAACTTGGAAACGTACAGAAATTCCTAGTTTTGGAGAAAAAAATAACTCAAAGTCGGAGAAAAGAAAGCTTGAGTTCCCGCGAAAAGGGCGCCTTGCAGTAAAGTTGCTCTATGGACAACAGGCTTCGCCATCTTCCGGATTTTCGCTTTTTTCTTCGTTTCTTTTAATTTTCAATTTTTTCTGTTGTCACCAGAGTTTTTTTCGTCACCAAAGCCTTCGATTCATGTATAATTTGCAAACTTTGATCGCAAAAAAGCTTCTTTGGTGAAAAATGATGATTTTACACAGGTTTCGATTGGGATAGCGATACTTTGTGTTTTCTTTATTATCACTGTGTGTTTTCGGTTTTCTTAATCAATTTTTCAGAGAAGAAATCCTTAATTTGAAGCAGAAATCCGGTTATTTCACAAAAAATGCGAGTCTAATGAGACATCCGCAACATCGCGTGCACGGCTACTGTAAACATTTGTCTGTATACCGATCCAAAGCTTTTTTCAAAATTAAAGGCGGGAAAGTGAAATCGCGTTTTTCTTCTAAAGTTGTCACATCTGTATTTTTTTTGAGTACACCGTTGGATTCGCAAAGAAAAACTATACAAAGTACTGCTTTCACCTGAAACCCCATTTTTTACTGCCCCTATGCCTTTAATTCTCTTCAAGTTCTCTGAACGTCTTCCATTTTTTCATACTTTTTATTCTTTCAAAAACGCCACGCAAATCTCTTTTCGTAATATTGAGAAAAGATCCAACTCCTGGACCTATAAAGCTTACCGACTTTTTTTAAAAACATCTTTCTGCTATTTCTTTCTAAAATAAAAAAAATCCCAGCTCAAATCCGATCTATCTCCTCTGGAAAACCGACTTCGTCCGTTCATTCTTCTCCTTCTTGTGGGAATATGAAGAGTTGAAGCGAGAACAGACCCATTCCGACCTCCACTTTCTGCGCCCCTTCCAATCGCTGCTCCCATGGGGCAACTTTGGCCAGAAACTCTCTACGACTGGAAATTCCTTCCAAAAAAATTTTTTGGAAGGAATTTCCAGTTCCCTAGTAGTTCCCTAGTTAGAACAAAACGTATAAACGTTGTAAAAATTACTAAGAAAAAAAAATCAAAAGGTCGGTCAATGCCTAGAAACTTGCAAATTGCTTTTTCAATACCAAAGCGCGCAGCTCGTTTTTAGTCGGATGCAACTTGAGGCAGTCGCTTCACAGCCTTTAACACCAATCGACCATTCCAAGTACAAGCAAGAAACTATCCAACTTTTTTTTACACCAGTTTCAATTTTTATTTCGAATTAGTTTCGGTTAAATTGAAAAAAAAAATAAGACTTAAAAGTTGAAAAAAAGAATGTTTTCTTCTGTTCAGATTATATGAAAACATTTTCAAACTAAAAGACAGTAGTCGAGAAACCATTATTCCCCTCATAGTTCAATTATTCGACTTGAAAGTGAGAACAGAAAATTCCAAAATAAGGAAAATATGAGAAAAAACTGAAAGTTTTATCAAAATATTCGTAAAAGCCAAAAAGGGCAAGACAAGACGAGAATGATGAAAAGACGTGAATATTAGAAATAAGACTCTTAAAAGGCGTGATATTAGATTTAAAGTCCAAGTTTTCAACGTTTTTTGATACTTAAGCACTGTTTAGTGTAGTAGAATTAATAGATATATTTTACAGAAGTACACCTAATGAATATGTTCTGATCAGACGATAAATAAAAAGTTAAAAACACAAAAAAACCATTATCTTTTTCTACAAAGAAGGTCACTATCCTTTACAGATGGGATTTTTCTGAAAATTGGTCAGAACAATCCTCGGAGTATCAGATGAAATTCCTGAAACTCTCAACATACAGACCTTAATCATTTTCGAGAAAGGACGTTTCAAAGTTCAAAAAAGAAAAACCTTAAAATCGCTTAACATAGGCTACCATAGGGCTTCAATAACTAGGAAATAGTGCAGGTTAGGAATTTCATAATTTTCTTTTGGTCTTACATCAAGGAACTTTCGAACCAATTTTTGCGGGAAATTTCGGGAGATAAATGACCTGCCTGGCCTATTCAAAGTTTACAAGAGAAAACTCTCAAAATCAGAAAAATGTGGAAAAAGACCTATGAAATATTCGAAAAAGTCAGGAAGGTCACGAAAAGACGAGATTCATGAGAAAAAGGATGTAGATGGTGTGTGGCAAACCACATCCTTCATACGAGCTCAATTGGATTACACATTAAGGCGAGTGTCGGCTGGAACATCCCCACCCCATATGCATCTTCCTGATTGCGCCACCGCGATCTATTCCAAACCTAGACCCTGACCAGATACAGCTGACCTCTCTTTTTGACGTCCAAACGGGAAAAAAAGAAACTTGAAAGTTTGTATTTATTCTGAGAAATCATGAAGCTTGCTATAGTTATTTGACACACACTCTTTCTCGAGTTGAATACAAATTCCCAAACTTATCAACAAAAAAACAGTAAACTTGAATTAGAATTAATAAAAATAAGCATTCAGGTCAATTTTTCTCATCAGAGACTGCACCCGATTCAAAAGAATCCTTATAAATGGTCATAAGCTCACCAAAGCAGTTTTTCATGCTGATTCCGAATCTATGCTGCAAAAAGTCCAAAAGATCGCTCAAAATTTGAAAAATCTCGACAATCAACTCACCAAAAATGTTTTCATGTTGATTCCAAAACTATACTTCTCAATCTCCGATAAAGCGGGTAAAAATTGAAAAAATAAATTGGAA
This sequence comes from Caenorhabditis auriculariae, assembly GCA_904845305.1. NCBI lineage: Eukaryota > Metazoa > Nematoda > Chromadorea > Rhabditida > Rhabditidae > Caenorhabditis > Caenorhabditis auriculariae. Next base: position 5,530,939 of record CAJGYM010000001.1, on the reverse strand, counting down.
AATAAATAAAAATCTCAAATGCATAAAAAACAAATATGAAAACTTGAAAATGCGTCCGTTTCAACACAAAGTCGCTCTGACTTTCATAAGTTTTTTAAAACCAAAACTCTTAAAAACTTCGAAAAAAGATGGAAATGGAGCCGACGAAAGCGAGAGGTTTTTGGGACAGTTGGTGTGGAAAGAGCCGTTTGGAGTTCTTCTTTCTTTTTCCATTCGCTTTCCGATTTTCCATTGTCGGCGCCCAGAGCAAATCATAAAGGCGTCAAAGCAAACAGCTCTTGGAAAACGCTTGAATGCGATCGGACCACACAAAATGCGCCCAAAAACCGTACCGCCGTTATGCTTTTCGAGAAGAATAAAAAAATGATTCCAAACGCAACTATTTTTATGCTTTTGCTCTTTTGAAAAGTCAAAATTTGATGGGTTTTCGTTCTCAAATAGAAGCCAGAACAACGAGTTATAGCAAAAACTGGCGGAGAAAATTTTATCAAAGACTCGAAGGAAAAAAATTGCAATCCTTAAAAACACTAAAAACGGCTATTCCTTTCGAGACCTTTCGTAATTCCGCCCATGCTCCTTTAAAAATTCGAGGGAGAACTCGGCAGCAAGCTGTATGACTCCTGAACACTGGAAGCTCGGAAAACGTTCAAATATCTCTCTAGAAATCGAATTTTTCTCGACTATTCTCAGAAACTTTTTCCGGGGTCTACTCATTAGGGTGGACTAATTTCCGTTGCTGGTTCTTCTACTGCTCTCTTATTCTGAACTATTTTGATAATTATTTTCTAACAGTATGCAGTGAATAAACCTATTATTATAAACTTATCCATTCAAGCCACTCCGAAAGCGAACAAGCCTTCCCTTTCTGCGCTGGAGTAAGAAGGAGAAGAAAATTATTATTTTTATGATTATGATCTCTCGCAGTCATATTTTTGATTAATATTTATCTTTGAAAGGAAAAAGCCCAGGAATTTTTCTTCAAAAAGTTCAAGGAACTCATTCCAGCATATTTCGGAGTTAAAAAAATAAAACGTAAGAGAAGAAAAAAATGGGTGGCATTTTTTTCGTCGGGAGGACAACCTGAAGAGAGAAAAAGAAGCCATTTATCCGCGACGACCTTTATGTGTTCTTCGGAATTGAATTAAAAGCAAAAAGTGTGAAGAAGAACCGGAAAAATTTTTCCCGAGTGGAAAAAAATTAAAAACTTTACTACTCATTATTATATAAAACTATAAAATGTATTTAAAAAAATACATATGTCTTAAAAATCATTGCTTTGGTTTTTTTGAAAGAGTAGGAAACGGTTTAAAAAGGGGTCTCAAAGCGAAAATCCATTTTTTTCCAGTGTTGTTTTGGGTCCCTCACAGCAGCAAGTGAATTTATTAGACAAACAGAATATTCCAAAAAAATTAAAATAAACTTCTGAAGAAAAATTTCATTTCCTATCTAACAAAGCAAACACTTTCCGACCAAGTGTACCAGTTGGTTTGCTGATAACTGATCATTTTTGTTGTTGAGCTCCGGTTCCAATCTAATATCAATGAGTCATGGGAATATCAGGCAAAACTCGGCAAAAAAAGGATCTCTACAAATCTGCGTGTTTTACGGCCAAAATAACTCCCTTTTTTTTCAAATTTTATGCTCATTGTGATAACTAAGGATAGGAAAAAAAAAGTTTAATTGAGTAATCAACAACAAAAAAACCGTTCTTACGATTAAAAAAAGGCAACTGCGGAATTTTATTGGAACTTTCTTAACAGTATTCGAAAACTTAAATATTTTTAGGACGAAAATCGCATTAAGACAGTTTTTTGGAATTGAAAGAACAAAAAAAAAGGAAAATTTATTTCAAATGCGATTGAAATCCAAAAAAAAATGGAAATAAATGAGTTCATGAAAAGGTAGGAAGGCCTCATCCGGGCTTAAAAGTCAAAACTTTAAAAAAAACCTTTTTTTAAATTTCCTAGGACTTGAATGTGAACTCTGCGGTACTTGGAAACACTTTAGCGATTCCTCAGCTCAATTTTTCTGGGCTCCAAAATCTTCTAACACGTAACATGTGGGAAAAAAGTAAAAAATGTATCCCTTCAGGACCATTTTCTTAAGAACAGTCCTAGATCCTATAATTACCGAATCAAGTCACATCCAATTATAGGTTCTTGGTCTCGACTCGCGCCTATCCATCATCCAACGAAAGAAAAGGGAAAAAATATTATTACAACTGAAACTGTACTAAAAATAGGCCGAAAATCGGCCTTATTCTAAAAAAATTTGTTTCTAAAGGTGCATGGAATAATTTTATGAAGCTCTTGAAGTGAAGGGAGGCTAACAATGTTGATTTCAATTATTTCGCGCCTTTAAACTACTCATCAAAGATTTTCTGACAAACTTATAATATATTGACACTAATGGAATCTTTAAGGGGGTTGATTTTTATGTCGTTGAAATGATTTAATCAGGGACTTGAAGCGAAGAGAGAGCCTCAACATTATATCGCATCATGCTGCGCCTTTAGACAAACCGGCAAGGATTTTCGAACAAAATCTGGGAATATTAAAACAAAAGAATGACGTGTTTAAGTGAGGTTATACGTATCCGGTTCTATGTACTCTGTTGAAATAAATATTCAAATTAATTGAAAAGGAAAAAAGAACGGAGCACGTTACAAAAGGCAAAACTGTTTTCAAAAAAAGTTGCTCCAAACGGTAAAATTTTTATTTTGGAGCACTTCAAGGCATTTTCTCGAAAGACCACACAAAACCAAAACTAGAACCAAAAAATCTTCCAAAAGGTGTCCGATTAAATGCGGGAAAAAGAGGAGTCAAACGGAGGTCATGACGAGAAACGAGACGAAAAAAATAAAGGCAAAAAAGAGGGCAGCCGAACCTCCTCGACCATGTAAAACAGACGACGGCGTCCTTGGCTAATGCGCGACCAAGGGCTGCGCGGAACGCTTTCTTCTAGATTTTCAACTCGATCTCCACGATAAAAAAGACAGAAAGCAGTTAACAGGAGGATTGAAAGGTTCCGAAAGAGAAAATTGAGATTCAAAGTTACTGGAAGTTTTGAGAGCGTAAAATCAAGTCGAGACTTTGAAATGAGTTATTTTTTTACCGATATCTTCAAAATATTCGGAAGCAAACATATTTCTGGAATTCCAACTCGGTCTACACGACAAAAAAAGGCAGAAGATGACAAGAGGATTGAACAAATCCGGTGGGGAATATTGAGAATTCAAGTTGCTGAAATATTAAGAGCTATCATTGATATGTAATTTATAAAAAAAATTTTTATTATATACGCTGGCTTGTGACAACGTAAGTAGCAGAAAAAAAGCAAAAAAATGAACTTTTTCAAAGTTTCTGTTTTTGCCACATCCTTAGGGGCTTTAATAACATCAATTATTTTAATAATTAGCAAGAACAAATATTATACTATGATTTCAATTTCCGTGTGGAAGTATGATAATAAAAAAACACTTTTTAATCATGATATTAAGAAACAGAAAATCGAAAGATCTATTGAAAATCATATTCAAAAAAAGGAGTTATCGCTCGGGAAGATAAAAAGTTTAATGTTGGCAGAAAATGTATTGAAGTCCCAAAAAAGTCTGTCTGACTAGTGAGTCTCAATTTTGTTCCTTTTTCTGATGTAAAATGACGACTTGAGTAATTTTACTTAAAATTAAGGTTAGGCGCAGACTTGTTTTGCGCCATTTGGGTTTAGGATGAGTTCGAAAAAAAAATGAGCGTTATGGTTAAATTTTACGTTTTTCTAGTTGAAAAAAATACTTTAAGACATAAAGAAGAGCCTTTTTAGGCAAAATTCTCAAATAAAACTCGGTTACTCTCACAAGAAAACTGCTCAAAAAAGGAATCGAACGTCAGAGCTGCGAACCTATCCGAATGAACCTTGAAATGGGAAAGAAGAGTCCGGAGGCCCTCTATTTACCCGCTCCTGCAGTGGCAATTCATCACATTCGCTAAAATGAGAGCTTAAAGAAGAGGCTTCAACGTTTTTTTTTTCTCAAATTGGGATGCTCTTGCTAAACAAAATAACTTTTGTAGGAAGTTCAAGTTTCAAAATTTTACAGACCGAAAAAGCAATTGTACTTGAAAAATTAATAATTATTTTTCCTAGTAAAATTCATGGTGAAAAGTAAAATTTCATAAACTGATTATCCGAACAGGTTCAATTTTTAAAAACTGAGAAGGAACTATATAAGAAACTAAATGAAAGAACTAACTTATATGGAACAAATAAAAAAATAAGATTATTTTTCTCACTAAAAAAAATTTTTTTCGTTTTTCAAACTCAACGGCAGACCCTATCAAAAAGATTTAACTTCCGACGCTTCATAGAAATCCAAAAAAATGAATAAAAATAATAATAAAAAAAGAAAAGAAAAGCAGGGAGAAAGAAACCAGGATTGTTTGAAAAGCGAGATTTTTGGCAAAATGCCCCGTTGATTCGCTAGTGCGCACTTTCCTTTTTCCTTGCAAAAATTTTTTTCCAAGATTTCAAAAATACTTTCTTCAATCTTTTTTTCAAAAATTTTTCTTAACAATTCTTTTTCCAGATTACGAAATGGAAGAAGTAAGCCTAGTAGTTGGGAGCAGTTTCAACTGTGTGAAATGTGATCAACCGGCCCAATATTCTGGTAATTATTAATTTAAAAAAAGTCTCAAGGCTTTTTTTAGGAAATGACTTGAAAAGAACGTATTATTGCAAGGAATGTTTTTTTGCAAATGGTCAGAAATAAGTTTCGAACCGCATTAAGCAAGAGAAAAAGTGTTCCGGGTTGGTTTTTTTATTTCTAAATGAATGTAACACAGTTTCTATAATTTTTAAGGACGCGGATTCACGAAAAGCTCTGATTGTGTACGATGGAATGTCCTCTGCGTCATTTTTTTATTGAATCAAGTCGGCGAAGCGCTACGTCAAGTTCATTTCAAAAGGCTGATGATCGAGCCAACAGTCAGTTTTTGGAAAATTTTTCTCTAGGAAATGAACTTTCTTTGAGATTTTGGTTCTTGTTTCCGTGTCTAGTTCCGAAGAAATCAACAAAGTTATCGAGAAAGTTGATAAATTGAAACTTCTTCTACCAGAAAATATAAAGTGAGAATTCGAATCGAAAAAAAAGATTTCCAAGTAAAATTTTCAGTTGGGCAATCGCTCACGTGGCTTCCTACCTATTGGACGATTTTCGGCCGAGTTTAAGTGATTTTTCCGGGAAATTGCTATGGAACTGAGAAGGTTCCGAATTTTTTCACAGTTAAAAATTCTAGCTGAAGGTTTTTTATAGGGTAACTTTTTATGAAAAAAATTCGAGATTCCAGTTTTTTTGTATAATTTTTTTGATTATGAAAAAAACCTTCAAAAAAACTCTAGAACAGAGTTTTTGAAGAGAATATCCATTTTTTCACATTCTCAAAATTGAAATTTTTTTGAAAAAAAGCATTGATTTTTTTCACTTTTTTTGTCATACTTTTTGTCAGGCTTTTTGAAAAAAATGACTTGAAATTTTTCGCTTAAAAATTTTTTCCACAATCAGGTTGATCAACTCGACGAAATGCTATCGTCTTGTAATTCCACCACTTATCGCACCGAATTGTTGAGGATTTTCAAGGAATTATGCCTAAAGAGGATAGCCAATGAATTGGGGCTGAATAAGGTATTTTTATTCTCAAAATTTCCAAATTTTCCCTTAAAAAAATTTAGATAATGTTACCGGACGATTCAGACGATCTTGGCCGCTTGGCCTTGTCCCAACTTTGTTTAGGACGAGGTTTTTTTTGTTGTTTTATACGAAAAATCGGACGTTTCTGGGTCATTCAAGTGATCTCAGTGCCGCTGAAGTGACCACTACAAATGCTCAGAAACGTCCGGTTTGTTTACGAATGTCGAAGTAGAGGACAAAAATTGCTTCCCATAGAGAAATAATTCAGGTGTTCCCTGTAGGGGTTTAGGGTGTGACCCGTGAACCTCGAAAACCTCGAAAACCTATATGGTCTTTTAATTTTTTGGTCAAGTTAAAAATGAAAAAACAATGCAAGTAACGCTGATTTATTGAGTTTTTCGCATGTGAATGCTTCTTCCCACAGAGTTCATAACAATCAATAATCGACTAGCATGCCCTATAGGGGCCACTTTTGCTAGCTTTAGTGGCCCCTAGATGAGAACCTTCAAGGGCCTCTAATATTGCCCCTATAGGGATCTCTCTGTAGTTCCTAAGGGCGTTATCGAAGACCAAGACCTGGAAAAGAGTAACTTTCAACAATTTTCAGGAGGAGCCGTCTCAAACTTGACCGGAGTTTTGGACAAACGGAAAAATGTCGTTTTTGTGAGGCCGATCCGCGAAATTTCCAAGGCCGAAATCGGAATCTTCAACCACTTATCCGGTTTCGATAATGATTGTGTTCATTTGGAACATGAGGTTTGAAATTTCGCGTTTTTTTCCTCGTACTTTTCCAGAACTTTAAAAAGTATTTGAAATTTTACTTCAAAAATATCGTTTCGGAAGTTTCTAAAGAATCAAAAATAACATTGAAAATGGTTTTTTTTACTTCCAAAACTTCATGAAATTTTTGATATTCTCGTTAAAAATTCAGAAAATAACTTTTAGATTGAAAAACCGTCAAAATCTTCAGAATATCTCCAAAAATCCCTCAAAATTTCAAGCACATCTTAAGAAACACCTCGAACTTTTCAGAAAATCTTCAAAAACTCGGTCCAATCCCTCACCGACGGATTCGTCGGGACTCTTTTCAATGAAGGATTCAAGGTTTTCTCAAATCTTTCGAACTGAAGAATTGTGTATGTTTCAGTCGACAATCACTACGGTTCTAAGTACGACCGGAAAAATTCACGGGGCCGAGGAAGGAAATACGACGGATAGGTGTCGTTTTTGTGATATCGAATTGGTTCCAAATGGAGATTTATTGTGTCCAACTTGTATTGCATTGAATGATTCGTGTAATTTCGATATTTTGAAGCTTTGTCCTTCTTGAAAATAATTTGAATTTAGAAAGAATTTTTTTCCGTTTTTTTCCTGTATTTTTTTGAAAAATTTTTCCAAGTTCAACAACTTTTTTTAAAGTTTTTTTAAGGCTCAGGATATCTAAAAATATTTTTTTGAAAAAAAGCCTATAACTTCAGAATTTTTTTCAAATTTCGCCTATACCCCTTTAAAAACCACACCAATGCTCTTAAACGATTTTTGTGTCTAATTTTTGATTTTCAATGTGTCAGTGTCTTTTCCCGGTTGAATCGCCTTGTTATTCTTGTTGTTGTTTTTTTTATTAATCTAATTTTGTTGAACAAATTCTCGTTGCTTATATTGTTAAGAATATCTATAAATAAATATTGAAAAAAGGTCAAAAGCACAAAAACGTGGTTCAAATTTTTGACAAAAAGATTCCCTAGGTATTAGTTTCAAACAAGCTTATTATAAACTCAGATGCTCACAAATTTCCAAAAAGAGAAAATCGCAAGAATTCCTGATGACAGCTCCGAGGACAAACATTGGCCGAAAGGCTCGGAATGTCTTCGATCGCCTAGATCTCATGGGTCTCCGCAATTTCGTCCTCAAGCTCATTTCGGGAAGAGGTAAGACTTCTACTTGAATTGAGAATAGGTCATTTTGAGAACATTCCCCGGAAGGCGATTGGGTCGAAGGCCTCCAGGTCGACCATTTTGAGCCCTACACCGCCGGACAAGTCACCAAACACTTCACTGCGACGGTAAAGCTCATTCCGGGACAGCTTCTCACAATTTTTGTTTTCTTCCTAGCCACAGAACCATACATGGACTTCCTTCTAAACGCGCTACTGTGTCTTTGCATGCCCTTATAATACCGGGAAAGTTTTTAGTGGACATTTCAGTGATTTCAACGTTTCAGTGACCACTATAGTGGTCCTATTAGTGGCCTTTTAAGTGGATGAAATTCAGTCGCCACAAGTCTAAGTGGCACTCAGAGACCACTAAGAATTTTAGAGGCTTCTATAGAGGTAGTCTTAGTAGCCATCTTAGTGTCCTCTCCAAGTAGTCCTTGAGGGACCTTTTAATAATCAAGTAAAGTTTTTTTCACGGCGTAAAAATTATTTTAGGCCAAATAAAAGGCGCAGAGGAGGGAAGCTTCACGGTAGGGTACTGTAGCCATCGAAAAAAGGTCCTGACAGGATAAAAAGAAACAGTCTCTGGTTGATGGAGAGGGCAGACAGACCATACCACCCTTGTGTCCCTAGTTACTCGTAAATCGACTACAAAATTTGAACAGCAATCTTCATTTTTTTTTTCTCAGGTCGCCGACGAAATAACCGTCCCTAGAGGGACCACTATCAAAGCACTCTACCGTGAAGAGCAATGGATTTACGTTCAAGCTTCTGATGGCCGGCGAGGATTCGTTCCACAATCTCATTGCAAACTTCGAGTTCAACGTAAGTGATCACTCAAGGAATTAAGTGCTTCAAAACGTATTGTTTGCCTGTTAAAAGGCGACAAATTTTCTGTAAAAAAAAACTTCGGGTCCACTTTAAGGGGTCACTTGAGGATTTTAGTGATCAAAACTTCTTACTGGACTGTTCACAGGCGCAAAGTTTTTTTTATTCGAAAAAACAGCTTTTTACCTCAAAATCTCTATCAAATGCTAATTGAGAACTACAGTAAGAATTTCTGAGAATTATAAATATCAACACCGTTAAATAACTGATATATGTTTTCAAGAAGGCCCAAGACCTCGTCGAGACGTCGCCACCATACAACGGAAACGTATAAAGGAAGCTTCCAATAATTCTACAGTTTGAAAAAATCATTTTTTTTCAAGTCATCTATCAATAATATTCAGCTTCGACGTCCGCTATCCCAAAATAACATTGAGAAGGTCGAAAAAAGATGGGAAAAGTCGAATTTGGAGCGATTTCTCGACAGTTTGCCGGTGAAAAAAGAGGAGGGAGAACTTTTTGTAACGGTAAGAGTTTCATTGAAGGAATTTTCGAACAAAAGATCGGTAAACTGTTTAGAAAAGGTTTTGAAGGGAACATCAATAAAAAAATTTAACGCAAGAACAAAAATAATCTAAAAAAAGCTTCAAAAAAATTCTAATTTTTTTCTTCAAGTTATCTAATAAATCTGAAAACAGGTACAAAAAAATTTTAAAAAAATCAGAAAAAAAGGGGCTATTTTAACGACAAATCCCAGAAAAATTACCATGAAAAAGAAAGTGATGAAGTTTTTTTCGATTTTTCTAATTAAGAATAAAAAAATTCTATTTTTTCTAAAAGACCGAATTTTACAGAAACCAGAAGCCAAAACTATCGTAATCTACTCTTTCAATGGTCAAAAGACGGATGATCTTTCAGTTGAAGCAGGAGAGTCGGTTAGTTATTTATTTATTTTCGAAGTCTGTTCGAACTTCGAATGTCATGACATCATTCGGAAAGGCTCTGCGGATAGCTCGCTCTCTGATTGGTCTATCGCGGCATAAGGGGCGGAGCTTGAGCGACGACTCGAAATTCCAAATCTGACTGATTTTCTTGAACTCTTCTCAGGTCACCGTCCTGAATACAACGGATCCAGATTGGACCTACGTTTCCAATATTCACAATGATCAAGGGTTCGTACCATCGACTTTTTTGGAATGTGCTTCTGACGAGCAACGGCATGGAAAAGGGCAGAACAGGTGGAGAATCGAAAATTCCTCCTTTCTATCTTATTTAATAAATTATCTCTCACAAAACCACTTTTCTCGTTTCCAGAAAACGCGGAATAAAGACAAATCAGTGATTTAGAAACGCTAGAAAACTCATCTGAATCAAGTAATTTGGAATCTAACTTCGTACAAAGCTGAATATAGAAACATAAGAGGAAAATGGAATCAGTCTCTCTAGAAATCTTGACCTTCTTTAACTGCGCGAAAATGAACGATTCGAGTCAATTTCAATTTATCAAAACTCCTTTCAACAGCTGTACTGAACGAAACTGTTTTGGTAAATAATGAATCGAAAAATCCAAAAATGTAAAAAAAAATTAAATCACTCCCTCTAGAAATCTAAACCCTCTCTTTCTCTAATCGAGCCCTTGAGTATTCTTTTCAGTGAGCCTAAAATTGGCTAAGTTAAGCTGGGTAGAAGTTTCAGAGAGAAATAGGAAAAAGTCGAAGTTATTCTTTCAGTGTTACGCTCATTAAGTTGTTGCGAAGGAACTATAGTTTCAAGTGAGAATCTCTAGGCCCTCTCTTTCTCTCAACATTCAAGTATTCCTTTTAGTGAAAGGTGTCTCCTAAAAGCATAGAAAACATTTTCCCAGTGCGATATTTCAACCATCAAACAGTTATTTTTGCTTTGATGTTTTAAATTTCTGGACAGAAAAAAGAAACTAAACCGGAAACGTTTCCAGAAAGGCAGAAGAAGAGGACGTCGATTTATTGGTGGTCGAAGATCATCCAGGTAGATCGGCCGTTGATTTGACAGTGGCGCCTGGAGAATGGATCCGAGAACTTTCTCCACAGGTTTGACGTCACTTTTGAAATATACGGAAGTGATTGGAAATGTTATGACGTCATTGAAAAAGAAGAATTTGGCCGTTTAAAGGTCCTTTGTAATGGTAACGTTGTGAAGTGATGCTTGATTTTTCCGTTTTGTTGAAATAATTATTTGAGAAATAAATAAGTACTCTTCGTCCAATAAGAATAGGGCCGCCCTCGATTTGAAATTTTTCGGTGAATCTAGAAAAGATATCGAAAACCTGTGAGAGTTTCATCATCCTAGAAGTTTCCTCACTTGTAAGCCATCCAAAAATCGGGTTTTTAGCCTTCCAATAAGGATAGAAGCACCTGAAAAATTTTGACCTTTTTTTGAACAATTTTTTTCTCTTTTTCTCCTGTTTTATCAGCGAGTTTTTTTCTTATTTATACCATTTGCGCCTTAGTCTGAACGTTTTGCGCTTCAAACCTTCCATTTCCGAAAAATTATTTTTTTCATTTTTTTCTAAAACTTAATTTTTTTCAATTTTTTTCAATTTTTTTAGCAATATTAAAAAAATTTAGAAAAAAAAATTTTTTTCTTACTTCCTTATTTATTCAACAAAACGTTTTTTTCAGCTTTTTCCTGAAAATCTTCGTTTTTCTAAATATTTCAAATTTTTAAAGGTCGACGGATGGATGTGGGCCAAGCGTTGCGGCGACGGAAAGGAAGGATTTGTACCGGCGAAATTTGCCATTCTCGCCACGGATCTTTGAAAAAAATAACTTATATTTATCAAAAGCTCGGAGAAAATTCGAAATAAAAAAATGATACAGGAGAAAAAAATACAAAATAATGATATTAAAAAAATACCCTGGGGCAAGTCGTGAATAAGATAGTGGAAATCAGATCAGAGAGTCAGTTGGAAATCGTCCTAATATAAATAATAATGAACAAGGTAATAATTAGATAGAACTAGAAGAATCGATGTTGAGCGTAGGAAAATCGGGTGCTTTTTGATGGTAAATCGTCCTCGTGCAGGTTTTTGTCTGGAAATTATTTTTCGGTTTTTAGGCGATTTTCAAGCCAAATTTGAAATTATCTCTGAATCTCCAAAGTTTAGTTATGTTTTTCACTCTCTGACCTCTATTTTGAGTTTCGCGGAGTCAATTTAAAAACGTCAATTTGATGCGAGACCGTTTTTCATTTTCTCAGTGCATTTCCTTTTCTCGTTCATAATTTATCAACGTTTTGACTCCTCAGTTCCTTGCTCACCTTTTAAGCTGTTCAGCCTCAAGAACAGGGTGACAGCCACTGCGAGAAGAGCGGCACAAAGGGCGCCCAAACCTCCGAAAATGGCCACCAGACTGCCGCGGGAAATCGTGCAGTTCTCCTCCTCGTTTTGAGATTCTTCAAGTTTTTATTCACACCTTTTCGATAAATCTCCACACCTGCTCCAGTGGGTTTGACCTCAAGTGGAGGCTCTTCATCCAGGTCGAAAATCATCAGCTGGCCGGCGATCATTGGCTTGTCTCCAATAACAGGCGGTCGAACTCCCAAAGGCCTCTGTCTCAAGGGCACATCTTCATCGACGAAGTCCCGTCGACGAGTTGAGGTCCAGTCGACCTGAGGAAAATAATGCCTTCGAAAAGAAAAATAAAACATTTCTGGTTCAAAGCGACGTCAGATTTAACTGAAATTCACATCTTAGCTGATCTTTCTCTCTGGAATCAATATAATTTCAGAAAAAAAGCTTTTTTTCGAACTAAAAAAATCATTTAGAATCGTTTTTTTAGACTATTAAAAAAAGCTTTAAAAACATCCTGTTAATAGGGGGGAAAAAAAAGTTTAAATTAATTTTTTTGAAATTGATCGACTCGGAACTTCAAATCTTTCTACTCCAGATTTTCGAAAAAAAAAGAACGATTTTTCAAACTCGCGAGAAAATCTCAGTTACTTTCGTTTTCTTTCTCGATGAACGTAGAAGCGCCCTATAGGGGTAAAGAGGGAAAAAATTCCTGAAGGGGACTGAAAATAGGTAAAATTTAGGGAGCTTATGCAGTTAAGGCCCCCTTATGAAGGGCCTTAACTGGGTAGTTTAGGGGTCACTGACTGAAACCCCTATAGTACCCCGTTTCGCAAGCTTAAGTGACCCCTCGAGGGCTCAACTTTTTTATCTTCCTTTTTCCAGACTTACCTGAATCTGATCGATCTTATCGCCGGTCCTCAAATCTCCAGCCTTCAATTCTCGCTGATTTCTTCCTTTTTGCTTTTTCTTCTTGTTGCTCTTTGTTTTATTCTTCGCCTTTCCGACCTAAAACTTTCCACTTTGTTCTTTTTTGACCTTTTTTCAATATTCTCACCTCATTCTGTTTCATCATCCGGTCGAATTCAGCGATCAGAGCCTTCGGATTATCCACGGAATCTCTAAAAATCACCCCATCTTCTTTCAAACCTTTTCTGCATCCCACCTCAACATTTTCTGAATACTGTCGCTGCTCAAATCATCTGGTAAATTCGCTAATAAATCGGTCAGATTTGGCGGGATCGTCACTTCATCGTAGTCATTGTAATCGCCTACATTTCGAGAGTTTTTGTACTTTTTCCGAATATATTTCTGACTTTTTCCGATTTTTTTGCTCTTCGGCTCTGCGGTCGTCGATTCCAAACCAGCCAAATCGTCTTCTGTGTCGAAAGTTTGAGAAACTGACTCGGAAGTCTGAAAATACGACTCTTTCAAATTTTAGTCAGTTTTTAAGTCGTTTCGAGTGTCTGCGTCTCTCTGTTCCCTCACCGGGGAGGTCAAAGAACTACGAAAATAGCACGTCAACATGAGAGGGCCGTCTAAAGATGAGGAGAGTGCAGAGAAAACAGCAGTTTCAAGTCGCGGAAAATGGAGTATACCAGATTCAACTTTTTTTATTCGAAAAACTCTCTGTTTCGAAAGCTTCTCAACGCACTTACCGTGGTGGTTTTGACCTTGTGGTCATCATGATCATTGGCGCTGATACTGTTGGAATCGGGATTCAAGCCCGGGCCAAAAACGGTGACCGCTTCCGGCTGAGATTCATAATCCACCGGCTTGTTCGAGTACGAATGCGTTTCAGGACTAAAAAAGAACTTTTTCAAAGTTATTTTTACTAAGGCTGAAATCCGCAGTTCTAATAAGTTTCAATAAAGCTTGCTCTGTTGAAATGAGCATAGAAAACTTTTTAACAAGGAATTATTCGTGAATGCTTTTTTAAGGGCTAAATTTCAGAAATCTTGCACTTTCAAAATTCTTTCCGCCGGATTTTTTCATTTCATTATCCCTCTACCATCATTCTTCTTAGCACTCTTCTATTCGAAAATTTCCAGCTTTTTCGAATTTTTTCGACGATCCATTAAACCTTCTTTTACCTGTGGAATTTGGCTTCTTTCCTGTTATCGTAGTCATAATCCGAAGTTGTAGTTGTTCTCCTTGGGGCTGTTGTTGTTCTAGAACATTTTTTGTTCATTTCGAGGCAAAACAATTCGAAAAATCACTTCTGTCTGCTGGGCCGATCCACATTGTTATCATAATCGTAATCGTGGGCCGCAGAAACGGTTGTCTGTCTCTGGGAGCCTTTTTGACGGCTAAAATCCTTTTTTAAGTTTTTCTTAGCGATTTTTGATGTACCTTGGAGGTGATTCACGATCACGGTCGTGATCTCTATCGTGATAATCTTCATTTCCATCAGAATTCGTTGGAAATGAAGCAGAAGAGGAAGAAGAGCCAGAACTTGCCGTGGAGACGGATCCACAAGTTGGTGGCTATAAATTTCTTCCTACTTTCATATATATATATATATAGCATGGAAAAGATCAAAAAAATCCCTGTCAAAATGTTGAAAGTCTAAAAAAAGATCTAGTATACTTCAGAGTTAAATATGATTCTAAAATATAGTTTCGAAAATTGACCGTTCGACCGACCGTTCGACCAATATTTTTTCAACATGTCATAATAAATGGTCATTGGTCGAACGGTTGGAGTTTCAACATTTCAACATGTCACTTCAGAATGACATGTTGGTTTTTGACCGTTCGAAATGTCACTCTGAAATTGGTCGGTCATTTTTCGAACGTTCGAAATGTCACTTCGAAATTGGTCGGTCAGTTTTCGAACGTTCGAAATGTCACTTCGAAAATGGTCGGTCAGTTTTCGACCGTTCGAAATGTCACTCTGAAAATGGTCGGTCATTTTTCGAACGTTCGAAATGTCACTTCGAAAATGGTCGGTCAGTTTTTGACCGTTCGAAATGTCACTCTCAAAATGGTCGGTCATTTTTTTAACGTTCAAAATGTTACTCTTGAATTGGTTGGTCATTTTTCGACCGTTCGAAATGCCTATTCGAAAATTTTCTCTTACGCTGGAAGTGAGGGCTCGTGCGCGAGACACATTCCTTCTTACTGCGTTCCAGTCTTTCACGTGCAAACTTTGAGCCGTCATAATTTGACTACGAGGCAAAAGGCGAGATATTTTATTTTTGATTTGGAATCAGCATGCCTTAAAGTACACCCCTGCGAAGTTTCATCAAAAGTTCAACCGGGGGATAAAAACAGTTTCCTTGTCAGAGTAACTAGGAGCTTATTCATTATCACGAAGCACGCGGAGTTTTCTCAAAATTCCATTCTTTTCGCAAACGTTGATTCAATTTATTTCATTTCAGACATTTCTAACTTTTTTCAGTCAAATTTCGATCGTTTGAAACGCCATTTCAAAATTGGTCGTTCATTTTTTGACCGTTCAAAATGTCACTCTTAAAATGGTCGGTCATTTTTTGACCGTTCGAAATGTCACTCTGAAAATGGTTGGTCATTTTTCGAACGTTCGAAATGTCACTTCAAAAATGGTCGGTCATTTTTTGACCGTTCGAAATGTCACTCTGAAAATGGTCGGTCATTTTTTGACCGTTCGAAATGTCACTCTGAAAATGGTCGGTCATTTTTCGAACGTTCGAAATGTCACTTCGAAAATGGTCGGTCGGTTTCGTAAATTTCAGAAATTGGTCGGTCAAACGAACGGTCAGAAAAATGACATGTTATAACCGTTCGAAAAACTGAACGGTCATATCAGTTGAACGGTCTAACTGGTCGAACGGTCGAATTTTAGAACACTATTCTAAAATCGAATCTTCGTCTCGAGACCTTGATCTCAATGCTCCAACGAATGATATGGTTAATCGTTAATTCACTTTCATTTCATATTCTTACAACACAACAAATAAGAACACAAAATAGAGTAGCGGTTTTTTGCAGCCAACTTGACATTCAGAACCTTTCTCTTACTTTAGCTATCGCAAGTCGTTTTAGGTCGGTTGCAAGTCAATTCAGACATTCTAAATGAGACGATGGGGTTGTGATTACTCAAAAAATTACAGAATGGTACTAACCGTTTTGATCCTAATTTCGTTCATTTCCACTACACTTTTGAAATTCCAGAAGTACTGTAAAATCCTACCGTAATCCCATCGCACATCCCATGCTTCTTCATACACATCTGCACCTGGCAGAAGAACCATACCCCTGGTTTGTCTGCGAATTTGAAGACCTAAAAGTTGAAAATTACAAGAATTTGTCTGAAACCTGAAGAAATACCGATGATTCAGCGTAGGCCCGTTGTAAATCCGACGAATATCTGATTCCGGTGATTAAAATCGGATCCAAGGGACAGCTGAGATTTCATTTGGGGAAACATGAGAGTAACGTTTCAGAAATACCCTTTATCATCGATGACGTCGGCCTTCTTGCCGAATCCGTCAGTTACGTAGCAATTATTGATGAGAACCCCGTACATTTCTAAGAATTTCAAAATTATAAATCTTCGCTCGGATGTTCAGAGGAGCTTTTAAAGAGTTCAATGAAGCCCTGGAAATGAAGAGCCGTTTTCAGTGTTGTGAAAGACTTCTGCATCTTACTGAGAAGAAGTGGTCCTTGTAGGGAGCTTAATAGGGACCCTTTGAGGCACCCCTACGCTTTCTAACAAAGATCGTGAAATTGCCCCTATAATGGTCCCAAAAACAACGAAACCCTATAGGGACCACTCAAAAATTTTTGAAAGACTTTGGCGGACACTATGATGTCCCCTTTCTGAAAGCGTTACTTTGAAACTTAGAAAATCTGCATGAAACTTTTATTAATTGAAAAATGAGCGAATAAAGGCTTATCTATCCTTCTGAAAATTTCAAGTGATAAAATTTACAAGAAAAACGTTTTCTGAATAACCAAGGTAAAAAATTAAATAATTTCTGTAATGATCGTCCGTACTCTTAAGGGACTACTTTGATCCAATCCGCCGCGTTTACTTAACCTTCAAGTTATTTACTTTACCAGTTCTTTTTGATCAAATGCTCCACCACGCAATTATTAGAAATAATATTTTTTCATTTTCGTGAGCGCTGTGTTGAGAAACTGACGATCATTGCAATGCCACTGATGGAGGACTTTGTCCCCGACTCTGGCGAACTGAATCGGAGGACCGGCGGGTCTTCCGGCGTCGATATTGTCGATGGAAGACAGGTGAATCGAGTAGGAACACCCGGGAATCCCGTGGCGGGCCTCGACTTCCGTCGTCGGGATCATGCTGAAAACTTTGGTGGCCACTTAAGAGGTTTCTCAAGGACTACTTGGTGAGCGCACTGAAAATTTCTCAGTGCTGAATACAAAAATGAAGCAAAAGAAAAAAACAAATAACTATCCGATTTTTTTTTTACGTTTTTGGGTTTTTGAATGTCTAGAAGTAAATTCGAATAATTAGAGTTCCTTTCGATAGCATTTGGGAGCATATCAACTTCAACTACTTTTTTTCATTGAAAAAAATAATTAGCGTTAAAAAAAATTTTTCTGTTTTTTTAGTCACTCCTCTTGATAAAAAAACCTGTATCCCAAAATATCCCGAAAAAGGCCCCATTTTCATTTTTACTCAAAAAAAATCCGGTTTAACTGGACGTTTCAAATGTCGGAAATTTTCACTCCGCCCAATTAGGTCAGAAAAACCGCGCCAGCTAGCTGGCCAGACGGTTTGAGCAATTATAAACGGGGCAAAAAAAGGAAGAATTTTTCGTATGGCCGAGGAAATTATTGGAGCCCTTGAATGGACAGCCGTACTTTTGCCTTCCGACTCGAGTGCACCGGTTTTTTTTTCGATTTGTATGATTCATGATTTTTTTAGACTTTTAAAGGAAACATTAAACAATTGTAAGAGGTGAACGAAATCAAAGCAGAAATTTAAAAATTCTAGTTGATTTAGTAAGAGGAGAGGGCAGAGAATCGAAAGTGCTTTAACTTCTCTGTCGTCTCTTCAGGCCATTGCTTTATTACTTTTTTTCCTAAATGATTAAAGAAAAAAATAGAAAAAAATATTATTTACATTCTTGAATTTTGAGTTTATATGAAATATTTGAGAAGAAAAATTCGGTTCAATATTTTTTTCATAATTTATTATTATAACTTGAGAAAAAAAGCCGATAGGTGAATTTATTTGAAAAAAATATTAGCTAAATTTCACGATTTAGGAATTTAAAAAGCCCTAAAAATGCTTTTGAAGTTGAGGATATTTCTTTTTTTTGAAAGAGATATCAGCTTGAAAAAAACTATTTTTAATCTCAGGTTCAATCGAAATTCAATGAAATTAACGATGAAATTAACGCAGTCCACATAAGATTCAAAACAAGGAAAAAAAAAATCGATTCTACATTTTCACACTAAATCTTTTCAAAAACGTAAAAATTTTCATGGAATAATTTTCAGTCAGAATTAGCTTTTTTTCACTTTAAATTCTAAGTTTTACAAAAAAAAACGAACCTAACACCGAGTTCCGCCGTCAATCCTTTACTAGCCTCCTCAAAGAAGCATTTAACATGAAAAGCTTGATCGACTTTTGTGATGAATAACTGAAAAATTAGTAAAATCGATACTAAATAGAAATCTAAACTCTGAAAAACTGAACTTCATGAATTATATGAAAATTTACCGGATGAAATGAAACGACCACCGTGATGCCGTAGTACATGCCGCGTGGATCGACCTGAAATTGTTTTTTTTCAACTTTTTCGGATTTTTTTTTAATAATTCGAATTAAACTACGCCCTACCGATCTTAAGCTTTTCATGCCACAAGCCCCGAATTTCAGATCGAAATGCGGCTTGTTGGTTCGATCCCTTGCGAAATCGTCTTTGAAGCATTCTTCTAACTCGCTTCGGCCTTTGGCATATATTCTTCCTGAATATTGACTTTTAAGTATCTTATTTTCAAACAGAAAAAAAAAGATGAATCCAGGAGCGCGTTATTTCAGCAAATCGATTCATTTTTTCATGAATTCTCTCAGTAAGAATAATGAAAAACAGCTTTGTCTGTACAGATCATTATCTGAAAAAAATATTATGAAAAAAATTATGAAAAAAACAACAATTAATAAATTTGAATAAATTTTTAAAAAGGAGAAGAAAAAAACAGAATTTTTTTGGAATTTTTGCTCTCTGGAGCAACCTTGCCGCCATTCCTTTTTATGTATGCGATTTTTTCAGTTTTTTTCTTTCTAATTTTTTTTTTTGAAAAAGTCATCAATTCAGCTTGCTAGCAGGTTCTTGAAAAAAATTTTCGAATGAAAAAAACTGTAAAGTGAAGTTTATCCTGATAAATCATTTTTTTATAAAAAAAGAATTTCCCAAGATATTGTTTTGCCTTTCAAAAAGTCTATTCAAAAAAACAGACCAGCGAAAGGCTTTGCGAGTTTTGACCCAAACTCGAATTTCGTCCTCCAAACATTCAATGTCTGGGTCGCCTACGATGTCGTTGTCGATGCTGATGGCGTTGGCGAATAAATAGTTCTGAAAAATGTCTTGATAGTAAAATTCGTATGTCTTTTTTTTTTTTATCAAACTCCCAAGTTTAACCGGAAATCATTAAATTCAATTTCTTACCGCCCAAGCGATGATTAAGATTTTGAGCCACCTCATCGGTCGGCGGACACGTTGGCGTTCTTCGCTGCTTCTCTAATCTTGTTTCTGAATTTCTCGAAGGTTTTTAAATATAATTTGTTATTCAAATAAAAATAAATATCATGCAAAGAAAACGGCGGTGAAGCATTTTTAATTGCGATTTAGAGCCTGTTTTTTTCAAGTTGATATAAAAAAATTCAATGTATTATTTCCGCTCTAAAATCTATGATAGGGAGAAGATCTAGTGAGTGGAAATTAATACTTGAAGCTCATTTGAAACGAATCAAGCAGAGATTTTTTTATAAAAAAATTAGCATGGAGGGTGAAACAACAGCTTGGAGGGGAAACGAAGAAATGAGTTAAGTTATTTATTTCTAAAAGAGATTCTGAGTTCGACGATGAAAAATCGCTTGACGAATGAAAAGAAAAGATGGAATTGAAAAAAAAACTTTATCGCTTTACTTAAGCATTTTAAAATGAATTAAGAAATTAGGAAATTGTAGAAGAAAATTCAGATTCTGAAGTTTCAGAGGTGTCAAATTAGACTTTAGATTTAATTAAGATTTTAGAGAAATGAAGAATGAAAATGGAAAAAAAACACAAAGTCGGTTTACAAACAAAAACAGATCCCAACTTTTTGAAGACAAGTTTTTTTGTTTACAGAATTGAAGTGGAAACTCGGAAAAAGTTCGAAGAAACGTCACCTAAGAACCTCCTAGAAGCTGGTCCTAGCGGAGGAAGTGCAATCAAATTATTATTACTGCTGGTCAGGGCAGGCAGGCCCGAAATTGTCCAGCGGCGTCGCCGGCCGCTACCGTAATTGCCCTGCCGCGCCTCGAGACAGATTCTGGATTTCTGGCTTCTACTCCCGGATCGGCGTGACTCTTCGGGAACGTGCCGACCGGTATCTCTGGCGACCGTTTCCATCTTTTGGAAGTTTGCGAGTCGTTAAGAAGTTAGGGGGGGGCTTTTTGATTTATTAAGAGCGATTTGAGAGAAAGATTCGCAGATGGAATGGCTCAGAGCTTCGATTCAAGGTCGGAAACGATTTCAAAACCAGAGTTTTGTTCTAATATTTGCCGATGCCCGAACGCGCAAATCGTTTTGAGTCTGGCACACTACAGTCGATAGGGGTCAGCCTATTCCACGTACGACCAACTTCGAAAGAAGAACAAGTCAAACAGTGAGGAGAGTGGAAGAAAAAAAGTTATAACATTTCACTAAAAAAATAATGGTGTCAACCCAAATTTTTGGTTTAAAAAGTTCAAAAATAAGACTCAAAATGTTTCAAAAGTTTCAAACTTTGTGAGCGTCAAGGATGTTCATATTATTTTTCCCCCTGTTTTTTTCATTTTCTTAAAAATTTTTTATTTATACCTTCAATGAACTGGCCTATGCTCGTCCAAACAGTCACTCAAGATTTTTTTTTTAAAATCAGATTAGAGTAATAAAAAAAGGTTTGATAGCGGCACAAGTCTGAAGAGTTCGGCTTAACCTTCTGAAAAAATTTTTGGGGCCTCGAAAGATCAATATGAGGCAAAAAAAAAAACGATTTCAGAACAGTTAGGCCTCTAATAAACTCATAAAAACGGCTAAGAAACTGAAAAAAAAGTGGTGAGAAGCAGCAAAAGTTGGGAGTCGGTCAGTGAAAACGGCGGAGGTCGTCGAGGCGACCGGTAATTGGCGACTTGTTCCTGGGCGAAAATCCACGGCGAAAGTGAGTAGGAGGTCAGAGGACCCGTACCTTCATTATCCACTTCAAAAATTCTTTACTTTCATTGGCGGACGTTTTCCAGAATAACCGGAAAATTTCGAAAGAATCCAAAGTTATGAAACAGTGAATGGAAAAATTGGCAGAGCTTTCAAAAGCTTCCATGAAAACAAATGGTGATTTTAGTTTCAAGTTTTGAAGCTCATACACTGTATTCAAGTGCCAAGAAAGTCTAATCCAGCCTTTGATCGCAAAAATGTCATTCAGTAACGTTCGCAACAAATAAAGATCAAAACTTTTGATGATCATTTCAACTAAACCCACTCGATGACTAGGTCAGTCTCTTTTCTTTCTCTTTTTTTTCGACCTTTTTTTTCCTTTTCTCAAAATGTATGTAGCCTGTTGTGTAGCTTGTTCACGCGTGCCGGTTGACTTCAGATGCGAGAACACGTGCCGATGTTTGCACTCTCCACCAATCAGAAGATCAATTCATATATTTTAGGGTCACAACCTTTTTTCGATGACTCAAGCTAGCTGTGAATCGACTGCATTTTCAAATTTCATACAGAATTCTTCCTTAAAAACACTTCAAGAGAGTTTTCGTAAACCGGCTCGACTAAAGAGTGCTCCATCGCACAGCGCCGCGAAATTCAAATCGGCCGACGCAATGAAATTTTTCCAACCAATTTTGGGCTTCTTCCCTTGTTTTTTCAACAATTAACGAGGAATTGTAGTTTAAATTTATTGAGTAGTAGTATTTTTCAAAGTTTTCTCGACTAAAATTTGGTTTTGCGCGGAAATTTTTATTTCAAGCTTTTTTTTTTCAGAATAATGGCTTTTCGTGATGTTACTAACGGATTCACACCAATGAGCACAGCGATGCGAGCATTGGATATTGGTGCTGGAAGAAGTAAAGGGCCGGGAAGTGCCGGCCGTTCCACGATGGCCATTGGAAGGAAAGGAGGAGCTTCTCAGGTTTCGAAGCTAAAGATATCAGTATTTTAATAAATAAATTAGGGACTCTCGTTGCGAAAAAGAGACATGACCCCTACAAGAAACACGAACATCGTGCCAAACGCTTCGATGGTCGGCGATCGATTCCTTGGCGTTCGGATGAATGAAGACGAATTTGACCGTGCAAATCACCTTATCAACCATCACATGCACGGAAAAGTGCTTATATTTTAAAAAAAATTATCAAAAACAGAAGAAATTCAGTTAAAATTTGATAATTTAGTTCTTAACTGTTAACTTTTACTTTAAAGACTTCGGTGTCGGTTTGAAACTTTGTTTATTTTTCTAAGAGTTCTTCTGAGTCTTGAAAAACCAAAGAGAGATTCTTACTTTTTTGCATTAAGAAAAAGTTTTTGGTCAAGAGTACATTACAATTGGCATGTTTTGACTTGAAAGCCAATGAGTAGCTAGGTGGTTGAATAATCAAAAAAGCGTAAGTCTCAAGAAAAATCTCATTTTTTCCGCAGAAGGAAGACAGCTTGGACACGTCTCACTCGGCGCCGAACAGCCCGAAAAAGGAGCTGACCGAGGGCGACCGACTGAAAAGAATGCTTCGGGCCAAGTCTTCCGGCAACATCACCGACGCCAAGGAGGACGAACGAATCCTTTGTTACAAGAAGAATTTGGCGCCGCCGCCGGCCGTCGGCTACGTCAACCAGGCTAAGGTGTGACTGGAAGTTAGGATCGTAGTCTGTCCCGATTCGGAATGTCAAGTCGTCGCTCGAGCTTCGCCCCTAAATGCGCGATGAACCAATCAGAAGCGAGAGCGTTTTCGAATGACGTCATTCTACTTGAAATTTAAAATTTTTACAGTTTATACTACTGTGAGAAAAGAAACTTAGATTGTTCAATCGGAGCTGAGTCAATTTTCGATTTCTTTAGAAATTTCCTTTTTCCAGGTCCTCTACTCGGTCAGCGGAGTTATAAATCCGGCGTCTTCGGTGAAAAAGTCGATTCGAAACGTTTCCCAAACGGCGATCAAAGTTTTGGATGCACCCGGCCTAGCAAGTACGAGGGTTTCGCGCCGAATAAAAAAAATTGTAAAAAAAAACGGATGAAACGGAAAATTAGATTAATTTCGAGACTCGAAAATGTGAAAAAAAAACTTTTCTTTTTTCTAGCAGAAGATTTTAATCTTAGAGAGGATTTTTTCCGTTCAATGAACTTGATATGAGAAAAACTTTGAAAAAAAAAGTTTTAGAAGAAAAAAATGTGTTTTCTTTCAGAAGATTTGTACAGTCGCCATGTTGACTGGGGCGTTCATAATTGGGTCGCCGTTGCCATGACAAATGATGTATATTTATGGAACACTGAATCGGGAGATATCAAGGTAATTTCAAAGAGAGAATGTGGAAAAGTGGATTTTTCTCCAGAACTTCTTCGAAGACAGTCCGCCGATGAACGAGGGCGCTATAACTGGCGTCAAGTGGAGCCACGACGGCAAATATCTGACCTTGGGTTATGCCAGTGGCGCTGTTAAGGTGCAGAGAATGGGTTTTCGTAGATAAGACGGAAATTTTTCTTTGACCCCAGAAGGAGCTGAAAGGGTTCCTCTAAAACCTCATATATGAGGTTCATACACAGGCGAATCGAAAGGTACCATAGTGTGTCCATAGTGAGACCTCCGACATACCTTTTAGATATATCTGAGCTTTATTGGAGGTACTTTAGAGTCTCTCAAGCCTCTCTCATTTTGCTCAAAATTCCAGAGTTTTTCTTTAAATTTAGTCTGTCATTTTTTTTTCAAATTATTCTATTATAAAGTCATTTTTGTTAGTTTTGGCACCGTTTTTGACTCTTTTTTCTTGTCAGATCTACGATCCGAACCGTCCAAGAACTTCGACAAACGTTCGTGAACTGCGAACATTACGAGTTGGTGGCGGACAGCGATGCGGTTTTTCTAAAAGAAGTGGAAAAATTGCTCATTTCGATATTTTCAGCCGCGATGGCTTGGCGAAAGAATGGGATTTTGACGACGGGCTACAAATCGGGCGACATTGTCAACCACGACGTTCGCATTCATAATCATGTCGTTTCGTTAGTTTTTCTCGAAGTTTTTTCAATCTTATGATTTTTCGAATAAATAATGAAGTCTAAAAGGTCATTTTTTGCTTGTAATTTTCGAGAAAGTTCCGTAGAAACTTGAGTTGAAATGTTTTCCTCGAAAATTCCTTTTTGTTAGATTTATGAGTTTTTCGGCTTAACTGCGCTCCCAATTTCGACTTTTTAAATCAGAAAACTGTCGAATACGAAAATAATTTCATTTTTTCGAAAGTTTGCTCTTCCAGGGCCTGGGGCGGCGAAGCGGGACATTCTAGGGACGTGACCGACTTGCAATGGTCGGCCGACGAGTCGATGTGCGCTTCGGCGTCGGCTGACCGCACAGCCAAAGTCTGGGAGGAGCGGTTTGTGCGCTCCACGGATAATTCGATCATACGCAATCCGGTGAGCATGATTTTAAGACTCTTTAGGAAAGACTTAAAGAATTAAATCTAACTTCCTTTTCTCAGGTTCGCGCGACCTTTCTTTTTTCATTCGTCTATAGTTTAGCCCAAATTTTTTTGTTATTCCAAAGGCGCGCGCATCAAAGAAAAGGGTACTGTAGCTGGGAGCTGGCGCAGTATAGACTATATTTAATATTATTTGACTTTGAAACTGTTTGAAATTCAATTTTTCTATCGTTTTTTTTTTCTAGAGTCCGCTACACACGATGGACGAGCACCTGGGCCAAGTGCGGTGCGTACAATTTTGCAACTTCCGGGACGGAATCCTGGCGACCGGCGGCGGCACAGGAGACGGGACCGTCCGTCTCTGGGACGTCAAGCGGAATTTCCAGCAGCTCAAGGAGATTTCGATTTGCGCGAGCGGCGGCGTCGGCGGAATCGTTTTCAACCGCGCCTACAGCGAGATGCTCACCGCCAGCGACGACGGCCTTCTGCGAATCTGCCGTTTCAACGCCAGCTATAAGATTTCGCACGAGATTCGTGGTACGTCTAAAAAGAGATTGAGAAAAAAGATGAACCAGAAGTTGGCTGAAAACTTCCAAAGGAAATCCACAGTATACAGAGCTTTTTTGCGCGATTCGCTACAGAACCTGCAAGTTTTTGCACTTTCATTTGACGACTTGTTGTCTAAGATATAGCTGACTCACGGCTTGTTTGAACCATCGAAAAAAGGGTCCTGAGACGATGATAAAAGAGAGAGTGTCTGGACGGTGGAGAGCGCAGACAGGCCACGTCCCTTTTTGTCTCAAGCTGGCCGTGAATCGGATATATCTTGAGAAGTCGTTTTAGTGAAACCTTCGAAATTTCGCAGATTTTTTTTACATATCATTCCTGAAGGTCTGGATGAAAGGGAGTATTCATTACACTCAGACTTGAATATATCAATTTTCTATGTTCTAAAATAATAAAAAAGACATCTTAGGCGCTAGAGTGATCCCTAGATGAGTTAGAGAAAAAATAGCCCCTTAAGTGGACATAATAGTGCTCCCTAGAGGTAAAAAAAAGATATATACAAAAAATTTAATGCTCTGAAAATTGACCACAATGTTTGTTTATTAGAAGTAGTTTTTGACTTTTTAAGAGTAAAAAAAAACCCAATTTCCAAAGAAGTAAAGCTTGAAGAATATATTTTCCCACATTGGTTCCCCAAAAAGCGTGCTTTGAAGCTTGATCTCCGTGAAAACAGAATTTTTCCACATTCAGATGAGACATTATCTCATCGGGTCAATTTTTTTCGAGTGTCCTTTTTGCCGTTGCGGAAAAAAAATTATTCTTAATTTTTTTAATGTTTTTGTTAGGATCTTTTCATGAATTTCTCAATCACTTTTTTTACAAAACTTTTCGATTCGTTTTTCCATAACTTTTAAAACTAATGTAGTCCGTTTTCTGCGACTTGATAGAACTTCTCTGCTCGTCTCTCGGCGACCCTCTTATTTTGAAGTGCTCTTTTTCATGTATCTCTGACCTCGTAGAAGAGGGAACAGAGAGACGCAGACACTCGGAAAATGTCGAGTTGTTGTGGATGGACTATATTTCCAGTGAAAACATTGAATATATTCACAGATTCATATTGAACATCTCTATGAATCTGTTCATTTTTTTTTCATGTAAACTCTGAAAATCATATATTCAGTTGAAGAATAAGAAGACCCATCGTGAGTTCGATAACTGTCTTCTTGAAAATATAAATAAAGTCTGAGAAATATGTAGACCAATTTTGCGATCTATTATTGATATCCAACTTGTCAGCCTCGGCGGAAGCGTTGATGGACTGTGTGGCGTCGCCAAACGACGAGATCCTGACGACGGACATGGAGGAGACCCTCAAAGTCTATCGTCTTTTCCAGGTTTGTCCGATTTCCTAGAGCGTTTCTTTCAACTTGCGCCGGGATTCTGTCTCTTATTTTTGCATTTTGAGTGGGAAGGGCCTTTTTAAAATGCGTATTCTCCTGTTTCATGGTACCTCCTGGCTCACTTTTAAAACCTCTGTGCAAGTTTTTTTGAAGTAACATTTTTTTAAATGAAAATGGGATATGGTTGAGTTTTGTGGGTAAAAATTTTTTTAAATCTAAGCATCATATAAGAAAAGATGCTAAAAACGATTTTTTTCAGCTTATATAAATACGAAAAAAAGACGAAAAAAAGGAAAAACACCCTGTGCCCGTCTGAGGAAGTTTGAATATTGCCACATTTTTTGGATTCCAGGTCGACAAGAGCACGAACATTTTGGACCGCATGCAACCCAGAAACGTCGGCTTCAATGTCCGCTAAAAGATCCTCCTCTTCTTTCTTTTTTTTTCCAGAATTCCCATAAACTAAACCTGAACTAACTCGCAAATTTATATTTTTGTACTTTTCTTGCTCCTATATTTGTTTTTTTTTTGTTCTTTGTTTTCTTTCGTCACCCTGCTCGCTTTTGGACAGGCTAAAAATTAGTATTTTTGTATGTTTGTATTTTTTTTTCTGCTTTTTCCTTTCAAGGATTCCAATCTGTCTACTTTTTTTTCTTCTTGTGTTTTCGTTCATTTGTTTCTGCAGGATCGAGGCGATATAAACGATTTTTCCTTTCGACGGGTTTTTGTTTCTGAATTCATTAAGATTGATGATCATATATTTATATATTAGTAGAAAAAAATCCCAGACAATCTATTAATCTTCTATATTATGCCGGCGATGAGTGAGATCATTTTGGAGGGGAGGAAAATTTAAAGATTTCATGAAAAGAAAAATTTTGTTGTGACTCGAGTTATAATACATAACTATATATTCGAAAAGAGGAAAAAAAAACAGTTTGACAGAGAAAAATAAAGGGAACATGAAAAGAAAATTGAAAGTGAAATTTCGCACGTAATGACCGGTATGTATTTTTTTGAACAAGAAAAATGTGTTGTGATCCCTTTTTCCAGTCTAGTAGCCACTTAGGGTTTATTTTCGAAATTTGCCTCCTATTGGATCAAAAATAAGACTCAAAATATTGACTGGTCTCTTGCAAAAGTGGAAGCTGTAGAAAAGTGAGACGCATTTATGGCTCTGCGCTTCCATCTTTTTCTAACTCTCTAGCTTCTTTGGTTCTCGTTTTTGAAAAAGTACCCTCAACTGATCACTTGAATTCCGTTTCATAATTAAAGCGAAACAGAACTGGAGAAAAAAGAGACGCAGAAATTTTGTCTACGCCCCCTTTTTTTCCTATTTTTCAAACTTCACAACACATTTTCTCCGTATTTCGAATACAATTCAAACGAATAGAAGCAAAAAAAAAATACACGTAGAGTTTGGCGGTTGAATTTGAAATTTTAAAACGGAAAAGAGGCACCGAGAGCAAACCGTGGCTTGGGGAACATTGAGAGGTCAAAAATGAAATTTGTGACGTTCTGAATGAGGGAAAGGCGGTAAAAAAGGGAATGAATAGAATTTTTTAAAGGAGCTTTGAAAGAGAGCGGTTTGTAAAGCTTTGAAAAAAATCTTGATTTTTTCCATTCTAAAGCTTATAGACCCAAGACATGATATAAAAACAAGCGAGAGACCAGTAGCATTGAAGAGACTCCAGAGAAAACTCTCACTTCTCTGGCGTCTCTTCAGAGATTATTTGATCTCGTAGTTGGCTCGAAACCGCTCATCTCCCAGAAAAAAGCCAATCAATTCCAGCTACAAGTACACCTTTTTAACTTTATAGTCCCTCGGGAGCGTATTCTGATTGATGGAGGTCAAGATGGCGTTCTTGTCCCTCGAAGGGGTGTTGATGCCGCTGCCGTGCTGGCTGATCGACATCGGATGGTGGGGTTGATGAACGGACTGGTTCATCGACAGCACCAACGACGTGGCGTCCATGCTCTGAAACTGGAACGTCTTGTTGGTCTTGAGGGCCGGAGATGATCCAACCGCCTTGGGCTGCTGTCCGATGTAGGCGTGGTCGATCTTCGAAGCCGTCGTCAGAGAGTCGTGCCGAGTGAGTCGCGCCCTCCCGAAACTGTCGTAGTCCGAGCCGCTGGTCGAGCTCGCCGACCGATGCGCTTCTGATGCGGTCAACCAGCGGGAGAACCGGAATCCGATCTGGAAATACGAGAAATGAGAGTAAACCAGTGCAGAAATGAAATTTTTTTGAACTTTGTCTCACCAAACTCATTGAATAATAATTCAAAAAAAGTTAAAAAGAACCCTATAGAACCCCAGAGACCATATAAGTTTTAAGGTTCTTTTTGTGAACGAGAATTTCAAAAAAGCGATTGATAAAGGAATTTTTAACCTCAAATATACGCCAACTACCGAAGTGATGTTCATTACAATATTCAGCCAGTCACTTTTCCCTTTTCTTCCAAAAAATTACTTTTTTTTCAACTCTTCTTGTTCTCGAAAAAAAAAAATGAAGCAATCCAAGTCTTCAAGGTCTCACTGAAGGGATTTCCAAACTCACAAAAACGCCGACGACGCCAGAAATGACGGCGGCAAGGAGGACGGCCAAAAGAAGCATCTGAGCCGTGTATTGACCGACTCGACTCGTCATAATCCGTTCAGATTGAACTTCTGAAATCAAATATCGTCTATATCGATCCATTCGAAAGATGAACCATCGTCTCCGAAGACTTCATTGACCACGATTCCTTCAGGACATTGCTCCGACTGACCAAAAACCATGTTCTGGATATAATGACCGCCGCTCCACGAGTCCCGATGCACGCATCTGCAAAATCTTGACAGTTTCAAGTTTTATTTTATTGTTTATCGAAATTACATTTCTTGAGAAAAATCGAGCTATACTCCCAAAAATTATGAAGTTCGAAATTCATGTAGGTTTTTTATTCAGATTTAACGGAGAACAGTTTCTAAATCCTAATAGAAATCGATTTCTGCCTTCAATAGATTGATTTTTTTAATATTTCAACCTTTTTTTCAAAAATTCCCATTGAAAGGTTGCTCCTTAGGCCCGCAATTCGTAAGAAGAAAATATTGAAATAAACTTGAAAAAATCATTGCTTTTTGGGCCTAAATTTCATTTGTCATTTTTAAGTTCGCAATAACAGTCAAAGAGTAGAAAAGTTAACAGAGTCTTGAAAAGTTATCAATGATTGCGAATACCACGGAATAAATTTTTTTTGATCTTTATTTTTTTTTTGCCTTTACCTATGAGAATTCGAGTCCCAAGCGCAATGCGGATCCTGCAGCTGAACACATCTCGAACAAGTGCTCTGTTGGGCACAGTTCTGAACAGCCAGAGAGGCGATTTCATCAGCGGAGACGATGACGAGATGGGTCGGCGTCGTCAGGAGATTCACCTACAAAAGTAAATTGTTGGGAATTTTCGAGCTCTGGAAGAGACTTACAATCGGAGTTCCTTTGTTGAAAACGGAGGTCGCCTGGATGACAGTGGCGTTTCCAGCAATTTCGACGACTTTTAGAACTCGGCCGTCGGAAGTGCCGAGGAAGACGATGTCGTAGCGTTGGTCGCTCACCGAATCGACCTGGAATATGAACGTTCTTATGGTATTGAAGGTTTTCAAACGATTCTTATTATTTCTTCGTTTTTCATACAAATATATTGGCGATTTTATGCGACAAGATAAAACATTCCGAAACGCAATGAAAATACTTCAAAAATAAAAAATAATGCATCTTCGGAGCAACTTTGACGGGCCAACGAACATTTATTTTCCGTTGAAAAAATGTTCCGTTCCAAAGTTTGGAACAAAGATTTTGGAAATCCCTGGTAATACAAATGGAATTGTCACAAAACACGTGTCGCCCATCATCATTCCACCATATGGCTCTGTATTTGCGCTGAGGAGCCGTATGGCATGAAATACTATATAAGGAGAGGCTTTTGGTGACGATCAAATTACTCATGCCGAATAATTTAATTTTTTTAATATGAAGGTTCTGAGCAAAAAAATAAATTAAAAATTTTTCATTTTTAAAAAAATCTATCAATCAACTTTGAGCGAATAACTTTTTTATGAAAGACCTTTTTCGAAAAAGCTCCTCAATCAAAAACACCGTTTATAATCAATTTTTGAGCGCTCTTCCATGCTTACCTCTCACAAAAAGAAAATAATTGACTTTTTTTCTTTATTTTTTTAAATCGATTACTTAGATAATCAAAAACAAACCCTGGGCAAAACTGCAATCTGCGTCAAATCCGCTCTATCGGCCCCTTCGACCAGCAAGGGCGGTCCGATCGACTCGATCGCCTTATGCATGAGCGGATTCCTCAGGACGAACGAAATGGTCGCCTCAGGTAGCTTGGTCGAGTCAGGTACGCAGGTACCAGGTCTCGGCTTCGGGATCTCGTTGCGTCCATAGGGAAGCCAGAGCGATTGGACAGTTCGTTGGTATTTGAAGGAGCCGTATTCGAACTCGTCGCGGATTCTTTTCATCGAGAAGGCGCAGACGGCGCTCATCTGAAGTTCTGAGGAAGGCGTCGAGAAAACAGCGTAGACGGTGTGATCGTTGGCGCCGGCGGCAATCGGTTCCGACACGGCTTCTGGAATATGAATCGTAGGATCTTTGGTCTTTTACTTGGTATTCATATTCAACTTTAGAAAAATATATGGAAGCCCAACATTTTTAGTGACCACTTCAGGGGTTTGAATTTTTGTGGCCACTGAAGTAGTTAAATACATAGCCTTTAAAGTGTTTAAAAGCTAGTGATCTCTTTAGAAGTCTCCGTGGTACTACTAGATCACTTAGAATTTTAGAGGATTCTATAAAGGTGGTTCTAGTGGCCACTTTAGTTTCCTTTCCAAGTAGTCCTTGAGGAACCTTAGAACTCAAAATTCATTCTCAGCTTTGCAGAAATTCTAAAACTCACTGAGTTCATTAAAATAAAAGGGAGCAGCCGAAGACAAGGAGCAATTCAATCGGGCTTTCAAGAAAGAGGTCCACCGTTCGTTTGCCGGTCTCGCACCACCTCGGTCGTTTTTACAAACTCGCGAAACCCGAGCGTACACCTGGATATTGAAATCAGGAAAGTTTCCAGGACCATGATTTGCTTAAAATAGGAATTTGAAGGAAAAAACGTTATAGACCTAAAAAGAGTTATCTGAAGTCCCTGGCTCGAAAACGATCAAAAATAAATTAACTCATTTTTGTGAGATAAATGTGACCTAAAATGTACCAAAAGAAATTTTTAAAGGACATTCTGAGAAAGAGCTCTCTTACCACTCGCTCTTCATTATTGTCCACAGCTTCCGCGGCCTGCTCTCGGAACCAGAAATAAATGTGCTCTTTGTAAGTGAACGAGGCGACGAAATTCGGTGCTAAATCATCATTTTTGTTCAATTTATTGATTATTTATTCACCATCAAGAACCCTGACGTCGTCTCTTTGAGTTCGAACGTTACCACGGCCTGCTTGACCTTCTCCGATGCTTTTTCTGAAAAAGATTGCTTTCTTTTCTCGGTTTTTCGTGGATAAAATGATAAAATGATAGTATTTTTTTAAGCTTCAAATTTATCATTGAAACAAAAATTTTAAAGCTTGGTTACAACAGTTCCCAACCTAGTCGAATGCTTAGAAATCCACTATAATCAATGGAAGAAACAGGAAAGTCATGAGATTTTTTTCCCTTCAAAACCTCATGAGTTCAAAACTCTGTTGGAGCTTTTGAACTGGTAAATATGGAACGTTAGGAAAAACGGGACCTACAACTTTATATCGCAATCGGTTCGAAAATTTCTTCGAAAAATGCCCAAATAAGTTGGAAGTTCGGAGTCGCCTTTTGAGACCCAATCTTTGCGAAATATCAGTTTTGCGTATGTCGCAATATCTTTAAAAAAGAAATAACGAAATACCATCAATTTTTATGCTAAACTCGTACTTTTTTCTATTTTCTTGCACACAAACCTGTAAATCAGCGCATCGTTCCCAGCAAAGTCGGTAACGGTCCCCGTGTAAATCTCATTCGATTCGGGAATATAAAGAGCCGTGGAATTGTCGCGCGGATCATACGGCGAGATGCCCTGCCCGTCGAATTGTCGCGTATTTTTGACGCTGCCGTCTTGCGAATTGTAAGCATATTCGCGGCATTTCGGCGAGAACGCATGAGTTCCGCAGACCAACGCATGGCCGTCGGACTTCCTGGCCAGCACTCGGATGTAGTTCTGGCAGTCGGCCTGAAAATCGACGTTTTTTTCCTCCTTCAGATCAAAAAAAATTAGTATTATCTATTCAAGAGAAATATTCGGCAAGCCTTGAGGCGCCAACGTTCAGAGTTCTGGACAAAATGAACCAAAAACCCTAGTAAAAAGCTCAAAAAATTTATAGTTCGGCAGTTTTTTCAACTAAAGATCCTCTGGAGCTTTATTTATTCAAATGATCAAAAAATATTTTTTGATGCTTCTTCAAAGACCTTATACCGTAAAAAATAAAACCAAACCCTTCCAAAAATCTCAATTTTCTCAAAATTTCCGTACAATATTACCTTGGATTTTCCCTTCATAATGCATTCTTCAATGTGTTCCGCCGGCGGCTTCCAATCGATTCTCTGGAAAAAATCGTTCTTTTCAACAATTTTCCCCAAATCTCACATGATTAACGCTGAGGGAGGCGAGCGACAAGTTGTAGACGGCGTTTCTGAAAATTTCAAATTTTATTGACTTTTCCTTCTAAAAAAATGCTCTTTACAAAAAAGACCCCCTAGTGGTGGTGAAACAGTGGAGCAATCAAAGGATTACAGTCCGATGCAACAAATTGTCATTATAGGGGTCATGAAAGGAAGGCCAAGGGATCATTATAGGGAGATTATCGGGGGCGAACCGTTTCTGTCCAAAGTTCAAACCAATTTCGGGGCTCTATTTTTTTTTTCTTAAATTATATTCGTTCGTAAATTCGTTCGAAAAATAATCCACCGAAAGTAGGAATTAATGGAAACTATACGAAATACTAAGGAAAAAAAGGAAAAAAATGATGACTTGACAAAAAAAGCGATCAAAAAAAGTTTAATTTTTCAAATTTTTCTGACTTGCACCGACTTTTCGTTGGAAGATCAACTCAATTTTTATTTTTTTGTAAAAATAATTTTTTCTAACTATTTTTTTTCAATTTTAACCTATTTTTTTTCAATTTTTTACCATATTCCTTTGTGATAGAATTTAGCCCCCACACTCTAAAAGTTTTTCAGAGCCGGAACATTTTTTTATTTTTCCAATTTTTCCCAATTTTTCCATTTTTTTTTAACGAATTTTTATTTTTGCTACCTTGATTCGGTATCAAAATTTTAGCTCTTTTCGCAATTCTTTCCCATCCCATCAAAATTTAATCCCTAAAACTCCATAACTCCATCTAAAACCCATAACCCATCCGAATAACTGAACAACAAGTTGGCGCCAATTACCATTGGCGGCGGAAGGACGGGACCACGTTTTCCGGTGCTAAATCCATTAGAGTTCGACCTTCAGGGGAATGTTTATGAGGGTCGCCATGTACATACATATTTCATAATGGGAAGTGAGAGGTTTTCCAATTCTTTCACATTTTTGCTAGGTTAAAAAAAAAGCAAATTTTTGGTTAGTTCTTCCAATGCTCCTTTAAAAACCTCAGCAGCATATTAAAATGAAATGATCATGATTCTCAAACAGTTTCTTGTTTCTGGTATGACCACAAGGCTTTCAATTCAAAGAAAGTGAGAAAAGTAGTGAAAAACTGCATTTTTTCAGTTTAAAACGGTCTAGTTTCAGTAAAACCTCAAAAACGAGTCAATGTCTCTCAAAAATTGACATAACTTATTTTTCCCCTAATCACAGGGTATCCCAAAGCCACCTGCCAAAAGGCAATTAGAGCAACAATAAAAGGTGCTAAATTTTTTTCAGAAAAACCACAAACATGGTAATTTTGGTGAAGATTTATTGGCTCAACAGACGGCCGGATAGCTCGTAAAAGTCGTTCGGAACGGCGTCAATATGTCGGAGGAGCTACCGAAAACTTTCGAAAACTTATTCGATTTATGTTAATTTACGACGAAAATGGAGCAAAAAATAAGTATTTTTAACGTTATCTCAAGTGAAAGAGTCCCTCAAAACCAAAAACATCTCTCGACCTTGAAGATTCTGTACCAAGGAGGCGCCAAGTGGATTTTTCTTCAGACCAGCGGGGAAAAAACTGGCAAAAAACGGGCCGACGCATCAAATGCTCCGTGTCGGAACTTTTTTTCCTTCTGAACCAAGAAAAAAGTTTCCAAGAAGCGTTTTCCGGCGTGGCCAAAAAAAACGAAAAGGTTCGAACATGAGAACAAGGATAAAAAAATGGCCTTGGAAACTAAGAAAATTCATGACATTCCTCCTTTCTTTTGGAAACCAAAAAATGCAGTAATTGTGGAAATTCCTTTTAATTATTATTTTTCTTGTGTTCTTGGGCAATGAAACATGGCCACTAAAGCGTCCGAAAGTTAATCTTTGATCATTTTCCTTTGGCGACCTCAAAAGTCCGAGGCAATTTCTTCATCCCAAATCCGTCCGTTCCAAGGTTCATTTCGCAAAAGCAATTAATTAAGGGGGCCTAAAGTGATTCTCTGTACATGCTTCCTGGATGGAAACCAGTCGGTTTGGTCAATCTCCTCGAAGAAAATTGGAGATTTCAGATGAGCTATGATCTGCAGATGCAGAAGCCAATTAAGAAGTGCCTTCTTTTCTTCTAAGATCTGTTCCCTCAACTTTCTAACACAAGAATTTTCTAAACTTGGAAAAATCCCCAATAAAGTCCGTTTTCTCAGCTCTCTAACCCAAAGAAGCTTGCAAAATTCGAATAAAACGCTCCTTGTTAAACCCTTTTACAGCCGGGAGAAGCTTCCAAGGATCAAAAAAGTTGCCCTGGTAAGATCCGTTTCCTCAACTCTCAACCGGAAGCTGAAACCCGCCATTTCCTTCTTGTGGGGCCGTTCAAACCGCCACTTTGGCCGTGTTTGTCCAAGCGGCAGGTTGAGTCACGCTGTCGTCGTCGTCGTCGTGGGAAATGCCACGTCTTCCCCATTCTGCCCAGCCATCCAATTACATGGATAGTTAAAAGGACAGCGTGAAAAAATGGAAGTAGAAAAAACTGTTGTACAGTTCCGGCCTTCCAATGACTGTAGGCTGTGATTTGAGCGTTTTCTTTTTTCGACCAGAAACTGGATGAAGTGGAATTATGAAGGCTTGAAAACTAAACTCTTGAAAGCTTTAAGAATGTGAAAAAATGTTCTCTATTTTGTCCAGAAAAAAACCATTTTCCCTTGTTTTCGGCTTTTGGTAAAATGGAGACTGAAAACTGAGCCTTTTTTCATTTCCTAAAAAAAAATGAGGTCTAAGCAGGTTATGCCGATAAATTTTCAGATAGAAGTGAGTTTTTAGCCCCTTGACTAAAATTTTTCAAAAAAGGGGCAGTACCAGCTTCTCGGAAGAATGAAAAAACTTCTCAAATTTGGCAGAACTTCGACAGGACCCGAGCCAGCGACCTTTCAAACTCCAGAAACTACTTTAAGCCACTGAGCTATTTTCCGCCTGTCATCCTGCCATAAACCAATGAGAGTGGCTGGCCGTAACTCAAAAACTGTTTTGATTCGTCGCCAGACGTCGTTGGCGAAAAGTTTGTCTTCACGTCAGGACATCTGCTCCTCCGGACACATTAGTTATGTAAACGATGGTATTTGGATGATTTAGGGATCCTCTAACCGGAGGAATCAGAGCGAAAAGTAAGGAAAAAAGAAGGTTTGTCCAGAAGAAAATAAGGAAGAGGATTCTCTAGAGCCATTTCACTTTGCGGTTGAGAGTATTTGTCGATTCAAATAATGGTCTTGAAAGCCTCAACTTGCCAAACTTCCTCGTTTCCAAGAAATAAAGGCTCAAGTCTCAAAATGGTCCGTTTCAACAGATTTTGACGAATTTCTTCGATTTCGAGATGTCCTTTCTCGAAAATTAAGATTTTCCGCATATTGAGACCTTCAGGTCTTCCTTTTGATTTATCAAAGTGGGTTCAGCCCATTTTCTGGAGTTTGCCGAAGTCAAGCTAAAATCAAATTCCTTGTTAGGCCATCATAAATTGCGGTCAAGACTTTCTTTTAAAGTTGACCAGAATTGTTCCATTCTTCGAATAAAGGTCTTGAAAGTCTCAAGGGACAAAAATTTCTATTTTCTAGAAAATACACCTCGGGAATTTTTTTTGGCCATTTCCCAAAACTCCCAAATTTAACTCAGAATCACCTTCCTTGCTGGGGAAAACGGCTCTTTTTGGCTTTCTTGTGAATATTTATGAACTCTCAAGATCCCCCGGCTTTCGAAAAGTCTTTGGGTGACGAGCCGGAGGTCGAGTGCTTCGACCTCAGCATCTCGGATTTCCCAGCCACCAGAAACAACACGACGACTCATCCTCCCCGCTTTTGTACTGACATCACTCAGCCAAATATGGGAGTGTCACTGGTACAACTCTCTCAAAATATGCGTTGTAAGTCTAAATCTTGTTCTGATAACTATTTCAAGATTCGTAAAAAAATCTTCTTTTTTTAAATTTTTGATCGAACTACGGCTCAAAAATAACTGACATATGTGAGAAAAAAAGTAAAAACATGGATAATTTCCTCGAAAAAAAGAAATCTTTTTGACCTTTTTAGTTCTTTTCTCCTTTTGATAAGATCTAGGAAATTGAGAGAATTCTGTCTTCCCTCACAAAGAAACACTAAAAAAGCTTCCCAAAACCTAAAAATTCCCTAACTTGAAGATTAAAAAATCATCGGAACTCTCAATCCCCTCAATAAA
Source organism: Caenorhabditis auriculariae (assembly GCA_904845305.1). NCBI lineage: Eukaryota > Metazoa > Nematoda > Chromadorea > Rhabditida > Rhabditidae > Caenorhabditis > Caenorhabditis auriculariae. Next base: position 5,493,580 of record CAJGYM010000001.1, on the reverse strand, counting down.
ATATAAAAAGGAAAGAAAATTCCTTGGCAGAGGTATCAAAAAGCTCCGGTTCGCCAAAAAACAACAAAAAAAACGGAGTACATAATGGAGGAACGGCTAGCGGGAAAGAGAGCAAAAAATCGCTATTCAATATATATTCAAACAGGCAAACAAATGTTTCCCAACCACTCCATTTATCGTTTTTGGGGTGCGATTCCGGCATGAAATGAGTCGGTGGAAGGTAAATAAATCTGAAAAAACTACCTTGCTCCGACGAGCAACGAGTCGCCGTCGGCGGCGAGCAGCTTGAAGTGGTCCGATTCTTCAGAATTCGTGTTGATGCTGCCGAATCGGTCGCCGAAACCAACTGCAAACGAGAAATTTTGGAAATTTCGTCAAGTTAGAAAAATTGATCTTTTGATCTGTTTTCTAATGCATCAACTTCGACTGAAATATGGCCTAATCAAACATAAAGTTGGAAATTTTTTCATGAATTTGAATTTTTTGAGAAGCTTTCAACGTTTTGTACTGTTGCAAGGAGACGCAAAAATCGTATTATTCCATCTCCGAGGAAAATTATCTTCTGAACTTTCTTGAGACCAAATAAACATACCGCCATGTTAAAAATCTCTGAGAGCCTTTTTTCTTATGGTTTTCTTTTTCAAGTTTCTTTTGAAGTCAGAAGTTGTTTCAAGCTGTTCAGACGCGCTCCAACGATAAAAATCGGCGCATTTTGTAACTTTCAAGGTCCGAACGATGGAACGACCTAAATGATTTACAACGCGCCAAAAACCCAAAAGGCGAAAAGAAGAAGAACTGCAACAACTTTGGCCCTGCATTTTGATAGATTAGGCCGAAGCGCCCTCTCGCCTTAATTTATGACCGTTTCTGGGTTTTCTGAGGACCGTAAATTACTGTACATCGGCGCGAGAAGTGCTGATACCGATTTGATATATGGGCCTGGTTCTGGCCATGTTCTATCACTGATTTGCGCCGGAAGCTTCGGAATTGATGGCTTTTAGTCACGGCTACGGTAGGCTGTGAAGAGATGGTAGATTTATGGCTTTTTGAGATAGAAAAAAATTCTCCTCAATTTAATAAAAAGTTTAAAACCACTCTTAAAAATCCATGCCGAGCTTGAAAATTATCATAAAAACCTTAGAATTTCATCGCGATGACACGTTTTCAAAGCATAAAACAGCTTTCTAACAACCTTCTTCCTGCCATTCAAGCTTGGGGTCACTTTGTTCCCTCCTCGAAGAAAGCTCGAAAAAGATCCCAAATTTATCAGCAAAGCAAAACTCCAAAAGGAAAAAATCTCAAAATGTTTGAATTCTCCAGACTTTGATTATCTTTGGAGCGTATTTGAAGACACTGAACCTGCTTAAATTTTTCGGTGACACCTTCTTTTACAGTGTCATGAAGACAGAACATTTGGGTACAAGTTTCAAAATTACAGCAGGAATCATCAGAGCCAAAGCCATTACAGCCTTGCAAGGCAGCTCTTATCTTTCAAGCTCTAAATTCATTGGATCCAACCTTTAAATCTCTAAAATTACGAGCTCAATCGAATTATCCAAAAGCCCTCTTCTAGCCAAAAACTCCACTGGTCCCCGCCAAAATGTTATTTCAACGCTACCAGGCATAAAATAACAAGGACGGAAAAAAGCGTAACAGCCGTTAAAGACAGGTCTAATTTGCCCTCGTCGTCGAGTCGAGACCTGACACCCATTTCGAACGTCGGCGGCGGCGTCAACCGGGTTGAAAAAAGACGAACGGAGGCAGACGCATCAGAGCATCGTAAAACGATTTATACGACGGCCTTGCCCTCTCTTCTTCGCACAGAAACGCCGCTTTTCATCCGACAAAAACCGTTTTTTGTCCAGTTGCCAACCGGCAAATCGTCGGTAATCACTTGTAATTGGCCGAGTTTATGGTTCAAAAGCATGGCTCGAGTTGGATTACCCTGCCATCTATTTAAAGCCATCTCAAGCTCGGAAAAAAATTTCGAAAAGCTTAGACAGGGACAAATCGTGAAAGTTGTTTATTTTTCATCGTTCACCCCTTAAAAGCCGAGTTTGACTTTAGATTTCAGCAAAAATAAGCTTAGGTTCCCTTTCATCAATGGAGCGCATTTAGGCAGTCCTAAATGACCTATTTTCACAGACAAAAGTCTCAGGACTGATTTCTTGTCCTTAAATAATATTTTAAGTTTTGAAAATCCCTGATTTTTTTTAAGCCGCATCCAAAAAACTAAAAAAAGGACATATCTAATTTGACCACAAGAGCTCACTTTTTTTTCGGAATTTCAAGGAAGAAGAGGTCCCTATAACTCAACCCGAGCTACTGTCAGCCTTTTTCAAAGTTTTGAGTTAACTGGAAATCAAGTGATTTTCAAAGGAGCTTTACTTATTCCCTGGCCGAATTTCAGGCCTAAAACTCATTTCAAACTTTTTCGAGCCCAAACTTCTAGAAAATCCCTCGAAAATCCACCTAAAATGCCCTCGAATCAAAGATGCCAAAGTTGGTCCAAAGCTTCAACCCCATGGGAATCCGTTTCGGCCAGAGTCTCGGCCGATCGATTAGAGAACATGATGAGGCAATGTTCGGAAATTATGGTTGACAAACCAAACGTTTCTCGAGGGAAAACAATGGCCACACCGAATGTCAGAAGCTACATATTAATGGCGGCACGAAAGATGAAAGCCTAATTTTCAGAGGATTTCGCGCTCCGCTGTTACAATAGTCCTAAAGTGATCTGAAGCGATCCCTAAAGTTATAAATCTAAAATTTTTTGAAAATAGCCTGCAGTTTCTACGGAAAGAAAAGGCAAAAAAACTTTGAAAAAAAGGGTCTAATAATTTTTTTCAGAACTTTTTACAAAAACTGATTTTTTTGAAATCAATTTTTTTAACTCTCTAATTTGAACTGTTCAAAAAGTTTGTAGACAACTTCGATATTGCTCATATTATAGAGAATTTCTCCAACTGAAACTTTTGGAAACCTTCGACTCGAAAATCAAAAACCTTGTCATTTTTTCCATAGTTTTCCCCACTGCTATTCTAGCAAGGCTCAGAATGTGAACTTGAGTGATTTCCTCAAAAAGAAACCTTCGATTTGATCATTTTTGTCATCAGAGCGTAGAAGCTTCTCCGAAACAGCGCACGCCTTATTAAACTTCGAAATTATAACGGCTTACTTCTGATTTTCACAAATTTCTGCTCTTATGAGAAGAAGCTCGAAGCTTTCTTCAAATTCGGTTCTTGTATACTTTCTCTCAATTCCTGCCGAAATTTCTCATCACATGCCTCTTTGAGTGCAGCCCCTAACCTCATGTTTTCTTATTGAAACCGAAATATTGCCACGAACAACCCCGTTGGATCATATACACACAGAGAGAGACCGCGCACAAGTATTGTCCAATCGTCGCCTCGAATAACCAGATCTTTGGGGAGGATAGCGGCTACTTTTGGAAGTTCTCAGCGGGTCCTCATAACTTGTTCAAACAAAAACGCGCCCTCACTTCAGCCCCCCGTCAAGAAATGCCGCCAACTCGATTATTTCAATTATAACCACATCTCGTGTTGATCGTTCTAATAGACATTGTACTCGATGAATACCGAAGAAAAAATTACTTTCCAGTCTGGCCGAAATCCCTGAAAACGGCTCTTCGCTTCGAGACCTTACATGAAACTCGTCATGCACCTTTAAAACGAATGTTTCAACTAGAAAAAAAGTTAGAAAATTTTAATAAAAGTCCTACCGTAACCCAGCGAAGGGCGGAGCCTCACAGAACCGGCCTCAAAGTTACCACATTATGACTAGTAACTGTGATAATAATTTCAACTCTCCAAACGAAACCTTAATTCTTGTACCAAGGCTTCACTGCAGTTCATCGACTTTCTCAGAGAACGTGTGTTAAATACTCCAGTCTTTAAACTCAATCTCAAAAACTATCTATTTTAGAGCCCCTCTCAAGAGCGTCGCCGCCATGGCGCGAAACACGCAAAGAGAACGACCGCGGAAGGATTTGTACTGCCTATTGCGATCAAGATCAGAATCTTGTCGGCTGTCCCGATCTCTGTTGCTGCTGCTGCACCCGACCGTAGCCTCGATCTCGAGAGGAAGAAGAAAACAGTTTATGATGTGTATTTGATGGGTGTCTCGGGGTTCAGTTGAAGATGACGGCAAAAATGTGGGTTAACGGTGAATTGGTCCACGTCCTCTTGAGGACAAACTCTTCAAACGTAGGCAATCAGCGGCTTCTGATTGGCTACGGACTTCGGAGGTCCTGGATCGGATAAGCGTTCCAGGGAGGAACGGTTTCGGCTAATTTGGTCATTTAAAAACGTCCTGGAACTTGGACGAACTTATTTTGAAACTGGACTTCGCGTTAACTTCAACCGTTTCAGAACAAAAAAAAGAGTCTAATTGATTTGATTCGAGGCAAAGAGCCAGAAAACAGAGCATCTTCAAGATTTTTTCAATGCGACAAGAGTCTACTCAAAATCGCACGAAAATTTGTACTTTTTGAAGAAAAAAATTTGAGAAATGTAACAGCACCTCCATTAATAAATTTTTCATTCAGAGAGAGAGAAAAACTCAAACGTGCGTTTTTTCTTTTCGATTCAAACAAGACAAAAGCTGGCGCAAAAAAACCCTTTTCGGTGAGAAAACAACGAGATTTTTATCCAACGTGTTCGTTCCAAGTGAAAGTGTCTATTCAGACTTTTTTTATTGTTGGTTTGTTAAGCTACAAAGAGACTGCGAAACCAGGTTTTTCCATTTAATCTTTCTCAACCTTTAAAATGTCATTATCAGAGAAGAAAGAGTTTTGAAAGTTGAGACTTGCCCTACAGACAGATTTTACCAAAAAAAAATCAGAGCAGTTTTCTATCCTAAATTGACCAATTAAAAGTTTTAAGGCTTCAATGAGCAACCTCCGAAAACCCTCTCGACGGTAGAAAACACATTTCTCAAGTTGGCAATGAATCAAACCCCAGGTTTTACCTGAATGACCACTTTTTCACCTGAAACACGACAAAGGCATCCTTCTCCTTTTTGATTTGATAAATGGCCGAGGTCACCTCGGCTACTGTGCAATATGGCACGAGCCAGTGGGTGGCCGGAGAGCCAAGGCCGTTTGTTGTCTTTGTTGTGGATTAATGGGTTCTCGTCGAGTCGCACCAAACTGTCTCTGATTAGCATATCGGCATCTGCCTCTTTTTGTCAAAATCACGGTTTGTCTGTCCAGCAGAGCTGTCAATCTTGAGAGAGGTCCGTGTTCTCAAATTTGAAGATTTTTTTCGAAATTTCTCCGAAAATTTCTCTTTCTCCCACATGGAAGGTCATTATACTTTGAGCTCTGCTATTTTTTGAAAGTTGACCAGATTATTCTATGGTGTACCTATCAAGAGCCTGAAAGTCTCAAGTTTAAAAACTTCAGTTTTGTAGACAAATTCTGAAAAATTTCTAAAGATAGCTTTTTATAATTTCTTCAAACCTGAACGGTCTTTTTCTAAAGAAAAAAAAGTGATCAAAAAAAGTGAGCCGTTTTTAAAAAAATTTCGTAGTGAAAATTAAATTTGCAGGTTGATAATGCTTATGATAAGCGCCTTGTTGTAAAAAAATTATTGACTTTTTCAATTGGAAGATGAAAAAAAAAAATGCTTCTGGAGACAAATTTTCAAAAAGTTCAAACCACAAAGTCTAATGAACTTTCTGAATAATAAAATTCCACCAAAGCAAAAGCTCTAGTTGAGAAAACTTTCTAAATTCCACTCTTATCATTTCAATCAGAAAAATCTAAGCTTCTCCCCGGGCACTAAAAATCCTGTAAATGTACTTCTCGTTGTCGCTTTGCAACAGAACAGAGCAGACGCCGCTCGGGAGGCAGATTAATTTGTCAAAATGCGAACGAATAAATTCAAATGACGGCAACTGTCCAGCCGAAAATGTTGTGTGTAAACGGACCATCACACATACGCTCACAAAACGTAAGCAATCGGGCAGGAGAAAAATATTTTCTCCTTCTCCTCCAAAGTTCACACAATCCATCTCCCCGTACACTTGTCGCACGTGTCTCGTGTATGTTTTCACTGGCAGAAACCTTTTTGAAAGTTGAAAAAGCTTCGAGTTGAGGAAGAATAAGGAAAAGGAGGCACCAAACTTCAATAGACAAAATATAAATTCCGAAGGCTCTTGAAACCACTCAAACCCCAAATTCTTTCATCAAACTGTACAAAAGTCCCCATTTTAGGTGTGTTAACCAATTATGAGTCGCGCCGCCGATAGTCCTTATTATTACCCATTTGATGGCCGCAACTTGTTCGCATCTGTATGTTGTATACGTTCATATCGGTGTGAAATCTTCTTCTTTTTAATTGAACGAGTTTGACCGGCGACTTCCGAGAGGGATAATTATATATCCTCTTTGAAGGCCAGGTTTAGTAGATTCAAGCCGTAAGGTGCTTTGGAAGCCTTACAAGGAAGGTAGGTTTACTTTGCTATCAAAAGCTTCCTGGTCATGATACACCTTGATTTTCCAGACAAAAAAAAGACTTTTTTTAGTCGAAGAAACTGGAAATCTAAACCTGAACAAAGTAATTCTGGCCTATTTCTACGGACTTTGACGCCTTATTCCAGAAACATTTTCAGGATATTTATCTGTCATGATCCCAACGAATTTTCTGACCGATTTTCAATAAAATCCCCATCGTAAAGTAAAATGACCTGCCTTGTAAAAACTTGGAGAGCTTCTATATGAAGCAGACGTTCCCTTGATGTCTTCGAAGATCGGACGAGTTGTTCTGATGAAGTGCTTCATCATGCCCAGCAAAAAAGCTCGGCTCAATCAAATCAACTTCAACGCAATCTTTCCGATAGCCTTGTTCGTTTGTAGGCATTCAGGCGGCCGGATTCCTTTGATCTGCGCGGAACAAGAGGATCCCGGCCGGCGAGAACGTTGCGCAATCGTCTCCGGAAGCTCGTCCCTCGATGGCCACCATCGAGTGCGTAATCTGCCTCGTATTTAGGCTAGATTTTAGGATCGTCTCCGTGTTGCGCAACGCCAAAAACCACCGTATTTTGGTACGGAACCCGAAAGAAGGATGAAAAAGTTTATTCGCAGCATCCCCAAAGATTTTTTTAAATTCCTTAGCTTTCATCCCTTTCCAAATAATTATCCCTGTCGGAAGTCGCCAGTCAAACTCGTTCAATTAAAAAGAAGAAGATTTCACACCGATATGAACGTACACAACATACAGATCCGAACAAGTTGCGGCCATCAAATGGGTAATATTAAGGACTAACGGCGTCATATTAGTTTAGAACACCAAAAATTGGGACTTTTGTGAAGTTCGTGTCATTTAAGAGTTATCGGAAAAGTTTTTCAAAGCATAACCTTTCATCTTCACTCAATTCCAGTATCTACCAGATTTTTGGAATTTTTAAGGTGGCTTTTAAAGTTAAAAATTCCTGACAGATTCATCATCAAACCTAACTCTTCCCTGAAAATCATCACTTCAAGATTCACCATAATTTCTTTCTCAATTATTTCCACGCCCATCAAAAACTTTACGAAAACTCTCTCCCCATCAAATCAACCGAGGCTGAGTCGGCTCGAAATTAAAATGCCATTGTGATGGCCTCCCAGGAGTCTTAGCGCGTCGTACAAAGCGTTCAGGCGCGTAATGAGTTTCGAAAAGACAGATTTTTGCAACTGTCCTGGCTCTTCTTCTTCTTCAGGTTCTCCCACATTTAACGGCCAAGCCATTTGGTCCATTGCCTTTATTGGCCGAATCCTTGTCGTTTGGCGTTCTAATAGGCCGCGTCGGCAAAAGAAAAAAGTTTTGGGTTTTTTTTTTCTCATGTTTTTGAGGGATTATGGTTTAGTGATATGTGTGCTTTTCAGAAAAAAAAGTGGCGAGTTCAATTCTAATGAAGTAATTTTTTGGTTATTTTACGATCTCCAAAGAAGAAAACATGAAGAAAATTAAACCAAAAAGGAAAAATATTTTTCAGAAAACCGCAAGAAATGAAGTAAGACTGACGGGATTTTTTTATTGCCGGTATCCGGGATTTTTTTATTGGAAACTTTATTAGCAGAGGAAAAAATTAAATAAACTTTTTCCGAACTCCACAAGCTTCTCTCGATGCCAAATATTACGGACAAACAATAAAAATGGAATAATCCGCCCCGCAGGAAGAACTACGTATTGACATTGTGTTCCCATTGCGATTGTATTCGAATTGGATCGGCTCAGGACCATCACCATCTTCACACCGAGAGCACACGTTCTTTTGTCGAGCATGAGGGGAGGAGAAGACTTAGGCTCGCTCCTCGGAGATCCACTTTCAGCTCACTTGTCTCCACACACAAGAAGAAGAAACCGTGTTGTCGCCCGCAAACAAACAACGCCAAATATATAATGTATTGGGGTCTCCTTCCACGGAACAAATACCATTAGGTTGTGTGATTGTTCTTGTTGTTTTGATGATGGAATCTTTAGAAATTTGAGTAAGGTAATGGAGAATCAACTGTTAGTGGATAAATTGGCCTTTTTGACCAGCTCGGAGTTCGGAAAAAAAAACCGGGTGCGTCCCAAAGTTTCAGAGCATATGAAATGATCACTTAAAAGTGCTGACGCCGCTTAAATTGCCACAAGAAAAGCTCAGAAAGTCCGAGAAATTTAATCTTAGAAAAATTAGTAAGTCGATGGTTATAGCAGATTTATGAAACGAATCAAAAAGTTGTCCTTTTTTTTTTTAGCTCCGATGGTTGCCTGAGTTTTCAAAAAATGACAGTCTGTTCACACGTGTCAGCTTCTTATTGCAGTTCTGTATATGTTAATTTACGTCAAACTCAGCATTTTTGTAACAACATGATCTTGAAATTTTGAAGGAAAAACTTTTAAAATCTTGTACTAACTGCAAGTTTTCTCTATGGATTTTTTTTCCATCATTCAGAAGTTTTCTCCTCGATTCATACTTATAAAAAAACAAAAAGACGAGAAAAAGTACTCTCAACCTAGCTCCAAACCAAAAAGGCCACTCAAAAACAAAAAGACACAACATCGGTGACCTGAGAATGTCAACCAATGCTGACACACCTTCTTCCCATCGTTTTTGTTGGCAAATCGCCAAGAAGGATCGCAATATATGTGCACTGTTGCGCAAACGGTCACTTGTCACACCCCACAGCCTGTCAATCATGTCCACTCTTTCCATTTTGGGTTCCAATAAATAAATGGTAATTCCCTTCCTCAAATGCCACAGCTTTCCAATTTCTCACAAGGCAGCTGCTTATTTATGTAGGCTACCAAATTCAGATCCATCACTTTGGTTTTCGACGCGAATTATAGCGTTTGATGAAATATTGGAAGCAATTTGAAGCTTATAGAGGATGTGGGAAAGGTCTACAGAAAACCTGACCGGTTCGACTATTCTTCTAATAGTAAGGAAATTTTGTCCCTGATTCCAACACGGGAAAGCTTTTTCTCCTTTTCTGCTCAATCTGCACCACTTTGAAACGCCTTTTTCCAGCTTTTGCCTTCCAGCCAAGTTATGAAAAGTCATCATTTTTCCATTAAATGAGTAGCATAGGAACTTTGAGATCCCATAAATCGGCTGAAAAACAAAAAAAAGACAGCCTTTTTGAGATTTTGATTCCGGGCCCCTTAAAGTGAAAGTTTCCATTAAAGTCCCGGAGCCTGTCGTTTTTAAAAAATATAAAAAACCTCAACCATTTGCTCAAGGATTCTTAAACCAAAAAGTTCCATTTTCTCAGCGAGAAAATGTATTCTTTTCATTTCGCCGTGAAATGAAGCTATGCAAATCGAAATGTGAAATGAGAAAAGCAAAAATTCTTGGGCAAAAACCGCAAAAGACCCATTTCCACGCGGCCAATGCCACTCAAAGGTCAATCTGCACCACCTTGAAACGCCCTCGAATGTGCGGATGGAAAAACGCAAGAAATGAAGGAGGAATAAGAGGAGGAAGGAGACATCTGGTAGCGGCCCTGGGCTTTTTGAAGATTGCCGACATTCTCATCTTTGTTTTTGGGCCTAAAACCTAAACAATGTGGTGGGTAAGCGGTTTTCAAGCTAACAGGTTTTGGAGAAGAATGGAAAAAAACTTCAAAGACTTTTGACATATTTCTAAAAAAACCTATGGAAGTATTTCCTAGCAAAAAAATCTTGCTTTTTTTTAGTTGATTTGTATGATTTTCAGGGATTTCTTAACAAACTCCCGTGAAATCACTAGGAAAAAAGGAATAAAAATATCACTTTTCAAATTATTGTTGAGCAGAGCTCACAAACCCTATTTTTTCTTTCATAGCCGTTTGCGGGTGAAAATAAATGCCCATACAAATATCAACGCCTTTTGCCTTAATCTCAAAACTGAATAATTATCAATGAAGCGCAAACTATTTTTCCGGAGGTGTAGTTTTCTCTAGACCAACTTAGCTGATCAAATTTCGCAAAACAATCATCACCAAGAGCCGTTTCTGTATTTTCTACACCCGCCTCACAAATCCGACTAAAATTTCTCATTTCGATTTAACCTCGATTCCTCAAGGTTACAGGTGTGGCGTTTTCGTTTTGGTGGGAACCCCTCTAGTTTGTTCGGTCCGCCGGGTGTTGGGCCCAAAAGCAAACTTCTTCTTCTTGTTGTTGTGTGTGGACATACGTATGCAACGTGAGAAGTTCATACTCTCGATGAGATTAAAATCGGAGTCGTTGGAATCGATTCCCCTTCAAGCTTTGAAGTTCTAGTTTTTTGAGTTTTCGATTTCCTGTTTTTGTTCTTCGCCAAGAAAAATCAAAAAATCGAGCAAAAACGTTCCTAATAAACTTTCCTTTTTTTAGGGTTTAAAACTGAGACTTTGAAATGAAACCAGGATCGCGAGATCCAGTTTCTTCACGCTGGTTCCGAATCAGGACGTGAAAATCGCTGAGAGCGTATTCGAAAAAATTAAAGCGGTTCAAACAGAATATTGGGATTCAATGCTTTCTGAGTTTTTCAGCCTACATAAAAAAATAACCCAAAAAAAGTGGTCCAATTCAATCCTTGACCTTTTTTCTCCTTTTCATAGCCTTTCACCCTCGAAATCCGCGACAAAGAGTCGCCTTTTCACCTTCCGACGTGTTCAAAACCTGTACAAGCAGGATGAATATGACAAATATGTGATATGTGAACGTTTTCAGTATTTTCCAACAATAAATGATGAAATCACTTCCGTTTGATCGAAACAAAAGTCAAACTTTTTTTTTCCAACCTAGCTAAAAAGGAGAGAAAGGAAACTTCCTTGAAGGAGGTGATAAGGCGAGAAAGATGGCCCATTATTCTAGACAGCTGATTTAGTAAGGAAAACTTGTTCGCAGTTGACTTTTAAGTTCGTTTTTGCGACTCTTAAAGGTTCAATCAATGGGGGATAGTGTAACTCGAGTGCTTGCCGGAGGTATACTCGAACTTTCTAATAAATTAGGTGCACAATAAGCCGTTAAGTAGGATCGATTCAACTTAAAATTTCTGTATGAGATTATTGAAGGTTTTATTGCACTTTCTAAGTGGCTTTAGATTTGAAGAAACTTTTTCAAAAATTTATTCAGTCTGATAGATTCTCCGAAAAATGGAAATACCCCCTTAAGAAGCTTCAAAGTCTTTTTGGGTCGCACACCTATTTCTTTTTCGAATTCTCAACTTTAGGCGGTTTCTCCACGAAGCCAAAGTTGCATGTCCCCAGAAAAAAGAGCAAGAAAAAAGGCGCAGGTCACACTTAGCGTGTCCGTTTAACCTCAGCTCTCCCCCGTCCATTGTTACACCATTCCTAACCAGCTCTGTCCGTCACAATGTGCGCTGACCCTTCCGAGTTCCTTTCCTTGGTTCTTTTCAGGTCAACGCATCAGTGATTATTCACCCTTTGCTTCGTGTTCTCAGCTTGGAAAGTTGGAAAACTTGATGGTGTATGATAAAAATGTTTTCTTTTTTGAAATTCAAGGTTGTATCTTAAAAGTCAACGTGCTAATTTGAAATCTTTGCCCGAAAAGAACATATTAACCCTTTTGAGTTGCGATTTTCATGAAAAATATGAGGAAAATCTCAAAAATTTGTTGAAACTGGAAGGTATTTAGAGATATCTTGAATCCGAAAGAGAAAAGAAAAACCAATAAAAAAGACTATTTTTATCTTTCAGTAGAGTTGTGAAATTTCAAATTCGATTACAGAGAAAAGGAAAACTTTGACCTGTTCAGGCTTGATAATACTACTGGAATACAAGGGGAGCAGATTTTTAAGCTGATCTTGAATCAGGACGTCTTTAAGTCCCTTTCTGCCAGATGCCCTCAACCCAAAACTTTTCCTTTGCTTTGTAGGATGCAAGGAAAGATAATTAGCCTCGAAAGACCCCGGCAAACTGTAAATTAACAATATCACACTTTGTCCTTTCGTCTGAACCGTCAAGGAGGCGTGAAAATCACGCCTGCCAGGGCATCAAAGAAGACGTACCGATTATTGTTTTTTTCGTTCCTTTCCGATTCCATAATCTTTTCCAAGACGCCGCACCTTTTACCCGTTCGCTGGGTGGGCAAATCGAGCGGAAATGATGGTGCCGATGCGTTTTTGATACGGAAAACGAGAGAAAGAGAATCGGCTGGTTTTGACGCAACCTCGAAAAAAAAGGTTTGTCAAGTTAAAGGTGCAGAACTGTTGGAGCGAACTTTGAAGGTACAGTCTGTTCTAGGAAGACTTTGGAAGACGCAAAAGTTAGCACGACTCGGAATGGTACTAATTTTTCTTCTCAAGACCTTTATAAAAATACCCATGCTCCTTTAAACCACTAAACTGGATTCTTGACCGATAAACTCAAGCTAAAACCAAAACGAAGAAACAGCTTCAAATCCAGCTTTGAACGCATCAAAAGTCTCAAAAAGCCCCTTTTTCAAACTCATCAAAAGTCACAAGAACCGTTCTCAGGTTCCAATCAAAAACCGCGAGGAAAGAAGATTAGATACCAAACGAGGCCGAACAACATGGTTATCGTAACTTCTGTACCTTATTTTTCTTAACCTCAAAAAGTGAGGTCGGCACAAAATGGAGCGAGGAGCGCTCCGTGCAAAAGACGAGAGAGATTTGGGATCGCGATTGGAACAACACGATGGCCGGTTGAGATAAAAACCGTTCTAGAGACACGGTTGTAAGTGTCTTTGCAGTTATCCGAAAAAGATTTTTGAAAAAGTATCGAAACAGCCCACGCCTTTCATAAACTTTAGAGTGACCTCTTAGCTTCTCTACCAAGATCTTTGAAAAAGGAGGAATTATAAAGAATGATCCAAAAAACCAAAAAACGATCGAAGCAGCCTTAAAAATCAAACTTCTGTCCAGTTACATTTTTTTGAAAAACTCCTCAAAAAGTTTATCAATATAACCCAATGAGTTTGTCAAAAACAAAATAACCAAGAAACTACTTGAAAAATATCATAAACTTAAGAAAACCCAACTTTGACCCAAGAAAACCGCGAAAATAACGCCTGAGGAACACATGGCGCTAGGAAAAACTCGATAAATCTTCTCGAAGCTTATTTTTGTCTTAAAATAATGATAGACTTTGGAAAAATACCCTTGCAGTTGTACAAAGTACGAAAATATAACATAAAAATCTACTAAAACATAATTTCGTTTTTAAATACTGATGGAATCAACAGAGAAACTATAGCAACAGTACAAAGAGCATCGAAAAACCGAAAAAAAAAATCAAGAAGAAAAAATAACGTACCGGCATTGACGAACTGCCTAGGCCGCAGATTCAACGAAGCTCCATTTAATCCAAAGAAAGTCGCCAAAAATGTCAGTAAAGTTAGTAGATTTGCCATTTTTCGAAGCACTTGGTGCGTTTTTGAAACGAAAATATGAAGTTATTGTCGCATTTAGTGGGGCGGATCCCTGAAAAAAAAACATTTTTTGAAGAGAAAAATGACGAAAAATCGGGGAACAAACGTCCAATATTGATTCGATTACAAAACTTCCAAGTCGACGTCAATCAATCATACAGGAAAACAAAATGAGAGAATTTGAAAAATTTTCGAAATTTGCCATTCGCATCGGCGCGCAAATGTTCTAATATTCGTAAAAATAGGGCTTTAAACATTTTTCTCGAAAAAAAAACCGGTTAAAAGAGAAGAAAGAACATTTTTCGTGGGCCTAGTATCAATTGGGAAATTTATCAGAGAAGGAAAAGAGAAGAAGAAGACGAAAAAAAAGAAGAAGTGATGGGCAGCTGCAACAGGTGTCTTGAAGAGGCCTGGAAGAAGAGAAAAGGCCCATTCTTTCAGTTCAATTGCTCTTTTTCCATCACTTCTCGAGTTTAAATTAGGATTTGTAATAGAATATGATAAAAAAAAGAAAAAAGAAACTTATTTTTTTGGAAAAAAAGGGGAAGTACCTCATGTATTTTTCCTCTTCCTACTTTAATAATAATACTTTTTTTAAATAGTATATAAGACATTCCATCAAATTTAAACTTATTAGAACGTCTGAATCTTAAATCTGTTCAAATCGAACGATATTGGGATAAAGTTATTCAAAAAAATGGACCTTGTGAACTTTTTTTGAAAGGAGAAAAAAATTTTCAACATCAAATCGCAGAATACAATCAGAAACAGTAAATTTGGGATTTTATTTATTTTTTTATGCCTTTTTGAACATTTTTAAAACAAGTTTTTAAATTTCACACACAGGAAAAATATAATTTTAAACTTCTATGGACATTAATTTCAAAAAAAATTGTGAAAATGGGATAATTGATGCCGTGTTCAAAGTGATTCCGCGAAATTCAAAATAGCTGTCAGAGAAAGAGAAAGATAACTAAATTTTGGAGGGTCAGAGACCATTTTGCATTTCGCGGAAATTACTTTGAACACGGCATGAACCTCTTTTCTGCTCTAATTGCAAGAAATGTACATATATTTTCCTTAAAAATTCACTAAAAAGTAAAAAAATTTCCTAATTTTATTTCCTAAAAACGGATGAAATAATTGGAACAAGTTCAAATTTCAGTGAAAATGGGCAAAAAAAGGGGCTAGGAAAAATTGCGTGAACTAGGAAACAATGGACCTCGTCCATTGGACAGTTTTTGGCTGTGAAGGGGAACGCAAAACGGAAAAAAAAACTGTAAAGTTGGGCCACGGCCGTCGATTTTGTTTCTTTTGCCCGAGACCAGCGACAAAAGTTTGATTTATTGCCACATATCTGCTGGTCATGGCTTGTATTTTACGGCTTTTTGAGCAGTTTGTGAGAAATTTCCACATTTCAACAGCTGATATTGTGATGAATCGACTAAAAAGTTTTACAGATTGATAAGAACTGACCGGAACTGGGAAAAAACCATTTTATGCCCGTTTTCATCGGCTTTGTATGATAACATTTATATGGAGTGAAAACACTGTTTTTGGATGGAAATTCAAAAAGTCGGTTTTAAGAGGAAATTTTCGACCGAAACTGATTTCAAAGATTTTATAAGGTTTAAACCATTCATATTAAATTTAAAAGACAATTTTGAACGAGAAATCCTTTTTCGAACTTGTGTAAATATTTTTCAAAAACCATTTAAATCAATTTCTAACTATTTCTCAGTGAGAAAGATAAAAAAATTTCGGTCAAATTTTTGAAGCCGAGAACTGAAAATCAAGAATCGAAGACCGATTAATCAAAAATTAATCACAAAAAAATCGAAAGAATAACAAAGAAAGCACAAGAAAAACGAGAAAAAAATTGGTTAAGAGCCCATAAAACTCGGTATAAATTGAGCAAATGGGCCAAAAACCAGATGAAGTTCGAAAGAAAAGGGAGAGCTCTCTTTTTCTCGCATCGGCACTCGAGAATTGAATGAAAATTAGCGAGGATGTTTCTTTTCGTGGCGGAAATCTTGCGTGGGAAAATGGGAATGAATAATTAGGTTGGTAGATCGGCAGAAAAGAGGAAGGAAAACTCAGTAAACGAACATATCTTTTCACTCAGTCGACGCTCAGCCAAATAAATTTATGGATACGTAGTAAAAACTCAAAGACAGAACATGCAGACAGTGCAACGCAATGTTCAAAGGGGGCGGAGAAGGGACAAGCCGAGGCGGCAGCGGCAGAAAAAAGTGGGCGGAGCCTGGTGGCGGTCAGAAGGCGAAGAGAGATCGGCCATCTGAGATGGTCCAGACAGTCAGACGAGAATGGCATCAAATGAAGGCGTTGGTTTTTTTTTTTTCTGTGTATGTGTTGGTTTGCGGGACGGTGCCACCTTGAAGACTGACAAACGGCTGTCGGGAACAGTCGATGCGCAGTCAATATGGTTGTTTGATGATGAGCATATCAGGGTTGGTGCGCCCCTTTTTCAATAGATACAACTTGAAAAAAGCTTTCAGAGACTCAATGAGAGTTGATGCGCAGCCAATACGGTTTTTGAGGATACGGAGTGGGTTTGAGGTGCTTTTTGAACTTGAAAGTCACTGTTGAACTTAAAAAAAACTTTTTGATCATTTTAAATAATTAAGTGTTCATGAGTTGATGCGAAGTCAAAAGGGCTTTTTAAGTGGGATTTTTTTCTATAGATTCAGCTTGGAAAAAAATCTTTTAAAGATTCAATGAAAGATGATACGCAGCCAATATGGGTTTCATTGATACGAAACGAATTTCAGAAGAAATTTAGAGCTAAAAATTCAAACAGATAAGAATTTTGAACTTCCTCAAAACAGTTGGACAACAGCCAGACGATTCTCACAGTAATAATTGGCTCTAATGAAGTGTGACGTAACGCGATCTTTATCTTTCAATGATTGTTGGAGGATTAAAGGTCCTCAGAAGGATGCACTGATTTTCCATGAGTTCCTTAGAGATTTACGGTTTTTTATTCAATTTCTCAACAGTTCAACAATGTCGGAACACATCCGGCCGCCTAATGAGAGGGTATTAGGAGTGGATTAATGGGTCTACTTCGTTTTTGGAACGGATTTGCGATAGGGAAAGAAGCGGAACAAAAAAGGCCGGAGGTTAATTGAGGCCGTACAGGGATAGACGGAAAAAGAGAGTTAGTTAGTTGGAATTATGGTAGAAAGAAATTTCCCGGAAATTTTCCTGTCTGGTTCAAAAGAGATTGCGTTCTCAAACTCTTGGTTCTATTAGCGGCTAAATTGGAAAATCTTTCTCTCAACATCATGAACGGTCATCAGTTAAATCAGAGTGGGACTAGGCGAAAATTATCATCAAAGCGAAAAAAACGGGGTTTTTTCTCGAAACCCCTACAAAAAAATAAGCTTTTTCGCATTTTTGGAACTTTCTAATATGAAAATTTTGAAAACAAAAGAAAAAGAAGAAAAATGGTATTGCAACTTTTTCTCAAGTTAAAAAAATTTAGCGAAAAATGATCAACGGAGCATGAATATTCGTTTATTTGAAATCTCTAGCGAGAAGAAGTCGAAAACTCAGAGAAAAAGGCAAATTTTTTTAAGAAAAACGTCTATCGACAAAGCGCAAAATCGAACTAGTCTAGGCCATATTTCCCTGATCCTTTTTCGAGCCTTGAAAATATTAAAAAGTTGATTTTTGAACCTTTAAAAGTAACTTTTTATCAAGTTTTCTAGAGTTTTAAACTTTGAGGTCGACCGAAAGTAAAATCAAAGCAAGGACAGGCCAAATTGTAGGAAAAAGGGCGGCTTTTTGACGAAATTCTATCAGTAAAGCGCAAAACCAAACTAGACTGGGCCATTTTTTCCTGACCGGTGGGATATTTTTGAACAATTTTTGAATGGAAATAAAATCAGAGCAAAGAGAGGTCAAAAACTAAGAAAAAGAACAAATTTTTTTAGCAAAATTTTGTCGGTAAGGCTCAAAATAAACTTAGTCTAGGCCCTTTTTTCCTGACCCTTTTTCCGTACTTCTTAGGCCTTTTTGAAAGGCTTTTTTCAAAAGAACTCAAATTGTCCAAAAACCTTGTCAAAGGAAAGTAAAATCAGAGCACGAAGAAGTCAAAAACTACGAAAAAAGGGCAAATTTGAGCCAATTAGAGGCGTAAAACGCGGAAACGGAGCCTGTTGACAGCTCCACGCACGGAGCCCCGGCGACAGTCGACAAACATACCGGTAGATATCACTGGCAAACAATTCCGAGTTTCGATATGATCCTTTAAACAATCGTTATTGGCCTCGCGCGCCGTCGAAAAGCGTGCTTGAACCCGTCCGTCTATTTTTCTAGAGCTTTCAATGGGTCATAAATACTTGAAAACTCACGGGAAAAGAGTGAGAAAAAACCGGGAAAAAAAGGTGGTTTGGAATGTCTTTTGAGAAGTAAATGCAAAGATGACGCGTATTGGAACCGAAGTTGGGATCTTATTCCTTTTTGATCTGAAACATTTTCTGAAAAAGCTTGTCAGATCTATCAAAAGCTCGACAGTGTTGATCCGTAAGAACAGCAAAAAAGTTTCAAAGATTAAAATTACAGGGTTCTAACAAAATTCGTGAAAACCCCATAGGAATAATTAAAATATTGAATAAAACTTGTGATAGAAAAAATTCATTTTATGGCAAATCTCAAAGGACCAAATTTGTGAACTGATTTGAAATTTTTCTGAAACAAAAGCAGCTTGTAACTGAAAAAGTTCATAAAAGCTTAGGAACGGCGGAAAAAAACGGAAAAAAAAAATGAAAAGCCTCATTACTTAAAAGAGCAAAAAAGAATCTTTGAAACAATAAAAGTAGCATGAAAAGCCGATGAAAAGGCGCCAAGTCCTTTTTTTTGAGAAAAAGAAACTTGGGACAAATAAAAGTTCATAACCGTTTGAAAAATGAGAGATAGGGCGAAAAAAGAACGAAAAAAAAGTAGGTTCGGAAGGGCCTCAACTGCTTTTTATTTCTTCCTACAGCTTCAACTGCCACTTATTCCCTTTTTGAACATGTTATTTTATTTTGCCTGTGAAAAGAATATCTTAATAGACCGAAAAAATTTGAAGAAAAAAGACAAGGAATATGAAAAGGCCGATGGAAAGGCGCCAAGTGATAAGAAGACGATTTTTATTCAAACACGCCCTGATATCCACCGCGGCCAGCATTTGTTTATCTTCTCACACCTGTCCTGAACCTGTCGCCGCGCCTTTATCTGTTTTTCCTTTATTTATAGCTTGTAGATATGACAAAATATGATTAATGCAGTTTTTTTTTTTTTACTTGTTTGGAGATGTTGCATAAAAAAGTTGCTACGGCTTTTTGAAAAAGCTCAAAAGGTCACCCAAGAAAAGGTCCTGGCACGATTAGCGAAAGAGAGACTTTAAATTAAATTAATAGACAGAGATAACTATTTTTTTCTTCATGCCCTAGTGATTTGCAATATCACGTATCAATGAAAAGGTCTTTTTAATTAAAAAAAAAGCCGGAAATCTCACGAGATACAGCTAGCTTTAAAAAAAAAATGAAATTTTTCTGCAGAAATGGTTTGGTTTGCAATTTAAAGGTCACTGTTTCGAACCTCGCCTCAACAAAAATGTTTGCAACAAGAAAAAACACCTTTTTCAATTAAAGGAAATATATTTGATTGAGTAAAGTCGAAAAAAGCATGATAATCAATTGGTTTGCGACCTTTCTATCACTCAAAAGGGTTCCGACCCCGCTTGGAAAAAAGAAGCCGTTTTTGCAACGGGAAAAAGAAAATTTCCTAGTCAATCTGTTTGGTCAAGGCAACTTTTTCTGAATTCCCACAGCAGTACAGTTTTTTTTCTCTTTTGCGACCCACCGCGTAAAGAAAATGCAAATGGACGTGCGTCACCGATTGAAATTCGAATCAAAATATGCCGATGGGAAAAAAGTTTTCGAAAAGGAATCGAAAAAATGAGAACAACTCGTGTTATTGCAACTACGTCCAAACATTCCGAAATAGCGAGAAAAGTTCCATAAACAATTTGGAAAGTCTTGGCCAGGCCTATCAAAATGAAAGAACGGGTTTTCTTTTTGAATTATTGCAAAATAATCGAGAGTGTAAAGCGATTCATTTTCGAGGCTGTTAAAAGTTGAGGAAAAAGCCAATTTTTTTAGGCCTCATCTGGACGCTTTTCAGGAGGAAAATAATTATTTTCCGTTCCCTACTCGTTTTTCTCCTGACTGATGAGTCGCAGTTTTTCATGTTTTTTAAGAAAGTTTGAGCTTTGAAAGGCGTCAGAGAAGCCATATTTGTTACTCAGTGTTAAAGAAAAATTCTCAAAAAGCCTTTTAAAAAAGGTTTTTTTTACCGACTCTGCTGGAAAAAAAATTTAAAAAACTTAAAAAGCCTAATCTAACCATATATCAGCTTCTTGAAGTTCACTCAAGAAATTTTTTTTGTTAGTTTCGAAGGAAATAATTCTTTTATGAGGCTTTTTAGGCCTCCAAGCTCTTGTGAATGACAGATATCCCAAAAATCGTTCTAAAAAAATCTACAAACATTCAAGAATTATCCAATTCTGAGCCCAAAACATGTGCGTAATCGGCCCAGCTTGACAATTATTGTGTCAAAATTGACAAGTTGCCAAACCAGCTGGCTTTTCTAATAAATATATGTGACCATTAGCCGTTTGACTAGTCGAGAATGCGAGGAACATCGCGTGACATTCTGTTTTAAGAGCTTTGAAGCTGTCTTCAATGAACTGGAATGATATAATTGAGTCCAGCAAAGGGGAATTCGGAATATTCTACGAATTTTTGAGTCCTCCAGTTATTTAAAAATAAAAAAACAAATATGAGTCCGGAAATAAAAAAAGAAACGTTTGAAGCTTTCTTCAATGAAAAGGAACGATAAAATTGGTAACAACAGTGCAAAAATTAAGGCATTTATCGGATATTTTGCTTCATTTTTTTAAGACGGGGTTTTGAAATCAGTTCAATCGATTAAATATGAGTCACAGCGTTTCACGAATTCTTTCATTAATAACTGAAAGGATTAAAAGTTTCAAATAACTAGTAATAAAAAAATAAGCCTTGAAAATATCATATAAAAATTTTTTTCTCATATTTTTGTGAAAACTTCATCAAAAATCTCCGAACAGGAAAAAAAAAAAAATACCGAAGAAATACGAATTTCTCAAGCCAAAAACTACCGTTGGCGGGTCCCTTTTAATGATAAGATAATGGTGTTTTGAGAACTTGCTGATAAGCTGGAGACGGTATTTTGTTTTGATAGAGAATGCTAGGACCTTGGGAAGAAAAAAACAGGCGGGAAATCGTATTAGTTTTTTTATTGAAATATGAGTCAGTAGTGAAAAAAAAATTTTTTTCTGTTCTGGAAAAATTAAAAAAACTTTCAATTTAATATTTTATGATTCATTGCATGGGAAACGCTGAAATGCAAAATAAAAAAATAATATCGTTGCCGAAAAAGAGGCCTTTTGAAACTGGCTGCCGTCACTTCTGAAATTTGAGAACCCTTACAAAGTTGAACACTTTCAGGAATTTAAAATGAGAACTTTACTGAACAAGTATGGAAAAGAAAACCAAAATCAAGAAAAAACACGAATTCACACATTTCGGAACTAAACATTTTTAGAGAGTACGTATATCACACTTGGAAACTGGAAAAAAGAAGAAAAAATGAAGGAAAAAAGCGCTTGACTTCAACCAAAAAACTGGCGACGTCAACAACAATCACCAGAAATCGAAAAGAACGATTTCAGGCGCCAAAACGATTCAAAAACAATCGAGCCAGTGGCACTGGAAAAAAGACGAAAAAAGAACAAAGGGCGAGAACTGTCTAGCGACTGGAAACGGTTTGAAACCGAGCGACCTGCCGAAAAAAAGGTTTTGGCGAAAGCAGAAGATGATTATCTCGACGACTTTCGCCCGTTTTTTGTGTTATATTGCCTTTTTCCGCTTCGCCAGACAAGCCATTCTCAGTTCACACTCATATCAAGTGGAGCTAGACTTTGAGAAAAGAAAACCACACATGAACAAAAAAAAGATTAATTTAGTGATTATAGTTCTCGATTATTTTACTTTTTTAAAGTTGATCTTGAGATTCGAAACAATATTATATTGGCGGCAATAATGTATTAAGACCAATTAAATACATTCCGAACTATTTTAAAAACGATAGAAAAAAGCGCTGATCTTTCAAACATCTCTTTAAGGAAAAAAATAAATAGAAAAATAAAAATGGACTTTCTTTTATACGTTTCACATAGCCACTGTCTCGGGCAAAGTCGGAATGGTGGATAATGGCTGCTAAAAGGGAGAGGCTCAAAAAAGGCCGCAGAAAGGCAGCAAAAAGGCAGCGAAAGGCAGCAAAAAGACAGCGAAATGGAGCAAAAAGACTCCCTTTATCGAGCCTTCCATTTTTCTGGGATTTTAAAGGCTCGAGAAATGGTGGAGAAAGGGAGAGGCAGCAAAAATGGTGCATAAGGGCTGAGAAAATGGAGCAAAAAGGCAGCAAAAAGAGAGCCTTCGTCACCCTAAAAGGAACATTTCTATGGTCCTTTATGGACCCTCGGAGGGTCCTTCCGACTTTGCCTATGGTTTTCAATTATTACTTGAAACTCCGTTTACACATAGGCAAAGTCGGAAGGACCTCCGAGGGTCCATAAAGGACCATAGAAATGTTTCAATTATTACTTGAAACTCCGTTTACACATAGGCAAAGTCGGAAGGACCCTCCGAGGGTCCATAAAGGACCATAGAAATGTTCCTTTTAGGGTGATGAAGGCTCTCTTTTTGCTGCCTTTTTGCACCATTCTCTCAGCCCTTGTGCACCATTTTTGCTGCCTCTCCCTTTCTCCACCATTTCTCGAGCCTTTAAAGTCCCAGAAAAATGGAAGGCTCGAGTAAGGGAGTCTCTTTGCTGCCTTTCGCTGCCTTTTTTCTGCCGTTCGCTGCCTTTTTGCTGCCTGTCTGCGGCCTTTTTTGAGCCTCTCCCTTTTAGCAGCCAATATACACCATTCCGACTTTGCCCGAGCATAATAATCTGATAAAAGCTGAGAAAAAAACAAAATTAAAAAATTTTTTTTAATGACAAAAAAAAATAAAAATTTTCTAGCGTTGGAGCGAACTTGATCACAAATTAAGTTTTATGGTATTTTTATTCCAAATGCTTCCATGTTTTTTTCTTTAGTTATTTTAACATAATTCTGAAACCTTCGAGAAAAGCGATCGAAAAAAACAGTCGGGCTGAGCCGCGGCCATTTTTCTCACAGTCACTTGGAGCTGAACCGCCTCCTCAAGTGCTTGACTGTTATTGGAAGAGCTCCGAAAGCAGCTGATCTTCGTTCTCACGCCGATATCTCGAGGTTAGAATTTTTCTTATGGGTTTTCTTTTTTATATTGGGAGGAAAAGCAATGAACTGGGAAACCGGGAAATTAATCATCAAATAAACTATTGAAAAATGACGCCTTTTTTGAGATCGTAAACAGAGGAGGAAACATATAGAAATTGTACGATTGAGAAATGTTTATCAGTCAGGCCAAATGGGAAAACTTAAAGGCACTTAGAGCTAAATGTCACGCGATGTTCTCTTTTCTGGTGTCTAACGGAAGCCTCCATTCAAGAATTATTCATGGACCTTTTAGAAGTTTCATTTCATCGAAAAGAATCAAATAAAAAATGGAAACACGAAAAACCACAAGAAAATTGATAGGATCATGCGACAAATCGGCTTGATTAGATTATGCTGATGCGGATTGACAAGAAATGTCTATTTGGGGCTAGTTTTCTTTTTTTTTTGCATTATAGTGAGGCTACAGTTTTTAGTTAGAAGCAGAGGCGAAATTAGAACGAATAAAAAGAAATTGGCGAAATTTGAGGGGTTTTCAAGACATAGTAAGACATTTCAAAAAAAAATTGGCAAAATTCAGAAAAATTATATGTTTGACAGCATTTATTAATCATTATTATCTGAATTTTTGGATATTTTTACAAGTTCTGAGCGCATTTTGCTTTCGTAACTAAATGTTTTTTTGTTACTTTTATGTCTTGAAAAGTTTTTTAGACTTTTCAAAGGCACCCCTGTGACTCTAAATAACGCTTAAGCGGTTTTTCGAGAAGATAAATTATTTCAAATCTTTTAGGTCCTTTAAGAACTTCAACGTTTTTCCAACAGCTCCAATTCTAATTTAATTTTTCAAACGTTTGAACCGATTGCTTCGGATCAGTTTCGAGCAATGAAATTTATTTTTAAAAGCCTATAATGTATCCAAAAATCGAAAAAAAAAATCCAGGGCTTCAAATTTTCCTTGAACAAAGAAGAGGAAGAACGTAGTTGTTGCAATGGCTAGAAAACTTGTATGAGGAGTTTGAGAGCCGAGTCGAATGTGTGAGACGCCAACCAATTGGATTAGACGCTTCTGGCCGAGCTTCTGACCACTCCAAAAGATTTTTCTTTGATTCCGAAGCACTTTGACTGGATCTAGGAAAATTGGTAGTAGTTCGAGAAAGTAAAATTGGAAATGAGTATTAAAAAGGTTAGGTTTATGACAGATAAAGAAAGTTTGGACGAGATTCAGAAATCAGTTGGAAACCCAAAAAAATGCTGTTTGTATTATTATTATTATTATGAATCTCTGAAAAGGTCTAGTTTGTGCGATAAAATTAAAAACCTCAGCTCACAAAAAAAAAGTTCCCGAACTCAAAATGAAAGGTTTTTAATTTCATTTTGAAGCCGTAAAGTCTACGGTAAAGATGTACAAAAAAGTTGAATGAATTATTAGATTGTGCATTTGTTCGCTACACTCCGAAATGAAAGACCTAAATGAAAGCCAAAACAAAAAAAATTAAAAAAAAAAGGGAACACGAACCACGGTGGTCGCATGTGGAATGGCTTGTTTTTACGCTCATGCTGCGGTCGAAGCCAACTGTAATATTAATATTTACGGCTAGATCTGATAATATTTCTATGTTTCTGCCCGGTGTCGATTTAAAATTTTTCAGGAAGAAGCATGGGTTTTTTTGGACTAATACAAAGCAAAAAAAGTTCAGCCACGCTGAAACTTAATAATAATGGCCTTTTAAAAACTATCGGAATACTTTGATGAAAACTAATCGAATCTGATTGATTGGATGATGGATAACGGCAAGCACTCAGAAAAAATGAAGTTTCTGACGCCAAAAGCAAAAAGGTGGTGAAAAAGCGCAGGCGAGAAGTGTTGATATTGAGACGTTGCGTCTCGCCTCTCGTATTGTCAGTCACGCTTCCGTTTGTTCTGTTCTTTCCGCCCAACCGGACTTGCTCAGGGCAGTATCAATCTCGGCAGTTTCACACGTCCTCAGGAATTAGGCCTTTTCCCACCTAATTTTTGATGAGATTTGAGGGAGATTGAGGAGAGAAGCCCTCTTCGCTTCCGATGAAGATGTATTGTAACAGAAACTCAAAAGATTCTAGGTGAAGTTCATTCGCTGTCATTTAAAACCTTCTGATCAGAATAGCTCAGTGAGTTGCGGTCGCGGAGCGGTGTCAGACCTTTTTTCATCAAATTAAATTAGCAAGTGTAATGTAGGGACCGCAGACGAATTTTCAAAAATTTTTTTTCAGCATTGAGCTTTGTATGATTTGATAGCTGATTCGATTCAGAACTCAGAACCGTTTAGTTTTTCAAAAAAGATTGAGGATGAAAAAAGTTATGACGAAAAATGTGGCACGCCGCGCACCATTTTTTTAGTACTGAAATTTTGGTATTATCCATTTTTGACATTTTTCTCGATTTTTCTTCTAGAAAAAAAGTTTTTGATACTGGTCTATTATGATGTAACAAATTATAATAGAGTGCTAAAATGATGCTAATCAGCTAGTTTGCCGAAAAAAAGTCGGTATTTTTGCAGAAAACAAAAAAACTGGCGCTTGCGGGTATCGAACTCGCGACCTCAAAATGAAATATCGCAGCGCACGCACTGCGCCAAGCTGTCAGGTCTAGCGCGGGGAGCTTCCATCCGCCTTACCCCTTGAGCCGTTTGGATAGCACAGATTGCCTATTTCAAAAAAAGAAAAAAACTTGAAGTAATTAAGCTATTTTTGATCAGAATATGTTCGCAAATCTTTACTCAAACGTTTCGTGGAAATTCACTTCGAAAAAAACTGTTTTTTTCAGTGCTTTTTTTGCCTCTTTTTAACGATCGCTGCATTAAAACGGCCCCGTATATTTTTCGGCAAAGACGAATTTTTTTATTTTATTTTTTTAATTGAAAGATTTTTTTACTAATAAATGTATATAATCGTTTGAAAAAAACCTGCGTTCGACCGCTTTTTTTGTGTGATAAACGCCGCTAATTTTTATTCTCTATTTTTCAAGAGCATTTTTGCGTATCAAACAACTTTTTTTCAAGCACATATGCTGTGGAGAAAAAAATTTAAGTAAGCCCATGGTCTAAATTCTGAAAAAAACAAAAAAACTCGATTATATTCGCTTATTAACGATATTTCGAATTATGACTTTCGGCACTCCCTAAAAATTTTTTTGGCAAAGACGAGTTTTTTTATTTTTATTGTTTTAAAAATTACCTTTACTTGAATCAAAAATCATTATAGAAAAAAAGAAAGAGTGCGTTCGACCTGAAAACACATGAAAAAAAGCAAAAAAAATGACAAAAATTTTTTTAGTTCCATTCACGTTTTTTTGTACGACATTCCGCGAGAACGCATCAAAAAAAAGCGTGAAATATTTTTTTAAACGAAAGAGGAAGCTTTTTCTGTACATGTGTGTCAAATTTTATTAGCCAGTTCCACATATTTTTGCAACTACAACTAAATTAAATTTGAAAACCAAAAAAAGCCACTTTTTTTCTATCGCGAAAAGGGGCGTGGCTTTGCGGTCCCTAGTGTAATGTAGCTTGGCTAGAGACCTTTAGGAATGGAATTTCGCAAATGTCAAAAAAACTTGTTAGCATGAAGCCTTTCATAAGGAAATCAAAAGACTTTTTTTATTTTTTTCTTTTTTTAAAAGTTATCAAACTTTTTCGCTAGACTTTATTGGAAAGAAATCATTAGAAAATAATAAACACTGAACAGTCGCTTTGAGGTTTTCATGAACTTCGCTCCTTTAAATATCTCAGCAAAAATCTTTCAACTATTTAACTGAATTGCAAGTTTTGAGATCTCTAGAAAAACCAGTGAAACGACGTCGACAGACCGTCAACAGTTGTTAGCAACACTGTTAATCCCCCAGCACTTGAAATGGTTTTTTCTTCTCTTTCCCACAGTGTGTTGTGTAGTTTTCGCAGTTGCTCCCAAGGTTCGAGTATCACTTGCACTGCACAAACAGTCCA
The DNA here is from genome assembly GCA_904845305.1 of Caenorhabditis auriculariae. Classification (NCBI taxonomy): domain Eukaryota; kingdom Metazoa; phylum Nematoda; class Chromadorea; order Rhabditida; family Rhabditidae; genus Caenorhabditis; species Caenorhabditis auriculariae. The sequence continues at coordinate 5,466,359 of CAJGYM010000001.1, read as the reverse complement.
AGCACGTCTTTTGACCAGACGAGTAACTTGCTCAACCTTTCCCTGGTTTTCAGTTTTTTACTGTTTGGTAAAGACTGAGACTCATTTTTTTTCTTTCAGGAGAAAAAATCTCTCATTAACGCCATCACGTTAACACCATTCAAAAAAAAAAAACAGAATGTCAAGGAACCAAAAAGAAATTCCAACGACTTACCTTTTCGGAGAGGCAAAAAGCAATGAACTCCCATGTCAGTTTTGGCAAAGCTAAAATTTTTTTCCCAGCTCAGAAATTCGAAAAATTTATGAATGTCTCATAGTTCTACAATATCTTCTTCGAATTCATCTTGACTTCAGTTTTGATAAAGCCAGAGTTTTTTTCCGAGCTCAGAAATTCGAAAAATTTATGAATGTCTCATAGTTCTACAATATCTTCTTCGAATTCATCTTGACTTCAGTACTTGACGCATGCTAGCCAGTGCCTGGTTCACAGTCGGTTGCGCGTTTCAGAGGGCCTCGGCAGCGCGACCGAAGCGTTGGTTTAACTACCCAAGTTTGAGGTAAACATTAGATCTGACCCAAAACTACTTGGTGTCAAGATAAATTTTGGAACTGCTTCTCTTCGGAGAGGCAAAAAGAACTATTTATTGGGAATTGAAGCTAAGATCATGTCTGTTTTAATAAAGCTAGAGTTTTTTTCCGAGCTCAGAAATTCGAAATCCTTATGAATGTCTCATAGTTCTACAATATCTTCTTCGAATTCATCTTGACTTCAGTACTTGACGCATGCTAGCGAGTGCCTGGTTCACAGTCGGTTGCGAGTTTCATGAGGCCTCGGCAGCGCGACCGAAGCGTTGGTTTAATTACCCAAGTTTGAGGTAAACATTAGATCTGACCCAAAACTACTTGGTGTCAAGATAAATTTTGGAACCGCTTCTCTTCGGAGAGGCAAAAAGAACTATTTATTGGAGATTGAATCTACGATCATGTCTGTTTTAATAAAGCTAGAGTTTTTTTCCGAGCTCAGAAATTCGAAAATCCTTATGAATGTCTCATAGTTCTGCAATATCTTCTTCGAATTCATCTTGACTTCAGAACTTGACGCATGCTAGCGAGTGCCTGGTTCAGAGTCGGTTGCGCGTTTCATGGGGCCTCGGCAGCGCGACCGAAGCGTTGGTTTAATTACCCAAGTTTGAGGTAAACATTAGATCTGACCCAAAACTACTTGGTGTCAAGATAAATTTTGGAACCGCTTCTCTTCGGAGAGGCAAAAAGAACTATTTATTGGAGATTGAATCTACGATCATGTCTGTTTTAATAAAGCTAGAGTTTTTTTCCGAGCTCAGAAATTCGAAATCCTTATGAATGTCTCATAGTTCTGCAATATCTTCTTCGAATTCATCTTGACTTCAGAACTTGACGCATGCTAGCGAGTGCCTGGTTCAGAGTCGGTTGCGCGTTTCATGGGGCCTCGGCAGCGCGACCGAAGCGTTGGTTTAATTACCCAAGTTTGAGGTAAACATTAGATCTGACCCAAAACTACTTGGTGTCAAGATAAATTTTTGGAACCGCTTCTCTTCGGAGAGGCAAAAAGAACTATTTATTGGAGATTGAAGCTAAGATCATGTCTGTTTTTAATAAAGCTAGAGTTTTTTTCCGAGCTCAGAAATTCGAAAAAAATTTATGAATGTCTCATAGTTCTACAATATCTTCTTCGAATTCATCTTGGCTTCAGAACTTGACGCATGCTAGCGAGTGCCTGGTTCACAGTCGGTTGCGCGTTTCATAGGGCCTCGGCAGCGCGACCGAAGCGTTGGTTTAATTACCCAAGTTTGAGGTAAACATTAGATCTGACCCAAAAACTACTTGGTGTCAAGATAAATTTTTGGAACCGCTTCTCTTCGGAGAGGCAAAAAGAACTATTTAATTGGAATTGAAGCTAAGATCATGTCTGTTTTAATAAAGCTAGAGTTTTTTTCCGAGCTCAGAAATTCGAAATCCTTATGAATGTCTCATAGTTCTACAATATCTTCTTCGAATTCATCTTGACTTCAGTACTTGACGCATGCTAGCCAGTGCCTGGTTCACAGTCGGTTGCGCGTTTCATAGGGCCTCGGCAGCGCGACCGAAGCGTTGGTTTAATTACCCAAGTTTGAGGTAAACATTAGATCTGACCCAAAACTACTTGGTGTCAAGATAAATTTTGGAACCGCTTCTCTTCGGAGAGGCAAAAAGAACTATTTATTGGAGATTGAAGCTAAGATCATGTCTGTTTTAATAAAGCTAGAGTTTTTTTCCGAGCTCAGAAATTCGAAAAATTTATGAATGTCTCATAGTTCTGCAATATCTTCTTCGAATTCATCTTGGCTTCAGAACTTGACGCATGCTAGCGAGTGCCTGGTTCAGAGTCGGTTGCGCGTTTCATGGGGCCTCGGCAGCGCGACCGAAGCGTTGGTTTAATTACCCAAGTTTGAGGTAAACATTAGATCTGACCCAAAACTACTTGGTGTCAAGATAAATTTTGGAACCGCTTCTCTTCGGAGAGGCAAAAAGAACTATTTATTGGAGATTGAAGCTAAGATCATGTCTGTTTTAATAAAGCTAGAGTTTTTTTCCGAGCTCAGAAATTCGAAAAATTTATGAATGTCTCATAGTTCTACAATATCTTCTTCGAATTCATCTTGGCTTCAGAACTTGACGCATGCTAGCGAGTGCCTGGTTCACAGTCGGTTGCGCGTTTCATAGGGCCTCGGCAGCGCGACCGAAGCGTTGGTTTAATTACCCAAGTTTGAGGTAAACATTAGATCTGACCCAAAACTACTTGGTGTCAAGATAAATTTTGGAACCGCTTCTCTTCGGAGAGGCAAAAAGAACTATTTAATTGGAATTGAAGCTAAGATCATGTCTGTTTTAATAAAGCTAGAGTTTTTTTCCGAGCTCAGAAATTCGAAATCCTTATGAATGTCTCATAGTTCTACAATATCTTCTTCGAATTCATCTTGACTTCAGTACTTGACGCATGCTAGCCAGTGCCTGGTTCACAGTCGGTTGCGCGTTTCATAGGGCCTCGGCAGCGCGACCGAAGCGTTGGTTTAATTACCCAAGTTTGAGGTAAACATTAGATCTGACCCAAAAACTACTTGGTGTCAAGATAAATTTTGGAACCGCTTCTCTTCGGAGAGGCAAAAAGAACTATTTATTGGAGATTGAAGCTAAGATCATGTCTGTTTTTAATAAAGCTAGAGTTTTTTCCGAGCTCAGAAATTCGAAAAATTTATGAATGTCTCATAGTTCTGCAATATCTTCTTCGAATTCATCTTGGCTTCAGAACTTGACGCATGCTAGCGAGTGCCTGGTTCAGAGTCGGTTGCGCGTTTCATGGGGCCTCGGCAGCGCGACCGAAGCGTTGGTTTAATTACCCAAGTTTGAGGTAAACATTAGATCTGACCCAAAACTACTTGGTGTCAAGATAAATTTTGGAACTGCTTCTCTTCGGAGAGGCAAAAAGAACTATTTACTGGGAATTGAAGCTACGATCATGTCTGTTTTAATAAAGCTAGAGTTTTTTTCCGAGCTCAGAAATTCGAAATCCTTATGAATGTCTCATAGTTCTACAATATCTTCTTCGAATTCATCTTGACTTCAGTACTTGACGCATGCTAGCGAGTGCCTGGTTCACAGTCGGTTGCGCGTTTCATAGGGCCTCGGCAGCGCGACCGAAGCTTTGGTTTAATTACCCAAGTTTGAGGTAAACATTAGATCTGACCCAAAACTACTTTGTGTCAAGATAAATTTTGGAACCGCTTCTCTTCGGAGAGGCAAAAAGAACTATTTATTGGAGATTGAAGCTAAGATCATGTCTGTTTTAATAAAGCTAGAGTTTTTTCCGAGCTCAGAAATTCGAAAAAAATTTATGAATGTCTCATAGTTCTACAATATCTTCTTCGAATTCATCTTGGCTTCAGAACTTGACGCATGCTAGCGAGTGCCTGGTTCACAGTCGGTTGCGCGTTTCATAGGGCCTCGGCAGCGCGACCGAAGCGTTGGTTTAATTACCCAAGTTTGAGGTAAACATTAGATCTGACCCAAAACTACTTGGTGTCAAGATAAATTTTGGAACCGCTTCTCTTCGGAGAGGCAAAAAGAACTATTTACTGGGAATTGAATCTACGATCATGTCAGTTTTGATAAAGCCAGAGTTTTTTTCCGAGCTCAGAAATTCGAAATCCTTATGAATGTCTCATAGTTCTGCAATATCTTCTTCGAATTCATCTTGGCTTCAGAACTTGACGCATGCTAGCGAGTGCCTGGTTCACAGTCGGTTGCGCGTTTCATAGGGCCTCGGCAGCGCGACCGAAGCGTTGGTTTAATTACCCAAGTTTGAGGTAAACATTAGATCTGACCCAAAACTACTTGGTGTCAAGATAAATTTTGGAACCGCTTCTCTTCGGAGAGGCAAAAAAAGAACTATTTATTGGAGATTGAAGCTAAGATCATGTCTGTTTTAATAAAGCTAGAGTTTTTTTCCGAGCTCAGAAATTCGAAAAAAATTTATGAATGTCTCATAGTTCTACAATATCTTCTTCGAATTCATCTTGGCTTCAGAACTTGACGCATGCTAGCGAGTGCCTGGTTCACAGTCGGTTGCGCGTTTCATAGGGCCTCGGCAGCGCGACCGAAGCGTTGGTTTAATTACCCAAGTTTGAGGTAAACATTAGATCTGACCCAAAAACTACTTGGTGTCAAGATAAATTTTTGGAACCGCTTCTCTTCGGAGAGGCAAAAAAAGAACTATTTATTGGAGATTGAATCTACGATCATGTCAGTTTTGATAATGCTAGAATTTTTCCGAGCTCAGAAATTCGAAAAAAATTTATGAATGTCTCATAGTTCTACAATATCTTCTTCGAATTCATCTTGACTTCAGTACTTGACGCATGCTAGCCAGTGCCTGGTTCACAGTCGGTTGCGCGTTTCATAGGGCCTCGGCAGCGCGACCGAAGCGTAAGTTGCTCTATCCTACAACTCCTCTAAACTTTCCAAATTTATTTCAAGACAGCTTAAGATCGATTCTGGGATCCCCAATCTGCTTTTCAATGATAATTATATAATTGATGATGAATCAAAGGCCGATGTCTTCTCATCTGTGTTCTATTCCAATTTCTCTAACACTAACCCTCAACCTTTCCCAGCTCTTCCCTCACCTGAACCTATTAACTGTAGTATATTTTTTTCTCCCCGATGTTGTTTATAAATTTCTTGCCTCTCTACCTCCGAAATGTGGATTTTCCACTGATAATATTAACTTTCTTGTTCTCAAAAAGATGTGCTAGATCTTTAAGCCTTCCCCTGTCTCTCCTATTTAATGAATCCTATTTAACTGGTGTTATCCCCTCTTCTCTAAAAACACACTACGGTCATACCTGTACATAAAAAAAGGCAGTTTGTCTGACCCTTCCAATTTCCGTCCGATCTCTCTCACTCATCCTATATCACGTGTATTGGAACGTATTATCGCCCATATGGTTAGAAATCGATTCGCTCATAAATTCTCTCGATTTCAATATGGATTTTTTTAAACCGTAGATCTTGCAAACTCTCTCTCATCTCTTCTATATCCGACATAAAAAAAGTCCTTGGCCTCCAATCTAAATGTCGATGTTATTTACTTTGATTTCAGCAAAGCTTTTTGATAGAGTAGATCACAATTTGCTACGTCTTAAAAATGCTAAACTTTGGTTTTTGATAATACTCTGAGCCGTTGGTTCTCTAATTTTTTTATCTCACAGAAGTTCAATTGTTAAGGTCAACAAGTCTTTTTGCCAACAATTGCTTTTCCCAACCCTTCCGGTGTCCTCCAAGGCACTGTCAGCGGCCCTCTCCTCTTCCTCATTTTCATCAACGATATCGAAAATTACTTTGATTCCTCTACTTCTATCTCAATTTTTGCGGATGATATTAAAATCTATAGCTCCTGTCCCAGATCTCTCCAATCAAGCATTAACGGTATCCTTGAATGGTCTCATATTTGGTCTCTCCCACTCGCCTCAAACAAAACGTTCTCTGTTCACTTTGGCCCAAATAATCCTCGCACCCTTTACTATGTTGACCTCCTTGAAGTTCCTCAAAGCTCCATAGTACGTGACCTTGGTTTATTTATCGATGACAAGCTTTCCTTTAAACAACACATCAGCCGTATTGCTGCTTTTGCCACCTTACGTTCTAATCAAATACTGAATACCTTCAAGTTCTCTTCACCTTTTAACTACTTCCGTATGTTTCAAACCTACGTTAATCCAGTCCTTGAATATTGCTCCGAGCTTTTCTCACCCGCCATTTCCTCTGAGGAATCTCACAAACTTGAATCTTCACTGCGTCTTTTTAGTCGGAAAGTTTTCATTCGTTGTAATGTTAGTTTCACTTCTTACTCAGATCGCCTTAGTCAATTTAACATCAAACCGTTATTCATTCGTCGTGAAATTTGTGACATTATCACCTTGCATAAAATCATCTGTGGCTCTGATCATTTTTTCTCGATCGCAATAAGTATTTCACTCAATCCCTGTTACAGAGAAATCCACTTCGACTACGGACTACTGGTCAGTTTTCTAATGACTTTTTTTCTAGAACTATTCCTCTTTGGAATAAACTAACTTCTTATTTAGATTTTAACGTTACCCCAGAAACTCTGCGTAAAAAGTTGAATGCTCTTCCGTTTGAAGCCTTTCATGAAAATATCCCCTCTCGTCTCCTGTGAATTTGCCATATTTCCGGGTACCCGTCAACTCGTTGGGGTTGACTCTTTCCCGTGTATTGTTATTTCTCTGCCTATTCCTTCACTTGATCATCTATTCTTCAATTATATGTTAAATAATGGCAGTGAATAAACTATCTATATAAGCGTTGGTTTAATTACCCAAGTTTGAGGTAAACATTAGATCTGACCCAAAACTACTTGGTGTCAAGATAAATTTTGGAACTGCTTCTCTTCGGAGAGGCAAAAAGAACTATTTACTGGGAATTGAAGCTACGATCATGTCAGTTTTGATAATGCTAGAATTTTTTTCCGAGCTCAGAAATTCGAAATCCTTATGAATGTCTCATAGTTCTGCAATATCTTCTTCGAATTCATCTTGGCTTCAGAACTTGACGCATGCTAGCCAGTGCCTGGTTCACAGTCGGTTGCGCGTTTCATAGGGCCTCGGCAGCGCGACCGAAGCGTTGGTTTAATTACCCAAGTTTGAGGTAAACATTAGATCTGACCCAAAACTACTTGGTGTCAAGATAAATTTTGGAACCGCTTCTCTTCGGAGAGGCAAAAAGAACTATTTATTGGAGATTGAATCTACGATCATGTCAGTTTTGATAAAGCCAGAGTTTTTTTCCGAGCTCAGAAATTCGAAATCCTTATGAATGTCTCATAGTTCTGCAATATCTTCTTCGAATTCATCTTGGCTTCAGAACTTGACGCATGCTAGCCAGTGCCTGGTTCACAGTCGGTTGCGCGTTTCATAGGGCCTCGGCAGCGCGACCGAAGCGTTGGTTTAATTACCCAAGTTTGAGGTAAACATTAGATCTGACCCAAAACTACTTGGTGTCAAGATAAATTTTGGAACCGCTTCTCTTCGGAGAGGCAAAAAGAACTATTTATTGGAGATTGAATCTACGATCATGTCAGTTTTGATAATGCTAGAATTTTTTTCCGAGCTCAGAAATTCGAAAAATTTATGAATGTCTCATAGTTCTACAATATCTTCTTCGAATTCATCTTGACTTCAGTACTTGACGCATGCTAGCGAGTGCCTGGTTCACAGTCGGTTGCGCGTTTCATAGGGCCTCGGCAGCGCGACCGAAGCGTAAGTTGCTCTATCCTACAACTCCTCTAAACTTTCCAAATTTATTTCAAGACAGCTTAAGATCGATTCTGGGATCCCCAATCTGCTTTTTCAATGATAATTATATAATTGATGATGAATCAAAGGCCGATGTCTTCTCATCTGTGTTCTATTCCAATTTCTCTAACACTAACCCTCAACCTTTCCCAGCTCTTCCCTCACCTGAACCTATTAACTGTAGTATATTTTTCTCCCCCGATGTTGTTTATAAATTTCTTGCCTCTCTACCTCCGAAATGTGGATTTTCCACTGATAATATTAACTTTCTTGTTCTCAAAAGATGTGCTAGATCTTTAAGCCTTCCCCTGTCTCTCCTATTTAATGAATCCTATTTAACTGGTGTTATCCCCTCTTCTCTAAAACACACTACGGTCATACCTGTACATAAAAAAGGCAGTTTGTCTGACCCTTCCAATTTCCGTCCGATCTCTCTCACTCATCCTATATCACGTGTATTGGAACGTATTATCGCTCATATGGTTAGAAATCGATTCGCTCATAAATTCTCTCGATTTCAATATGGATTTTTTTAAACCGTAGATCTTGCAAACTCTCTCTCATCTCTTCTATATCCGACATAAAAAAGTCCTTGGCCTCCAATCTAAATGTCGATGTTATTTACTTTGATTTCAGCAAAGCTTTTGATAGAGTAGATCACAATTTGCTACGTCTTAAAATGCTAAACTTTGGTTTTGATAATACTCTGAGCCGTTGGTTCTCTAATTTTTTATCTCACAGAAGTTCAATTGTTAAGGTCAACAAGTCTTTTGCCAACAATTGCTTTCCCAACCCTTCCGGTGTCCTCCAAGGCACTGTCAGCGGCCCTCTCCTCTTCCTCATTTTCATCAACGATATCGAAAATTACTTTGATTCCTCTACTTCTATCTCAATTTTTGCGGATGATATTAAAATCTATAGCTCCTGTCCCAGATCTCTCCAATCAAGCATTAACGGTATCCTTGAATGGTCTCATATTTGGTCTCTCCCACTCGCCTCAAAACAAAAACGTTCTCTGTTCACTTTGGCCCAAATAATCCTCGCACCCTTTACTATGTTGACCTCCTTTGAAGTTCCTCAAAGCTCCATAGTACGTGACCTTGGTTTATTTATCGATGACAAGCTTTCCTTTAAACAACACATCAGCCGTATTGCTGCTTTTTGCCACCTTACGTTCTAATCAAATACTGAATACCTTCAAGTTCTCTTCACCTTTTTAACTACTTCCGTATGTTTCAAACCTACGTTAATCCAGTCCTTGAATATTGCTCCGAGCTTTTTCTCACCCGCCATTTCCTCTGAGGAATCTCACAAACTTGAATCTTCACTGCGTCTTTTTTTAGTCGGAAAGTTTTCATTCGTTGTAATGTTAGTTTCACTTCTTACTCAGATCGCCTTAGTCAATTTAACATCAAACCGTTATTCATTCGTCGTGAAATTTGTGACATTATCACCTTGCATAAAATCATCTGTGGCTCTGATCATTTTCTCGATCGCAATAAGTATTTCACTCAATCCCTGTTACAGAGAAATCCACTTCGACTACGGACTACTGGTCAGTTTTCTAATGACTTTTTTTCTAGAACTATTCCTCTTTGGAATAAACTAACTTCTTATTTAGATTTTAACGTTACCCCAGAAACTCTGCGTAAAAAGTTGAATGCTCTTCCGTTTGAAGCCTTTCATGAAAATATCCCCTCTCGTCTCCTGTGAATTTGCCATATTTCCGGGTACCCGTCAACTCGTTGGGGTTGACTCTTTCCCGTGTATTGTTATTTCTCTGCCTATTCCTTCACTTGATCATCTATTCTTCAATTATTTTTTTTTTTTATGTTAAATAATGGCAGTGAATAAACTATCTATATAAGCGTTGGTTTAATTACCCAAGTTTGAGGTAAACATTAGATCTGACCCAAAAACTACTTGGTGTCAAGATAAATTTTTGGAACTGCTTCTCTTCGAGAGGCAAAAAGAACTATTTACTGGGAATTGAAGCTACGATCATGTCAGTTTTGATATTGCTAGAATTTTTTTCCGAGCTCAGAAATTCGAAATCCTTATGAATGTCTCATAGTTCTGCAATATCTTCTTCGAATTCATCTTGGCTTCAGAACTTGACGCATGCTAGCCAGTGCCTGGTTCACAGTCGGTTGCGCGTTTCATAGGGCCTCGGCAGCGCGACCGAAGCGTTGGTTTAATTACCCAAGTTTGAGGTAAACATTAGATCTGACCCAAAACTACTTGGTGTCAAGATAAATTTTGGAACCGCTTCTCTTCGGAGAGGCAAAAAGAACTATTTACTGGGAATTGAAGCTACGATCATGTCTGTTTTAATAAAGCTAGAGTTTTTCCGAGCTCAGAAATTCGAAATCCTTATGAATGTCTCATAGTTCTACAATATCTTCTTCGAATTCATCTTGACTTCAGTACTTGACGCATGCTAGCGAGTGCCTGGTTCACAGTCGGTTGCGCGTTTCATAGGGCCTCGGCAGCGCGACCGAAGCGTTGGTTTAATTACCCAAGTTTGAGGTAAACATTAGATCTGACCCAAAAACTACTTGGTGTCAAGATAAATTTTTGGAACTGCTTCTCTTCGGAGAGGCAAAAAAAGAACTATTTACTGGGAATTGAAGCTACGATCATGTCTGTTTTAATAAAGCTAGAGTTTTTTTCCGAGCTCAGAAATTCGAAAAATTTATGAATGTCTCATAGTTCTGCAATATCTTCTTCGAATTCATCTTGACTTCAGTACTTGACGCATGCTAGCGAGTGCCTGGTTCAGAGTCGGTTGCGCGTTTCATAGGGCCTCGGCAGCGCGACCGAAGCGTTGGTTTAATTACCCAAGTTTGAGGTAAACATTAGATCTGACCCAAAACTACTTGGTGTCAAGATAAATTTTGGAACTGCTTCTCTTCGGAGAGGCAAAAAGAACTATTTACTGGGAATTGAAGCTACGATCATGTCTGTTTTAATAAAGCTAGAGTTTTTTTCCGAGCTCAGAAATTCGAAATCCTTATGAATGTCTCATAGTTCTGCAATATCTTCTTCGAATTCATCTTGGCTTCAGAACTTGACGCATGCTAGCGAGTGCCTGGTTCAGAGTCGGTTGCGCGTTTCATAGGGCCTCGGCAGCGCGACCGAAGCGTTGGTTTAATTACCCAAGTTTGAGGTAAACATTAGATCTGACCCAAAAACTACTTGGTGTCAAGATAAATTTTGGAACCGCTTCTCTTCGGAGAGGCAAAAAAAGAACTATTTATTGGAGATTGAAGCTAAGATCATGTCTGTTTTAATAAAGCTAGAGTTTTTTTCCGAGCTCAGAAATTCGAAAAAAATTTATGAATGTCTCATAGTTCTGCAATATCTTCTTTGAATTCATCTTGGCTTCAGAACTTGACGCATGCTAGCGAGTGCCTGGTTCAGAGTCGGTTGCGCGTTTCATAGGGCCTCGGCAGCGCGACCGAAGCGTTGGTTTAATTACCCAAGTTTGAGGTAAACATTAGATCTGACCCAAAACTACTTGGTGTCAAGATAAATTTTGGAACTGCTTCTCTTCGGAGAGGCAAAAAGAACTATTTACTGGGAATTGAAGCTACGATCATGTCTGTTTTAATAAAGCTAGAGTTTTTTTCCGAGCTCAGAAATTCGAAATCCTTATGAATGTCTCATAGTTCTACAATATCTTCTTCGAATTCATCTTGACTTCAGTACTTGACGCATGCTAGCGAGTGCCTGGTTCACAGTCGGTTGCGCGTTTCATAGGGCCTCGGCAGCGCGACCGAAGCGTTGGTTTAATTACCCAAGTTTGAGGTAAACATTAGATCTGACCCAAAACTACTTGGTGTCAAGATAAATTTTGGAACTGCTTCTCTTCGGAGAGGCAAAAAGAACTATTTACTGGGAATTGAAGCTACGATCATGTCTGTTTTAATAAAGCTAGAGTTTTTTTCCGAGCTCAGAAATTCGAAATCCTTATGAATGTCTCATAGTTCTGCAATATCTTCTTCGAATTCATCTTGGCTTCAGAACTTGACGCATGCTAGCGAGTGCCTGGTTCAGAGTCGGTTGCGCGTTTCATAGGGCCTCGGCAGCGCGACCGAAGCGTTGGTTTAATTACCCAAGTTTGAGGTAAACATTAGATCTGACCCAAAACTACTTGGTGTCAAGATAAATTTTGGAACCGCTTCTCTTCGGAGAGGCAAAAAGAACTATTTATTGGAGATTGAAGCTAAGATCATGTCTGTTTTAATAAAGCTAGAGTTTTTTTCCGAGCTCAGAAATTCGAAAAATTTATGAATGTCTCATAGTTCTGCAATATCTTCTTCGAATTCATCTTGGCTTCAGAACTTGACGCATGCTAGCGAGTGCCTGGTTCAGAGTCGGTTGCGCGTTTCATAGGGCCTCGGCAGCGCGACCGAAGCGTTGGTTTAATTACCCAAGTTTGAGGTAAACATTAGATCTGACCCAAAAACTACTTGGTGTCAAGATAAATTTTTGGAACTGCTTCTCTTCGGAGAGGCAAAAAGAACTATTTACTGGGAATTGAAGCTACGATCATGTCTGTTTTTAATAAAGCTAGAGTTTTTTTCCGAGCTCAGAAATTCGAAATCCTTATGAATGTCTCATAGTTCTGCAATATCTTCTTCGAATTCATCTTGACTTCAGTACTTGACGCATGCTAGCGAGTGCCTGGTTCAGAGTCGGTTGCGCGTTTCATAGGGCCTCGGCAGCGCGACCGAAGCGTTGGTTTAATTACCCAAGTTTGAGGTAAACATTAGATCTGACCCAAAAACTACTTGGTGTCAAGATAAATTTTTGGAACCGCTTCTCTTCGGAGAGGCAAAAAGAACTATTTATTGGAGATTGAAGCTAAGATCATGTCTGTTTTTAATAAAGCTAGAGTTTTTTTCCGAGCTCAGAAATTCGAAAAATTTATGAATGTCTCATAGTTCTGCAATATCTTCTTCGAATTCATCTTGGCTTCAGAACTTGACGCATGCTAGCGAGTGCCTGGTTCAGAGTCGGTTGCGCGTTTCATGGGGCCTCGGCAGCGCGACCGAAGCGTAGGTTTAATTACCCAAGTTTGAGGTAAACATTAGATCTGACCCAAAACTACTTGGTGTCAAGATAAATTTTTGGAACTGCTTCTCTTCGGAGAGGCAAAAAGAACTATTTACTGGGAATTGAAGCTACGATCATGTCTGTTTTTAATAAAGCTAGAGTTTTTTTCCGAGCTCAGAAATTCGAAATCCTTATGAATGTCTCATAGTTCTGCAATATCTTCTTCGAATTCATCTTGGCTTCAGAACTTGACGCATGCTAGCGAGTGCCTGGTTCAGAGTCGGTTGCGCGTTTCATGGGGCCTCGGCAGCGCGACCGAAGCGTAGGTTTAATTACCCAAGTTTGAGGTAAACATTAGATCTGACCCAAAAACTACTTGGTGTCAAGATAAATTTTGGAACTGCTTCTCTTCGGAGAGGCAAAAAGAACTATTTACTGGGAATTGAAGCTACGATCATGTCTGTTTTAATAAAGCTAGAGTTTTTTTCCGAGCTCAGAAATTCGAAATCCTTATGAATGTCTCATAGTTCTACAATATCTTCTTCGAATTCATCTTGACTTCAGTACTTGACGCATGCTAGCGAGTGCCTGGTTCAGAGTCGGTTGCGCGTTTCATAGGGCCTCGGCAGCGCGACCGAAGCGTTGGTTTAATTACCCAAGTTTGAGGTAAACATTAGATCTGACCCAAAAACTACTTGGTGTCAAGATAAATTTTTGGAACTGCTTCTCTTCGGAGAGGCAAAAAGAACTATTTACTGGGAATTGAAGCTACGATCATGTCTGTTTTTAATAAAGCTAGAGTTTTTTTCCGAGCTCAGAAATTCGAAATCCTTATGAATGTCTCATAGTTCTGCAATATCTTCTTCGAATTCATCTTGGCTTCAGAACTTGACGCATGCTAGCGAGTGCCTGGTTCAGAGTCGGTTGCGCGTTTCATAGGGCCTCGGCAGCGCGACCGAAGCGTTGGTTTAATTACCCAAGTTTGAGGTAAACATTAGATCTGACCCAAAAACTACTTGGTGTCAAGATAAATTTTTGGAACTGCTTCTCTTCGGAGAGGCAAAAAGAACTATTTACTGGGAATTGAAGCTACGATCATGTCTGTTTTAATAAAGCTAGAGTTTTTTTCCGAGCTCAGAAATTCGAAATCCTTATGAATGTCTCATAGTTCTGCAATATCTTCTTCGAATTCATCTTGGCTTCAGAACTTGACGCATGCTAGCGAGTGCCTGGTTCAGAGTCGGTTGCGCGTTTCATGGGGCCTCGGCAGCGCGACCGAAGCGTAGGTTTAATTACCCAAGTTTGAGGTAAACATTAGATCTGACCCAAAACTACTTGGTGTCAAGATAAATTTTGGAACTGCTTCTCTTCGGAGAGGCAAAAAGAACTATTTACTGGGAATTGAAGCTACGATCATGTCTGTTTTAATAAAGCTAGAGTTTTTTTCCGAGCTCAGAAATTCGAAATCCTTATGAATGTCTCATAGTTCTACAATATCTTCTTCGAATTCATCTTGACTTCAGTACTTGACGCATGCTAGCGAGTGCCTGGTTCACAGTCGGTTGCGCGTTTCATAGGGCCTCGGCAGCGCGACCGAAGCGTTGGTTTAATTACCCAAGTTTGAGGTAAACATTAGATCTGACCCAAAACTACTTGGTGTCAAGATAAATTTTGGAACTGCTTCTCTTCGGAGAGGCAAAAAGAACTATTTACTGGGAATTGAAGCTACGATCATGTCTGTTTTAATAAAGCTAGAGTTTTTTTCCGAGCTCAGAAATTCGAAATCCTTATGAATGTCTCATAGTTCTACAATATCTTCTTCGAATTCATCTTGACTTCAGTACTTGACGCATGCTAGCGAGTGCCTGGTTCACAGTCGGTTGCGCGTTTCATAGGGCCTCGGCAGCGCGACCGAAGCGTTGGTTTAATTACCCAAGTTTGAGGTAAACATTAGATCTGACCCAAAACTACTTGGTGTCAAGATAAATTTTGGAACTGCTTCTCTTCGGAGAGGCAAAAAGAACTATTTACTGGGAATTGAAGCTACGATCATGTCTGTTTTAATAAAGCTAGAGTTTTTTTCCGAGCTCAGAAATTCGAAATCCTTATGAATGTCTCATAGTTCTACAATATCTTCTTCGAATTCATCTTGACTTCAGTACTTGACGCATGCTAGCGAGTGCCTGGTTCACAGTCGGTTGCGCGTTTCATAGGGCCTCGGCAGCGCGACCGAAGCGTTGGTTTAATTACCCAAGTTTGAGGTAAACATTAGATCTGACCCAAAACTACTTGGTGTCAAGATAAATTTTGGAACCGCTTCTCTTCGGAGAGGCAAAAAGAACTATTTATTGGAGATTGAAGCTAAGATCATGTCTGTTTTAATAAAGCTAGAGTTTTTTTCCGAGCTCAGAAATTCGAAAAATTTATGAATGTCTCATAGTTCTGCAATATCTTCTTCGAATTCATCTTGGCTTCAGAACTTGACGCATGCTAGCGAGTGCCTGGTTCAGAGTCGGTTGCGCGTTTCATAGGGCCTCGGCAGCGCGACCGAAGCGTTGGTTTAATTACCCAAGTTTGAGGTAAACATTAGATCTGACCCAAAAACTACTTGGTGTCAAGATAAATTTTTGGAACCGCTTCTCTTCGGAGAGGCAAAAAGAACTATTTATTGGAGATTGAAGCTAAGATCATGTCTGTTTTAATAAAGCTAGAGTTTTTTTCCGAGCTCAGAAATTCGAAAAATTTATGAATGTCTCATAGTTCTGCAATATCTTCTTCGAATTCATCTTGACTTCAGTACTTGACGCATGCTAGCGAGTGCCTGGTTCAGAGTCGGTTGCGCGTTTCATAGGGCCTCGGCAGCGCGACCGAAGCGTTGGTTTAATTACCCAAGTTTGAGGTAAACATTAGATCTGACCCAAAACTACTTGGTGTCAAGATAAATTTTTGGAACTGCTTCTCTTCGGAGAGGCAAAAAGAACTATTTACTGGGAATTGAAGCTACGATCATGTCTGTTTTTAATAAAGCTAGAGTTTTTTTCCGAGCTCAGAAATTCGAAATCCTTATGAATGTCTCATAGTTCTGCAATATCTTCTTCGAATTCATCTTGACTTCAGTACTTGACGCATGCTAGCGAGTGCCTGGTTCAGAGTCGGTTGCGCGTTTCATAGGGCCTCGGCAGCGCGACCGAAGCGTTGGTTTAATTACCCAAGTTTGAGGTAAACATTAGATCTGACCCAAAACTACTTGGTGTCAAGATAAATTTTGGAACCGCTTCTCTTCGGAGAGGCAAAAAGAACTATTTATTGGAGATTGAAGCTAAGATCATGTCTGTTTTAATAAAGCTAGAGTTTTTTTCCGAGCTCAGAAATTCGAAATCCTTATGAATGTCTCATAGTTCTGCAATATCTTCTTCGAATTCATCTTGACTTCAGTACTTGACGCATGCTAGCGAGTGCCTGGTTCAGAGTCGGTTGCGCGTTTCATAGGGCCTCGGCAGCGCGACCGAAGCGTTGGTTTAATTACCCAAGTTTGAGGTAAACATTAGATCTGACCCAAAACTACTTGGTGTCAAGATAAATTTTGGAACTGCTTCTCTTCGGAGAGGCAAAAAGAACTATTTACTGGGAATTGAAGCTACGATCATGTCTGTTTTAATAAAGCTAGAGTTTTTTTCCGAGCTCAGAAATTCGAAATCCTTATGAATGTCTCATAGTTCTGCAATATCTTCTTCGAATTCATCTTGGCTTCAGAACTTGACGCATGCTAGCGAGTGCCTGGTTCAGAGTCGGTTGCGCGTTTCATAGGGCCTCGGCAGCGCGACCGAAGCGTTGGTTTAATTACCCAAGTTTGAGGTAAACATTAGATCTGACCCAAAACTACTTGGTGTCAAGATAAATTTTGGAACTGCTTCTCTTCGGAGAGGCAAAAAGAACTATTTACTGGGAATTGAAGCTACGATCATGTCTGTTTTAATAAAGCTAGAGTTTTTTTCCGAGCTCAGAAATTCGAAATCCTTATGAATGTCTCATAGTTCTGCAATATCTTCTTCGAATTCATCTTGGCTTCAGAACTTGACGCATGCTAGCGAGTGCCTGGTTCAGAGTCGGTTGCGCGTTTCATGGGGCCTCGGCAGCGCGACCGAAGCGTAGGTTTAATTACCCAAGTTTGAGGTAAACATTAGATCTGACCCAAAACTACTTGGTGTCAAGATAAATTTTTGGAACTGCTTCTCTTCGGAGAGGCAAAAAGAACTATTTACTGGGAATTGAAGCTACGATCATGTCTGTTTTTAATAAAGCTAGAGTTTTTTTCCGAGCTCAGAAATTCGAAATCCTTATGAATGTCTCATAGTTCTACAATATCTTCTTCGAATTCATCTTGACTTCAGTACTTGACGCATGCTAGCGAGTGCCTGGTTCACAGTCGGTTGCGCGTTTCATAGGGCCTCGGCAGCGCGACCGAAGCGTTGGTTTAATTACCCAAGTTTGAGGTAAACATTAGATCTGACCCAAAAACTACTTGGTGTCAAGATAAATTTTTGGAACTGCTTCTCTTCGGAGAGGCAAAAAGAACTATTTACTGGGAATTGAAGCTACGATCATGTCTGTTTTTAATAAAGCTAGAGTTTTTTTCCGAGCTCAGAAATTCGAAATCCTTATGAATGTCTCATAGTTCTACAATATCTTCTTCGAATTCATCTTGACTTCAGTACTTGACGCATGCTAGCGAGTGCCTGGTTCACAGTCGGTTGCGCGTTTCATAGGGCCTCGGCAGCGCGACCGAAGCGTTGGTTTAATTACCCAAGTTTGAGGTAAACATTAGATCTGACCCAAAACTACTTGGTGTCAAGATAAATTTTTGGAACTGCTTCTCTTCGGAGAGGCAAAAAGAACTATTTACTGGGAATTGAAGCTACGATCATGTCTGTTTTTAATAAAGCTAGAGTTTTTTTCCGAGCTCAGAAATTCGAAATCCTTATGAATGTCTCATAGTTCTACAATATCTTCTTCGAATTCATCTTGACTTCAGTACTTGACGCATGCTAGCGAGTGCCTGGTTCACAGTCGGTTGCGCGTTTCATAGGGCCTCGGCAGCGCGACCGAAGCGTTGGTTTAATTACCCAAGTTTGAGGTAAACATTAGATCTGACCCAAAACTACTTGGTGTCAAGATAAATTTTGGAACTGCTTCTCTTCGGAGAGGCAAAAAGAACTATTTACTGGGAATTGAAGCTACGATCATGTCTGTTTTAATAAAGCTAGAGTTTTTTTCCGAGCTCAGAAATTCGAAATCCTTATGAATGTCTCATAGTTCTACAATATCTTCTTCGAATTCATCTTGACTTCAGTACTTGACGCATGCTAGCGAGTGCCTGGTTCACAGTCGGTTGCGCGTTTCATAGGGCCTCGGCAGCGCGACCGAAGCGTTGGTTTAATTACCCAAGTTTGAGGTAAACATTAGATCTGACCCAAAACTACTTGGTGTCAAGATAAATTTTGGAACCGCTTCTCTTCGGAGAGGCAAAAAGAACTATTTATTGGAGATTGAAGCTAAGATCATGTCTGTTTTTAATAAAGCTAGAGTTTTTTTCCGAGCTCAGAAATTCGAAAAAAATTTATGAATGTCTCATAGTTCTGCAATATCTTCTTCGAATTCATCTTGGCTTCAGAACTTGACGCATGCTAGCGAGTGCCTGGTTCAGAGTCGGTTGCGCGTTTCATAGGGCCTCGGCAGCGCGACCGAAGCGTTGGTTTAATTACCCAAGTTTGAGGTAAACATTAGATCTGACCCAAAACTACTTGGTGTCAAGATAAATTTTTGGAACCGCTTCTCTTCGGAGAGGCAAAAAAAGAACTATTTATTGGAGATTGAAGCTAAGATCATGTCTGTTTTAATAAAGCTAGAGTTTTTTCCGAGCTCAGAAATTCGAAAAAAATTTATGAATGTCTCATAGTTCTGCAATATCTTCTTCGAATTCATCTTGACTTCAGTACTTGACGCATGCTAGCGAGTGCCTGGTTCAGAGTCGGTTGCGCGTTTCATAGGGCCTCGGCAGCGCGACCGAAGCGTTGGTTTAATTACCCAAGTTTGAGGTAAACATTAGATCTGACCCAAAACTACTTGGTGTCAAGATAAATTTTGGAACTGCTTCTCTTCGGAGAGGCAAAAAAAGAACTATTTACTGGGAATTGAAGCTACGATCATGTCTGTTTTAATAAAGCTAGAGTTTTTTCCGAGCTCAGAAATTCGAAATCCTTATGAATGTCTCATAGTTCTGCAATATCTTCTTCGAATTCATCTTGACTTCAGTACTTGACGCATGCTAGCGAGTGCCTGGTTCAGAGTCGGTTGCGCGTTTCATAGGGCCTCGGCAGCGCGACCGAAGCTTTGGTTTAATTACCCAAGTTTGAGGTAAACATTAGATCTGACCCAAAACTACTTGGTGTCAAGATAAATTTTGGAACCGCTTCTCTTCGGAGAGGCAAAAAGAACTATTTATTGGAGATTGAAGCTAAGATCATGTCTGTTTTAATAAAGCTAGAGTTTTTTTCCGAGCTCAGAAATTCGAAAAATTTATGAATGTCTCATAGTTCTGCAATATCTTCTTCGAATTCATCTTGGCTTCAGAACTTGACGCATGCTAGCGAGTGCCTGGTTCAGAGTCGGTTGCGCGTTTCATAGGGCCTCGGCAGCGCGACCGAAGCGTTGGTTTAATTACCCAAGTTTGAGGTAAACATTAGATCTGACCCAAAACTACTTGGTGTCAAGATAAATTTTGGAACCGCTTCTCTTCGGAGAGGCAAAAAGAACTATTTATTGGAGATTGAAGCTAAGATCATGTCTGTTTTAATAAAGCTAGAGTTTTTTTCCGAGCTCAGAAATTCGAAAAATTTATGAATGTCTCATAGTTCTGCAATATCTTCTTCGAATTCATCTTGACTTCAGTACTTGACGCATGCTAGCGAGTGCCTGGTTCAGAGTCGGTTGCGCGTTTCATAGGGCCTCGGCAGCGCGACCGAAGCGTTGGTTTAATTACCCAAGTTTGAGGTAAACATTAGATCTGACCCAAAAACTACTTGGTGTCAAGATAAATTTTTGGAACTGCTTCTCTTCGGAGAGGCAAAAAGAACTATTTACTGGGAATTGAAGCTACGATCATGTCTGTTTTTAATAAAGCTAGAGTTTTTTTCCGAGCTCAGAAATTCGAAATCCTTATGAATGTCTCATAGTTCTGCAATATCTTCTTCGAATTCATCTTGACTTCAGTACTTGACGCATGCTAGCGAGTGCCTGGTTCAGAGTCGGTTGCGCGTTTCATAGGGCCTCGGCAGCGCGACCGAAGCGTTGGTTTAATTACCCAAGTTTGAGGTAAACATTAGATCTGACCCAAAAACTACTTGGTGTCAAGATAAATTTTGGAACCGCTTCTCTTCGGAGAGGCAAAAAGAACTATTTATTGGAGATTGAAGCTAAGATCATGTCTGTTTTAATAAAGCTAGAGTTTTTTCCGAGCTCAGAAATTCGAAAAAAATTTATGAATGTCTCATAGTTCTGCAATATCTTCTTCGAATTCATCTTGGCTTCAGAACTTGACGCATGCTAGCGAGTGCCTGGTTCAGAGTCGGTTGCGCGTTTCATGGGGCCTCGGCAGCGCGACCGAAGCGTAGGTTTAATTACCCAAGTTTGAGGTAAACATTAGATCTGACCCAAAAACTACTTGGTGTCAAGATAAATTTTGGAACTGCTTCTCTTCGGAGAGGCAAAAAGAACTATTTACTGGGAATTGAAGCTACGATCATGTCTGTTTTAATAAAGCTAGAGTTTTTTTCCGAGCTCAGAAATTCGAAATCCTTATGAATGTCTCATAGTTCTACAATATCTTCTTCGAATTCATCTTGACTTCAGTACTTGACGCATGCTAGCGAGTGCCTGGTTCACAGTCGGTTGCGCGTTTCATAGGGCCTCGGCAGCGCGACCGAAGCGTTGGTTTAATTACCCAAGTTTGAGGTAAACATTAGATCTGACCCAAAACTACTTGGTGTCAAGATAAATTTTGGAACTGCTTCTCTTCGGAGAGGCAAAAAGAACTATTTACTGGGAATTGAAGCTACGATCATGTCTGTTTTAATAAAGCTAGAGTTTTTTTCCGAGCTCAGAAATTCGAAATCCTTATGAATGTCTCATAGTTCTGCAATATCTTCTTCGAATTCATCTTGACTTCAGTACTTGACGCATGCTAGCGAGTGCCTGGTTCAGAGTCGGTTGCGCGTTTCATAGGGCCTCGGCAGCGCGACCGAAGCGTTGGTTTAATTACCCAAGTTTGAGGTAAACATTAGATCTGACCCAAAAACTACTTGGTGTCAAGATAAATTTTGGAACTGCTTCTCTTCGGAGAGGCAAAAAGAACTATTTACTGGGAATTGAAGCTACGATCATGTCTGTTTTTAATAAAGCTAGAGTTTTTTTCCGAGCTCAGAAATTCGAAATCCTTATGAATGTCTCATAGTTCTACAATATCTTCTTCGAATTCATCTTGACTTCAGTACTTGACGCATGCTAGCGAGTGCCTGGTTCACAGTCGGTTGCGCGTTTCATAGGGCCTCGGCAGCGCGACCGAAGCGTTGGTTTAATTACCCAAGTTTGAGGTAAACATTAGATCTGACCCAAAACTACTTGGTGTCAAGATAAATTTTGGAACTGCTTCTCTTCGGAGAGGCAAAAAGAACTATTTATTGGAGATTGAATCTACGATCATGTCTGTTTTAATAAAGCTAGAGTTTTTTTCCGAGCTCAGAAATTCGAAATCCTTATGAATGTCTCATAGTTCTGCAATATCTTCTTCGAATTCATCTTGGCTTCAGAACTTGACGCATGCTAGCGAGTGCCTGGTTCAGAGTCGGTTGCGCGTTTCATAGGGCCTCGGCAGCGCGACCGAAGCGTTGGTTTAATTACCCAAGTTTGAGGTAAACATTAGATCTGACCCAAAAACTACTTGGTGTCAAGATAAATTTTTGGAACTGCTTCTCTTCGGAGAGGCAAAAAGAACTATTTACTGGGAATTGAAGCTACGATCATGTCTGTTTTAATAAAGCTAGAGTTTTTCCGAGCTCAGAAATTCGAAATCCTTATGAATGTCTCATAGTTCTGCAATATCTTCTTCGAATTCATCTTGGCTTCAGAACTTGACGCATGCTAGCGAGTGCCTGGTTCAGAGTCGGTTGCGCGTTTCATGGGGCCTCGGCAGCGCGACCGAAGCGTAGGTTTAATTACCCAAGTTTGAGGTAAACATTAGATCTGACCCAAAAACTACTTGGTGTCAAGATAAATTTTTGGAACTGCTTCTCTTCGGAGAGGCAAAAAGAACTATTTACTGGGAATTGAAGCTACGATCATGTCTGTTTTAATAAAGCTAGAGTTTTTTTCCGAGCTCAGAAATTCGAAATCCTTATGAATGTCTCATAGTTCTACAATATCTTCTTCGAATTCATCTTGACTTCAGTACTTGACGCATGCTAGCGAGTGCCTGGTTCACAGTCGGTTGCGCGTTTCATAGGGCCTCGGCAGCGCGACCGAAGCGTTGGTTTAATTACCCAAGTTTGAGGTAAACATTAGATCTGACCCAAAAACTACTTGGTGTCAAGATAAATTTTTGGAACTGCTTCTCTTCGGAGAGGCAAAAAGAACTATTTACTGGGAATTGAAGCTACGATCATGTCTGTTTTAATAAAGCTAGAGTTTTTTTCCGAGCTCAGAAATTCGAAATCCTTATGAATGTCTCATAGTTCTGCAATATCTTCTTCGAATTCATCTTGACTTCAGTACTTGACGCATGCTAGCGAGTGCCTGGTTCAGAGTCGGTTGCGCGTTTCATAGGGCCTCGGCAGCGCGACCGAAGCGTTGGTTTAATTACCCAAGTTTGAGGTAAACATTAGATCTGACCCAAAACTACTTGGTGTCAAGATAAATTTTGGAACTGCTTCTCTTCGGAGAGGCAAAAAGAACTATTTACTGGGAATTGAAGCTACGATCATGTCTGTTTTAATAAAGCTAGAGTTTTTTTCCGAGCTCAGAAATTCGAAAAATTTATGAATGTCTCATAGTTCTGCAATATCTTCTTCGAATTCATCTTGGCTTCAGAACTTGACGCATGCTAGCGAGTGCCTGGTTCAGAGTCGGTTGCGCGTTTCATAGGGCCTCGGCAGCGCGACCGAAGCGTTGGTTTAATTACCCAAGTTTGAGGTAAACATTAGATCTGACCCAAAACTACTTGGTGTCAAGATAAATTTTGGAACCGCTTCTCTTCGGAGAGGCAAAAAAAGAACTATTTATTGGAGATTGAAGCTAAGATCATGTCTGTTTTTAATAAAGCTAGAGTTTTTTTCCGAGCTCAGAAATTCGAAAAAAATTTATGAATGTCTCATAGTTCTGCAATATCTTCTTCGAATTCATCTTGGCTTCAGAACTTGACGCATGCTAGCGAGTGCCTGGTTCAGAGTCGGTTGCGCGTTTCATAGGGCCTCGGCAGCGCGACCGAAGCGTTGGTTTAATTACCCAAGTTTGAGGTAAACATTAGATCTGACCCAAAAACTACTTGATGTCAAGATAAATTTTTGGAACCGCTTCTCTTCGGAGAGGCAAAAAGAACTATTTATTGGAGATTGAATCTACGATCATGTCAGTTTTGATAATGCTAGAATTTTTTTCCGAGCTCAGAAATTCGAAATCCTTATGAATGTCTCATAGTTCTGCAATATCTTCTTCGAATTCATCTTGGCTTCAGAACTTGACGCATGCTAGCGAGTGCCTGGTTCACAGTCGGTTGCGCGTTTCATAGGGCCTCGGCAGCGCGACCGAAGCGTTGGTTTAATTACCCAAGTTTGAGGTAAACATTAGATCTGACCCAAAAACTACTTGGTGTCAAGATAAATTTTGGAACCGCTTCTCTTCGGAGAGGCAAAAAGAACTATTTATTGGAGATTGAAGCTAAGATCATGTCTGTTTTAATAAAGCTAGAGTTTTTTTCCGAGCTCAGAAATTCGAAAAATTTATGAATGTCTCATAGTTCTGCAATATCTTCTTCGAATTCATCTTGGCTTCAGAACTTGACGCATGCTAGCGAGTGCCTGGTTCAGAGTCGGTTGCGCGTTTCATAGGGCCTCGGCAGCGCGACCGAAGCGTTGGTTTAATTACCCAAGTTTGAGGTAAACATTAGATCTGACCCAAAAACTACTTGATGTCAAGATAAATTTTTGGAACCGCTTCTCTTCGGAGAGGCAAAAAGAACTATTTATTGGAGATTGAATCTACGATCATGTCAGTTTTGATAATGCTAGAATTTTTTTCCGAGCTCAGAAATTCGAAATCCTTATGAATGTCTCATAGTTCTGCAATATCTTCTTCGAATTCATCTTGGCTTCAGAACTTGACGCATGCTAGCGAGTGCCTGGTTCACAGTCGGTTGCGCGTTTCATAGGGCCTCGGCAGCGCGACCGAAGCGTTGGTTTAATTACCCAAGTTTGAGGTAAACATTAGATCTGACCCAAAACTACTTGGTGTCAAGATAAATTTTGGAACCGCTTCTCTTCGGAGAGGCAAAAAGAACTATTTATTGGAGATTGAATCTACGATCATGTCAGTTTTGATAATGCTAGAATTTTTTTCCGAGCTCAGAAATTCGAAATCCTTATGAATGTCTCATAGTTCTGCAATATCTTCTTCGAATTCATCTTGGCTTCAGAACTTGACGCATGCTAGCGAGTGCCTGGTTCACAGTCGGTTGCGCGTTTCATAGGGCCTCGGCAGCGCGACCGAAGCGTTGGTTTAATTACCCAAGTTTGAGGTAAACATTAGATCTGACCCAAAACTACTTGGTGTCAAGATAAATTTTGGAACCGCTTCTCTTCGGAGAGGCAAAAAGAACTATTTATTGGAGATTGAATCATGTCAGTTTTGATAATGCTAGAATTTTTTTCCGAGCTCAGAAATTCGAAATCCTTATGAATGTCTCATAGTTCTGCAATATCTTCTTCGAATTCATCTTGGCTTCAGAACTTGACGCATGCTAGCGAGTGCCTGGTTCACAGTCGGTTGCGCGTTTCATAGGGCCTCGGCAGCGCGACCGAAGCGTTGGTTTAATTACCCAAGTTTGAGGTAAACATTAGATCTGACCCAAAACTACTTGGTGTCAAGATAAATTTTGGAACTGCTTCTCTTCGGAGAGGCAAAAAGAACTATTTACTGGGAATTGAAGCTACGATCATGTCTGTTTTAATAAAGCTAGAGTTTTTTTCCGAGCTCAGAAATTCGAAATCCTTATGAATGTCTCATAGTTCTACAATATCTTCTTCGAATTCATCTTGACTTCAGTACTTGACGCATGCTAGCGAGTGCCTGGTTCAGAGTCGGTTGCGCGTTTCAGAGGGCCTCGGCAGCGCGACCGAAGCGTTGGTTTAATTACCCAAGTTTGAGGTAAACATTAGATCTGACTCAAAACTACTTTGTGTCAAGATAAATTTTGGAACCGCTTCTCTTCGGAGAGGCAAAAAGAACTATTTACTGGGAATTGAAGCTACGATCATGTCTGTTTTAATAAAGCTAGAGTTTTTTTCCGAGCTCAGAAATTCGAAAAATTTATGAATGTCTCATAGTTCTGCAATATCTTCTTCGAATTCATCTTGGCTTCAGAACTTGACGCATGCTAGCGAGTGCCTGGTTCAGAGTCGGTTGCGCGTTTCATAGGGCCTCGGCAGCGCGACCGAAGCGTTGGTTTAATTACCCAAGTTTGAGGTAAACATTAGATCTGACCCAAAAACTACTTGATGTCAAGATAAATTTTGGAACCGCTTCTCTTCGGAGAGGTAAAAAAAGAACTATTTATTGGAGATTGAATCTACGATCATGTCAGTTTTGATAATGCTAGAATTTTTTTCCGAGCTCAGAAATTCGAAATCCTTATGAATGTCTCATAGTTCTGCAATATCTTCTTCGAATTCATCTTGGCTTCAGAACTTGACGCATGCTAGCCAGTGCCTGGTTCACAGTCGGTTGCGCGTTTCATAGGGCCTCGGCAGCGCGACCGAAGCGTTGGTTTAATTACCCAAGTTTGAGGTAAACATTAGATCTGACCCAAAAACTACTTGGTGTCAAGATAAATTTTGGAACCTCTTCTCTTCGGAGAGGCAAAAAGAACTATTTATTGGAGATTGAATCTACGATCATGTCAGTTTTGATAATGCTAGAATTTTTTTCCGAGCTCAGAAATTCGAAATCCTTATGAATGTCTCATAGTTCTGCAATATCTTCTTCGAATTCATCTTGGCTTCAGAACTTGACGCATGCTAGCCAGTGCCTGGTTCACAGTCGGTTGCGCGTTTCATAGGGCCTCGGCAGCGCGACCGAAGCGTTGGTTTAATTACCCAAGTTTGAGGTAAACATTAGATCTGACCCAAAACTACTTGGTGTCAAGATAAATTTTGGAACTGCTTCTCTTCGGAGAGGCAAAAAGAACTATTTACTGGGAATTGAAGCTACGATCATGTCTGTTTTAATAAAGCTAGAGTTTTTTTCCGAGCTCAGAAATTCGAAATCCTTATGAATGTCTCATAGTTCTGCAATATCTTCTTCGAATTCATCTTGGCTTCAGAACTTGACGCATGCTAGCCAGTGCCTGGTTCACAGTCGGTTGCGCGTTTCATAGGGCTTCGGCAGCGCGACCGAAGCGTTGGTTTAATTACCCAAGTTTGAGGTAAACATTAGATCTGACCCAAAAACTACTTGGTGTCAAGATAAATTTTGGAACCGCTTCTCTTCGGAGAGGCAAAAAGAACTATTTATTGGAGATTGAATCTACGATCATGTCAGTTTTGATAATGCTAGAATTTTTTTCCGAGCTCAGAAATTCGAAAAATTTATGAATGTCTCATAGTTCTACAATATCTTCTTCGAATTCATCTCGGCTTCAGAACTTGACGCATGCTAGCCAGTGCCTGGTTCACAGTCGGTTGCGCGTTTCATAGGGCTTCGGCAGCGCGACCGAAGCGTTGGTTTAATTACCCAAGTTTGAGGTAAACATTAGATCTGACCCAAAACTACTTGGTGTCAAGATAAATTTTGGAACCGCTTCTCTTCGGAGAGGCAAAAAGAACTATTTATTGGAGATTGAATCTACGATCATGTCAGTTTTGATAATGCTAGAATTTTTTTCCGAGCTCAGAAATTCGAAATCCTTATGAATGTCTCATAGTTCTGCAATATCTTCTTCGAATTCATCTTGGCTTCAGAACTTGACGCATGCTAGCCAGTGCCTGGTTCACAGTCGGTTGCGCGTTTCATAGGGCTTCGGCAGCGCGACCGAAGCGTTGGTTTAATTACCCAAGTTTGAGGTAAACATTAGATCTGACCCAAAACTACTTGGTGTCAAGATAAATTTTGGAACCGCTTCTCTTCGGAGAGGCAAAAAGAACTATTTATTGGAGATTGAATCTACGATCATGTCAGTTTTGATAATGCTAGAATTTTTTTCCGAGCTCAGAAATTCGAAAAATTTATGAATGTCTCATAGTTCTACAATATCTTCTTCGAATTCATCTTGGCTTCAGAACTTGACGCATGCTAGCCAGTGCCTGGTTCAGAGTCGGTTGCGCGTTTCATAGGGCCTCGGCAGCGCGACCGAAGCGTTGGTTTAATTACCCAAGTTTGAGGTAAACATTAGATCTGACCCAAAACTACTTGGTGTCAAGATAAATTTTGGAACCGCTTCTCTTCGGAGAGGCAAAAAGAACTATTTATTGGAGATTGAATCTACGATCATGTCAGTTTTGATAATGCTAGAATTTTTTTCCGAGCTCAGAAATTCGAAAATCCTTATGAATGTCTCATAGTTCTGCAATATCTTCTTCGAATTCATCTTGGCTTCAGAACTTGACGCATGCTAGCGAGTGCCTGGTTCACAGTCGGTTGCGCGTTTCATAGGGCCTCGGCAGCGCGACAGAAGCGTTGGTTTAATTACCCAAGTTTGAGGTAAACATTAGATCTGACCCAAAACTACTTGGTGTCAAGATAAATTTTGGAACTGCTTCTCTTCGGAGAGGCAAAAAGAACTATTTACTGGGAATTGAAGCTACGATCATGTCTGTTTTAATAAAGCTAGAGTTTTTTTCCGAGCTCAGAAATTCGAAATCCTTATGAATGTCTCATAGTTCTGCAATATCTTCTTCGAATTCATCTTGGCTTCAGAACTTGACGCATGCTAGCCAGTGCCTGGTTCAGAGTCGGTTGCGCGTTTCATAGGGCCTCGGCAGCGCGACCGAAGCGTTGGTTTAATTACCCAAGTTTGAGGTAAACATTAGATCTGACCCAAAACTACTTGGTGTCAAGATAAATTTTGGAACCGCTTCTCTTCGGAGAGGCAAAAAGAACTATTTATTGGAGATTGAATCTACGATCATGTCAGTTTTGATAAATGCTAGAATTTTTTCCGAGCTCAGAAATTCGAAAATCCTTATGAATGTCTCATAGTTCTGCAATATCTTCTTCGAATTCATCTTGGCTTCAGAACTTGACGCATGCTAGCCAGTGCCTGGTTCACAGTCGGTTGCGCGTTTCATAGGGCCTCGGCAGCGCGACCGAAGCGTTGGTTTAATTACCCAAGTTTGAGGTAAACATTAGATCTGACCCAAAACTACTTGGTGTCAAGATAAATTTTGGAACCGCTTCTCTTCGGAGAGGCAAAAAGAACTATTTATTGGAGATTGAATCTACGATCATGTCAGTTTTGATAATGCTAGAATTTTTTTCCGAGCTCAGAAATTCGAAAATCCTTATGAATGTCTCATAGTTCTGCAATATCTTCTTCGAATTCATCTTGGCTTCAGAACTTGACGCATGCTAGCCAGTGCCTGGTTCACAGTCGGTTGCGCGTTTCATAGGGCTTCGGCAGCGCGACCGAAGCGTTGGTTTAATTACCCAAGTTTGAGGTAAACATTAGATCTGACCCAAAAACTACTTGGTGTCAAGATAAATTTTGGAACCGCTTCTCTTCGGAGAGGCAAAAAAAGAACTATTTATTGGAGATTGAATCTACGATCATGTCAGTTTTGATAATGCTAGAATTTTTTTCCGAGCTCAGAAATTCGAAAAATTTATGAATGTCTCATAGTTCTACAATATCTTCTTCGAATTCATCTTGGCTTCAGAACTTGACGCATGCTAGCCAGTGCCTGGTTCACAGTCGGTTGCGCGTTTCATAGGGCCTCGGCAGCGCGACCGAAGCGTTGGTTTAATTACCCAAGTTTGAGGTAAACATTAGATCTGACCCAAAACTACTTGGTGTCAAGATAAATTTTGGAACCGCTTCTCTTCGGAGAGGCAAAAAGAACTATTTACTGGGAATTGAAGCTAAGATCATGTCTGTTTTAATAAAGCTAGAGTTTTTTTCCGAGCTCAGAAATTCGAAAAATTTATGAATGTCTCATAGTTCTGCAATATCTTCTTCGAATTCATCTTGACTTCAGTACTTGACGCATGCTAGCGAGTGCCTGGTTCAGAGTCGGTTGCGCGTTTCAGAGGGCCTCGGCAGCGCGACCGAAGCGTTGGTTTAATTACCCAA
This sequence comes from Caenorhabditis auriculariae, assembly GCA_904845305.1. NCBI lineage: Eukaryota > Metazoa > Nematoda > Chromadorea > Rhabditida > Rhabditidae > Caenorhabditis > Caenorhabditis auriculariae. Next base: position 5,436,821 of record CAJGYM010000001.1, on the reverse strand, counting down.
GTTTGAGGTAAACATTAGATCTGACCCAAAACTACTTTGTGTCAAGATAAATTTTGGAACCGCTTCTCTTCGGAGAGGCAAAAAGAACTATTTACTGGGAATTGAAGCTACGATCATGTCTGTTTTAATAAAGCTAGAGTTTTTTTCCGAGCTCAGAAATTCGAAATCTTTATGAATGTCTCATAGTTCTACAATATCTTCTTCGAATTCATCTTGACTTCAGTACTTGACGCATGCTAGCGAGTGCCTGGTTCACAGTCGGTTGCGCGTTTCATAGGGCCTCGGCAGCGCGACCGAAGCGTTGGTTTAATTACCCAAGTTTGAGGTAAACATTAGATCTGACCCAAAACTACTTGGTGTCAAGATAAATTTTGGAACCGCTTCTCTTCGGAGAGGCAAAAAGAACTATTTACTGGGAATTGAAGCTAAGATCATGTGTGTTTTAATAAAGCTAGAGTTTTTTTCCGAGCTCAGAAATTCGAAAAATTTATGAATGTCTCATAGTTCTGCAATATCTTCTTCGAATTCATCTTGACTTCAGTACTTGACGCATGCTAGCGAGTGCCTGGTTCAGAGTCGGTTGCGCGTTTCAGAGGGCCTCGGCAGCGCGACCGAAGCGTTGGTTTAATTACCCAAGTTTGAGGTAAACATTAGATCTGACCCAAAACTACTTTGTGTCAAGATAAATTTTGGAACCGCTTCTCTTCGGAGAGGCAAAAAGAACTATTTACTGGGAATTGAAGCTACGATCATGTCTGTTTTAATAAAGCTAGAGTTTTTTTCCGAGCTCAGAAATTCGAAATCCTTATGAATGTCTCATAGTTCTACAATATCTTCTTCGAATTCATCTTGACTTCAGTACTTGACGCATGCTAGCGAGTGCCTGGTTCACAGTCGGTTGCGCGTTTCATAGGGCCTCGGCAGCGCGACCGAAGCGTTGGTTTAATTACCCAAGTTTGAGGTAAACATTAGATCTGACCCAAAAACTACTTGGTGTCAAGATAAATTTTTGGAACCGCTTCTCTTCGGAGAGGCAAAAAGAACTATTTACTGGGAATTGAAGCTAAGATCATGTCTGTTTTTAATAAAGCTAGAGTTTTTCCGAGCTCAGAAATTCGAAAAAAATTTATGAATGTCTCATAGTTCTGCAATATCTTCTTCGAATTCATCTTGACTTCAGTACTTGACGCATGCTAGCGAGTGCCTGGTTCAGAGTCGGTTGCGCGTTTCAGAGGGCCTCGGCAGCGCGACCGAAGCGTTGGTTTAATTACCCAAGTTTGAGGTAAACATTAGATCTGACCCAAAACTACTTTGTGTCAAGATAAATTTTGGAACCGCTTCTCTTCGGAGAGGCAAAAAGAACTATTTACTGGGAATTGAAGCTACGATCATGTCTGTTTTAATAAAGCTAGAGTTTTTTTCCGAGCTCAGAAATTCGAAATCCTTATGAATGTCTCATAGTTCTACAATATCTTCTTCGAATTCATCTTGACTTCAGTACTTGACGCATGCTAGCGAGTGCCTGGTTCACAGTCGGTTGCGCGTTTCATAGGGCCTCGGCAGCGCGACCGAAGCGTTGGTTTAATTACCCAAGTTTGAGGTAAACATTAGATCTGACCCAAAACTACTTTGTGTCAAGATAAATTTTGGAACCGCTTCTCTTCGGAGAGGCAAAAAGAACTATTTACTGGGAATTGAAGCTACGATCATGTCTGTTTTAATAAAGCTAGAGTTTTTTTCCGAGCTCAGAAATTCGAAAAATTTATGAATGTCTCATAGTTCTGCAATATCTTCTTCGAATTCATCTTGACTTCAGTACTTGACGCATGCTAGCGAGTGCCTGGTTCACAGTCGGTTGCGCGTTTCATAGGGCCTCGGCAGCGCGACCGAAGCGTTGGTTTAATTACCCAAGTTTGAGGTAAACATTAGATCTGACCCAAAAACTACTTGGTGTCAAGATAAATTTTTGGAACCGCTTCTCTTCGGAGAGGCAAAAAGAACTATTTACTGGGAATTGAAGCTAAGATCATGTCTGTTTTAATAAAGCTAGAGTTTTTTTCCGAGCTCAGAAATTCGAAAAATTTATGAATGTCTCATAGTTCTGCAATATCTTCTTCGAATTCATCTTGGCTTCAGAACTTGACGCATGCTAGCGAGTGCCTGGTTCACAGTCGGTTGCGCGTTTCATAGGGCCTCGGCAGCGCGACCGAAGCGTTGGTTTAATTACCCAAGTTTGAGGTAAACATTAGATCTGACCCAAAACTACTTGGTGTCAAGATAAATTTTGGAACCGCTTCTCTTCGGAGAGGCAAAAAGAACTATTTACTGGGAATTGAAGCTAAGATCATGTCTGTTTTAATAAAGCTAGAGTTTTTTTCCGAGCTCAGAAATTCGAAATCCTTATGAATGTCTCATAGTTCTACAATATCTTCTTCGAATTCATCTTGACTTCAGTACTTGACGCATGCTAGCGAGTGCCTGGTTCACAGTCGGTTGCGCGTTTCATAGAGCCTCGGCAGCGCGACCGAAGCGTTGGTTTAATTACCCAAGTTTGAGGTAAACATTAGATCTGACCCAAAACTACTTGGTGTCAAGATAAATTTTTGGAACCGCTTCTCTTCGGAGAGGCAAAAAGAACTATTTATTGGAGATTGAAGCTAAGATCATGTCTGTTTTAATAAAGCTAGAGTTTTTTTCCGAGCTCAGAAATTCGAAAAATTTATGAATGTCTCATAGTTCTGCAATATCTTCTTCGAATTCATCTTGGCTTCAGAACTTGACGCATGCTAGCGAGTGCCTGGTTCAGAGTCGGTTGCGCGTTTCATAGGGCCTCGGCAGCGCGACCGAAGCGTTGGTTTAATTACCCAAGTTTGAGGTAAACATTAGATCTGACCCAAAACTACTTGGTGTCAAGATAAATTTTGGAACCGCTTCTCTTCGGAGAGGCAAAAAGAACTATTTATTGGAGATTGAATCTACGATCATATCAGTTTTGATAATGCTAGAATTTTTTTCCGAGCTCAGAAATTCGAAATCCTTATGAATGTCTCATAGTTCTGCAATATCTTCTTCGAATTCATCTTGGCTTCAGAACTTGACGCATGCTAGCCAGTGCCTGGTTCACAGTCGGTTGCGCGTTTCATAGGGCCTCGGCAGCGCGACCGAAGCGTTGGTTTAATTACCCAAGTTTGAGGTAAACATTAGATCTGACCCAAAACTACTTGGTGTCAAGATAAATTTTGGAACCGCTTCTCTTCGGAGAGGCAAAAAGAACTATTTATTGGAGATTGAAGCTAAGATCATGTCTGTTTTAATAAAGCTAGAGTTTTTTTCCGAGCTCAGAAATTCGAAAAATTTATGAATGTCTCATAGTTCTGCAATATCTTCTTCGAATTCATCTTGGCTTCAGAACTTGACGCATGCTAGCGAGTGCCTGGTTCAGAGTCGGTTGCGCGTTTCATAGGGCCTCGGCAGCGCGACCGAAGCGTTGGTTTAATTACCCAAGTTTGAGGTAAACATTAGATCTGACCCAAAAACTACTTGGTGTCAAGATAAATTTTGGAACCGCTTCTCTTCGGAGAGGCAAAAAAAGAACTATTTATTGGAGATTGAATCTACGATCATATCAGTTTTGATAATGCTAGAATTTTTTTCCGAGCTCAGAAATTCGAAATCCTTATGAATGTCTCATAGTTCTGCAATATCTTCTTCGAATTCATCTTGGCTTCAGAACTTGACGCATGCTAGCCAGTGCCTGGTTCACAGTCGGTTGCGCGTTTCATAGGGCCTCGGCAGCGCGACCGAAGCGTTGGTTTAATTACCCAAGTTTGAGGTAAACATTAGATCTGACCCAAAACTACTTGGTGTCAAGATAAATTTTTGGAACCGCTTCTCTTCGGAGAGGCAAAAAGAACTATTTATTGGAGATTGAATCTACGATCATGTCAGTTTTGATAATGCTAGAATTTTTTTCCGAGCTCAGAAATTCGAAAAATTTATGAATGTCTCATAGTTCTACAATATCTTCTTCGAATTCATCTTGACTTCAGTACTTGACGCATGCTAGCGAGTGCCTGGTTCACAGTCGGTTGCGCGTTTCATAGGGCCTCGGCAGCGCGACCGAAGCGTAAGTTGCTCTATCCTACAACTCCTCTAAACTTTCCAAATTTATTTCAAGACAGCTTAAGATCGATTCTGGGATCCCCAATCTGCTTTTCAATGATAATTATATAATTGATGATGAATCAAAGGCCGATGTCTTCTCATCTGTGTTCTATTCCAATTTCTCTAACACTAACCCTCAACCTTTCCCAGCTCTTCCCTCACCTGAACCTATTAACTGTAGTATATTTTTCTCCCCCGATGTTGTTTATAAATTTCTTGCCTCTCTACCTCCGAAATGTGGATTTTCCACTGATAATATTAACTTTCTTGTTCTTAAAAGATGTGCTAGATCTTTAAGCCTTCCCCTGTCTCTCCTATTTAATGAATCCTATTTAACTGGTGTTATCCCCTCTTCTCTAAAACACACTACGGTCATACCTGTACATAAAAAAGGCAGTTTGTCTGACCCTTCCAATTTCCGTCCGATCTCTCTCACTCATCCTATATCACGTGTATTGGAACGTATTATCGCCCATATGGTTAGAAATCGATTCGCTCATAAATTCTCTCGATTTCAATATGGATTTTTAAACCGTAGATCTTGCAAACTCTCTCTCATCTCTTCTATATCCGACATAAAAAAGTCCTTGGCCTCCAATCTAAATGTCGATGTTATTTACTTTGATTTCAGCAAAGCTTTTGATAGAGTAGATCACAATTTGCTACGTCTTAAAATGCTAAACTTTGGTTTTGATAATACTCTGAGCCGTTGGTTCTCTAATTTTTTATCTCACAGAAGTTCAATTGTTAAGGTCAACAAGTCTTTTGCCAACAATTGCTTTCCCAACCCTTCCGGTGTCCTCCAAGGCACTGTCAGCGGCCCTCTCCTCTTCCTCATTTTTCATCAACGATATCGAAAATTACTTTGATTCCTCTACTTCTATCTCAATTTTTTTGCGGATGATATTAAAATCTATAGCTCCTGTCCCAGATCTCTCAATCAAGCATTAACGGTATCCTTGAATGGTCTCATATTTGGTCTCTCCCACTCGCCTCAAACAAAAACGTTCTCTGTTCACTTTGGCCCAAATAATCCTCGCACCCTTTACTATGTTGACCTCCTTGAAGTTCCTCAAAGCTCCATAGTACGTGACCTTGGTTTTATTTATCGATGACAAGCTTTCCTTTAAACAACACATCAGCCGTATTGCTGCTTTTTGCCACCTTACGTTCTAATCAAATACTGAATACCTTCAAGTTCTCTTCACCTTTTTAACTACTTCCGTATGTTTCAAACCTACGTTAATCCAGTCCTTGAATATTGCTCCGAGCTTTTTCTCACCCGCCATTTCCTCTGAGGAATCTCACAAACTTGAATCTTCACTGCGTCTTTTTTTAGTCGGAAAGTTTTTCATTCGTTGTAATGTTAGTTTCACTTCTTACTCAGATCGCCTTAGTCAATTTAACATCAAACCGTTATTCATTCGTCGTGAAATTTGTGACATTATCACCTTGCATAAAATCATCTGTGGCTCTGATCATTTTCTCGATCGCAATAAGTATTTCACTCAATCCCTGTTACAGAGAAATCCACTTCGACTACGGACTACTGGTCAGTTTTCTAATGACTTTTTTTCTAGAACTATTCCTCTTTGGAATAAACTAACTTCTTATTTAGATTTTAACGTTACCCCAGAAACTCTGCGTAAAAAGTTGAATGCTCTTCCGTTTGAAGCCTTTCATGAAAATATCCCCTCTCGTCTCCTGTGAATTTGCCATATTTCCGGGTACCCGTCAACTCGTTAGGGGTTGACTCTTTCCCGTGTATTGTTATTTCTCTGCCTATTCCTTCACTTGATCATCTATTCTTCAATTATATGTTAAATAATGGCAGTGAATAAACTATCTATATAAGCGTTGGTTTAATTACCCAAGTTTGAGGTAAACATTAGATCTGACCCAAAACTACTTGGTGTCAAGATAAATTTTGGAACCGCTTCTCTTCGGAGAGGCAAAAAGAACTATTTATTGGAGATTGAATCTACGATCATGTCAGTTTTGATAATGCTAGAATTTTTTTCCGAGCTCAGAAATTCGAAATCCTTATGAATGTCTCATAGTTCTGCAATATCTTCTTCGAATTCATCTTGGCTTCAGAACTTGACGCATGCTAGCGAGTGCCTGGTTCAGAGTCGGTTGCGCGTTTCATAGGGCCTCGGCAGCGCGACCGAAGCGTTGGTTTAATTACCCAAGTTTGAGGTAAACATTAGATCTGACCCAAAACTATCTTGGTGTCAAGATAAATTTTGGAACCGCTTCTCTTCGGAGAGGCAAAAAGAACTATTTATTGGGAATTGAAGCTGTGATGATGTCAGTTTTAATAAAGCTAGAGTTTTTTTCCGAGCTCAGAAATTCGAAAAATTTATGAATGTCTCATAGTTCTACAATATCTTCTTCGAATTCATCTTGACTTCAGTACTTGACGCATGCTAGCGAGTGCCTGGTTCAGAGTCGGTTGCGCGTTTCATAGGGCCTCGGCAGCGCGACCGAAGCGTTGGTTTAATTACCCAAGTTTGAGGTAAACATTAGATCTGACCCAAAACTACTTGGTGTCAAGATAAATTTTGGAACCGCTTCTCTTCGGAGAGGCAAAAAGAACTATTTACTGGGAATTGAAGCTACGATCATGTCTGTTTTAATAAAGCTAGAGTTTTTTTCCGAGCTCAGAAATTCGAAAAATTTATGAATGTCTCATAGTTCTGCAATATCTTCTTCGAATTCATCTTGGCTTCAGAACTTGACGCATGCTAGCGAGTGCCTGGTTCACAGTCGGTTGCGCGTTTCATAGGGCCTCGGCAGCGCGACCGAAGCGTTGGTTTAATTACCCAAGTTTGAGGTAAACATTAGATCTGACCCAAAAACTACTTGGTGTCAAGATAAATTTTGGAACCGCTTCTCTTCGGAGAGGCAAAAAAAGAACTATTTATTGGAGATTGAAGCTAAGATCATGTCTGTTTTAATAAAGCTAGAGTTTTTTTCCGAGCTCAGAAATTCGAAAAATTTATGAATGTCTCATAGTTCTGCAATATCTTCTTCGAATTCATCTTGGCTTCAGAACTTGACGCATGCTAGCGAGTGCCTGGTTCACAGTCGGTTGCGCGTTTCATAGGGCCTCGGCAGCGCGACCGAAGCGTTGGTTTAATTACCCAAGTTTGAGGTAAACATTAGATCTGACCCAAAACTACTTGGTGTCAAGATAAATTTTGGAACCGCTTCTCTTCGGAGAGGCAAAAAGAACTATTTACTGGGAATTGAAGCTACGATCATGTCTGTTTTAATAAAGCTAGAGTTTTTTTCCGAGCTCAGAAATTCGAAAAATTTATGAATGTCTCATAGTTCTGCAATATCTTCTTCGAATTCATCTTGGCTTCAGAACTTGACGCATGCTAGCGAGTGCCTGGTTCACAGTCGGTTGCGCGTTTCATAGGGCCTCGGCAGCGCGACCGAAGCGTTGGTTTAATTACCCAAGTTTGAGGTAAACATTAGATCTGACCCAAAAACTACTTGGTGTCAAGATAAATTTTGGAACCGCTTCTCTTCGGAGAGGCAAAAAAAGAACTATTTATTGGAGATTGAATCTACGATCATGTCAGTTTTGATAATGCTAGAATTTTTTTCCGAGCTCAGAAATTCGAAAATCCTTATGAATGTCTCATAGTTCTGCAATATCTTCTTCGAATTCATCTTGGCTTCAGAACTTGACGCATGCTAGCGAGTGCCTGGTTCACAGTCGGTTGCGCGTTTCATAGGGCCTCGGCAGCGCGACCGAAGCGTTGGTTTAATTACCCAAGTTTGAGGTAAACATTAGATCTGACCCAAAACTACTTGGTGTCAAGATAAATTTTGGAACTGCTTCTCTTCGGAGAGGCAAAAAGAACTATTTACTGGGAATTGAAGCTACGATCATGTCTGTTTTAATAAAGCTAGAGTTTTTTTCCGAGCTCAGAAATTCGAAAATCCTTATGAATGTCTCATAGTTCTACAATATCTTCTTCGAATTCATCTTGACTTCAGTACTTGACGCATGCTAGCGAGTGCCTGGTTCACAGTCGGTTGCGCGTTTCATAGGGCCTCGGCAGCGCGACCGAAGCGTTGGTTTAATTACCCAAGTTTGAGGTAAACATTAGATCTGACCCAAAACTACTTGGTGTCAAGATAAATTTTGGAACCGCTTCTCTTCGGAGAGGCAAAAAGAACTATTTATTGGAGATTGAATCTACGATCATGTCAGTTTTGATAATGCTAGAATTTTTTCCCGAGCTCAGAAATTCGAAATCCTTATGAATGTCTCATAGTTCTGCAATATCTTCTTCGAATTCATCTTGACTTCAGTACTTGACGTCAAAGATTGTTTGAGCAAATTTATAAAAAATTCTGAATCCTACGCTAAAATGACCTCTCATGTCAGAAATTCGAAATCCTAAAAAAAAATAAATTCATCACGATGTCATTTTTGATAGTTTCTCAAAGTTTTTTTTGTCTGATGAAATGAGAAAGGCACACATTGAATTCGCAAAACTGAATGTGATTTGTTGGTTCTATCAGCAGCTTAAGAGCTGTAAAAAAAACTTTCAACGATTTTTTCTGAATTCATTCGTTATAAACGGACTTTCAGGTTGGAAAATTGCATTTCTTTCATTTTCATCTCGTAAAAGACTCATCTCACGCGAAGAGTTTCCTTGTATGATATGTTGGCTGCTCATATATTGTTTCATTGGTAGCAAAATTTATTTGAAATTCCTTGACTTCCAGCCAAAATACCAGTTTCTTTCTCATTCGGATGCCGGTCTGCCAGTTGTGTGCGCGTCGAAGTTGCGAGATAGCAGAGGATTGAACCGCCACATCTTAAAATGTGAATAAGATAATTATCGATAATTTTTCAACAAACTTGTGAGAACTGATGCCTCTGGTCAACCAATTCACCGAGCACTTTGTTGGCAAGCTGAAGCGGAGTGTTGCCTTCCTAAAAATAATAATCCAGTTTCAAGAGCTGAATAATAAACCAAACCTCGTCAGGGATTGACTGATCAACCCCGTGGCAAATCAAATAGTCGATGAACTTGAAACCGCGGTTCCGGATGGCCAAAATGAGCGGCGTCGCTCTCCTGGACCTGCACCAGGCGTTGATCGGAGCTCCACGCTCCAAATATGCGTCGAGCATTTTCGAGCTCCCACATTCGATGGCGATGTGCGCCGGTGAGGTGCCCAACTAAAAGGAAAGTTTGTTTTGAAAGGCTAGAAAGTATTGTTTGGGTATGAATTCTTTTGCAGATTATTTTGAGAGTCGATTAGACCGAATCTTGAAAGCCTTGAATGTGGTAGTTTCAAAGTTCACAGCATTAAGAGAAAAAAAAGGCAAAAAAGTGGATTTACTTGCCTCCTCGGAAACTAGGAATTTTTTAAGGTTTCAAATATTTGTTGATTTTATCTGGTAAACCAAAAAGAGTTCTGGCAAAAAAAAAAAATCAAGACGAAAAAACGAAATTGACGTTCCTTTTTAGCTGCATTTTTGACATAACAACGAAATAATAAGGCCTTAATATTCTCCCCTTTTTTTCAAAATGTTTCTGCCTCATGAATGGCGTCTTATGAAAAGTTTGGTAGGTGAAAATAAAAAAATGAAAAATAAAAAAATTTTTAAACCTCTAAACTAAAAAAACTGGGCTTACAACTACACTAAAACTGGGCTTACAACTAGCTATCTGTCCTTATATTCATTGTACTCTGTTTTTACACTTTCTTTTCAAATTTTTTTCTTCTTGTCTTTCAATTTTTCTTTCACGTAACTCACTACGCCAGCGGGTATTTTTTTCGAAAAATTTTCATTTTTTTCTCTTTCAAACTTTTTTTGCCATAGGGAACATTTTTGATTATTCTTCTAATTTCGTCCATAAAGTTTTTTTATTAAATTTTTACTGTTGATTTGAAATGAATAATCTTTGCAATCTCCCAATTACACATCACATCATCATATGAAATTTTCAAAGTTTGAAAGCACGTTTTTGCTTTTATTCAAAATGGAATAAACCGAACTTTTTCTGATTTTTATCTTTTTTTCGGACAGTTTTGTTTAATTTAGCTTAAGAAGTCCAATTTTTCCAATATTCTTCTGAGAGCAACTAAGCTTTTCATCAACCTTGTTCGTGTAGTTGACCTGGGCGCCGCGTTCCAGAAGCCAGGGCCAGACTTTTTCGTAGATCTGATGGTTGCAGATGGTGTTGAGCGGCCGATTCCCATCCGAATTCTGGGTGTTGATGTCGGCGCCGTTTTTCAGAAGAATCTCGGCGACTTCCAGTTGCCCGCCGACGCAAGCCAGCAAAAATGGTGAGTAGCCTTTCTGAAAAAGTACATTTGAATATGAAAAAAAAAAACTATTTTCTATAGTCTTATTTTTATATAGTTTTTATATAGTCCAATCGCCACGATTGGAACAGTCTGACCCATCTGCGTCTCGATTCCATCAGCAGAATGGTCAGAGAAACTATGTTATAGCATGAGAAGACGGGAGACTCAGAGAAAAAAATGGGCGTAAAGAAAACAAAATTTTTCAAAACGTGGCGAATGACATACAAAAAGTTTGTTTTATTTTTATTAATATTCAAAGCTTCTTTTGACATTTCTCATTTTTTTTTTTTTCAAACGTTTCCAACACTGGAACAGTCAGAGGAGCATGAGTATAGCTGATTCACGGCTAGCTTGGGATGGTAAGGGGGCGTGGCCTGTCTGCGCTCCCCACGAGCCAGGCACTGTCTCACGCATTATCGTGTCAGGACCCTTTTTCGATGGCTCAAGAATCAGCTATAACTTCTCTAACTTTTGGAAGTCAAAACTCGAAAATGAAGCTTGGCTGCGTTTGGATAAAATAGAAAAGATTCAAAAAAATTTTAAAAAAAAATTAAAAGCGTATGCAGTTCTACGAGGGATGCATGCGGGAGGAACAATTTCGCGCGTCGCAACGATTTTCAAAATTATTTCAAGGTTAATTAATGCTTTATGCCGTGTTCAAAGTAATTTCGGCGATTTCAAAATTGACGCGTTATTCGTTTAAAATGATTTCAGGAAATAGGCAGAACTGCTATTCCGAGAATGCGCAGAAAAAATGAGTCCTACAACGATATAACGTTAAATATGCATTTTTACCGTAATTTCTTCGCGGGAACTCAAAATTTTGGAGTTATTTGGGCATTTTCTACTGAAATTTCAAATTCGCGCGTAAAACTCACCGTAAAAATGCGTATCCAACGATATATCGTTGTAGGACTCACCTTCCCAGAATACCAATTCCGCCTATTTCCCGAAATCATTTTAAGCGAATAACGCGTCTATTTTGAAATCGCCGAAATTACTTTAAAGGTGGTATGAAAAAAAGACCAGCGAAAATTAAAACGGCGACTTTTCCGATTTTTTCGTATCGCCAGCGAACTTTCCGACGGCCACCTTTCCGACGGATCCCTTTCCGACTTTTTTCCCTTATGTTTTTCGGTTTATAAGTCATCTATAATTTTTTTTTTCCTATTTATTGGTGTTTTAATCATGAACCAATTATCTACTTTATATAGGAAGATTTAAAACGAAGATTTTATCGAGAAAAAAAGTCGGAAAAGGATTCGGCGGAAAGGTGGCCGTCGGAAAGTTCCGCTGGTATTTTTTTCATACCACCACTTTGAACACGGCATTAATGTTTTTTTGTTATTTATACACGTTGAAACTGTTTCCATTCGTTTTAATCAGTTTTACTTTTATGATCGAAATGTAGAAAGTAAATTAGAATACAATTATTTATCTTGAAAAATAATGAGGGGAGTTGGAGGCGCGCGCGAGCTGCATTATTCGTTCCACCCACACACGGCGTTCCCAAACGGGGTGGCAAGACGTTAAAAAAATTTTGGCGCGAAATTTGAAATCTACAGTACTTCAGCCGAAGGCGATCGAACAAACAAGTTATTAACGTTGAATATTCAGTGTAATTGTGACGTAATTTTATCCGTAGCGCGCACTAAATTTTTTCTGTAAATTCAGGAACTTTGACGCCTCGCTCACCTTCCCTCACCCCCATTAGGAATGCCGTGCCACATGCAACCTGTCCTATAGTCTGTTCAGATTTTGAATGTCAAGTGGTTGCTGAAGCTCCGCCCCTTAAAGCGCGATCCACAGAGCGCTTTCGAATGACGTCATTCTACTTGACATTCAAAAACTGAACAGACTATAACAGGTTTCAAGCCGAAAAGATTTCTCACTTTTTTTTATTAATTCTTTTCACATTGTTCGATTGAATTTTCCAAAATTTTTGTTTTTTTTATTGAATCTGCTTGCCTCACTCTTTATGTTCCATTCATTTTTTTTTCTTTGTGCTTTCATTTTAGAAAATCGTTGGCGGTCCCTAAAAAGGATGTAAAAGCGAGAGACGCAGAGAAATTGAATAATTTCAAGTTCCGACTGAAGAAATGTAATCAATTAGAGTAAAATTTGCTAGCAGCGCTTTTTTGGTCAAAGTCTAACCAATACTACGAAGTTGAAGAATTTTTTTCAAAATTTTTCAAATTAACTGGATTCAATTTTTATTCAATTTTTTTGTTTACGTGTTTGCTCTTTTTTTGGCGGCTTAAACTATCCTGTTCAAAAAAATCCGGAACTATTAAGATCATTTTCCTGAACTCTTGACAGAGGATGTTATTTCACTTTTCGGTTGAGAATGTCTTGGAAATGAGTCAGAAAATCCTTTCAAATACCGAAATACTGTCCTCGAAGGCTCACCTGCACAACTTCTTACTTTTTGAGAATTAAAGGCTCGAATGCCTATTTTAACGGATTTTGAGGTGTCCTTTGCCGAAAAATGAATAGTTTTGCAGGTTCAGACTTTCAAAGTCCTTTTTTGGTACTTCAAGGAGTGTTCTGATCAATTTTTTTTTAAATTCCCAATCTTAATTTTCCGTTTTTTCACTCACCAAGTCTTTGGAGTTCACCAGAGCTCCCTTTCTCAGCAAAAACCGGACCAGATCTTCATAATTCCTTAAGGACGCCGCATGGAGAGCCGTCAGACCTCCTTCCATTCCGATGTTGACGTCGACGCCTTTTTTTCAACAGTTGCTTGATCTTTTTCAGATCTCCACGGCCGGCAGTCATGACGAAAGTCTTCTGAGAAACGGATTTCTTTGAAGATTTTACTCGCTTGAAATAATATTCTGCTCTTCTGTTCTGATAAAATGGCTCCAAACTTGAAGAAAAAAATAATATTTTTTTATTTTTTTACCTAGTTTTTTTATGAACCTTTAAATCTCATAGATAATTGGATCTGCGTGGGGTTTTTAATTAATTTTTTGAAAAACTTATCTGTCGTAGCTAAAATAATACTCCGGTTAACAAAAAATATAAAAAAGAGCCTAAAAAAATTTGAGAATTTTTTTGAGAAGTTGTTTGAGTTTTTTTGTATGAATTCTGCTACACAATTTGCATAGAAAAAAATTACTTTGGAAGATTTTTTTGAACTAAATCTTCATTTGGGAACAAAAAAACTAAATTCAAAAGTTTAGTTTGACCAGAGTCAGAAGTTCTTAGAATATTTTTTTAAACAATAATTAAAGAAAGTCAGTTTTTAACCGAGCTTCAACCGCACGGAAGAGGCAGAAACTCTACGTCTAGGCCAAGGAATCTTCGAGAAATTTAAGAAAATCGTCGGTTGATTAAAAAAACTGTTTTTTTCAAACTATAATGATAAAACAGTAAAGAGAGATAAAACAGACCCCAACATCGTCCTCGACCGCCTGATCCATCGGACACGACCACGAATGGAGCAAGAGGTGTCGAGGGACGAGAGACGGCATCTTTGAGAGACGCAGAGAAAGAGAGACGGATCTTTGCTCGGGTCACTTGGGATCGAATGTTAGACTAATCGATGCAAAGGTACTTTATTCAATTCATTCAATGGCGACAACACGATTTCCAAGGGAACCATCGTTTTTCATGATATCCACATGAGCTTGACTGATCTCCTCGAGCGTGTACTCTTTCTGGACAGTTGATCGAAAAGACGACTTCTTCAAAAATTCCGTGATTCCAGCCCCCATCTCTTCGAATTCTTCCGGAGTTGTCCGGTTCAAAGCGACGCCTGAAATTGAAAAAATGTTCCCCTTTCTAAGGAACGGCCTCCACTCGAATTGAAAGTTTTGATTGAATTTGACCAGGAGAAGTAGTTTCTTACGCTGATTCTAAATCTAGTTTCAAAAATTCTGGAAAAGTAATGATCCCTAGAGAGGTCCTTGAGAGAAGGCTCCCCTCCAGGGACCACTAAAGCTTGCAAAAGTGACCCCTGTAGAGGACGTGTTAGTCGATTATTGTTATGAGCTTCATGAGAAGAAGCATTCTCTTGCAAAAAACTCAATAAATCAGTGTTACTTGAATAAATAATATCAACAGAGGATGAATCGATCAAGTTTCTCTTTTCAATTTTAAAATCTGAATTAAACATTTAGGGATCCCTAAAGGGGCCACTTCCGCTTCAGGGACTCAGGAGTCAAAAATTCTAAAGGCACTTTTTGTCTATTATAGGACTGTTTTCTTCCCTAACCCCTATAGGCATCATTCTGACGTTCCCTAGAATCTTGACTTACCAAAAATTTGTCCCTCAACAGCCATAAGTTGTCTCGCATTGACATTGACGTCTCCCCGGTTGCCAATTACGGCAACTTCGCCATTTGGAGCCAAAAGTCCGAGGTCAACGTTTAGATTCACGTGAGCCGCCATTTCAAGAATCATGTTGAAGCCTGCAATATTCAAGTTTTTTTTTTCTTCCTCGTTTTCTGCTCGTGCGAGGAGAAACATTTTTTGCTCCGAAAAAAGATTTCGGACTATTCGCATTAAGATAAATATTTAATTGAGATTAAACGAGAAGAAAAAAGTGAACAATTGGGAAATCAAATGAGAAAGACAAAGATCAATGGCGACTCGAATAGACGCCAGACAAGTAAGGGCCTTCTCGTTGTCTGGACTTTCTTGAGAAATCTGCTGATCTCTCCTAATAACTCAAACATTATTTTTTTGAAAGGAGATTTTTTTTCTAAAACTGAAACAATCGAGCTGATGTTTATTGGTAGCATTTGAACTGCCTTGGAATCGGTTCCTTCCACCTTGAGGATACTTCTTCTTGATCTCCTCGACATAACCGGCCTTCCGATGGTTGAAAACGTCGGAAGCTCCCAAGGTGCGGACGAAATCGAGGCCGTCGTCCGTTCCAGCAGTGCCAACCACCTGGAGGCCTCGAGAGACCGCCAGCTGCACTGCAGCTGACCCGACCCCGCCAGAGGCGCCGTGCACCAAGACCAAGTCTCCTTTCTAAAACCCAACTTTTTGACTCGTTAAATTGACACATTCGCTTTTCTCACTTCATTTCTTGTTTAGAAGCTTTTGAATAAGTCGCTCAAGCAATAAGTCTCTGGTTGATTTTTAGCTCATTCAAAACAGGTTCCATCCAGAGTTTGATCTGCTGAAAATTCAAAGCTTCAAAATCTATTCGTGCTTCAGATCGAAAAAATTCATCGAGGTCCATTTTTTTTGAATTTTATTGGATTTTCAGGTCAAATTGAGCTTTTTCGATTTTTCAATCAATGATTTTCATCATTTTTATCAACCTGAGCTCGGCCGCGAACGAAAAGAGCTCGATAGGCGGTGAGAAATGGAACTCCGAGAGTGGCACCGTCGGTAAATGAGACTTCTGATGTTAAAAAAAAAAATCAAATTTACGCTTCCACAGGCCAAAACTACCATCAGGAAGAGGGAAAGCATGCTGGACTATTGAGAATTCGGCGCTGCTTCCCGAACTGAACCCGTACCAGACTCGCTCACCAACTTTCACGTTTTTTATCGATGATCCGACCTTTAAGGTTGTTTTTCAATAAGCATACAAAGTTATAAATAACAAAAAAAAACATTTGAAATTTCCTTGAAATAATTTCGGAAAGCTTTGCCACGCGCAAAATCGCTCCTTCCGCGTGCACACTTTTGTAGAACTCCTCTAACAAAAGTTGCGGTGCACCCCGCGTCGAACCGGCCATCGGGGTGCACCCCTCGTTGGACTCAGCGCGATTGGGTGCACCCCGCGTTGATGTTTTCGGTGCACCGAAAATTTGAAAACTTGGTGCACCCCTCGGTCATCTGGAACGATGTTCCGAACAACGCGTTTTTTTCAAACTTCAAGTTACGAAATTTGAAGTTTTTCATTTGTTTTTTGTTTTAATTTATTACCACTCGCTTTTTTTCGTTTTTTTCTATTATTCGATGTTTTTAACATTACTAGTGAGTTTATGGAAGTAGTTTCATATGAATTTCTTCTTCTTATTATTCTTATTGGCAAAATTTTTTTGAGACATTTTTTTGAAATACAAAATTCGTTGTTTAATTATATTTTTCGATCGCAAACTTCTAGAAATGATGGATAAAAAGTAATCTTACTTCCAAAAGCTCATGTAACTTTTTGAATTGAACATTTCGAATCGGTTTTTATTCCAACCTTTTTGAAGGTTTTTTGTTCAATTTAGTCTAAAAAGCTGTATTGAACATTTCATTTTTAAGTTGTCAGGTAATCAAGGCTTGCGCATTGATTTCGCAAAAATAGTTCGCTGGAAAATGCTTTTTTTGAGTCTTTCAAATGTGCAGAAATCTTGCAAAGCCAAAATTATTTTTTTGCCTCGACATATTTTTTTCAATTTTTTTCGAGTCCAGCAAGCAATTTTTTTGAGAAACTATCAAAATTAAAAAAACTATTGTAGATTTTAGTTAAAAAAACGGTTTGTTCTTGAAAGTAAATATTTTTTTAAACTTTATTTGTTTCGCTAACTTTTTCGCGATTATTTGTGAAAAATTCGTTTCAGGTTCATTTGAAGAGAATAAATTTATGACCATCAAGGAAGAGAGAAAAACGCATATAATATGAAGGTAATTTTTTTAAAGCTTTGCATTTTAGTTTTTGTAATATTTCAGATAGCCGTACGACTTGATCCTGATTCATAACAAACAGAAGGACTGCAGTCGAATAAAGGGGAGCAGAGTAACTTAGCCGTTACTTTTTTCTTCTTTTTTTTTGTTCTTTAATAGCTGATGAAAAGTTTGAATAGTTGACATTGGAAGAGTTTGTCCTTTTTAGCTAAGACGAAAAATTAAAATTTTAAGAGCGCGTAGTTTGAAAAATAATTGATGCATTTTGAAGTGACTATGCTAGTAATCTTCGCGAATTTCGTCGAAATATACCAGGGAATGGTCTCTAGTCGCAGTGGGGCATCGGAATGAGACTAAGTTTTCTAGGCATAGTTTTTCACGCTTATTAAAAATCTGGTTTCGAAAACGGCCGCGGAAATTTGGGAAAAAAGTTATGTACCCTCAAAAGTCGAAAACTTCATTTTCTCCGATTGCGCTCATTTTTGAAGGTTATAGATCTTGTCCCTTTGACAGCATAAAACCAATTACTGTTTTTTTCAAAAAGTTTTGAAGCCCAGATATGAGAAAACCGCGCGCGCATTTTCTTATCATGTGCGGAGCTTTAGAATACGCCCAAAGTTTTTTTTTTCGAAAATAAAAGCTTTTTTGAGACCAGAGGGTCAAGATCCATATGTCCTCCAAGAATAAGCTCAAGCGGAGACAGTGAAATTATCCGCTTTGAGGGTCCGTAACTTTTTTCCAGACATCCGCGACAGTTTTTGAGAACACATTTGGAATCAACATTGACGAACTCGCAAACACTAGGTTCTACTCTCTCGCCGGTTTCGCATTTTTCTGGGCGCGAGCTCGCATTTCTCTCGCAATTTGAAAATGTTCGAAATGCAAGGTCGCGCCGAGAAAAATGCGACATTTTTGCGAGTTTGTCGATAACCGCCAGCGTATCGCGTTTATCTTGGCAGTTATTCTTAGTGAATATGTTTAGAGAAGGCTTAAAGTGAAGTTGGCACAAGTCAAAAGATCAAATTGGACAACTTATCCTTTTTTTCAGCTTTTTCCAACGTTTTTTTATTCACATCTAGCTCGCTATGAAAATAATTTTTCATCTTTAAGTATCGTTCGAAAAAAAGAGAAAACATACTGACAATGTTTTAAAAATTTGAACACACGTTCTCCGAAATTTTTCGAATATACGTTGGTGATAATTTTTGATGAATAATTTTTAAAAGATTTTTTTAGCTGAAGTTCATATCAAAGATACTATGCAAATTTTTTTAAACTCATGTAAACAAGTACCGAAAAAGCTCCGTATAAAAAAAATTTAGTGTACAAAAAAATCAAGGCCATCTGAGGTCCCGGTTTTTTTATAGAGCTATAACAACTGCGGAAGTCGTCATTTTGCCAACACAATTGATGTTTCCAAGGGACGTTTTAGAAGCGAAACGCTTTACGAGGAAAAAAAGTTAGCTTCTTACAGTAATTTTTGTCTTAGTAGCTCTAAAAAGTGTGCGGAGCGTTTCGGTGCCTGAAATAAAAAAAGGTTTAATAGTATCTGTGATATGAATTTATGCTCAAAAAAACATAATTTTTCAAAATTATTGTACCAATTAATTTCCCAGTTCATAAAATTTCTCGGAAATCATGTGTTAAATATTACCAGTCAACTTTGTAAGTGTTATGAAGCCTGTTCTGTTTTTTTGCCTAATTTTTCTTCAGTACTATCCACTCTTTCTGTTGTATTCTCTTATTATTCAATTTCTTTCTCCTGATTTAATTTTTCAGTTTCTATCAATTTTTTTCGATTTATGTCTACTTTTTTTAACATGCTCTCACGATTTTTGGTCTAAAGTTGGCTAGATGCTTAGAAAAAAAGGGGAGAAGGCGCAGAAAAACAGCTTTAGAGACCTTTTTTTCTTTCTCACATTTTGTAAACGTTGTTATTTTTTTCTTTATAAATCTTGTAAATGAAATTGTCTATCTTCGAATATTTTTTTCAAATTCCCTATTTATTCGCTGTAATTTTTTTGTTTTTATTTTTGTTTCATTGTCTTATTATGTGATATATCATTTAATAAAACATAAATTGAAACGTGGTCTCAATTGATGATATATATGGGATATAGAAGTATAAAAGGTATTTTTAAAAAGTGCAAGAAGCAAAAAAATTGAAAAATGAGGATTCGGTGCACCCCGCGTTGGACTTTTTCGGTGCACCCCTGGTTACACTGCGGGGTGTACAGGAGAGTTCAACGCGGGGTGCACCGCAACTTTTGTTAGAGAGGTATCGACTGGATTTATACCCGAAGCGTAGTTTCTAACCAAAATCTGTAACTTTTTTTTTGATTTCAACATCCCTCAGCAATATTATTACCTGATTTTCCGCTGTTATCACAGGTTTTGCGAAATTTGACAGTATTTCAATGTTTTCCGGTCCCCCAAAGGCTCGAACTACGGCGGCACGCATTTTTCGATAGATTCAAATCGAAAAGTTCAAGTTTTCGATAGAGGTGGTAATCAATGAGAACAGGTACCGGCGAAAACAGCGTAGCCGTTCAGAGAATGAAAGGGAGGCCTGAAGGAGGAAAACGCGCGCCACGGGAAAAATTTGAAAGCGGCGCGCCTGGAGACGTGACGCACAATACGCTTTTCCGTTTATTATTTGTTTGTTTTCCCGAAAAGCTTCTTTTTTTTCTTGTCATCCTTATATTTTTAATAGAAATAAGACTTTGGTGGATGAAATTTTGGAAATTTTGCAGGTTTTAAACATCGTTCCAGCCCACATTTGGCTCTTCAAAAATGGGTCAGTTTTTCGCTTTATTGTTAAAAAATTGGGTTTTTTGTTCAAGTTGACGTTCCGCGCAACTTCCGACTTCTCGAAGAGCTTGAAGACGGTCAGAAGGGCAAAGGGGATGGAAATATTTCCTGGGGCCTCGAAGACGACAGCGACATGACACTCACCAAGTGGACTGGGACCATTATTGGTCCTCCCAGGGTGAGTTAATGTTCCTTGTTTTTCGATGCATATTTTTCTTCTTTCAGACGCCGTACGAATCGCGAATCTACAACCTCCAAATTCAATGCGGACCAAACTACCCGCGGGAAGCGCCGAGCGTCCGTTTCACAACCAAAATTCATATGAACGGCGTCAATCAGAACAATGGCGTTGTGAGTTCATGATAAATACATATTCGAATGAATAATTTGTAGTTTGAAGTAGATTTCTTTTTTTTTGTTGAGAAAATTGTAAACTTGATTGAACTTTCTTGATGCGTCTCCTACGAAAATACGTTTTTTTTTCCGATTTTGGAGCTTTTCGCTTGATTTGAACAAGTTTTAATAGAGAATCCGCACAATTCGATTTATTATCATTTCTCCACTGTGGTTTATTAAATTTTTCTGTTTTTTTTTTGTAAGTCAAGTATCACTTCATTACGCTTAGTTTATTTGCCTTTTTTTATTTATTTATTTGTTTATTTCGAAATACTTTTCTGTGGACCTTGAAGAAGTTTTGAGAGGACAATGCAATAAGTCGCACGAAGTTTGAGTTCAAAACTGTTTTTTATTTTTAGAAAATTAGAACATATCTTTGTGCAATAAGCTTTTGTTCGGTCTGTTATTTCAACTTCTCTTCTCAAAAATTTTTTTTTGAACAGAAAAAAACATTTGATGCATTTTCTAAAAAGATCCCTTTTTTCTGCTTTTTTTTCCCTAGGAAATTTTCTATCGAAGACCTTCTGTCAAAAAAAGTTGTAAGCCTTTTCTCAAAATGTTTTTGTGCTATCTGAGGACATATGGCAAAACGCGATGGATTACTTTCATAAACATTTTCGATCCGAAAATTATAATGAGAATGGATTTACGCGTTTTTTTTTTGTCTGTCAAGTTGAATTTTCTTCTAAATTTTATGAGGAAAAAAAGCCTTTTTTTGCAAGTAATTTTTTGATTTAGAACATTTTTATGTTGTTTCGAATGTTCTTTTAGCCTTTGTAACCTCTAAGAAAGTCTTTTATGATCCAATAGAACAAATACTTTTAGTTTGTACTCAGAAATATCTGATTTAAGATCGAGAAAAGACATGTTTCGACGCTTCGCAACTGGAACGGCAGCTACATGATTAAGAACGTGTTAGAGGACATCCGCAAGAACATGATGATGGCCAAGGAAAACGTCAAGTTGCCACAGCCAGTCGAGGGAGCCATGTTTTGGTCGGTTTTTTGGGATTAAAGCTTTGAAAACTGATAAAAGGATGAGAAAACCCCTGAAGAAATCACTTGAGAGTCTTCAATGGTCTCTAAAAAGTAAGCCCTTGAGGGATAACTTGAAAGTTAAACTCCTGAAGTGGCGACTAGGGGAGAAGTTCCGATAGAAGTCACTTAAGAAGAGCCAGTATATGGGAAGGAACTCCCTAAAGTGGTTACTTTAGAATCAAAATTATTGTTAATGGCTTTTAAAGTTCTTTAAACCGATCATTTTATTAGTTTCTAGGAAAATAAGTGAATTGCCCTTTTTATCAACCTGTTGAATATTTTAGATTCAAAATAAAGAAAAATCAAATTGATTGTACGTTTCTAGTAAATAATAAGTCAAGTTCAATAAAAAATGTTTTGATAATTTTTTCTTCCATACTCGTTTCAAAAAACCAGTCGTATTTTCCACCGCGCTCCGTGTCTCGCCTCGAGGTGTTTCAGGACAGAAAAAAAGAAGTTTTTACGAAGAAAATAGAAAAATATGGCGTATTATATGACGTTACGGTCGTGACGCAACGCACCGAAAGCGATTAAATCCATCCGCAGTTCTAGATTTTGCGTAAATTCTCTCATTAAAAAGATATTTCCCACATTTTTTGCCTTTAGGTCGTTTCCAAGTGTTTTCTGACACAATATTCTGTGTTTCCTCCTTCTCAAAATGTCTCGAGATGTTTTTTGAAAGTTTTTTTTCGTCTTGAGATCAAAAACTCCGTCTCGTGCATCCCTGATACCCACGTACAAAGTCTCAATTCTCAACTCGTTGTCGAGCGGAGACCGTGCCCTAGTTAGATAAATAACTTTAAAAAAAAACTTTTTTGAATTTTTTTTTCAGAAACCGCCATCTGATCGACGCAGCCCATAATTAGATGATTTGAGCATTTATCGCCATTTTTTTCAATTTTTTATTTTTTTTTAAAGCTTCCAATGCGCTAGATTTTCTTTTTTCCTTTTTCCTGCTATTTTTTATTGTGAGCAAAAGCTGTGAGCAAAAGTTTATCAAATGTTTTTCTCTTCGATTTCATTTTTCCGTGTTGCTCATCGCTTTAGGGATCGTTCCGTCTATCCTCCTCAATATCAATTATTTATCTTATTCCCCCGGTACTTTTTCTGTTCCATTCTCTCTCAATTGTTTACGGTAGACAATTTTCCAAGTTACCCCAATTTTTAATGATTTGGACGATCGAGTTAGTTACGAGTACCGCGCCAAGATCGAACCCAAGAACATTCATCTTTTTAAAGTGTTCTGTTAAAAAAAAATATTGCTTTCTTTATCCCCGCCTCCCACCCTGTCTTGCTCTCTTTTTCCTTCTCTTTTCATTGATTTTTTAAAAAATAAAGTATTGACTAATTTATTTTGGGTCTTGTTAGTGTTTGAAACGAGTTCGGCCTCGTGGAATATTTAGAAGGATTTTATGCTGTAGTTTGATTTCTGTGTGGAACGAGGTCTTTTCAAAGTAGAAATACTGATTTTCGCTCGGGATCTTTTTTGGTTTCATAGGGCTGGTAAGCTCATTTTTTTAAGGTTGAGAAGCTTTAATCTCAGAATTTTAATTTTTTTCCAAAAAGTTCAACGTTTTTTGCAGTTTCAAAAAAAGAAAAAAAGACTATATCGCTCTAAAAAACTTGATATGTTTAAATTAGATCTCCTATCTAACGGTGCGGTCAAAAAGAGAATATTTCGAAATCAATTTAAAACGAAAAATGTTGCGAAATATGAGAGAAAAACGATTTTGAAAGGCTGACTTTTCGGTTTCAAAAAACGCCGATTATTCTTCCAAAAATTGAAAGTCTCATTGTTTTCGATACTTTTTGTTTTTTGCCCTTTCAAAGGAACATAAGTCTCAGATAAACGGCTTTTCGTTTCGAGACCTATATCAAGTTTGTCTATGATCCTTCGAAAATGAATTTTCAAAAAAGTTATAAAGCTATCTTTTCCTTGAGTTTCTGTCCAACTTCTTCTATATTTTTCAGATTATCTAAATAATTAGTGGAAAGAAAGAATATTTGTGGTAGAATGGATGATGGCGACGTCGTCCCGTCGACATCGTACGCGACATCGCGCCGGGTAGATGAAGCTGCCGATAATATGCAATTAGGTTGAATGATTTCACAGAAAAGTAAAAACAAAATAAGGATTACTTTCTAGATTTGGCGTTAGTTGTACATCAATGGCTGGAAGCGGGACCGTTTCGAGAGGCGGCGGACGCCCTGAAACGGGCCATCGAGAGGAACTTGGTTATTTCTTCGGCTTTTAACTGAATTATTTTATGCGTTCAAAATCATTTTTGTGCTTTTTTCAGACTTGTCCGAGACGGACCGATTATCAAGGAAGGTCGCATCCGAGGACTTTGGAGCAATATGTGAGTTATTCATGGGCTTCCTTGGGAACGCCATAGAGGCCCCTATAGGGGTAACCTTGGAAGGCTCCTCACTAGATAATGCCGTCCCCTAAAGAGGTCACTAAGGCTTGCAAAAGTGGCCACTCTAGGGAAGCAGGCTAGTGATCTCTATACGTCTTTTCAACTTCCAAATGCCAACGAAAAAATCAAAGAACCGCTAAAGTGATCAATTTAGCTTTAGGCTTGTCAAATTTCAACGGCCTAGAGAGTACTATTTTGTCCCTATAAGGGCTGTTTTCCCCTAACCTCTCTAGGGGCCACTAGTTTCACTTTTCAGCTAGGTTTTGGTAAAAAAAAAACCTTTTTCTTGTCATTTCCTTTAAACTTTCCAGGGGCCTTGAAGTTTTGATTTGTTTTCCAGATTTTTGAAATTTTAAAAGTTCCTTTTCATTTTTTCCAGCTTATTTTGGGAGAGAAAATAAATTTTTTTGTCAATTTTCTATGCAATTTTCAGGTCATTTTTCCATTTTTCGCATTAGTTTTCAGAAGAAATCGTCATTTTTGTCATTTTTTTTTAAAATTTTCAGGTCATTTATATTCTCACAGCCAGTTTTTTTAGGAGAAAAAAAGAATGGTCCAATGTCATTATTTTTCAATTTTTCAGGTCGAGGCCTTCAAAAACGATCTCAATTCTCCAACTCCGCTGCTTCCGAAAATTTTGCGAAGAACTTTCGAACTATCTAATATCGTCGTCCCGCCTTCGCTGCCCGACTTGCCCTTCAGTGTCTTCAATAACTTCAGAAATTCTTTGATTCGGACCAATGGTCAGCTCAAAAGTATCATTTTAATCCCTAATTTCGAAATATCTTGAAGAAAGTACGATCCAGAAAAGTTTCGTGATGAGAGACGTCCGCAGGAAGACGACGTTGCGGGGGAGTCAGGCCGAAAATTTGTGATTTTTTTCATGATTATTTGGATCAAATTCTGTTTTTATGGTTCTTAAATGGAATTTTAGCTTTTTTTTTTATCCCTGAGTTCTATTCAATTTGAAGTGAAAATGACCAAAAAAACTTGTATCAAAAAAATTTATTTTTATGGATTTTTTTGATGATAATTCCGGTGAAGGAAAAGAAGAAGTTGAAGATTTCGGTCAAATCCCGTTTTTTATATGGTTGGAACGATAGGTTTTGAAGTTTTCGAACGGAATTTTTAGATTTTTTCCCTCGAACTTTATTTTATGATGAAATATTAGGCTGCGATGACTGAAATTGAGGGGAAATTTTTTTCGAAAACATTCTATTTATCGACTTTTTTAACCCCTTTTTCATTCGTTTACATGCATTTTAAGCTGAAACTGTCGACGTTTTCATTTAAAAATCCTATTTTGCCGATGATTTTGGTAATATTTTTTCTTTTTTCATGGTCATTTTTCGGAATCTTAATTTTTTTTGTCTTTCTTTTCAGAGCTTTAACAATTTTTCGAGCTAAATTCTTCTCTCAGAAAATATAAATGGATTTTGCAGTTACCTTTCCGGCCGAGAACTTGGTTGGAAAGTAAAACAAGGGCGGCCGAACATTTTCGAAGATTTGAAACGACATTTCTGCATCTGCGGCCACGGCAACGACGTCTATTGTGTTTCTTTCGACCGTACTGGCAGATATATTATTACGGTGGGTTACTGTAGGAATATAAAGTTAGGTTTGTTCAGAAAAAACCGTGAAAATTTCAGGAAAACAGCACAAAAAAAACCTTTAAAAATTTTTGGTCATTTTTTTTCGAGATTTTCAAAATTTTTCACGGGTTTACTGCAGATGTTTATTAATCAAAATATGTATTTTGATGAATATGATCAAGTTTTACAAAAATTCTTCATTTTTTCCAGGGATCTGACGACAATTTGGTCAAAATTTGGGATTCGAGTACGGGTTTCTTGCGTTTCACCTTGCGGGGCTTCAAATGCGAAGTTTCCGACATTTGCGTTTCTTATTGTAATCAGATGATTGCTGCTGGAAGTGTGGATAAAACTGTCAGGTTGGTATCAAATGAATGAAAATGGCAAAAGGACGCATTTTTGTGGGGCAAAATGAACAGAAAAACCGCAAAAAGACGGAATTTTCAGTTCGAAATGAAAAAACGAGGCGAAAAGGCAGATTTTTGGGCAAAATGAAGATAAAAGCGCCAGATTGGGGGAAAAAAATTCGAATTTTTTTCCTCTTTTTTTGAAATTTTTTTCTTTCAAATCTTTTTTTCTATCTTTTTTTCGTAGCCTGGTCGTGAATACAAAGAAAAAAAGAAATTAACTTTTTCTAAGTAATTCCTCATAAAATAGGTTAAAAAAACTATGCAAGATTCATCTCGAGATCATTGATATGATAATACATTTTCATGAAAATTTTGCGGACGATTAAAAATAAATGGTAGCTTTTTATTTTCTTTCGCTGATTTTACAAAAAAAATGTATACTAATTTATTTTGACTCGATATCGATTGATTTATTTTCAATTCGTGGCCATATATGGGAAAACCGTTTTTTTTTGCCGCCGACCCCTCCTCTCAAATTTTCCTAGTTAAAAGATATTAAAACCTGTCGGAGGCTAAAAATTGTAATATTATGACTAAATCCGACTTTAAGGTCCAAACTTGATTTTTCTCTTTATTTTCCGAAACAATTCGATCCAACCCCTCCTCCCGGGCTGATTGTACTTACACATCTATCTCTGAGACTTTGCAGGGTCTGGTCCCTGCAGAACGGCGCCCTTCTGCGCACCTGCAAAAGCCACACGGCCTCGGTGGTCTGCGTCAAGTTCCTGCCCTACGTCCCCTCGGAAAAATGTCAGCAGAAACGGCGATTCCTGGTTTCCTGTGGATACGATTGCCAAGTCATCTTCCGGGCCTACGATGAGGATTCCCTCGTTTTTAGGTTATTTTTCTGAGTTTTTGAGAGGAAATTCACTAAATGACCTTGAAAAGCAAGTCCGGAAGGTTTAGGAATGGCTTCTGGACTGATACGAAATAAAAAAAAATAAAAGAAGTATAAGCTTATTCGAAAAATTCCTATATTTTTGTTTCCAAGGAGAATAATCCGTCAAAGTCCTGAAGATTAAATCAAAAATTGAACAAAACGCCTTATTTTTGTGTCATAAGTTTACGTTTCTTTTTCATTGCTTTTTTTTTCGGTGTTTTTAACGATTTTCTGAAAAAAAAAATGAAATTTTTTTTTAATTTCAAAAAAAGGTTTTTGAAGATTACAACTTGTATAATACAAGGCTATTTTTAATTGAGGAATTTTCAGGCCTGGAGATATTTGTATATTTTTCGGAACGAGATTGTCCCAGAGTGAAGATGATCTCCTTGTGTCACAGGTCAGAATGACCTTTTTTAAAGTTTTTATCCGCATTTATCAATTTTTTTTAGTTCGTTTTTCTTTCAAATAATTTTTTTTCGTCATTTAAAAATTCAGCCGATGCGGTCAAATCATCGTCTGCGGTGACAATCGAGGAAATTTGAAGATTTTCCGAATTTTCGAACATCGAGGCGTTGAAAAGACCCAAGAAGTGATGGGCGCTCATTTGGTAGTTTTTTCAGGAATTTTTTAAATAAATATTGTATTTTTTTAATGAACTTTTTTTGAAATCAAAATCTCAAAACCCTTGAATGACCACTGAAGGAAATGTTTCAGGAGAAAGTAGACAGTTTACACTGGGCCAACTCGGATATGAAGTTTCTTTCTGGAAGCGCCGACGGTACAGCCAAAATTTGGACTTTGTACGGAAAAAATTGGATCGCCAAGGAATTGGAGCTGTCTGAGTAAGTTTTTGACCTGAAATACCTCAGGAGAATTGGAAAATACGGGATTTTGACCGAATTTTTCAGCTTTTTCGTTGATTTTTTGATGGTTTAAGGGTGATTTTAGAGATCTTCTCAGTTTAAAATGGAACTTATCGTATATCAATAAGATTTTGAAAGAGTTGGAAGTGTCCGGATGCGTTTTGAACAAAAAAGTACATGGAAACTATAATAAGCGATTTTGATAAAAAAAAATTGAGCTTTTTTGTGAATTTTAGATTTTTATCAGTAATTATAAGGAATTTTCCTGTTAAACATATTTTTTGTTCCGATCATCTCAGAAATGTTCAGAAAGTCTATATCATAGGCAAAGTCGGAAGGACCCTTCACGGGCCCTTTGAGCGTCCGTTACGGATCCGTCTGTTTCCGGAAATTGTTCCTAAACGGTTTCCTTTTTTCTGCCTTTTTGCGTCCTTTCATCGGCCTTCATCCACCCTTTTTGGACCCTTTTGAGAAATACAATTTTTTTAAAATTGAGAATAATCTTTACAAGTGACTGCGTATGAACCGAAATAAGCTACAGTAATAACATCGGAAATCATCAATAACAGAGACTTTCAGAACCTTTTTGAACCCCCACTCTTTCTTCACCCTTTTCGCGGCCTCTCCCTTTTTTCGCCCTTTTATGACCCTTTTTAACCCACCAAAAATGAAAGGCTCAATAAAGGCCGTAAAAAGGGACCCTTTTAGCGGCCATTTTGCAGTCACTCCCTTTTTGCACCCGTTTTCCGCACTTCTGACTTTGGCAGTGATACAATATTTGAAACGGGAAGTAGGGGAACCAATAAAAAATGAGAAAAACGATGGATTTTCATATTTTAGCGTTACGGAAGTTTGATTCTCTATTCAACGGAAAAAAAAGTTTTTTTATTTAGAAAAAAAAAAGCTTTTTCTTTTTTTTTTCTTGATAAGATTGTCTTTTGAAGAAAAGAACTGGAATTGGCGGCGAAAGAGCACGCCAGCCACTATCCGATCAATACCGCGCATCTGCCTCGACATAAGTTCAAATATAAGGTTTATAATATTTTTCAATTATCAAAAAAATCAATATTTATACTAGTTTAGGTGACAATATTGTGTTGGACCCTCGACGACCAGTACGTCGTGACGGCCGGGAGCGACTTTTTGTGTGGGTTTTTGACCATTTTATCGAAAAAATCTATTTTTTCTTGGTTTTGGAGGTCAAAAAAAATTTACAATGTTTAGATGAATACGAAAAAAAATTTCCTAGCTTTTCCGACACTAACAAGTTCAAAAAAGTTGTTCAAAGGTTTTCCACGGATAAAATCATATATTTTGAGAGTCGTTTTTTTGTAGGTTTTTGACCAATTTTTTGAAGAAAATATAAAGTTTTTTGAATCGAAGGTTAACATGAAGTTGGATTTTTTTTAAAGTTTAGGAATCGTTTTAAAGAGAATTTGAATGATTTTGATCTAAAAGTTTGGAAGTGACTTTTTAACATTTTCTTGGGAAAATGTTGTTCTTTTTTGACCCTTGAATTTATTAGAGAAACAAAAAAGTTAAGATTTCTTACCAATCCAAAAAAAATTCAAGGGATTCAACAAGTAAAATCAAACATTTCGATGTTTTTGAAGTGACTTTTGTGACGTTTTTTTCGTCTATTATCTTGATAAATGTGTGCTTTTACGGCTCTAGAACTGATTAATAAGTTGAAAATATTTAGACTCAGGAGGTCTTTAGGAAATTAAGAGGATTCGAAAATCAAAGAAAATTTTTATATTTTTGAATTTTTTTGTCAGGTTTTTGAACGATTTTTTTGGGAGCAAAAAAATCAGTTTATTTAAAAGCAAATTTTAACAAAGCAATTCCAAAAATATTTTTACCTTCCTTTTTTTTGAGTTTTTGTTAATTGAAATTATCATGTCTTTTCCGAGTTTTTGAAGAAAAATATTTTTCAATTTTATCAGATATATCAATAAATTTGGATATTGGATGTTTTTGTAAGGAAAAATTCATCAGGATTTTCTTTTTTTCAGTGCGCGTTTGGGATTGGAAAACCAGGAAGCAAGTCCGAAAGTACAAACTACATACAAATGAGTGTTATACGTTGGAAGCTCATCCGGTGTGTCCCGAACTGGTTGTCAGCTGCGGACACGATGGAATCATAGCGGTAGGTTTGAGAAAAATTTGAGATAAAGAAGTTTATTTTCGATTTTTATACTTTTTAGAGTTTTTCGTCTTTTTTTTTGTTATTTCATGGAATAAAAAAGTTGAAAAAAGAGTATATCCTCGTTTTCTCTGACTTTTGTGAATTTTCTTGCGTTTTTCTGACATCTTATTATACAAATCGGAAAATTACATGAAAAAAAAAAAAAATGAATTTACTCTGTTTCTCTGGCGTCTCTTTCAACCGTCGTTGTTCTCTAGCTTCTCCCGGGCTCATTTCCTTTTTTTTTTGAGCCTTCTAAGTTTTGCTTGTTCACTTTTTTTTTTCTCAAAGACCATCTTAGGTATGGAACCTGAGTTCGGAGCAAGATACCCCGGCCTGGAAAACCTCGAATACGGTCAAAAATCGCGGAGTGATGGCCCTTTTCGATATGTCGATCCGGGAAGATGGATCCGCCCTTGCCGTGGTGGATGCGTATGGACAGGTATCTGCCAAAATTAAAAGAATTTAGGAAAAATATTCAATTCAGCTCTCAATGTTCGCTTTGGGTGTTGATGATGAAGTGAAAAAGCCACCGAAACAGCAGTTTTTCACCACTGACTACAAGTGCGTTTTATCAGAAACAAAAAGAATTATACAAGAGGAAGAACTACTGAAAAAGCTTGAAATTAAATCGAGAAGTTATTTTCAAATATAGCGGAAGGCTTCTTGAACTTTTCAAAAAACAACAAGTCCCATTTGATCAAGTTTTCAAAATAAGTTCCAAGCTCCATATAAGTTTGAAATGATTTCTTTTCACAACCTAAACGTTTATGAAAGGATTTCAATAGTGGCTTGAAAAAAAAGACATTGAAACAGTGAAAATCGAAGATTTTTCTAACATCTTCTGATAAAAAAACAGGGGAGATTAAAGGGAAAAAAAGAAAGAATATTGAATTTGGAAAAAAATATTGAAATTCTTTTTTTCGAAGAGTTTCTGTCAGTTATTGAAGGTTTTTTTGACTGAAGATTTTCAATAATTTGAATAAATTCTGTAGGTTTTTTTCAAAATTTATTCTTCGATTTTCACAAGCAACTCAACAAGAGCAGTTTCGTTGACCTTCTTTCTTCAAGAAACGGATGAAAGTGTTTCCAATCATTTCAGTCCCTGCACCCAAGACGAGGACGGCAAAGTCGTGGACACGATCAGCGGACTGCCGCCCCATCTGATGCCGCCCCCTCTGTTGAGAAACATCGACGAGAATCTCTACGAACCCGACATCCAACGCAAAGTTCCCGGAAGAGAGCATCTCAAGGTTTTCCGGGCAGATTTCAGAGAATAAGTCTTTATTGAAATCAAGAATGAAGAAGTGATGGTGGTCGGACTGGGAAAGTGTCCGTGGCTGGATCGAGAAATCTGTCCGAAACTTTGCCAAGGCGAGCTGACCACCTGGATGGAGGTGAGAAGTCGATTCTAATTCATTTTTGGGAGTTTCAGCTTCTTTTTGAAGTATTTTTCGAGGGAAGTTTGAAAAAAAGGAAACGTGGATTTTTTTAATTTTCATATAATTTGACAGTTTCCGGCTACTTGGAAATGGTTGATGAAATTTTTTTGAAAGAACGTTTGAAAAAAACTACTATTTTTCGTTGATTTTTTTATAATTTCAAGTTTTTTTCAAATTTCGCTGTCAATTTTTTTCTAACAACAAAGGTTGTAAAAGAAAACTTTTTTTCAGTTTTTTCCAATAGAAACAATTTGATTTTTTTGAAAAAAAAATTTTTTTGCATTATTCGAACTTCGCGTTAAATTCATAAATTCAAGAAAAAAATAGTCCTGAAAAATTTTTTTGTGCCTTTTTTTCTATTCTCCTATTTATTATAAATTCTAAAAATTTTTTTCTTTGCATGATAATAACTTTATAATATTCTTATAGTATAGTTATCGTTCAGGAAATGGTGCTGAAAAGCAAAGAAGAAGAAAGAGAATACGAAAAAGAGATGCGGAGAGTCATAAAGGCGGAAGAGGAGCCGATCGTGATGGCCAGCGACTTGCAAAGGTCCAGGAACTCGAGGGCCAGGGCTAGAATCGCCTCGGCTGCTGGATATGGTGCGTTTTTGAGGAAAACATCCGCGAAACAATGAGAGAAGGCGTTCCAGTTCATACAGATTGTCTTGCAGCCGGAATCCAAGCTCCGGTGAGAAGAAGAGCCGCCACGACGGCTCTGATGACGTTGGACGAGGCGATCGCCGAACAGGACGCCAGAAGGGCGCAGGCCATCAACGACGGCTACAGGAGCTCCGAGGACTCCTCCTATTCGTTAGTGCTCATTTACACGTTTTGAGTCTTCGAAAAAGGATCTCTTCTGAATCAGGGGATAATTGAAGAGTTGTTCGTTTTCGAAAAATAAAATCGTTTAAAAAGCCGGAAAACAGTCTTTTTTCAACGGATTACTGAGATAAAAGAAATATGTATTCCATCGGAAGTTCAAAATATTTTGAACTTTTACAAGAATTTTCCGAATGAGATTGAGGTTACGAGAAAAGTTCAAGAGTATCAGAAAAAAGAGGCTCAGTTTTAGTTTTTATCAAGCAGCTATGAGGCGAGTAGACAATTGTAGAAACAGAAAGTGCGTTTTTTTTTTTCCTGAGATTTTGGATGGGTTCAGGAGCCTAGAGAAGTTTGAGCGAAGAAAAAGCTTTAAAATAAAAGCTGTTATAGTTTTTGCGCTACAATTCAATCTCAACCCAAATCCTCAACCCTTGTCATCCGAAAAAAAAGAACTTTTTCAGCGGCTCCTCAGGTGCTCCATCGGAAGAGGAAGCCGAAGACTCGGACCCCACGACCGATTCCGACTTTTCCCTCGGAAGACGTGACGAAAGAACGAGAAGAGCGGAGAACGTACAGAGACCAAAGACCTCAAGGGGAAAGCTGAAGATTCAGGCAAGCAGTCAGGAGACGGTGGTGACGACGGCGTCTGGACGACGTGTTCAGCGACGACGGCTTCAGGAAGAAGAGACTTCGAGTCCCCAGAGGAGGCATTCCAGAAGACGGGCTGTTGTAAGGAAATTTCTTTTTTTTTTCATTCATCTTGTCTTGGGTTTATAAGAAATCGTTTTTTAAAACTTGTTTGGGATCGAAAAAGTTCTTTTTTGCTTTGCGTGTTTCTCTTCAACACAAGTTTCACAATTTAGTTATAAGAATTTGAAGATTTTCAGAAAAAAGCTTCATATTTCATACAATATCTTCCACAAGCTAAAAATGGTCTAGAAAATCGGCAAAAAATCGAAAATAATCACTGAAGTTCAAAACTTATTTCCATAGGTGGCACCAGCTGAAGACGATGCTTCGGGAATCTCTGCCGAAGACGAGCCGACGTCGTCTGCCTCGACCTCCAGAAGACGTGCGCAAGTCAACGCGAATCAAAGAATCGCGACGGCTTCAGCCGGAGAGGAGGAAGAAGAACAGCCGGGACCTTCGACGGCTCAAGTTGCCAGGCCAAGACCGCCCGTCAGAAAAGTCAAAGGTGAATATAGAGAGCATAGCGAGTTTCGCGGGAATTTCACGTCCAAAAAATAAGAGAAACTGCAAAAAATAAGCTGGCAGAAAGGAAGTGAATTGCGAAAATCTGGAATTTAAAACTAAAAAGTTAATCTCATATGGGTCTTCTGAAAATGCAACATGAAGTGGCGGGTAAACAAAAAAAGTTGGAAAAAAATAAACTTTCATCTCCGACGGCTACTTTTTTTAGAAATAAGAAAACAATGGTTTTTTTAAGAATTGAATTTTTCCTTCGAAAAATTTTTTTCATATTTAATCCAGACACTTGGCGCACGACGTTCCCGCAATGGATGCAGATGACCAAGCCGAGAAGATTCCCCTATTTCGCTCAATTGGGCGACCGGGTCGTCTATTTCCGGCAGGGCCATGAAGCCTACCTGGCAAACGTGGAAAGGGCCAAACTTTATGCCGTCACTCATAAAATGAGACCGACGTGAGATCTTACAATACAATATTTATTGGTTGTTTTAGTCAGATGTTATCGACTAGGCGGTGAAAAAATTGCTCTTTTGAGCGGCACTAACACCGCCTTTGGCGAAAAAGAAGTCAAAACGTGTAGTCGATTGAATGGAAAGCATGATCTTACGGTCCTTCGCCTCGTTCTTCCACAAGTTGATCCCTCAGTTTCGCGGGTACGGGCACGGCGGTGATGGTGGGGCTCGGGCACGGACGCCGTGTACACTCTAGGGTAGCCTCGGCCGACTGAGAGAGCTACCACTTCGAGTGAAGAAAATACACGGAATTCTTCAATCATTTGTTCGCGTTTGGAATGGCTTGAAGCGCTGCGGCTGCGTGGCGTGTTTGAACATTGGAGCTTGCCTCTAGAGTGTTTTGTGGCTTAAATTAAGCTCCAAATTATTGAAAAAACTGGAAAGTAAAGTACAAGCGCTCGCCTGAAAGTTTGATTTTGAATACTTGTGGATATTGAATTGTTTCAGGGAAGAAAGAACGGCCGAAGAGTTTTGTGTTGTGGAGGAACTGCGATATGTGAGTAAACCGTACCGATTGACGTCGGTCCGTCTGGCCCAACTGGATCACTCCGATCAGAGGACCGGCGTCACCTGGACCGTCAAGTGAGGAAACCAGTTCGAAAAGGGAAAATAATAGACACTGAAGTAAATTAATTTTTCGTCATAACTGTGTGCTTCTTTTTGTGAAGTCTTTTCAAAGTGTGAAACTTTAAAGTTACTGCTCTCATGCTGATGAGCGTAGACCAGTCGGGACAAACAAGGGCTTTCAGCGGGCGCGCCCGTATTGAACCCCGTATAAGCACAGCTGGTCGAACTTTTGGCAATTTAACCACAACTGAAGCCCCGTTTTGGCACAGTTGAGTCTCAGACTTTTGAAATAAACACTGAGTCACTTATTTATTCTCAAGCCCGCTTTCCTCCCGTTTCAGCACGACTGAGACAAAAATAGCCTCAAAAATACGACCCGTAGAGACAACTGACTAGCATGACTACCATCAGAGCTGAACAACTATAAATCCACTGGTGCAAGATCCTTCCACAGATTCCACGACCTCGAGAACTCGCCGGATTTCATCGTCCCTCTGAAGCTCTACGAACAGTCCAAAGCGCTGGATTTGGAAGAAGGAGCGGGAATCGAGGCGATTATCGAGGGGAAATGGTGGACGGGCACTGTCGACGCGGTCACGTCCAGTTCCGACGAGTTTCCCGAGTAATTTTCAATATATATTCTGAAAAAAGTGTTGGAAAAATGGCCGTGAAACATTATGATCATCACGTTTATTTTCTTTAGAGATAAATTTAATCTTAAAGTGTATTAAGAAATACTAATTTAAAAAATCTGTGGAAAAAATGACGTTGAAACAACTTTTAATTGTCAAGTTTATTTTTGCTAGTGATAAATTCAGTTATAAAGAAGATATTAGAAATTATAATTTTGAAAAAAATTATAGCAATTTTTTCTGATTTTTTTACTTGCATTCTGATTTTTAAAAAGTATTTTTCAGGCTTCTAAGCGATGAAATACTTCAAAAAAACTCAAGAAAAATTTGTTAATTTTTTTAAAAATATGTATGTATTCTAATTTAAAGATATTTTACAATGTTTCTTCAGGAATTTTTCCCTTTTCATTGTTTTGGAAACAAAAGGATGTGTTTCAGCTCCTCTTGGTATTCGGTGAAAATCAAATGGGACACTGGAGAAGATGATACTTTGTCGCCTTGGGATCTGCAAACGAGGCAACCGACAAGGAGATCAGGTAAGGGAGAAGAAATCGAAAAAAATATGGGAATAACTGAAAAGAGTCCAAGAAGTACGGTGAAGTAATTTTCAGTAGTGTTAAAACTTTTGGCAAGACCTCCGTAAGTCTTTATTTTCCTATAGAAGAAAAAAAAAATGAAAAGTGGGAGAAAAATTGTATTCTACAATTTAAAAAAAATTTATGAGTTATATTTTTTGAAACTTCTACATAGGCAAAGTCGGAAGGACCCTTCGAGGGTCCATAAAAGACCATAGATATGTTCCTTTTAGGGTGATGAAGGCTCTCTTTTTGCTGCCTTTTTGCACCATTCTCTCAGCCCTTGTGCACCATTTTTGCTGCCTCTCCCTTTCTCCACCATTTCTCGAGCCTTTAAAGTCCCAGAAAAATGGAAGGCTCGAGTAAGGGAGTCTCTTTGCTGCCTTTCGCTGCCTTTTTTCTGCCGTTCGCTGCCTTTTTGCTGCCTGTCTGCGGCCTTTTTTGAGCCTCTCCCTTTTAGCAGCCATTATACACCATTCCGACTTTGCCCGAGCACTTGGAAAATATGTTTTTGAAAATTTACGATTTATGCGGTCCTTAGGAGCTCGTTTTTCTAAAAGGCATGGCCACTAACTAAAAAAACTTCGAGTGGCCACATTTACAAGTTCAAGACCAGAATATATTAATTGATTCGTTGCTTTTTAATTAGACGTTGCGGCGACGGAAGAAGATGTGATCGCTTTCGCCGCTTTTGGCAGTTTTGAAGACGATTGGCCGATGAATGAAGAACAGGACCATCTGGATATCGAAGAAATTAAGCAGGTTTGAGAGTTTACTTGAGAATTTTTTTGGAGTGTTTTCATGGGCAAAATGAGTGAAAAATTTTTTTTTACTGCTTTTCAATTCTTTTTATCAGCCATGTGGTCATTTTATCGATCTTTTTCGCCGGATTTGTGCTCGATCTACTTTTTTTGAGCTTTTAACGTCCTAGAAAAAATAGAAAACTTGTTAAAAAGCTTCTGAATCGGACCCTCTTAGCGAATTCTCGCTGCTGATTTCGACAATTCCGGCGTTTTCGGAGTTCTAAATGCGTTTTCATTTTAATCCAGATTTTTTTGAAAAAGTATTACCTTTAGTCGAGTTGAAACTTCTTAAAATTCGTATTCTGGCAGAAAATAATGATATTTGACGTCTTTCAGACATTATAACTTGGCTAAAATCATGAATAACTACAAAAAATATTTTTGGTTTCAATCCAAATGTTCCTAATTAACGCCTTAGTTAAACTTCAGCACTTTTGCAAAAATGGTTGTGAATGAAAACCCCGGATTTTTCAGTTTCATTCGGACCGTTTGGCGGCCGCGATTTCTAGCTTGGCTGAGCTTGAAACGGTCAAAGAGTTCACGACCCCAGTCGATTTGGAGTCGTTCCCTGAGTATCCGATGATTATCGATTACCCCATCGATTTGTCGACAATCAAGGAGCGGTTGATCAATCGATTTTATAGGTTTGGGTGGGGCTGATCAAATAAAATAGAATTTTGTGATGAGGAGAGTTTTGAAAGATTATTTTTTCCACTTTCTCAATTTTCTTGAGAAGATTTCCAGTTTGAGGAAAAGCTCAACAAAAAGTTTCGGAAACAAGTTTTTCAGTTTTGGAAGATTTTTCGGATTTTTTTTTCAAAGTATGAAAGCTTTAAACCTTTACCTGATATGATACGGCCGTAAAAGTCTAGAAATCAATATAATATTACCATTTCCTCACCATAATTTTCCGATAAGAATAATAATACAATTCAAGAGTTGAAATAACTGCTAACAAAACCAACTTGCAAACGAGGAAATATAAAAATTGAAAACAGAACAGTAAGTTCAAAAATCAGAGGAAATTTTAGGGAATTTAGCGAAAATATGGGGATTTTTTTCTAAATAGGTTTTTAGAATATTCTAGAGCAAGCCGAATATAAGCGAGATTTTCCCATTCTTCCGACTTTCCAGAGGCATGTTGGCTTTCCATCGTGACGTCAGAGGGCTGGCCATCGCCGCCGAGCAGTTCAACCAGTCTGGTTCTGTGATCGTTCGGAATGCAAGACATGTCGTGGAGGCCCTCATCCGATTTTCTCGGTTCGATTTTTTTCCCATTCTCGGGCAGATGTCTCAACGGGTGTACCCCTGTTGATCCTGTCTGTTCTTGAGGCTATTTAACCCTGAGCTATGCTGAAACGGGAGAACAACGGGCGCAAGAAGAAATAGGTGACACAGCATATTTTCTGGTGTTGGGATAACCGTTACTTGTAACACTCTAGTGGAATTTCAGTTTGCAGAAAAAAACGCCTTAAAAAGTTTCAAAAAGATTGAGCTCCACCCACTTTTTTTTAGGCATTTCTAGGTTTTCTTTCTTTAAAAATACTCCTATTCTTTGAATGGAAGGTTTGAAGGGTCTTTCTGGAAAAAAAAAAGGAAAAACTACATCTAAATCAGAGGTTTTTCAGTAAGACTTTTTCTTTCGTTCACTTTTGATTCTTCATGAAAATGCATAGCACTTTTCTCATTATTTGATTTTTGCATGAAGTTGTTTTTTTTTCAGAGACACAAAGCTCAATGACATTAAGCAGCTGTACATCTCTTCATTTGACGAACCGCCGGAAAATATTGTCGAATATCGTTGGAAAAGGCCCGACCGCATTTGTGAGTGACGGGGGGAGTTGAAAAACGGAACATCGAATTTAAAAGTACCGAAAAAGTGTTAGAAAAGTTGAAACGTCGGCTGGATCCCACTCCGGGACTTCTCATGATAAAGGATTTTCAGAAAATTTGATTCAATATAATTTTTTGGTATTTTCGAGTAAATTTTGGGGAACTACACGTAAAACTGTCTAGAAAGTTTTTTTATTTCCAGATGATGTAATGAAGGTACTAGTGATAGAAAAGGAAGAAGAAAGATCAAAAAAATCATCAGAAACAGAAATGAAGGTTTCAAAAAGTATAGCTGAAGAAGTCACTTCGAAAAGACTTCTGCATTCAGTATCAAGATTTTAATACGAACTATTACTTTTTTTACTCTTAGAATTACAGTAAAAGATGCTGGAAGACAAGAGAAGACTGTAAAATTAAAGCAAAATGAGGAAAATTAAAAAATTCAGAATTTTCAAAAAATGATGAAAGTTTTTAAAAGCTGACGAAAATTCAATATAAGCCCACATTTATGGTCTCAAATGCTCAAAAATCTTCTATAGGGAAACTTAAAATAACTTCAAAATAAATGTTGAGAATTGGTAAGTTAGTAAAAAAACTTTTTTTGCTTAGAATTTACGGTAAACCGATACTGGGAAACAGGAAAAAGCTTGAAAGAAAACTGAAAATTATCAAAAAATGACCATTTTTCCAAAAATTAGTTCTAAAATCCGCTCTCCAGATCCAAATCGCTTAAGCATCTTAAAAAAGCTTTTTTCCAGCTCGAGAACGGCTTGCAGCGGCAATCGGCGATGATCCTGGAGCATCTACGTCGACGTCTCGAAACCGTCTTCCCGGCTGGATGAACGACGCCGCCAACGTCGTGCGGGAGATCCTCCGCGAGCCCTGCGCTCAGAACTTCATTCAGTCCTCCAACATCACCGACGACGATCTCTTCGAAGCTCTCCAGGAGACGTGCGACCTGTCGACCATCCTGAGGAACCTAGAGAACGGCGCCGAGTTCAGAGAACCTCAGGACGTCCTCAGAGCCTTCTCCAGCATGATCACCGCCTGCAAGGAGCGCAAAGACGACACGAGATCACCGGTGAGGGCTGCAGATTTGAAAGAAATCTTGGGGATGTGTACCGAATGTTGAGAACCTAAGATTTCAGGCCTGTTAAGTGCAGAAAAAGTGTCTAGCGTACTAAAATTTTAAATATTTCTTTGTGAAAAATCCTGTTTTGCTATTTCGAACAAACAAGAGCTACTCTGTAAAAAACAAAGATTTTTGTTTTCAGATCTACAAGGCGGCGTTAAGCCTCTCCAATTTGTTCACCTCCAAAATGCGTCACGTGACGGATTCCTATGATCGACAAGTGAGCTCCTTCCGAAGAGACGTCCAGGCGCTCAACAACGGAAGCGGCATGCAGCTGCGGAACAACGGCGCGAGACAATCCGCGGCGCTTCATCCATATCGAACCAGAAGGTCCAAAATGGGTATACGAGAAAAAAAGCTATGAGTATCGAGCCAGCAAAAAAATTGCACGTGAATAAGTTTCTGTGGATCCTAGAAAGAATAGTCGCTTGAATTATAATAATCATTAACCAAAAGAGTGTACACCCAATACTATTTCCTATGCCGCGAGCGATATCGCTTCGATCTCGCGCTATAGTCTGTTCAGATTTTGAATGTCAACCAGCTAACTCCGCCCCTGCTGAGACGGTACCTTTTCGCGTCGATGTTTCATCGCGCGGGACTAATTTTGATCTTTTTCGATCTAAAAGATAGAAAAAGAGGTCAAAAAAGCAGCCTTATTAAAAGGCCATTGGCATATGTAGATAAAACATTGACGCGAAAGATATTGTAGCCTTCGGGGTGGAGTTAGCTGCTTGACATTCAAAATCTGAACAGACTATATATTGTTCTCTGAAAAAAAATCTTCTCGAAACATTTTTTTTTTGGTTCAGTTGATCAAGAAGTGCAAATATAGCTGAAAAAATGTTTTTACTTCATGTTTATGAGAAGAGAATGTGTCGTACTCTTTGAGCAAATCATGGATTCAAATAATGACTTTTTTTATAAAGCACATTTTGAATTAAATTTTTTAATTTTTCAATTAACACCACGATGCCATTACCAATATTTCACAATTTCATTAAATTCGATAGATTTGAAGGCGGGAAAAAAATAAATTCAAAGAAAATCGGTTCCAATTTTCAATTGTTTTTTTAGCAGAAATATTGAATAAAATTGAATTTTTTTCAGAATTCTGCTTCCATATTTCTTGAGAAGAAATGATTTTCACGCTAAGTTTATCAGACTGTTAGAATCGCAAAGGAAAATTTTACAAAATGAATATTTTGTGAAATCATGGGGCTGATATCGAATATACTGAAAAATCGATTTTGAACGGTCGAATTTCAGAGCGGAGTTGACCCTGATCGCCCAGGTCGCCGACGCAATGCATGGAGAACAAGGAGACGCGGAAGGACACCGAGAACGGCGACGAGTCTCCAGAATCACCAACTATCAGGAGTTGCTCAACGGGAACGACGACAGCGAAGAGGAGGTCATGCCGACGAGCAGCTCCAGAAGGAGGAATCCAGCTCCGAATGCTGCTGTCGTTCCTCCGAGGAATGATCGGAGACAAGGTCATTTCGGTAGGAACTTCGATTTTTATTTTTGTTCATTTTATAAATCTTTTTCACAAAAAGAGGTGCAAATTTTACTTAAGAGGTCACCAAATTGCTCAGAAATTTCCGTTTCACTGAGATCTTTTGAGTGCCATTTGAAAAAATCTGATTTTTTGATAGTTTTCAAAGTGATTTTTTCCTTAAGTCATCACTTATTATCGCTAAAAGAACGCCAGAGTAGTCCCTAAAGAGGCGGGCTTAGAGGCCTTTCAATGTCCCATCTAGGGAGCAGTTCACCTACTGAAGCTAGCAAAAGTGGCCACTCTAGGAGAACATGCTAGTGGTAGCTAGAGGGGCGACATTTTCGAGAGATTTCGTGACGTTATTTGGGGCTATTCTGAGATTCATTGAAAATTTCTTCCATTTCAAGCCGAATGTTCCAGGAATTTTCTCGTCCGGAGATGAAGGAAGTGGGGCTTCGACGCAGAGTTCCTCATCGACTGGCCGAAGACAGAACGGAAGAACCGAGGTGCCCCCGACGCGCCCGACTCGCTCCCGCCGACAAGAAGCCGCGTCGAGGGAGATTCAGAACGAGCTGATCGAATTGGTGGAAGACCAGGAAGCGCAAATTCAGACGAGCAGTGTGAGTTGTGCTGGGGAGAAAGAGTTACAGTAACCTTCATTGGAATACCGTACCCAGGGGAAGAATTTGAAGCCATTCAGTGCAGAAAAGCTGTGGTGTAAATATGATTTTTTCGGACTTTTAATCTTTCAAAAGTTGCTATTTTCCCCTCCCGTTTCAGGGAAGAATCAGCCGAAGAGTGCAATTCAATCAACCTGTGGCTGATGAGTACGACGACGAGGAATCTAGTGACTCGACGTCGGCTGAGGATTCTGATGACGACGAGGCGGTTGCGACGGTCGATGAAGAGCAAGAAGATGGTTGCTCTTTTCCATGTGAATGCTGATTATCCTCAACTTTTTGAAGACGAAGATGATGAAGAGGAGGAGGACGTCAACTCGGAGTCTTCATCGTCGGTTTCTGGGTCGAGAAGGCCGCCGGTCAGGACGAGTAGGACCACCAGGACCAGTGGAAGGAAGAGGTTTGATTGGAAGAAAATGTTTTTTGAACGGCTTCGATATTGAAGTCTATCGGTATGATAAGCTCATATGAGATGAAACCCCGGTTTTGAAATTCACCGTTCCGAACTGGAGTTGAAGAGGTTTTTTTTAAATAAGAAAGACCAAAAATTTTTTGGTTTTATAAGACCCATTTTCGAAATAATCGAAAAAAAGATTAGAGTGACTATAATAGCTTTTAGAGCAAGATTCACAGGGATTTATGGAGAAAATTTTTTTCTTTTTTTCAAATTTATTAAATTAAGTTTTTTTAATAAAAAAATTTTTATAAATCAAACAAGATTACAGCGGAAAAAAACTTCTAGTCTTCCATTGGAGTTTCGCTTAAACCTCGCTGAAGTACACTTTAAGGCTTCTAGAATTCGAAAAAAGACAAACATATCTCATATCTTGCCTTACTGTCCAGATTTTTCTTCAGAAAGCCGGCCCGCAGACTTTCCGAAGAGGGAGATTCCGACCGACGTCCCTCGCGTACCAAAAGACGGGTCAACTACGCGCAGAACGACGACGACGACGACGACGAAGACTTCCAACCGACGTCTTCTGTCAGCCAACGCGGAAGGGTCCGACGTCAGAGGCATCGCCTATAGATCTTTTTATCTTCTTAATTATTTTTTTACTATCGAAGTTTTTTTATAATTATGGTAATAATAATAATAATAAGCATCAAGCTGGAAAAAAAACAATATGATAAAAAAAAAGTTACAGTTTTCGATAGTTTTTTGGAGGATAATGCGTTCTGTCCTCTTAAGAGATCACTGAATTGCTTAGAACCTTTCATTTCACGAGCAGTGTCTGAGTAGCATTTAAAAACTCTAATTTTTTGGAAGCTCTCAGAATCATTATGCCCTTAAGTGATCACTAATAAAGCGCTGAAATTTACAAACTTAGGAATACCAGAGTGGTCCATATATCTTTAATATAGGGACCACCTAAATTTTTTCCTTCTAAAGAGCATTATTTTGTCCCCTATAGGGGCTGTTTTTCTATCCTCTCTAGAAATCACTCTGGCGTTCCTAAGCAGGCACTTTCTGTAGGTGTCTCAGTAAGATTTCGAATGATTTCAAGCTCGTTGGACGATTCTGTCCACTCAAGTGAACACTTCAAACAAACGCGTTTAAAATACTTAAGTGTTCACTAAATGATTCAAAACGCTGATCGCGTCGCTTTTTTATTTTTATTTTGAAGTTAGGAACTTTTTTTTTCTTTTTTCATCTGTTTATACATTGTTTTTTTTTTTCGCTTTCCCAGAAAAATTTACGTATTCGTGTTGATTTGACGGTTCTTTTTTTTCCAAATGTAATTTAATCTCAAAGATTTTGTTAGAAAGATTTTTAATCCTTTATTTTTGCCTTTACCAAAGTTTTCGGCTATTTTATTTCATTTTTCTCGCTTTTTTGGATTGCAAAAACATTTTTACCTCGAAATTTTTCTTTCATTCATCGAAATCTCACGGATTTTCTGTTCTTTCTCTACTACTTGTTATTTGGATTTTTTTTCACTTTAATCTTTTTTTACTCGAAGTATTTGTCTATGTATGGTCTAATGTGTGATTGTATTTATGCAGTGATAAAATATTTTTTTGAATCGAAAAATTCTCAGAAATTGATTTGGTTTTGAAGGCGTTCTTAGCGCTTCTAATATCTTTGGAAAAAAACTTGAAAAAGAAAAATAAATTTCAACTTTCCAGATATATTCAAATTCGAGAAAAAGGAAGTTATGTACGCCGATTTGAAGCCGGGTTCGTTTTTCAAGTTTTTGAGATCTGTTGGAGATCTTCACAGAGAGTA
Source organism: Caenorhabditis auriculariae (assembly GCA_904845305.1). NCBI lineage: Eukaryota > Metazoa > Nematoda > Chromadorea > Rhabditida > Rhabditidae > Caenorhabditis > Caenorhabditis auriculariae. Next base: position 5,393,193 of record CAJGYM010000001.1, on the reverse strand, counting down.
TCTGTAGAATTTGCTGATAAATAAGTTTTTTTCTTTTTAAAGTGTTCTCATTCTAAGTAGGACAATGAATTTTCATTTTCAAGCAACGTTAAGTTAAAGTTAGGTAATAAACTATTAAATGTATTTAGATTATTCTGGAAAGCAGTCTTAAATTCAAAAAGTTCTATCTAACTGCAAAAGACCTCTTCGAGGACATTCCATGATACAATAGAAAACTTAATTTTTAAAGTGTAATCGACGTTTCTAAAATATACCTAAATTGAGATAAAAAAATAAAACTTTCACAAAAGTTTCATGAATAAAAAGATAATATTCTCAGAAAACTGAAAACAGTTGTCAAAGTATACGGGAATAAAGACAAAAATAAAAATTCGGCTCATTTTCAGTTCGACTAGAACCGTACGGCGACGGAACAAACGATGGAAACCCGACCACATTTCCATACTTCACCTCGCCTCAGGACTACCACACGATGGCCTCCACCTCTGGGCTCCATCATCACCAGAACCTCCAGGACCATCACCAGCAAATCCCCCAATATCATCATCAACAAGCCGTGGCGCCGCAGTTCGTCGCCTCCCCGTCTCAAGCCTATCACCATCCCAGCTTCGAATCCCATCTGTCCACCTTGCTGTCGTCGCCCAGGGCTTCCGCAGCCCAGCCGATGATGTCGGCGACCCCCGTCGCCGCCTGTCTCCCGCCCAGAAGAGAGCCCGCGGCGGAGTCCACGATGCATCTCGCCGTCGGTCCTGATAACGACGACGAGGAGATCAACGTCGAGATCTTGAGGCAATGGATGCCCATGACGTGGGTCGAGAGGTCTTCCGATGATGCCGGTTAGTCAAAGAAAGAGGCAAAGAGTGTTGTTTCAGTGTAGAACTTCGGAATCATCAAACCATTGAAACTTTTTTTATCTTGAAAATCGTATCACTTGAAGAGTTTTTTCAATTACTCTGAAAATGGTAAAAAGTCCTAAGCTTTGAAAATTTCTGAACTTATAAAATTGTTCAAAAAAATGTTGAAATCAGGTCATTGGAAGAAAAAAAAAGTTGTATTTTGAGATTTCGGGAATTTCATTTAAACAAAAAAATATAAAGGAAAATATAAGCCCAACCCAAGAAGAATTCTAAAATTTACCGAAAATTTTGTCCAAACGCAGCCCACAAATTGGGGAAAAACGTTTCCTCTAATCAGAGGTTTGCTTTTTCAGGGGCTTTTGAAAGTCTCTCCAAAACGAAAAACCTGTTTCATGTAGGCTTGATATTCCAAAATACGATTAGTTCAAAAAATCGTGAAATTTCCAGACCTCCACTTCGTCTGTCTCTGGGGCCAGTGCGTCGAAACTTCGAACGATCGGGACATTTTCGTCGATCATCTACACGCCCATTGCGAGTTTCTGATCGCCGAGACGGATTTGTTGGACGGAGGTTTCGAAATGACGGAACATTGATTCGAATTCAAAGAGCGTTTTTCAGAAGAAAAAGAGTTTAAATGTCGGATACGGGGCTGCCAAAAAGTCACATCTACCGCCTACGAACTCCAAACGCACCTGACTATGCACATCTTCCAGGTTATCATTTTATTACACGTTCAAAAACTTAGCATGATTTTAAAAAAGGTAAATTTGGAAAATTGATGAACTGAATTTTTGTGGAAATTTTTTTGAAGCTTCTTGTTAAATTTATTAAGCTTTCGAGGATGTTTTTCCCGATTCAGTGAGAAATAAAATATAATTTTTTGCTTTGACACTTCTTAATCAACTCGTGTTGTTTTTGGCGCAGTTCACAGGCTTTATCGGCTTTTTGAATCTTCGAGGGTAGAAAAAGTACCGAAAGCTAGATTTCAACGATTTTCTTTGAATGTTTTTTTTTACTTTTTTTCTTTAGATCATTTCAATATTTTTCAGGCTGATTGTCAATATACAGGTAGCCGAGTGTTGGCGGAAAAACCTGAGCTCAGAAATATTGAATGGTAAGGATTTCCATTCATTCGTCGAAGATAACTTGAGAAGCCAAAAGATCGCCACGACTCTTTCTCTGACCTACACTATTTCGTCGTTTTCACGCAGCCAGATAGCGACGAAATAGTTGTGGCGATCTTCTGGCACTCATGTCAGAGAATTCGCTGAAAAATGTTCTTTTGTGCTTTGCGGTTTCAGATGAAAAGTTAAAGTTTCAAAAAATTGAAGAAATAGTACTCTTCTAGTGTTTTTCAATTAAAAATAGAAGTGATTTTTGAATAATTTTCAGTTGCGGATTCGACCCTTTGACAAACTTGCACTACGACGGCGAGGTGCTGATTTGCCAGTGGTACGGCTGCGGGGTGAGTCACTTTTCAGAAACTGTGATTCGAATCGAGTTATCGGAAATGATGATTTTTTATCCATATTTCAAAGTTTTCAGTGACCTTTTCACTTTCGTTTTTTTTTTGTCAGTTTCATTTTTTGTTTCAGAGATTTTAAGTTTTGAAAGGAGAAATTAAATTTGGTTTTTATGGCTATTCTGCCACGTCCAGCTTTTCACACGTAAATTTTTTTCGAAAAATATAGGGTCCTTGTATTATTTTGTAGATTAAAAAAAATCTAAGAAAACAATTTGTTATTGGAGAACTGTTTTTCGAGAATTATAAAGTTTTGCGTGGTTTTTTTAAAAATATGTATATATAATTTATTGCATTTTTCAGCGGCCGTTCTCATCGGTTCCACAACTTTTCGATCACGTCACACAGCATATCGATCTGTTGAACGAGAAGGATCGAATGGACCGAGCAACGGAAGGTCTCTTTTCACCCAAAACCTCACGAAAAACTAATTTCGAAAATCCAAACTGTCTATGTTTTTAGTAGTTCGTAAAATGGTTTCTTTTTTGAATTATTTCGTTCTGAAATTTCTGAAACAATTTTTGGTTCAGAGAGTTTTTTAAAAAAGAGCTCCAAGAAACTTCGAAAACTTTCATTTATCATAGGTATAAACAATACGTTAAAAGGCTAATTTCTGTTTTTGAGGGTTTTTATCACAATGTTTTCAAAGTTATCATTTTTCAAGTGTTGAAACTAGGATTCTACTAAGTTGAAACTTTCTGAGACAATTTCAAAGAAAGATGAAAAATTTTTTATCCGCTTTCGAGCTGATTTTTGATAATTTTCATTCAAATTTTCTGTTTTCGCACTTGTAAAACTCACTAAAACATCTATCAGTGTGAACTTGATGAATAGGAGAAACAGGAAAGGAAATGTTTTTTTCCAGGTGGTGATATTCGCTTGGTTTACGCGTGTCAATGGGGCACTTGCCATCTGTCGTTCGAGCATCGAGGGACTTTGAGGTGAAAATCTGCTCGTTTCAGAGGAGAAAGTCTTGTTTTCTGTTTCTGGCTCCTGTTTTAATGCTTCGCGTCAAATAAATACGGTTTTCTCATATTAAAAGGCTCAAATAAGTTAGAATATCTTCTTGGTGTTCACTTTTATCGATTAAAGAAAAGGTATAAAACTTTTCCGCTTCATAAACCAAAATTTAAAATTTAAAAAAATTGGTTGTTTTTTTTTCGAAAAGAAGACGATTTTTTTGTTCTTGGCTTCTTTTCATATGATTTTCGCTAAATAATCACGGTTCCCTGAGATTATCAAGCTTGAAAAAGTTGAAAAATAGGTAAAATAGTAAAAAATGAAGTTTTTGTTGTTTTCTTTTTCAATTTTTTTCCTCAACCTTCACTTTTGTCCGTATTCCCTCATAGAAAAAGTTTTGGAACACTTTCCAGTTCAGAAACCAAAATAAAGGGGCAAATGGCAAATCTTTCCATGCTTCAGAAGACACGTACGGCATCACAGCGGCGACAAATGTCTGGCCTGTCCCTTTTGCGCGAGATTTTTCTCCCGAAAGGACAAATTGTACGAACATGTGACCAGGAGAGCTGTCTGTACCGATGGATCCGATTTGGTGAGTTTTTTCTTTCCTGGAGAAGCTTTGAAATATTTTTTTACGCTAGGTTATCACTTTTTGAGAGGAATAATTAGAATAATACATGTTCAAAATAATTTTCGGCGTTTTTCAATTGTTTTTATACACTTAAAATTTTCGATTTTTCATATTACTCTCCCCTTTATTTTAGATTCTCAGCTTTTTATTGAATTTTTGCTCACTTTCATGAAGGAATGTTCTGGGAAAATGTTTAGTGGGCTCTTGAGTGTTTTGTCGTCTCAGTGGCCATTATAGTAGCCTGATTAGAAGCCACTTGATTGGCTGAAATTCACCGCCTTTTTGGAATTTCAAGTGTAACTACTAGACTGTTCAAATTTTTAGGAGCTTTTATTAAAGTGGTTTTACCTCTTAAGTGGCCACTAGAGGTTTTCCCAGTAGTTTGGGAGTCAACGGAATAACTTCCTTTTTAAATAATTGAAAATAAATTGCGTTTAAGTGTATAAAAAGCTATTTCGAAGATTTTGGTGTGTCTAGTATCATTTTAACAAATTACAAACAAAAAGTTCTTTTTTAACAGAAAAAAAATGAATTCCGAAGTTTTTAGGTCTGTAAACTGTGCCAGAAGCGTTTCGTGAACGAAAGAGCCCTGGGACTTCATGTCACGAGACATTTGGCCAGTCTGCAGTGTCCTTTGTGTGGATTGGCGGTCACTTGCCGCACGGATTTGCACAGGTTTTCCATTCGAAATGAATAAATTGGAGTCAAGAATCGTTTTCCAGACATTTAATGCTCAAACATTCGAGTAGGTCGAAGGATTTCAAGTGCGAAAACTGCACGAAGTGGTTTTATTCGGAGGTTTTTTTGGAGCCCGAAGAACTTGTTTGATTTTCGTTTATAGTCTGAACTGAACCGACACTCGGCCGTCCACTCGGAAAGTCAGTACAAATGCGACGTTTGCAAGGAGAAATTCCGCTGGAAAAAGCAGCTGGTCCAGCACAAAAAGTCGCACGACGAAGTGGTTTGCAAATTATTTTCTTTTGATTAGCGAGAAAAAGAAATATAAACCGTATTACTGTTTCAATTCTTAAATTTTTTCAAATTTTTTCATTTTCATGAGATTTTCTTTGAATAAGTGGCCCCTATAGGGGAGCATGATATTGGTCCCATACAGGTCTTTTCTTTCTTTTTTTTCACATCCTTACGTAAAAGTTAAAAAAAAACACTAGAATGGCCACTTGAACTTGAGAGGTTCAAGAGTAAAGTTTTTTTAGGAACCTCAAAGTGGGCACTCTAGGGGAGTATGTTCGTCTTTAACTTTGAAGTCAAAAAAAAGTTTAAAAAAACCACTATAGAGACCACTTGTCCTTTAGAGACTGAGGAGTCACACTTTCAACTCCCATGAGGTCCCCCTGAAGTTCAGCCCTCTAGGGAGATTTTAAACCAAAAAGTTTTGAAATCGCAGAAATTACTGTACACTGGAAAAAAATGCGAAAAGAAGTCATTTATCTAAACCGAAATTTCGCGGAACAAGTGCCTAATTTGAAATTTTACAGATGATTTTTAAGATATTTATTTCTGTTTCAGAACTACAACCCGAGTCCCTTCATCTGTCACGTGTGTGACCGAAACTACACGACGGGCTTCAGTTTGACGCGGCATCTGATTAAAATGCACAAGTGCCCGATTCCAGAAGGGTTCAGTAGGTTTGTGATAGGGGTTTTGAAAAAAAAAAGATTTTTCTACAACGAAAAATCAAAAGTCTGAAAATCGACACTTTTTCTAGCTAAACGTGGACAAAGATGTCTTTTTCGATTTCTAGCTCCTATATTTGAAGTGTTCGATCAAAAAAGTTACTACTGGTGAGCTTCTAGGAAAGCAATGTCTTCAGATTTTTACGATACACGGCGTTTTAAAAAGGGTGGACGTGAAGAGAAAAACTGGCAGGCGATAAAATGTGCCCTGATGAAAAAGTTCTAACGGCGGAGTACGGTAGGAGGAAGCAAGTTCGCGCCAGCGTACACTTCTTATCAGATAATTATTAATTTTTCAGTTCACTTTTTCTTTTTTTTCACTTAATTTCGTTGTTTTTAGATCTTTTTGCTCCATTTTTTCTCCACAGTTGTTAATATCTGAGACGAACATTTTTCGATGAACACGATTTTTCTTGTTCCCGATTTCGCGAAGTTTTCAGTTTTCGCAAATCGTCTAAAATTTGGACCTTAGCCTTTTACTGCAACTTGTTTTGTGTTTTTAAATTGTTCTCCATCGTTTGATTGATAGTTCACCGTGAAACATTTTTCAAAAAGACTACTTTTTTTAGTGATTTAATGACGAAAAAAACAGGTTTTTTTCGAGAAAAAGCTCTAATTTCTCTATTTCAATCTTTATTCGAAAAAAACTCTCTTTGATTTTTATCTTATTCTCCATTGTTTGATCAACAGTTCACCGTAGTAATTTTTCAGAAAAAAGCGAGTTTTCAAGATTTTGGAGCAAAAAACAGATTTTTCGAAAAATCGCTAATTTTTCACTCTTCATAAGCTTCTATAATTTTTTTGGGTTTCCTCTCGTTCCCCGTCATGAGATGAACATTTCCACGTACAATATTCTCAGGAAAGAAAAGTTTTACAGAGTTTACCAGTCAAAAACATTTACACGCGCACGTAAATCTACGCGGAGAAACGTCTCCTAAAACTGCGCGACAGTTGCGCTAAGCCGCGCCCACTAGCCACCCTCTGCAGCCTTTTTAAAACGCCGTGGATAAGAAAAAGTTTAAAAAATGAATCATGTTGTTGTCAATGGAGCACACTTGGAATCGAAAAAAAAAAGCCTATTTGACTTGATTTTTATATTTTTCTAGTTTTTTTTTCTTAAAACTGCTTCGAAGCTATTTTTCGTTGGAAGTTGAAGGACTTTAGACAAAAAAAATTCGATGAAAAGATCAATTTTCTCAGGTTCCAATACAAAAAGTGCTCAGACGGCATGATGCGACTGCAAACCAAAAAACTATACAAATTGGAATGATTGGAATATTTTCCTCATTTTTATACTTGTTTATTCCCCCTAATCTGATTGTATTATTGTTTTTTTGTACCTATTTTTCATCTCGCCGAGAGATCAGGACGACCTGCAGAGACACCAGAGAAGTGCTGGCACTCTCGTTGTCTGGCGTCTCTTCAGAGGTCTTCATCTCTCTTTCTCAGTTCTACGCATTTATTCCCATCTCTGGGTCATTAATGATATTCACTTCATTTTGTTAATTATCTATTTATTTATTTATTCCTCGCTCAAGCTCTTGGTACTATTACACTGTTGAATATGATTCACTTCCGATCTTTTGTGTCTTTTTCTGCGTTGTTCTACTTTATTGTTGTGAAAGATTCCTTAGTGCGATGAAGCGTTTCAGAAACGAGAAAAATATCTGAACCGACTGTAACTAAGATAAAGCTTATTTTTGATTTTGAAGCCTGAAAAAACCAATATTTAGTTTACTATATATCTCAATTTTCGTTACGCTTTAACTTTCTCGAAAATGCTCCATTCCACTTTGAAAACCCATGCCTTGTTCAAAGTGATTCTTGAGCTCAAAATAACCTTCAGAGAGAGAAAAAGATAACTAAATTTCGGAGAGACAGATAATTTTAAATTTCGCGAAAATTACTTTGAAGGCGGCACCATTTTTGAGCTTTTCTTTTTTTTCACGTGGGAAGGTGTGTTATAAATAGCTTTCAGCTTGAATTATACCCAATTTTTTTGTCTTTGAATATTTTTCCAGTCAACGAATGCATCTCACAAACTTAAAGACCTGTTGAATGTTCCATTTTTGCTTTACACTGTACACCTGTCGCATAATAACGTTATTAACCTCAATAATTATTTCTTACCTCTATATGTACTGTGCTTATTTGTGCTTTTGCGTCGGGATTCGAAGGCAATTGACCATTTCCGGCTCATTTTCCTTTCCCATTTTTTTGTTCTCTGTAATGTTGATAAATTGTTTGCGAGTTTAAAGTTGGGATCATTTCATTTAAATTGTGTTCAAGTCAATAATAATATTTTCCAGTAGAAAATGACCAAATTTTGAAGGTTTTTTTTTCGTTTCAAAATGTTGCGAAAATGCGCGACGGCGCTGTCACGCAAATTCTCAACGACGGGTGTTTTTCGAGTCTTGTCGCCGTCTTTTTCTCTTGATCAGGTCAATTGTTTTTCAAAAAAAAATTGAATAGTGCTTTTTAAAAAAAGCTTGTTGATTTTTAAATGTTTCCATTTTTCTAAAACGGCTTGAAAAAAATGTTTTTGTTTAATTTTAAATCTTCAAATCGACTTTTCGAGCAGAACTTGAAGCTCTTTTTGCCGCTTTTTGTAATTTTCTAACGGCAAGGAAAAAAATTTAAAAAAATTTTTTTCGCATCCTTTGAAAAAAATATTTGCCATGTGTTCAAAAAGTTTTTTTCGGTTTCAGACTGTTTTCGCTGAATTTTTGAGACAGATTTTTTTAGCAGAGGGTTTTTATAGCTGATTCACGGCTGGCTTGAGTCATCGAAAAAAAGAATAAATGTTTTTTTCATCATATGTTTTTTTATAGGAATGGACATCAAGACATAATGATTTGAATCGTTTGGGTCTTGGTGGCGATTACGAATGGATCAGCGCCGTTCAGAAAAAGTTTATTGGCGGTGGAATTGCTAGGTGAATAATTTTAATTTTGTAGGAATTTGGAGTTGAAAAAAAGCGAAAAGAAAATAAAGGGAAAAAAATGTGAGACTTTTTGTTCTTCTTTCCATGATAACTTAATACATAGTAATAGAATAGCCAAATATTTATTTGAAAATATGTTATTTTCAGTGCCGTCGACGTCGATGCGGCTGTTTGCATTGCCGAGCAAAAAGATCAGGTTTGAAAAAGTTTCAGGAGTTGAAAAAACAAAATTGACAGAAGGAAGAGGGAATTTATTCTAATTTTTCACTTTTTTTGCTCAGGTCGAAGACGTCTTGGAGCTTCTCTACAAGCTGAGACACAGCGAAAATGCCTCGGATCTGGCCGAATCGAGTGAATACGCGATCGTTCGATTGCTACTGAACCACCAACCTGAAACTGTCTTCAAATTCGCTAATGATCCGGTATTTTCGAATAAAAATCATAAATCAAGTCTTTTCTCTTGATTTTTAGATCAATTATGGAGTTTTCCTAAATGCTCATGTCGCCTGTCTGGCCATCGATCACTTTCTGAAGGCCAATAATGTCCAAGGTGAGAACTTTCCATCTTTTCGCTTGATCGGAAGATTGGAGAACGAGAATTTGAATGATTTTATTGGAATAACATCTGCTCGAAAAATTCCGAGAATTCAGCAATTTTTTTACTTTCAAAAATACGTTCAAAATTCTGAATACATTTTTTCATAAGAAAAGGATCCTTTGGTGTTGTGGCGGAAAACATGGTTTCCGATCAGTTTTTTTTTTTTACTTTATCAGGGATTCAATTTTTTTTTTTTTTAATTTGTCAACCGAAAAAAATTAACGCTTCAAAAAAAGGAACTTTCGCGTTTTCCGTTTCAACCGTTTCTTTGATTCGTACTGCGACGACAAAAAAAAAGCCACTTTCCGATTTCATTGGAAAATCTTAGAAAGCTAATATAAAGATAACGGCTTTGAACTCGTTTTGCAAAAAAAGTAAACTGAAGTCTCCAGTGGAGTTTCAATTTTTGAACTGATTTAGGGAATTCCCATGAATTTTATCATTTTAGGAGCCGCCCGACTTGTGTCTTGGATAATGCAACAAGAAGATACGGACAATGAGCTGGTGAACACGTTGAGTTTGTACGTTTGTGCCAAGTGGGCGGAACTGCCCGCGGACCAGCAAACGATGCCTTTGCCCGTCGTCGACGAGGAGGAAGTCAACGACGACGATATCGTTCGTTTTTCTGAATTTTATCGACTATAAAAAGCACAATTCTGGAAAAAACGTTTAGTGGCCGTTATAGTAGCCTCATTAGTGGCCGTTTCAGAGTCAAGAATTTAGCAAGCTCTTTAGAAGCCTCAGTGGTACTAATATACCTCTGAAAGTTTCAGAGGATTCTATAGAGGGAGTTTTAGTGGCCACTTTAGTGTCCTCTCAAGTGACCCCTAGTGTTTTCCCAGATCATAATGTAAAAAATTGAAAGATCAATGAATAATTGATCAACGCCAGAGTGGTCCCCTAAAAGGGCAATCTTAGGAGTTCACGAAAGTACTTCTATAGGGATCCCTCTTTCTAGAGGCAAGCTTGCAACATGGTTACTCTAGCGGTTTCATTTATTTGCTCTATAAGGGGAGGTAAAATCGTTTATTGTGATGAACTCTCTGAGAAGAAGCTTTTTTCCTTGCGAAAAAACTCAATAAATTGACGTTTTTTGAAAAATAATATTAAAAGATGATTAATCGATCAAGTTTTATTGAATACATCTTTTTAATTTTCAAATCTCAACAAGAAATCAAAATCATCATCTAGGGACCTCTTGAGTTTTAGGAGACAGAGGCTAGACCCTAAACCTATAGCGAAACCACCCAAATTTTATCTCTGTGGGGAGCATTTTTTGTAACCTATAGGGACCACTCTGCCGTGCTTAAGCAGTTCCTAACTCAAGAGTTTATCCTCAAAATGATGAAAAAAGACATTTTTCGAATTTTGCCTCTCTGCTAACGTTCATTTTCAGAGAACTTTCAAGTTCCCATACCTCAAAAACGAGTTTTTCGATTCACACTTTGATCTGAACAATCCCCATCACTTGGTCGGCAAATCTTTGTTGTGGATCTCGAGGGACACGAAATGCTTGGACGAGAATTTGAGGACGAGTTTGAGACTTCTCGGTGCGGTTTTGTATAGTCGGTGAGTGATTTGTGAGCCTTTTTTGAAGGTCTTTAGAAAGAAAAATCTCTTTTTTTAATAAATTTTTTTATCGTTTTTATATAATAAAAGAAATGAAAAAAACAAGTTTTTGAAAGCAAAGGATTGAAAAAAATGATACGTAGTTTTAAAAAAACCTTTTTATTAATTTTTTGCTGTAACATTTTGTCTGATTTTCAACAAAAAATAGTTTTGAACGATTATGTCCAATGACCAAGTTTTTTTAAGGCTCGACCTTGCGTCGACCTTGGCGTCCTCTTCAACGGCCCCTTCAGTTATTTCCCTCGTCCGGAAGCAATTGCAACCGACCGAAGAAGGGGCCGAACTCACGGAACCAGCCCAGAAAGTCATTGAGAAGTTCGGCGAGCCGGCAACTTCGGCTGAACCGGCGAAATCTTTGAGTTCAACGCTCCTTGAGCAATTGGAAAAGGTTCGAGAAACGCGAAATTCCGAAAAATGAATGGAGTTTTGAAGATCCGCCCAAGCGAGGAGCAAAAGTTGGCCGAGCAACAAAAAGAGGAATTTGGGCGGTGGAATGAACGACGGCGGCAGTTGGCCAAGGCCCAGGCTGAACGGGTCCTTCTGAAGGTTTTCGAAGGGAAAACTGGGGAAATGATTAGTGGCCACTTTAGGGTTTTCGAATTTTGTGCTGTTCCGAAATGTTATGAAGAAGAAATTAACTCAATTAAGTCTGTTTTTTGAATCTCAAATACATTTTTGGAGAAATTCCCAAATTTTTCATTAATTTTTTTTTTGCAGATTTATGTATACTTATGACATTTAAGGATGTAGATCTTGAAGATTTTGAAGTGGTGGAGCTTTCAGGGGTTTTTTTAAAAATCTCTTCTTGGGATTTATTTTTTGAAAAAGCTGCCTCCGAAAACTAAATTTCAGATCCGAGCCGAGGAGATCAGAGCCGAGCTGAATGAACTGGACAAGAACGAGGAGAAGCTCGGATTCTTCGAGAAACGCCTGATGTGGGAGAAAAGAGCGGCCGAAAACGAGGAAATCGAACGAGAAGCTGCCGTTAGAAATTCAAAGGTCGCTGTTCAAAATTCCTAGAATTCTCAAATACTTTTTGTGCTATCTAGTTTTGAAGTGATCGAAAAATCCATAAAGTCAATTTATTTTTGCTCAACTGGAACTTTGAATGGCCGCTTAAGAGGTTCCTCAAGGGCTACTCCGAGAGGACACTAAGATGGTCTTTAAAACGACCTCTATAGAAGCTACTACTTGGAAAATTTTTAGAAGTCTTTTCAGGGTTTTGAGTTTTTAGTTGCCGCTATAGAAGTTGAATCTTTGGCCACTCCAGTGGCTGAAATTTCGTGGTCTTTTCAAAATTCGAATAATAAGTGGTAATACTAGATCATGGAAAATTTAGACGATCCTTCAGAGGTGGTTCCAGTGGCCACTTCAGGGTCCCTCCAAATAGTCCTTGAGGAACCTCTCAAGTGGCCACTAAAGCTTTTCCCAGTAAAGATTCGATGAAGTTTAGATAGTGAATCTCCTTCTTTGATTATTGTTATTTTCCCCTTGTTGAGTTGATTTCTGTTCGTTTTCCGTTGATAAAGAAGTTTTCAAGTATTTCTTGTCGTTTTCGATGTTTGAGATGGTTTCGTACATCGGTTATTATATCTTCTTTTCGTCTTCCATCTTATCTTTTGCAAAAATGGAGAATTTTTGGCCGAAAATCATGATGAGTGCCCCGAATGCTCAACAAGCGCAGGCACGACTTCGAGATATGGAAAGCCGATCGAGATTAAGTCGGTTTACTGATTGAAATTGAACTTTTTTTTTAATTCTTGGTGAGAAGCTTGAAAAATCACGGGAAAAATAAGCTATCCAGGTCGAATCTTGAAAAGAAAGTATTAAAAAAAGACGATTCCAGGATTTTTTTCATAGATTGAAGTTTTTTTAATTGATGCTTGCTTGATTAAAATTGGACTTTTTTTCTTATTTGAATCCACCGATGTTCAATAAAAATTTTTTTAAAAAAATATAAAAAAATAAACTTACGTGAGATCTCGTGAAGATTTTGTTTCATTCTAATTTTTTTGAAGAAATTTGAACGGATCAGGGATATTTGAAGCTTTTTAACATCCTACTGGGTTTATTCAAAAAAATATAATTAATAGTTTTTCAGTTGCTGAAAGGGTCACGGAAAGTGTGAGGATATTGGACAACGAACCGTCGTTGGCTCTGTATCGACTTCAAGGTAGGAAAAATGGAATACTTTTGCAGGAAAAGTCCCTAGAGGGTAACCTTGGGGAGCTTCTGCGGTTGCCCTTAAGGGACCATTCTGGCGTTCCTAAGAAAAATCAATTATTTTTCAAAGTTCAGAACACGTTGGCCGAAGCTTGCCGGGGGTCGTCAAACGGCGAATTTTGCTCAATCAACAATCGGCCGCTCTTTCCGGAGCTCAATTCGATTTGGAAAATGCTTTAAGGTTTTGAAAGAAAGATTTTTAACCGAAAGTGGCATATAATTTAGTACAATCGAGGGGATGAAAAACGCGAGCGGACCTTTTGAAAGTTCGATCGAAATGCTCCGAAATTGCATGTTCTACAAGCAGCAGCTGGATTTCGATTCGTCGAGAAAGGTTTGAATAATCAAATGAAAGAACAGGAGCCCGTTTCAGGAATATATTAGAAATTATTTCAGTATTTTTTTATCTGCTCTAAAGACTGCTTGAGGTGGACACTTTTCGAAAAGTTTTAGAATAAATTCAAAATTACTCAGGAATTTCGGAAAGGTCTCTACAGGGTTCTGCTTTTCTAGGAACCCCTATGGAGGGAATTTGACGATCGCTATGGGCGTCAAAGTCTTAGTAGCCCCTATAGGGGTTCAGGGTCTGACCCTTAAGCCCAGGACGAAATAATCAACTCCTGAGACTTTTTCCAGCTACTTTTTGTAACAAAAAAGAAAGTCCTTACTGCGAGAAAACTTCCGCAGCATTTCATAAAAATTGACAGTTCGGCTCAAAAGTTTCAGCTCTTGTCGGCGATTTTTCCTCACTCCGTTTTTTCATTCAAAAATACGAATCAAAAATTAATGCAAGAGTATTTTCAAAACCTACTCACTTTCATAATTTCTAAAGTTATAGGAGAATTGGGAAAGCTAACATGGCTTCGAAAGAGGTTCAGAAATCAGAAAAAAATATTAATTTCTCGTTAGAAATTATCTTTATAATCTTTCAAATTTGACCATTTTTTTCAACTTTCACGATTTTTCATAATTATTTTTCTAACAAAGTATGATCCAAAAAAACCATATCAAATAAACTTCTATCGCATTTTTCAGGCTTCTGAAATCGGGGTAAAAGGCCGAAGCAAATCGATGCACGATGTTGGAAGACGTGGCAGCAAATCTTTGAATTAACTATTAATTTATTTTGTATATATTCCGTTTCTTAACATTAAAATAAAACGCTTTGATCTCGCAGAATGAGCAAAAAAAGACGTGTTCACTTCAAATTTGAGTCATTTCCTATCAAAAACTCCCCGAGAAGATGCCCTCCGCGAGTTCGTATAAGAGATTTTTGAGGTTTTCTGCTAGATTTATTCGAAAAATCACGGAATTACAGCTCAACGAGCGCCGGTGATTACAAAAGACGGATACTCGAGGAACAAAAACTGCGGGCCGACGTTTTGAAAATCAAAAGGAGGACTTTTTTGAGGTTTAATGGGAACAACAGTGGAAAAAGGAGCATTTTTTAATGGTTTTCTGGACAAAACCTTGGAAAGGAAAATTTTTTGAGATTTCGGGGGGAGAAAAAAGCGGGAGGAGCAGTTGAAAAGAAGAAAAAATTAATACAGTATGAAAAAAAGAGAATTTTTTTGGAGGTTTCATAAAAAAATTGAAAAAAAGCTGGAAAAAGGAGTTTTTGTAAGGGGGGCGGGTGAAAGAAAATAATCTTTTTCGAGTTTTTGTGGAAAAAGAGGGACTCTTAGAATCTAACATAAAAAAAACGTATAGAAAAAGAGAATTTTTTTCGGAGTTCATTTTTGAAAAAGAATTTAAAAAAAGAAGTAATTTTTTTCGTGAAATAAAATGAAAAAAATTGAGACTTTTTTTGAAGGTTTTTGTGTACAAGAAAAACAGAGAAAAAAATAGAATATCAAACGCGGATTTGCAGAAGCTTTTTTCAAAAAAAAGAGAAAAATGAAATTGAAAAAGTTTTTCTGACAGGTGGAGTTTTTTAGTCATCGGTTTGATTCCGCGGTTTATTTTCATTTTCTTTATTAGATGTTTTTTTTTTTTTAATGATAATTTTTTTCGCCGAATTTTTTTAATCAAAAAAATTGCTGTCGACGTCTCGAGCTTTTTGGGCTCCATTGTCAATTTTTTTGAGAGAAAACGTGTAAATTTTTTTGCAATTTTTTTCGTTCCGAAAAAAATAACGTGAGAAGGCTTCAGACTATTTTTGAAAGTAGAAAAATTTTTTTCAGTTCAGAATGTTTCCGATGAATAAAAGCTTGACGATTCTTCGCCATATAGAAATTTCAAGAATGAAACAACATTGGGCTTTTTGGACCGTTTTCGGTCAATTTTCAGCTTTTAGAAAACCTTTTTTCAGAAAAATACGACAATTTAACAAAATCGGTATCACTTTGTTGCTCCTAATGGCGATGGTTCTGACCATTTCTCTACTTGTGAATTACCTTGGAAAGAAAACGGATTATAAGAAGTCTCAAGGCAAGTCTTCGTCCCATTTTTTCTTTGTTTTCTAAAGCTCTCAAAAAGTTCTTTCAGGTACAGTAATTTTGAAAATGAAATTTTTTTTGAGGTTAAGACTTCTATTTTAGAAAAAATTAAAGGTTCAGGCTTTTCCATACACCAATTTTCGAGGTTCAGGATTCTTTTCTAGGCCTTCTCAAGGCTTTTTCTCGAGACATATTTTCAAGATACAGTATTTTTTCCAGATAAATTTTTAAGACTCAAGCTCCTTCCGAGACCAGACCACTTCTTTGTTGCGATCACTTGTCGAAAAAAGGTTTTTCAGTGAAAAAGAGCATGGAACTGATCCCACCGCTGA
The DNA here is from genome assembly GCA_904845305.1 of Caenorhabditis auriculariae. Taxonomy (NCBI): domain Eukaryota; kingdom Metazoa; phylum Nematoda; class Chromadorea; order Rhabditida; family Rhabditidae; genus Caenorhabditis; species Caenorhabditis auriculariae. The sequence goes on along the minus strand of CAJGYM010000001.1, from coordinate 5,377,365 downwards.
GAAACCTGAAATCAATCATCGCATCCAACTCGGAGACGTGCGACGAGCTCGGCCGGTCGCTGTACATCGACGAAGTCGACAACGAAGTCATCATGCCGCTTCTGGCCCTCTGTCTGTCTCTGTACGAACCTCATCGAGGGTCTCTCGACTCCAAGATGCGCACCATCGTGTAGTGAGTTGTGTAGTCCATTCCCCGCGACTTGACTCTTTTCGAGTGTCTGCGTCTCTCTGTTCTCTCGCCGCCGTGGTCAGAGAATCATGAAAATAGCACGTCAAAATGAGAGGGTTGCCGAGAGACGAGAAGGAGGCAGAGAAAATGTGGTATAATAACTACTCTACAGAAATCGTGCAAAGTGCAGTGCCTATGCTGGCATTCTGCAAAAAAAGTTACATGCATTCCGCAGATCAGAGCTTTGCATTTTGCCCAGAAGAACCTCGCATTTTGCATTTCTTTTTGGGCTCACTTTTATACATACGAAAAAAAGTGGAAAATGCGAGGTACTTCTGTGCAAAATGCAAAGTACTGATTTGCAAAATGCATGAAGCTTTTTTGCAAAATGCCGCCATAGGCACTGCACTTTGCAAAAATTTTGTAGAGTAGAAGGAAGGAATCAATCGCGAGCTGCACAAATAGCGCAACAGGTTGTGTGCCTGTCTATGGGCCGAACGCTCACAAGTTCGATCTCCGCCGCGACCCAACCAAGGGGTTCAATGTTGGTAGTGGGAAAATCACATTTTCACGTCACACAAAAAGACGGATATGTCGCTCCGAGCCGGTCCACGGATATCAGGATAAGACTTCGGGTAATCGACTTGGCTCTCAGTCGGTACAACTCAGCACGGATGGCGCACGGTGCATTCTGCTCTTTTGCACTCTGGTGCGAAACTAGAGTCTGCACCGTGCAGTTTTGGTGCTTTTTTGGTGTCGCACTGGTGCAGCACGCTAAAAGCACGGATTTGACACCTTTGCACCAAAAAATCACCTAAATCGCACGGTGCAGACCCCAATTACGCACCAGAGTGCAAAAAAGCAGAATGCACCGTGCGCTATCCTTGCCGAGAAACTCGGGCCGATCGGGCAAAGTCGGGGTGATGGGTAATGACCGCTGAAAGGGTGGATCAAAAAAGGCCGCAGAAAGAAATAGATCCGCCAATTTTATTTTTAAAGAAAATATGGAATAATCGAATTTATTCAATGAATCGGAAATATAGTCCATTCACCTTGAGTTTACACAATCGGGCCTGTCTGCGTCTCTTTTTTCTCACCTTTGAGGTCAGAGAAACAGGAAAATAGCACGAAAACGAAGCGCAGAAAAATTAAGATGTTCCAAGCTATGACGAATGAAGTTTCATGAAAATAACTGTTGTTAGAATGTTTTCTTTTGAATTTCGATTTTTTTCAGCACGAATGGACAAGTATCAGACATGGCGTCGCCGGTAGATACGGTCAGAAAATTCGATTGGTTTGACATGATCCGACAGTATAACTATCACATGGCCAGCAGCGGTAGCGTCTTCTGCATTGTCGTCTTTCGAATCCAGAAGACGTTGCAGGTCCGGCGTCGGCCTACCACTCATCCGGTGGCGTTCGCTTCAAAAGCGTCATGCAACACCTCGGAAGCGCTTCCGATGACGTCATCTTGTTGGCACAGATGCTTCTCGAAAACTACCTGAGCATGAAGGCGCCGGTCAGCAAGTCTTTGGCCACGGCCATCGATCAGAACGAGAATCTCATCCTGAATATGGTGTAGGTTATCAGAAGTACTTTTGAAAGAATTTTAGTGGGAACAAAAAAAAAGAAAAAAATTTGAGCTTTTCGATGCATTTCCGTGTGCTACTACTGGAACCGCGCAAAATTTTGTCCAGAATGGATCAAACTTCCTAAGAATGCGAGAGTGTCCCCTAGAGGGTCAACCTTAGAAGCCCTTGAAAGTTCCCTTGGTCATAACCTAAACCCATAAACATAACATAAACCCCTAGATGGGACACTTGAATTTTAGCTCTCTAGGGACACTATTCTGTTGTCTATAGACGCTGTTTTTCCCCTAACCCTTCAGGGACCTCTCTGCCAGTCTTGAGTTAACTTTGCTCCAAGACGGTGGCGTACACAAAGTTGCTTACCGTAATCAGTTTTTAAACTATTTCGGAAGACTTAGGTTACAGGAAGACTGGGAAAAAAGAAGAGAAAAGAAATAAGAAAATTTTTTAAAATCAAAATATCAACGTTGCCTTTCAAAAGGGACAAAAAAATGGTAAAAAAACTACGTTGAAATTATTATTTTTTTAATTTTTTTCAGACCCGTTTTTGTCATTTTTTTGGTGAGATAATGCGGGAAGGCGATGTTTTTTTCCAGTAAAGGTATATTTTTTTAAAACAACGTCCTTTTTTTCATTTTTTTCACGGTTCGAAACAGTCTGACGTGTCTCCGCTCTCTTTTCTCTCTCTCGGAAATTTAGAAATGAGAAGTCAGACTGTTTCGAGTTGACATTTAAACTTAATTTTCAGCACCTCAATTTTAATAAGTCAATAATTTTCAGGACATACTGTGGGATTACACGAGGACCATGAAATTTCAAACTTTCTCTCAGGATGTTAATGTAATTTATTTTTTAAAAACCAAAAATAAATATTTTTTTGCAGTCGCTCCGCGAAAGGGAATCGGCGAATATTAAGTGTGAGAATTTTTTTGGTTTCACTCGGAAATTTTTAAAAAAATCAAATTCTCTTTCGAACATTCAGGGTAATACTTTTTATCAGTGACTTTCATCGATGTCAAGAAAGAATTTTTTTTCTCGAAAAAAACCACTTAAGGGTTTAAAAATTCCAGCGCGCGAAAAGTAGTTTCTCGACGGTTGCGCTGAAATATAGGAAAACTTTCGGTTCGTTTTGGAAAAGCTTTTAGGGGCCACTTAAGAGGTTTATCGAAGACTATTTCACTAAGGTGGCCGCTAAAACCACTTCTGTAAAAATTTATAAGATTTTTAGTGGCCCAGTGGTACCACTGAGACTTGTGAAGAGACCTCTAAACTTTAGTCAATTAAGCGGCCACTAAGAAGTTAAATCCCTCAGGTAGCTCCTGCTAGTATTCCCAAAGGCTTATCAAAATACTTTTTAATTCAAAACTGTTTTCAGTTTTCAGTATTTTCAAAAAAAACCAAAGAACTAATTTCTAGTCATAAACCTTTATCCTAGTTTAGATTCAATAAAAAAAAATAATAATCATTTTGTGCAGTCCCCTGCGACGAAGGCTCCTGGGAACTGATAGGAGCCCATAAATCCGGCCTCCCGCTCGTTAAAACGTGTGGCGGCCAAACGAGCATGATCCCGAGTCCTTCCCACTTCGTCATGAGTACTTTGATGGGCAGATGCACCGTGAGATCCCAAGGCGACATTGAAAGTTGGTCGAATTTCTCATTCACAAAAATGGTCATTTTACTCTGGAGAACCCTGAAAACTGTGTTGAATATATTCTCATGGAATGACCGGGTATCGGCTTCAAATCAGAGTTCCTGCTCTGAAAAATCATTCAGACCAAGAAAACACACCGATAAAAAAATCATTCGCAAAAATTCGATTTCCCAACCGAAATCATCATTTTCCACCGCAGGAGCGTTTTGTGATCAAAATCTGCAAATAATACATGACGAAAAAAATTTGGTGACTACAGAGAAAATTGTAATTAGGAAGAAACAAAGAAAATAGCGAAAAACCAGAAAAAGGCGGTGTTTTTGTCCATAGAGCAACTTCACTGCAAAACGCCTTTTTGCCGGGAAAATTACATATTTATCTTGAACCCCGTTTTTTACTGCTCATATGCCTTTGAGGCCTCTGCAACAACTCTCAATTTTTGAATGACCACAAAAAAAACTTGGAAGCTTTGAAACCCGTCTCTCAGAAACTGCGCAAGTTGAAAGTTTCCAAGCCTCTTTTTGAAATATTCTCGGCAGTTTCCAGGAAAGTTCTCAAAGTGGAAGGACCTTTCTTGTCAGAAAATAATTTTTCTTTTAGATGAATATATCTACCCGGGTCAGCGTTTCAAATCGATTCTGTCGATAATTACGGATTATTCAAGGAAGCTCGTCTTTCGAGACGATATCCAGATCAGGGTCTGAATCCTTGTCTAAAAAGCCACGGCTTGAAATAATAGTCTGACCTGTCTGCGCTCTCTTTTCCCTCACTCGTCAGGTAGAACGAGAGACGACAGAGGTTTTGGGGAACTATCGTTGTCTGTAGTCTCTTCAGACTTCGACGATCTCTCTTTCTCTTTTTGTTCAATTATCACGAAAGCTAGGAGTAGAGAGAGCGCAGACAGGCTAGAAATGAATCAATTCCTCACCGAAACTGAAAATTGTCTGATTTCTCTGCGACGATCTCATTTTTACGTGACACTATAGGGTTCTGACGCTTCAGTTGCCGCTTGAGAGGCCAAAATATAGTGACCTCTTTAGAAGTCTCAGTAGTACTACTAGACCACCAAAGTTTTTGAGGATTCTATAGAGGTTATTTTACTGGCCACCTTAGTGTCCTCTCCAAGTAGTCCTTGAGAAATACCTTAAGTGGTCACTAAACCTTTTACGGTACTCTTTCAGCTGAATTATGACGAAAGAAGAAAAGAGAGCACAGATAGGCTAGAAATCTCATCAATTCCTCTCATTTTTACGAGTTTTTAGCCATTTTTTGAATGAGAAGGTTTTCATAAGAATAGCCAGAGAGAAGCAAAATAAAAAGGGAATAAAATATGACATCACCAGTGAGAGAAAAGAGGGCGCAGACTTGCCAGATTTTTCGAGTCGTGGTGAATAGACAATAAGAGTAGTAGAAAAAACAAACTTTTTTAGTATTCCCATCCGAAACCCAACACGGCCAACATGTTCATTTACTCCGATATGGTGAGGGGTTTTACGGCGGTCCATGTCTCGACGATCGGAAGCCCGTGGGTAGTTCGTTAAATTATAGAAGAATTTATTTGTTTACGAATCCCACACAAATGTTCAGATTTTGAATGACATTTTGAGAGATCAAAATTTGACAATTGACTTCAAACGTTCTCTCATTATAAATGAAATGTTTCTCTGTCGGCTAAGAAGGAAATTCGCTATTTTTTGACATTTTAACTTTTCATTTAGCCAAAATGTTAACATTTCATATTGAAGATGACATGTTGTGAAAATTTTGACCAAAAGATTGGTCGAAAGATCATTTTTGCAGACTTTAGTGCCTACAGTACTTCTCACGTCGAGATTTTATTGCGCGCGATGATGATCCTTTAATAGCGCAACATTTTTTGACTAATTTTTCAAGCTTTTGGATCAAACATCTATTGAAGGATCATCGTTAAGCGCGATAAAACATTGACACGAAGGTTACTGTGGCCGCAGGGGCGGAGTTAGCTGCTTGAAGTTTAAAATATGAACAGACATTTGTCTTTTCAAATCTCAGGAAGCTGTTCCGATTCAATTGCTCCGTATTTTGAACCTCCGTTTTATCTTCCAGATTCGGAAGCCGCTTTCCGATTGCCAGAAACTCGGCGGTCATGCACAATAACCTGATGAGATTCCATCACTCGTTCAGGACGAGGCCGTTCAACAACGTCCTCTATCCGTTGATGGCCGTTTCGAAAAAGACTAATGTTGGTTAGATGAAGAAGAAAGCGTTTTAATTTTCAATCAAAAAGGGTTTTTGTAGAACAAAACGAGTTTCTATCACGGAAAGAATCGAAAAACGAAAAGTAAAAAAGAGCAGGAGCGAGAGATCAACGGTAGCCTGGAGAGACGCCATATGGTGTGTCTGGCGACTCATTGGCCGCCGTTGTCTCTCGTTTTTTATTCCTCTTCAAAACGAAAAAGGCTTTTTGGCGTCTTTGAAGCGTTAAAACTTGACAAATCAGCGGAAGGCGTTTAAATTATGCTATTGGTTGGAATAAGGCAAGTGAATTTCAGCAAAGTTTAAGCGTTATCTAAACTTTTTATTTGTCGAGGGAAGTCCCCTCAAAATCGAAGAAATTTTTAAATTCGTTGGAATGGACTATTTGGAGAATTCTAAAGTTTAATGGGAGATAAACTTCTTTTCTCTTCGAAAAAATAATCAATGAACTCACCTACAGTTCCCTTTCATCGTGATGGTCTCACCCGGCGGACTCGTCCTAACTCGCGCCCTGGGGCGATTTTTCGACCTCATCGAGACCGTCGCCTCGACGGAAGATGTCGACGCGAGGGACTTTTCCCACAAACCCATGTTCTATGGGTTGCCCGTCGATGATGGCTTCCAACTCATCAAGAGAGGTTTCGACTTGGTCAGTTTCAAGTCGCTTTGAGTCGGGTGCATCGCGCGGCTAAGACGATTCAAGTGAATAAACTTTTCTAGGACACGGAGAAAAAGATGGAACCTCTCAAGGCTACTCATGAAGAGGCGCTGGAAACGGAACGAATTTCGGATGAGCTGATCATGGTTAAATTGCGTTGTGAGTTATGAAAGTGATTGAAAAAGTCTGACCTGTCTGCGCCGCCTTTATTCTCTCCGGAAAGGTTTTGAAAACCAGATAACAAAGAGGCCAGACTTTTTAAATATGTTCGAAACGAGAATAGAAAATCTATTCATTTAGACGAGGATGATATGCTCACGACGAGCGCGGAGAAGTTCATCGATTGACCATCGGAAAGAGAAAAATCGTCTTTTTATACTGTATTAAATGAATTGAATTTGTTCATTTATTGCATTATAAACCGAATTAAAAATGAAATAAAACAGCTCAGGATCATTTTTCGATTACTGTAGTTCTCTGAAGACGAAGTACACACGGACGTCCGATTGCACGGATTTTTTTCTTTCAAAAGTCCGCGTTGCGCATCTTTTCTCATATCTTTTTTCAACTTAATTTACACTGTGGTATGTTCAAAATGTCCTGTGAGGGTTTTCGAAGGAGCAGAAAATTTAAATTTTTGAATTAAAGCTTAAAGTGGCGATTTACCTTGACATTTTTTTTTACGTATTTTGTTTAAGTTCCTTCGAAAGTTTCATCAAGGATTTTTGAGCCGACTATTTTACTTTTTTCTTTTTATAATTTGAAAAAAGATTTGATTGATTCTTTCCAGGTAACTACGGTATGGGTTTTCTTTGGAAGTTGTCAAAGTGAGTATCGAAACACGCTTTTTTTCCAGTTAGATGCTCGTTTTAAATTTTTATTCATAGGTTTGCTATTAAAGTTGGCTTGGTCGCCGGCGCAGTCAAAATATCGATTGACAACGATATTTGGTCACTGAACAATGTTAAGGTTGGTAATTTGTTTATTTTATGAAAAATTTATTTGTTTTTCTTCAGGGATCCGATTTGTACCAAAAAAATTGAAAAAGTACATCCTCCCTGGCACGATCGTTTTTCCTGAACAGGTACGGAAATATTCCTTTGAATATTTGAAATTTCTAGAGCTAAAGTATTGAAATTATACCTTTTTTTTCGCCCAATCCTTTTTTTACTCTTTTTACTCAATTGTTCTTTGTCTTAGATAGAGTTCAAAGTTTGACTTTGCAGATAAGATGAAATGAAGTAATTGTATTAAATATATTTTTTTCCAGCTCCCATCTCCCAGAGAAGTTCAATTGGAAGTCGGCAGCCGATGGAACAATGGAGTTGACAAGGTTTGATTTATAAAATAATGTCAAAAAGAGCAGGAATTCGTTGATGTTTTCCATGTGTAGAATTTTTATGTGAAAGAGAGTGAATTAAATGCTTTTTAAAATAAATTTTCAACGGAATTAGAGTGTTTTAATTATTCTACTTATTTTTCTTGATAACTAGATCGTATTTTTCGGAAAAAAAAATGTGAATTTTTAAGTTTTCGTTAAATCGCAAACCGCTACTCCCTGACATCATTTCATGACATCATTCGTAACACAAGAAATAAGCGTAATCGAAATATTTGGCTATATATTCATTTTATTTACGTGAACATGATTCAGCAGATTATTATTATCTCATTTCATCACGTCGACTGGTCGGTCTCATTGCCGCTCTCGCATGGGATAATATTCCGACGCCCGTCAGCCCTGGACAAGCTGGGCTCCGTACTGTTCCATTATGGTGAAGCAGTTCATTCGCTGGTACTACCCGCGGTCCCACATTGTTTCCCAACGCTAGCTGTCACTCCGGGACGTATTGGACAACGATTGTGGACCGTAACCCGCGCCGACGACTAACTCTTCGATTATACCATGATTCAGCAGAGATTTTCTTCATCTTACTCTGAAGACTGAATAAATTGAATTGAAATTGAAATTGAAAATTGAAGAATGGGAAGAGCCTGAATTGCGCCTTTGCATTAAAACTGCGCCTACGGGTTCATGCATTACTTAAGAAAACAGGCTTAGTTTTAAGGCTTCACACGGAGGCGGAGCGCGCATAGCGCGAAGCCGACTGTGGCTCGCTTCGAAAAAACTCAGCCACAGTGAAAAATTCGTCAAATAAATGAATACTTGACATAAAAGGCATTTAGTTTCAAAACGTGCACACTAAAAACACTATCAGGTAGCTCTAAACGATTTGCAAACTTGATACGCGTGGCGAAAAAAATCTTTGAAATGTATTTCCCAAAAAAGAAAAATATCAAAGGAGCATACTGTGCGTAAGCGTGGGCCTCGACGCCTAGGATTATTCCAAACCTTTAAAAAGGTTTCTTTAAAAAAAGTGAGAAAAAAAAGTTTCCAATCAAAAGGGGATTTTTTTAAGTGTGATAACTTTCTGTTTCTCATGTGACCGGAAAAAGTTTTTCACGTCGAATCTAATTTTTATAAATTGGAACGTAAAAAAATGAATAAAATGATATGGCTGCGTGTGCGAGTTTTGCAAATGAAGATGATGTCATAGGGATGACGTCAGGGAGTAGCGGTTTGCGATTTAACGCGAAGTGAATTTTTTTATAGTTCTTTAAAGAATTCAAGAATGTTTTTTTATAATTTTTTGAATGAATGAATGTTTTTTTAACATTTAACATCTTTTGCGCTTAATTTAGCTTCAATATTTTCTTAGCTGGCTATAGCACTTAGAAATTTAAATTGGTTCTACTGCTTTTTTGAGTTTTGTCTCAAAAAAATTCATATACTTGAATACTTATTTCATGAGACTTTCAAATCTCTTTCCTCTGTTAGAGGTTGTGGTTTGAATATTTATTTCTCTGAAAAGTCTTTTTTCCAATTGAAAATCTTTTTCTTGTAATTGTCTTCGTCCCTTCTTTCACAATTTATGATTATGATTCCCTTGCTTAAATGTGCAAAAATTTTAGCGTTGATATCTTTGAAAGTGCATTGATACGAGCATTTTTATCACAACATGAAGAACGAACTTTGATTTTCCCAGCTTTTTAGGTCTTCACAACGATCGAAAACGTGCCATCAAGCATCAACACGGTCGCCAACCGAATGATTAACAATAAATAGATTTATTCCATTCTTTCTCTACACTAAAACTTGAATTTTCTCCTTTTTTCTTTTTTCCTAGGCCTTCCTTCTTAGTTTCATCTTAGTTTGGGCCTCAAGTTGTATGGGTCCTCTCTGATTATGTATATTTTTCTCCCTTTTTCGAGAATAAATTCAATTTTTTCTTCAAGTTATAATCAAGCTACTATTCGATTCGAAAGCCAATTTTATCAATGAACCGAAGATTTTTGCTTATCGCCGAGCGTGGAATCGGGCTCCCGATAAGAAATGTGCAAGCGCTCTTTTTTTTCTAGTGTTGAGAAGTTTCCTTCCATTTTCTTTTTCTGTTAATTTTTTCTTCGATTACCTGTTGGGAAAATAGAAAAGTTGGTAAGGCTTTTCAGTTTTTCTGAGGATTTTCTCACCAATGTTTTGTTTTAGGTTATTTCTTCTTGTTTTACTGCCCATTTTTGTAATTCACTTCTTTTTACAAGACATTTTGATGATTTGAGAATCTTCAGACCCTAATATGTTTTTTTTTCAAAAATTGTTCTTAGGAACTTCCAAGAAAGGTAGATGATGCCAAAAGTTTTGGTTTTTTTTCTCGTTCTGGACAATTGACGAAAAAAAGAAGATTTTTTATCTATTTTAAATAATCCAATCTTGAACTTAGCGATTAAAAAGTTTGTATATTTTCTTTTCAGCTTACTGATTAGGTTAAAGTTCATTTTAGTCTGAGAAAAAATTGATGTTTAGCCAAGTCTAATTTTTTCCTGCGAGAGTTTTTTTTCCCTTTCGGTAGACTATTTGTGGAAAACAAATATTTTTTTGACTTCTACCCATTTTTTTAAATTGTGTAAATCCATCTTATCTATTTTAATTTACTGGAGCTTCAACTCGTCAATAATTATATCGAAGCGAGATTTTCTGTTCTAGACGGCTAAATTTAGGAAGAAAGGGACTTTTCTAGTCTCTTCCCTTTTTTTTTCAAATCCAGAATTTCATCTGTCCTAATTCCCTTTTCCCAAAAGTTAGCTTATCAATCAGTCATTTGAAGCGTTTTTTTTTCTATTTCCAACCAACATTTAATTTTAGGAAAAAGCAGACTTTTCTGACTTTCATCCATTTTTTTTTTCTCAATTTCACAAAGCCCTTTTCTCAATTTGAATTTACTCAATCTCAAACTTGAAATAGTAAATGAATGGTTCGAAATAGAACTCGGGTGATTTATCTGGAAGAGAAATGTCGTCGCCGACGGTCTCGCGGCTCTCCTGGGGCATTTTCTTCTCGGCCGTCGACTTCCTGGCATGTCTTCTGCTCATTTTCCTGCACGACGGCACGTTCTCCACCAGGAACTTTACGTCTCAATTCACGGATTTCAGCTTCTTCTCGAGGTTTTTCTAAAGTTTTGAATTTTTGAGGGCCCCTATGGGGGTTTTTTGCTTTAGGGATTCCTAAAGGGACAAACCAGGGTTCCCTTTAGAGGTCAACATTTTAGGGGTTTCAAGTCTGAGGTAGTAATACCTTTGGGGGTCCCTCATAGGGCTTCTCTGAAATTCCCTATAGGTACCCCTCCAAAGATTCTAAGTATATTCTAAGTATTGAACACGGCCTTACCAATACTACTGTTTGTCCCGAAAAATAGCCTGAAATGAAATGGTCGTGAAAGAATTTGAGAAAACGTACTAACTATAGCCAGAAGGTCTTATTCGGAAATATTTTCTCTTAGAGTTTACAATAAATCTGTGGCTAGGCTGACGATCAGTTTTTCTCTAGCTTTACTTGCCACGATCAGTTTTTTTCTCTAGATGACTGACGATCAGTTTTTTTCTCTAGCTTTACTTTTTTTAAGAAAGAAAGGATTCAGAAAAACCCAACCGCGTAGTAAAATGACCTTTTTTGTGAGAATCAACATTTTTGAACCAAACAGTTGCAGTACAATCGACATGCTCCTTCTGCAATTCATTAGGACGGGCCTTTGGCTGACGCCGGCTGTCATCCATGCCATGAACAGGGCTGATAGTCTGCCGCTTTGGAAAGAGGTTTGTCTGGTTGCATATTCAAAAGAAGTCGGAAAATCCAGCCGATCTTCTGCTCGGCATTGCTTCTCTGTGCAGCCAGTCCAACCAAGCTGCTCCTTCTCACGGAAAAATTGAAGCCGGGTAGGTGAGAAAGGAGAATAATAATTTTTTTCCTTTTAAAAAAAAATTCAGCTTGAGCTCTCTCAACAAAATTCAGGTTGATTTGTATCGGAAAAATGAAAATGATGAGAAGAAGTTTAAAAAAAAAGGAAATTATTAAATGACTGAAGTCTCTTCATTCACCTGCTCAACCTTCAAAAATTAGATTGGAGGGAGTTGTGACCTTTTGGAGTTTTTCATTCCTTCACTTCTTAAAATCTTCTTCGAAAAGCCGGACTCAGTTTCTTTTGGACCTAAGATAGGGGGCGCAAAGCCCCGCCTCTTCACGCCACCAAAATGACGATTTTTTTGTTGCAAAAACGGTTTTGAGGCGTTTATACTAGCTAAAGTCCCACTTTAAAAATGAACTGTTTCTGTTAATCTATGTAATCGACAACGCTCTACAAGACTGAATATTTTTAAAACTATGTATTCTTCAAAAAAATAAGCGAAAAAAAGTAAGATTTAACACGAAAGAAACGGACAAGTTTCACAAAATCGTCGCGTTTCAGAAAACCAAGTGAGGAACGCTTCTAAATTTTTAAGTATGTTATACATTAACACTTTCTTTATTTTTTTGAGTGAAAATGAAAAAAATCTACCGACGCGAAAAAAAAATCGAAGCTTGTAAAGTGACACCAAACTTTGAAGCTGAAATGCGAAAAAAAATTTCAGCGACATGGTATACTTTTTTTATTTGATTTAAAAACTAACAGTGTGTCCAAAAAAATAAAAAAATTCAAAAATGAAAACAATTATTGGGACAGCGAATCAAATTATATTTGTGTTTTTACCAAAACCTCCTTTTTTTCGCCTGCCTCGTTGACGCATGAGAGAATAGGATCGCGTCTATATTTTTGATTATGTTATTAAGCGTTCAAAACTCTATCAATGAAAAAATTATGAAAAAAATCGATCGACGCGAAAAAAATAACGGCTTTGAAAACCTCGAAAAAATGGCAATTTTTTTTGAAATTTCGGAAGATTTCGTGCAAGCGTCCGTAGCAGTGTTTGCGTCAAACACACCGATGCGCCCCTTTTAAATGTCGCAGGAGCCGTTTTTTTCGGGGGTCAAATTGCACTTTTTTTCCTGTTTTTATTTCGAAATAACATTATTTTTTTCATTTTTTTCTTTTTTTCCAAATCGAATGATAATAATTTTTTTCTGAGTAGAAAAAAAGAAAAAAATAAGCTGAAAAAAATCCCTTTGACCTTTTTTTCTAGGTAGTTTTTTTGATATTTTATCAAAAAAATTCTTATGAGGATTGTACAAAAAGATTCATACCAAAACATGAGGATCAGTTCGGACAATCTCTCAGAGCAGAAAACCGATTTAAAAACGGTCCAGAAACGCGCAAAAACATTTAAAAAGAAAGCGTGCGGCAGCGGGTAAACCGTGAGATTTTGCCTCCAGTTGTACGCCGCGCGCGCTCGTTTTTTGGCCATAACTTTTTTCTTAGTGGAGCTTTTTTCAAAAAATAAACGGATTATGAAAATGGACAGTCTCCTCTATCGAACAATGTGGAAAACATATTTTTTGAATCGTTCTGAAGAAATGGCTTGCGGACCCTAACCTAAGACCTTCGTTTGGAGGGAACTAGAATGAAACCGAAAACATTTCCATTGATTTCTTTTCGAAGAAAATATTCCGGTTGATTTTGGAATTTCGAAGTCCTCAATCAATTTACTTTCCTATTTATCTAAAATGAATCTGCCACTCTGCGTTACAGAAGTCCGAGTTCTATCAAACTACGTTTGATAGAACTAACCTTTCAGACTCCTCAATCTAGTCAAAAGAACTTCCCCGAAATGCCCATTTCATTCTTTCTGGCTGCAGGAGACCCATTGTCTGTCGGCGACTACGGTATCCTCGTCTGGAACTTCATCGCCTCGGTTCTCCTCGACTTCACCTGGCGACGATTCTTCAGCCGAACCCCGTCCTCCTACGTCGTCCTCGATGAAGAATACGATGTTTTTATCCCATTTTTATGCCCTTCAAACCATTTTGCACAGGAAGATCATGTCCGCCCAAAGCAGACCTTCGAGCTGATCTTCCGTCTTCTGCAGTACTGCAAACGCGAGTGGCTCTGGCACATATCCGGCTTTTCTTTCTTGTTCATCTACTCGATCAGTTAGTTTTCCCTACAAGGGAGGTCATTCACTTCGCGGTTTTCTTGAAATTCGGCCAGAACACTCTTCGGTCTACCGGACAAAGATTCTGAAAAATTCAACCTGCATACACTTCTAGTTGTTTGAGAAAGAACATCTGAAAGTCAAAGAAAACCTTTAAAATCCGTTAAAATAGGTCATTTCGAGCTATTATTTCTTGAAGACTAGGAAGTTGTGCGAATTGAACCTTTCAGAATCTTTTTCTGATACATAAAGAAGTTCTGGCCAAATTTAACGGAGCCCTCGACCACGAAGTGAATTGAATTCTCCTGTTAGTTCTTCTTTCCTGAAGAATGTGATGATTGTTTCTAGCGCGCATCTTCGTGCCGTACTACACTGGCCAAGTCATTGCCACCGTGGTCGCAACCAAATCCTATGGTTCCCTGGCGAACGCCGTCTACATCATGGCCGTTATCTCCCTTGTTAGGTCAGGGCTATTTCAATGATTTAGTTAATCTACATTTGCGAAATACATTGTCAATAATTTATCATTTTCAAATGGTTATACTTTTGATTCTGCTTTCGAAACAAATCAAATCATTTATTTTGTTGTTTTAGTCTGATGTAATCGACTAGGCGGTGAACAAGAACTTTAAAAGCTATAACGAACAACCGCCTTTGGCGAGCTAGAAGTCCAAACGTGTAGGCGAAAGAGTTGAACGCATGGTCTTACGGTCCTTCGCCTCGTCCTTCTGCGCGTAGTCCATCCAGTTGCGCCTTGACGAGCTCAGAATGTAGCAGATCTTGTGCTGGAGCCCGGAGACCGTGCTCTAGGTGGAAGCCTCAGAATGAGAGCGACCACTTCGAATGAAGATTTTACACGGAATGATTCTACTTCCGCGTCTTGGTTGCGAATTTGCGTCGCCATGTAAACATGGCTCTCCAAAGAAAAGTTTTCGCATGAAAATGACACTTTCACGTGCTTTTTTTATTATTTAAAAATAGTATTTAATTATTGTGCATTATTTTCATATTGGTTTGAAATTCAGTCATGTTATAATTTTTCGTCCAAACTGAAAGTTGTTAAAATAAATGGGAATTTTTAATATTTCTACCTAGTGAGTTCATAAAGCGAAGTGAATTTTTGACCTCCAGGTCCTTGAATTTTCATGCTTCTACTCGACCATGAAACCCATCAATTCTTCATTCAGTGCTGTGGCTGCGGGTTTCCGTGGAGGCTCTTTCGAGTATGCCTACGCCAGAATTCAACGTTCCATTCGTTACGATCTTTTCTCGGGTCTCGTTGGACAGGACGTTGCTTTTTACGATGCTCATAAGACAGGTGGTTTCAACAAAAAGATATTTTGTTGATTTATTGATTTCCAGGAGAAGTGACGTCACGTCTCGCGGCTGATTGTCAAACCATGTCGGATACTGTCGCGTTGAACGTCAATGTGTTTTTGAGGTGCAGTTATACTTTACATGTAAAGTGTGTTGAAATGATTCTTTGCTAAGAATTTTAAAATTGATACGGAAACGGATCAGTCTTCGAATTTCCTGATTATTTCTACGTTCAGACATGAATTTTTGTGTTAACTTTGCTGATTCGATTGATTTTCCGGAAAGTTTGAAGCTTCTCTTCTTTTCTGGCTCACGCAAAGCTTTCTCAGCCCAAATCCTTTTGTTGATTTGTTCAAAAAAAAGCGTAGAAAAACTTTAGGAGGTTTTAGACGAATACTCTTTTTTGCATCTCTAAACTTTATATGTGAAAATAGTTTTGGGATTAATTCCTTGTGAACTATTTTTTCCGTCAAAAAAAAATGAAAGTTTTCAGAAACACGGTGATGTTGATCGGCTCGATGGCGTTCATGATGAAGCTGAGTTGGCGTCTCTCGTTGGTCACCTTCATCTTGGTCCCCATCATCTTCGTCGCCTCGAAGATTTTCGGAACTTATTATGATGTTAGTTTGACTTGAAACAAACGTCCTAAGCCCCTGAATTGACCTTTCAGATCTAAGGGAACTCTTTAGGGTTTGCACTGATCTGTCAATAAGTTATTCTTATTTAATTCCAGGAACGTAGAATCTTCTAAAATACTCTCAAAAAGTGTGAAGCTTTGTTTTGAACGTTTCATGAAATTTTCCGTGTTTTTGAAGAAGTCTTCATTTTTACTGAAGGTAGTGAAGAGTATAAATAAGATAATCACCAAAAACTCAGGAAGAGTTCATGAGATTTTGAGGGCTTATTGCTTATTGGTATTTTTAAAAAAAGGCTTGATTTAGTTTTTATCAACTCTTTTTGAATTTTTTTCATAATAATAATGACGAAAAATCTGGGAGAGGTTCTAATTGATGAAGTTTTTTTGTTGTTTTTTTGGCTACTGGAAGTTCCGAGAAAGGACAATAAATATACCATGAGAAAAAGCTTCCAATTCATCAAGATATTTTCTTGAGCCAAGATCCTAATGGTAAGCAACAAGTTTCAGTTTACTAATTATATAAAATACTTCGTTTTCTACTATTTTGGCTGTTTTTTTTTTCATTTCGATTCTATTAGGATGTCCGGTTTAAAATAAGCATCCTCGTTATGGTTTAATAATGAATAGTTGAGTTCGAATCGAGAAACGCAGAACTCATTCCTATCAGAAAATGATAGAAAACGAAGAGTGACCACTGCCAGATCTAAGCCTTGCTCAAGCCTTTAGTGACAACTGTAAAACCAAAGATTCTCTCAAATTTCTCTAGTAACCGCTACAAGATCTAAGCTTTGCCCGAAATTCTTGAGTGTCTGGCCAACCCAATGACAATCCGACTTCAGATCCTCTCCGAAAGGACCCAAGACGCGGTGGCGGAGTCGAACGACGTCGCCGAGGAAGTCCTGTCGACCATGAGGACGGTCCGATCTTTCGCCTGCGAGAATGTCGAAGTCGACAGGTTCTACGAGAAGCTCACCGACACATTGAAAGTTACCAAGACCAAGGCGATTGCGTACATTGGCTTTCTGTGGGTCTCGGAGGTTTGAGAATGGATAAGAGTCTTGAGGAGTTTGAGGAGTTTTCAGCTGTTCCAATCGTTTATCATTGTCGGCGTCCTGTGGTACGGTGGTCATCTCGTGCTGACTGGAAAAATGCAGGTTTGGAAGTACCTTTTGCTGTTCTCACGTTTTTGAGTAAGAACTCAAAACTATAATCATAATAATAATAGTTTATTCACTGCCGTTATTTAACAGAAAATAATAATTAAATAAGTGATCAAGTGAGAGATAGACAGAGGAATAACAATACACGGGAGTGAGTCAACCAAGAGTTGACAGGTACCCGGAAATATGAAAAATTCATAGGAGACAGACTATTGGATTTTGTTTGAAAGTATTCTGACTTTCAGACGTTTATTCTTAAAAAGCAGCAATAGAAATAAAAGCTCGAACGAAGCTGAAATCGCAGGCGGACCTCCTGGTGGCCTTCCTCCTCTACCAAATGCAGCTCGGCGACAACCTCCGGCAAATGGGCGAGGTCTGGACCGGCCTGATGCAATCCGTCGGCGCCAGCCGTAAAGTCTTCGAGTACATCGACCGCCAGCCGGTCATCCAGCACAACGGCGAGTATCAGCCCGAAACGGTCAAGGGTCGCATCGAATTCCGCAACGTTCACTTCAGCTACCCCACCCGCAGCAATCTCCCCATCTTGAGGGTCTTCCTGGTTTGAAAACTCCTAATTTTTCGAGTTCTTAAGGACCTCTCCTTCATCGTCGAACCGGGAGAGACGGTGGCCCTTGTCGGTCCCTCAGGTTCCGGAAAATCGTCCTGCATCGCCCTCCTCGAGAACTTCTACCTCCCGAACGCCGGCCAAGTTCTCGTCGACGGAGTTCCCCTGGAAGAGTATGAACACCACTACATTCATAGGAAGGTTCTACGAAAATAAATAAGTGGATAAAATTGAAATTCGGCTCTTCAGATCGCCCTGGTCGGCCAGGAGCCAGTTCTTTTCGCGCGCTCTGTCATGGAAAATATTCGATATGGAGTTGATGTTCCTGATACGGTAGGTTACTGTAAGATGTGGATTATATGATGCGTTTTTGTCTTTTGGTGGCGTCTTCAATGGGGGAGAAGCTTACCTTTGAGCTTCAGGAAAAGCTCATAGGATAAGTTAAGCTGAGGGATTTCAATTGTGACGTCATAACTGTTTGACATGGCATTGTTCATGAGAAATTTCACTGGTTGGGTCCTGAAGCATATCAGAACGGTAGCGTTGTTCTGTCAGATAAAGGTTTTTGATTGTGGCGAAAAAAAATAGACCACAAGAAACATAATTTGGTTAAGGACATTATCCGGTCGGCAGAAATGGCCAACGCGCATGATTTCATCTCTCAGACGACGCTCAAGTACGAGACGAACGTCGGCGAGAAAGGAACGCAAATGTCGGGTGAGAACTGAAAATGAGGCTCTGGAGGGAGCTTTCCTGTTTCAAAAATATTTCTTTTTACACTTCACGTGGACTGCGAAAGGTGTTAAGTCATCTACTAGGTTACTCTCATGTTGGCCAGTAACACCCGCGGATGCTACCGTCATTCACCCCTTTGATTCGAGCCGAGCGCCCGAAACGCAATTTTTCGCCGCGGATAGAGCTCGTTCAAGTCCAGTGGATCTACGCAAACGTCCGATTAACGTACCAAGTCTCGTTTGGGTCCAGGGGATGATCCGAAATGTTGAAATACACCGGGTGATCGGCAGTTGCACCCATTTTACAAAAGTATGACCTATTTGCCCAACGAGTGCTACTGGCCAGTATTAGAGAGATGGAAAAGACATTTCAAGAAATTTTTTTTAAAATTCATTTTGCAGGTGGTCAAAAGCAAAGAATCGCCATTGCTCGAGCTTTGGTCCGGCAACCCGCGATTTTGCTCCTCGATGAGGCGACTTCAGCTTTGGACACAGAGTCGGAGCATATTGTTCAGGTTGATAAGAAAAGCAAATTTGTGAAATTGAAAAAAATGAAAATTAATCACAGAAAAATTTTGAGAAAACTGAGGCACGAATTTGAAGCTTTCTCATTTGACTTTCCCTTGTTTTTTATTTTATCCATCCGTCTCCAAAAAAAAAAGTTTGAAGCGCAAAAGAAGCTACTTTTTTTCAAACAAAAAAATTACGTTTTGCTGTCTTCGACTTTAAAGACGTGGGTTTAAAAAAAGGCATCTGTTATGAATCATTTTTTTCACATACTTTCTTTGTTTAACTTGAAATAAGCATCATTTTCTTCATCTCAGAAATTTGAAATGAGCCTTTACATCTACCGGAAAACTTCAGGAAGCCATCTACAAGAACCTCGGCGGCAAAAGTGTGATATTGATTGCGCATCGGTTATCAACTGTTGAGAAGGCCGATAAGATCATCGTTATCAATAAGGTTCAGTCTTGGGATCAAAGAATTTCGATAACTTGTTCAATTTCAGGGACGAGTAGAACAAATCGGAACCCATGAACAGCTTTTGAGCCAACCTGGAACCTATGCCACACTCGTACAACGACAGAAGTTTGGCGAGCAGAAGAAACCGAAAAGATTGACCCCCAACGCCTTCTCGCCCTCAAAGTTTGTTTCGGAACTGAATTTCTACTAGACCTTTAAAAGATATATAGATTACACGAGTGAGACGCCGAATTTATTTTAAAAATACAATTCAGATCAATCAGCGTGAGCCCATCGCAGGGAAACCCAATGTCCCTTCTCTCAACTTCGTTCAGTCAATCGGCAGGAAGCGTCACTTCTCATTAAACTAAACCCAAAAAAAGGAGAAATTCAAGCAGAACTCATTTTTGTGTTTTTTTAATACTCATTTCCATTCTTGTTAATTTTTTCGTTAAATTCACACGTGTCAGGTGAAATAAATGAACCTAAATTTAGAATAGAAAAAAAAACAGTAAGAAATGATTTTAAAATTTTCCTGGTTACTGTAATCAAAAGGGCCGCGAGCACAACGCTGTAAATGCGCAATATTTGACGAGCTTTTATGATTTTTCATATTTTTCGACAGCTGACGGAGTGCACTTCGGCAGCATACTTCTAAAGCTCCCTCAACACTCGCAAATCCAGATAGCATAGGGAAAGTATCGGATTGCACACACAGAGTACTGAAATAGCAGAAAGTTAGAGTCTGTACCTTATTTATTGATTGACCGGGCAGAGGTGGAGAAATGGCGCTCCTAAGCGTTTTCAAACGTTTACATTTCTAAACCGACGTAGGCCGCCATGGCCATTTCTTGATAAGTCGCTGCCCAGGGCGCCCGGGGCCAAAACCGCGATGGCAAAAAAACGCCATTGGAAGAAAAAGAACGCGCAAAAATCGGAATCTTCTAAAATCTTGTAAAATCGTTGTTTTCGAACCTTTAAAACAAGGTTTTTTGAATTTCCAATTTGGTGGCGACGGAAATTTATTTTCTCACTAGTCAGCGGGTTCGTAACCATAAATCTGGAACATTTCGCCTAAAGAAAAGAGGGGCCTGATGGCTAGGGCGGGCATGTTGCGCCCTGGAGGGCTCCTCATTTCTTCCACCTCTGATTGACCGCATTCCGACTGTATTTACTGTATTTAATGCCGGGTTAAAAGTGATTCCGCGAAATGCAAAATAGCGGTTAGGGAAAGAAAAGTATAACTAAATTTTGGACACCGTTAGCTATTTTTGTGGATACACCGATTGACAAGTGTTGGAAACGTTTTCTAGCAATATGAAAAAATCGGAAAAGTCGCCGTTCGAAATTTCGCTGGTTTTTTTATTTCATAAAACCAAAAAAATTATAAATTTAATTCACTAAACTCCAAAAGTATATCTGATTCACGGCTGGCTTGAGCCATCGAATAAAGGGCCCTGACACGATAAGAAAAGAGACAGCGCCTGGTCGGTGGAGGGCGCAGACAGGCCACGCCTTTTTGCGTCCCAAGCTAACCGTGAATCGGCTATACCTCAATGATGCAGTATGATTGGAAGAATTGAATCAAAACTCTTCAAAAGCAACAATTACAAAAATAAAATCGAAATCGAGACACGGAGCAGCAGCAACCCTTTTAATATTGAACTTAAAAATTGGAAAGGGAGCTCAAAATTATATTGATAAATTAGTTTGAGGAATAACTATGGCGCAATACTTCATAGAGAAACAAATCCCATGTAAAGACTTCTAAAGTTCTTTTAGAGAAGTCTGAGGAATTCTTCGACGATAAAGCAAAACTTGTAAAATAAATGATGAAACGAACGTGACAGGAAAAACGGAAATCAACGCGAGTTACGAGAAACTCAAAGCTTATTATTTGCGGCGACCATTGGACGTCTATCCAATAGGTCAGTTCTTTAAGAGCCGGAATTCCAAGAATTTGCACCGAACTTTTTGAAAGTGTTTTTTTAATCATCTTTGTTTTCTCAGTAGTGTCCTTTAAGCATTTTGGATTATTGGTATATTTTTTTAAGAGTGGTCTTCGAAGATGTTCACAGACCCGATTTGTTTCTTTCTTATTGCGCTGTCCTGTCTTTTTCAAGTTTCTGCTGGAGGTATTCAATTTTTTATTCTATACGAAGCTGAAATAATTTGACATAAGTCGCTTTGAAGGTTTTTGACTCTGTTTAAAAAGTTAATCAGTTATAATTTATAAGCGTACTCCACGAGGAGAAAACATGGAAGGAGAAAAAACATTTTTTAAGCTCCTGAATAAATCTCAGAAACTTTTTCGATATCATCTTTCTCAAGAAAGATGCTCGTTTCGGGGTTTTAATTATTTTTTGAACAATAATTTTTCAAAGATGTCTTCTCACCTCCAGAAAATCTGAACAATGACAAGCCAGTAAATGTATTCTGAGGTTTTCTGGATGTTCAATTTTCTCACCTATTTTAGGTCTCTATTGAGGCTTTGATAAAACTTTAAAAAAAATCATGTTTTCCCATTAAACGTCATTCCTTTTTGCAGAAGAATGTTGCAAAAGAACCATGTTGGCCTATCCTTCTGGAGAAGCAATTCCTCCTGAATGTGAAAGGCTTCGCTGCACAGAGGCGCCGATTATTATTGAAAGTTCTTATAAAGAAGGACGTGGAATTCAAAGATTCCTAAGGGTAGCAGAGAAGATCAGCACGCTCACCGTCATCGACAATAGCATGACTTTTATAGTGATGGATTATCTGAAAGAGCTAGTTCACAAAGGACCTGGTTCGTCTTCAGAATTGAATTCCGCCTAACTGTCAAAGGGCTCTCATTTTGGTCACTTTTTTCCAGGTCCGGCAATTTTTCTTCGTAACGTTGAGATGTTAAGAAGATCTTTTGACAAATTGCAAAAAATAACTGTCGACGACATCCGCCCTTACTGCAAAGGAGAAAAACTTATTGTAATCGAAGGCACTATTGATGAGACTGTTAGGAAAAGGCTGGAAACAATTGCAAATCAGGTAGATCCTTCAATAAGAGAAAGAATAAGAAACCAAAAGAAGATCCATAGGTCCATAGCCTCCCAAAAGTTTCAACTTTCAAAGCTCCGATGTCTCAATATGTGTATTTTCATTTGGCGAATCAAAATCTCAGAAGATCTTCATACGCGCACTAAAACTACCGTAATTTTCAGACATTGGCCGATTGCGCCAAGTTGACGACGCTAGCCCCTTCAACCACTACAGAAGCGATTAACACCACGACGGTGACAACGGAGGCGCCCACGACGACTGAAGAAGCTGTCAACACCACGACAACTATCGCGACGACGACCGAACCTGAGATCAACACCACGACTGTCACCACCATCGCGACGACGACGCCAGAACCAACGACGAGAACCACGACAGCTGAAACTCTCGTGACGACGGCGCCGGACACTACAGTAGCTCCAGACGAAGCTATCAGTTCCACGACGACTGCGACAAAATCGCCGCCTCAAAATTGCGTCGGGGCCGCCGCGCTCGCTCCAGCTGCCGAAGAGAAAGAATGCCCCTCGACAAGTGAGTTGATTGAAACTGAAGGCCAAAATTTAGAAAAAAAAGAATGATAAGAACGTCATAGTTTCATAGTTTTTTGTGTAATGAAGAGCTTCAAAATTAGAGAAGCCTGTGTTGACATGAAGCTTTATCATTTCTGAATGCCATTAAAATAGAAAAGATTCTTGCTTTTTTATGAGCTTCTGTTCAATAAAAGTGAAACTATTTTCAGTCCCAAAAAAATATATGTTTTACAGACATGATCATCCTTCCAGCCATTGTCGTAATCATTCTCCTGATCTTGGCTCTCGGGATCGTTTCCTATGTGGCTTTTTTCATAAGAGTGAAACCAAATCCTGAAAATCGCACGAATTCAAAGAACAACAGTAAAGAACCGTCCAGCCTTGGAATACCGATCGAAGGGTCGAAAGAGGGCGTGGAAGCTCCCAAGCGTAAAGCTGCTGGGAAGGACTCTGCCGTTCTCCTAATCAAAGAGGAAAAGACGAGAGAAGAAACGCCGAAGATGGACAAGGAAATAAATATGGAGGCTGGTGTGATTGGACCTAGGGAAATCTCGTTCACCGGAACCCCGCCGAAAAAAGAGAAACTACTCAGCGAAAAACCAATTAAGGTTCAGCTTGAGAAGACCCATCCAAAAAAGACCGTCATGAAACGCGAAATTCTGAAAAAAGCGAACCTGCAGCGACCGAAGACCACTGCTTGCGAAAAGAAGACTCGATTCCAAACGCCGCTCGAAGAGACAAACTTCTACAATCTCTCTACTGACTCCCCAGCTTTAGATCCTTCTTCTGCTTCCAAAACCGACTCAAAAGACCTGCGTGAGTTTCCAATGAAACTACAACTCGGCCTGAAAAAGTTCTTTTAGCGTCTCAAAAAAAACTAAGAGAGCTCTGTCTGAAGCCTGATCAGACATACGAACAATCAGAGAAGATAATTGAAATCGAAAAGGAAAGAGCTTCGACTCTGTTTTCGGACGAACTGGAAGATTTTGAAAGTCAGTTTTCACTCAAATCTTTCGTTATGTTCAGCTGTTACTATGCACAAAAAAGAAACGATATGAAAATTCGATTTCAGAGTATCTTCGAGCAACCTGTCTTCCCGAAGAAGCGACCGAGGAGCACAAGGGTAATCCGGCAAAGCTCAACGCGAAAATTTGACTTTTTTTTTTCTTTTCCATACTTCTCGAAAAAAAAATTTTTTTTATTTTACAGGGTGGCTCAAAATTACCCGCACAAGCTATAAATGCTGTATAAGAAAAAGTAAAAGTCAGAAATCCATGGGAATCAACAAAAAGTTTATTCATGATCATAACAACAATTATAAGCTAATCCTGTTCCATTTGATTTCCTCTCTTTCCGATGACAGCACGAAGACGTCGAGGGTACGCGACGATGGTTGCACGCAGGTAATCTGGCGACAAAGTGTCTCATTCCTAGACCAGGGTCTTCTTCAGGGCCTCGATACTTGAGTGGGGTTTGGCGCTGACCTTGTTTTGCAAAACCCCAGAAGGAGTAGCCCAAAGGTTTGAGGTCTGGTGAAAACGGTGGCCGTTAGTCCTTCGGGATGAACGCAGGCAAATGGGTCTCGGATCACTGTTGTGACAACTTGGCTGTGTGTGCTGGAGCTCCGTCTTGTTGGAGCACCCAGTGACGTCCATCGAGTGCTTCTGAGCCCAGGAAAGAAGTGTCTTTTCCAAAATCTTCGAAATGTAGACTTTCTTGCTGGTTTTGACTCCTTGATCGACGAATACCAATGGTGTTTTGCCATCAGCAGACACTGCTCCGAAAACCATCACACTAGCGGGGTGAGGGGCTTGGTGAATGGTTCTTCCGTTGCCAAAAGCTTCGTCAGACGTCTTAGCAAGTACTTGATGACTTTGAGAGTTGAATTCGGCCTGTACCGTGAACAGCTTCTCGCCAGAGAACGCTGTAACCAAGTGTTCACCAGTGCGCGCGCGCTGAAGGAGCTCGCTTGATCTTTCGAGCCTTTTCTTGGTTGTAGCTACCGAAAGAATGGCTGCTTTTCTTACATGATAACAGGTGAGCTTCAGCTTGTCTTTGAGGATCCTTTCCATCAAACTTTGACTAATTTTCATATCTTTCGCCATCTTTCTGATGCTCCGAAGTGAATTTCTTCTGGTTCTCTCTTTCACAGCTTTGATGCGGTCTGGAGTGACGACTGTTGCTTTTCTTCCTCTCCCACATCTATCCAAGAACGTGCCGAGCTTTTTGAAACGATAAATCGAGTCATAGACGGTTCTACTTGAGACTGCGAGCCATTTAATGATGTCAACCGGAGCGACTTCTTCTTTGAAAAGGTGCAGAATGTAAGAGCGATGTGGATTCGGTGGTGCCATTTACCGAAAACAAAACCGATTGATCTGAATTTTGGCAAAATGGTAAAAAACATCCAATTAATCAAAATTTTTTGTATTACGAGCACCAGAATTGCGTTTTCGCCTTGCTGTGTGGCGTCAAACTTTTGTGCGGGTAATTTTGAGCCACCCTGTACTTCTGGTTGTAGCTATTTTTTCGTCGAAATAAGTCAAAGGAAAGAAAATTAAATTCTCACGTTTTTATTATTCAAAAAGTTATGAAAACTTTTTCCAAAAAAGAAAGATATGTCTTGTCTTGTGCTCCCGACCGGAATGAATACAGAAATAAAATTTTGAAGTAGTTTTCATAAATACTGAGTAATTATGTATCCGTATTGGGTTTTCATATACCCTAAAATAAAATATCAAGCAATTGATGGAAGAATACAAAAAGACATTATGGAAAACCTTTTAATTATTACTCTTTTATTAAAACGTTCTGAAAACGAACATACGAACACACAGTAAAACGGGAGCAGATAAAATCAGAAATTCGAAAAAAAAAGTCAGAGATCAGAAAAGGCGAAGATGTGCAAAATCAACAATCAAAAGAGCAGGAAAACATAACGAAAATTATCGATTTGAAAGAAAATGAAATATTTAGACGACTTCCAAATAAGCCGAATCGCTGTTTTGTTCGCTGCCGCCCCCATTAACCCCGACGTATGGAGCCCTGAGGCGATTCTGAGGGTTGATTCTTTTGATGCTCCTCTGAAAAAAACAAAAATTTATTAATGCAATTTTCAAAGCGAGTTTGGCCATTCAAAATTGATGTCTTCGTCGTTCAAAATGATTTTTAACGCTGCGTTTTTCAAAAAAATAAAATAAAATAAAATAGCAGAAAAAAAGTGACCGAAAAAAATCTCTTTTTTCGCTTTTCCTCTTCAAACCTGCAAAAAACAAAAAACAAAAAAAATATATATCTTGTTCGGCAAAATTTGATCTAACTTGGTATACGCTCTTTTTTTTAAGCATAAACCAAACTAAAAAAGCTGGCGCGGAATGGCTAGAAATACACAAAACTGGCATTTCGAAAGAAATCGCTGAAAAATAAATCGGGTCCTACAGAGACTTTTAGGCTCCGAACGTCAAAATTTTGGAAGTAATGTGTAATTCAAAGCCATCGATTTAATTTCACGCGTAAAAGTCGCCATCTCGTTGTAGGAATCCATTTTTTTTCCCGACTCGAAATTTTTGCAATTTATTTTTCTTTTTTGCAATTTATTTTTCGCGGCAGGCCCAATTCCGAGCAACCATGGGCGCCTTTCCAAGCCAATTCTGCCGACTATGGCTAAATTTTAGACGCTCATTTCTCGCCGGCTTTTTTTTTTCTCAAACTTAACGGGTTATTTTTCACGCGGCTTTTTTCTTCATACTCCCTTGAAACGAACCGCAGGCCTGACAGGAGTCGTGTTGCTGAACGTCTGCAGCTGACCGTAGTCGCTGGTCGAACTTCCGTCCATCAGGAAACGTCCGGAAGCGCCAGTGACAGAGAGGACGTCCCCACTCGAGAAGGCACGGTTTGGGGCTGATAAAAAAGATTGATTCAGAAGAATTTGTATGGGAATATATGCTAGAATTTATTCATAGATGGTTCTTTCACGTGAGAAAACCGTTAATCCTTCAAGAAATTGGCCTTGCTTTGGCTAAAAACAGAAGCACACACTTTCCCAAAAAAGAGGAGTTTCCTATAAAACTCAATAATATTGCCTGATATAAGTTAATTGAAAATTTCCGAGCTCGGACTTTTGTTTATAACCTAACACACACAGCTTACCGGAGAAGCCCGAGATTAACGGGAACTTTTTTTCGAAATTTTGCTGGAGCAGGTATTTTAATATTTCGAAATCTGATTTCTAAAGTGACTCACTTTTCTAAGAATCAGGATATAAGTATGTTCCACCACTTTTTACTTTTCAAAAACGTTTTTCGGAGAAAAAACCAAAAAAAAAAAGCTTTTCCGGTCAGTTTTTTTTTTCGAAATTTTGAAGTTCAGTTTGATAATTAATTCACAAACTCGTACCCTGATTCCTTCGCTGCGGAGTCGGTCGCTGAACACTTCCATCCGAAGAAGAGCCGTTTCTCCGCATCGCGTTGCAGAGACGGTTGTAGGCTTCATCTATCAATTCGAACAATAATAATTAAATTTTCGGGTCCTTCGAAAAACCCGTGTGCCCAGCGGCATGACTTTCCGTAGTAGAGAGGAGTGGAACTTGAGGATCGATCTCAAAAAAAGTCATTTTTTTAGGCTTCATTCCGAAACTTTCTCTGGGTTTCGGGATTGAAATAAAAGACACATTTTGAATTTTACAGCTTAAAAGAAGCTTTTTATCAAATGAAACGCTTCTAAGGAACAGCAAGAAAGAAAAAAATAAATATTTCTTATTTTTTTCCAGGTTTTTTTATAGTCGCTCAAAAAAATTGTTTTTTTGAAATTAGCCAATGCAATAATGGAATGACTTCCAATTTGCAAAAGAATATCTTGTGAAAGTTATTTTCCGTCGAATTTTGACATTAAAATGCGATTTTCAAAACTCAAAAGAAAATTTTTTTCCTCTTTTTTTATCGGGAATTAGATAAAATGACATGAAAACCGAGAAAAATCATTTTCAATCCTTATTTTATTTCTCCTTCGAATATTATCATCGAAGGCGATTTTTTCTCACATTCAAAGAATCGTTTATTATTTTTAAATTCAAAAAAATTAGATGAAATGACTTCGAATTAACAAAAAATACCCTTTTCATACTTTTTCCGTCAAAATTGACCTTAAAAGGCGAGTTTCTCAAGATTCCATCGTAGGGCGGGTGGCGGGCGATGGAATACGAAGTTTCGGCCCAATTCCTACGAAGTTGGCCTTTTTTGTCGACAATGTAGAAGACGGTCATAAAATAGACAATGATCTGTGTAATAATATTCTTTTTTCGTGATTTTCGTTCTCCGAACAAACCAAAAAAGCAGTGAAAAGGCACAAGGTGACGGCGAAAACGGCGCAAAGAATAAAAAAAAGCGTTTCGTGATGAACGTTCCATTGGCCCGTGTAATTGCGGATAATGGCGTAGAAAGAAAAAATGCTCAGTCCAAGCTGAAAAAATAGCAGACAAATTAAGCCAATTCTAAAAAAAAAAAACGTGTTCTGCCACACCAACAGCGATTGGAGAAGTACTACAACTATCGGAAACAGTTTAACTACACTAACTGTTCAAAAATGAAACAAAACTAAAACTTTTAAAATAAAAATGATGAAAACGCGGAGACGGTACACTCAGAATGTGCTAACACATATAGTGCACACGCCGGATGCGGAACTTACATACAGTAAACCTGGGGAAAAAGAAAAAAATGTCTTGTCGTAGAACCATATTGAAAAAAACTTTAAAAATTGAATCATGAATAATTACAAAGAAGAATTGAGATTTTTAATGAATTTTAAAAATAAATTTGGAGACTATTAGCAAATAAGCGGTTGTTTGATGCTGATACATCACACTGAATCATCAAAACTTTGAAAAATCGCTTTTTTTATTAATAAAAAAAGGGAAAAATAGTTAATTTTGAAATTTTTCCGACTCAATATTTAATAGTTCAAAAGAATGGCTTTTTTTCCAACTTACTGAAAAATGTCAAAATTCCCTCAAAACTTAATGGACCTTTCCATGAATTTATCGAAAGACTTTCTTCAAACGGTTTCTAATTTATAAACTATTTTTCGCATTTTAATTATTATAATCTCGAAACTGTCGAAAAATTGACTATCTGGACCAAAAAAATTGAGCTTTTTTTGTAGAAATTTTTCGAGATTTTTGCTCTTTTCTTGTTTTAATTTTTGGAAAGTCCTCTTCAAATTATGTCACCCATGGAAGAATAAAAAGACTTCCAAAAAAATGAAACGAGGAGTTGATTTTGAACCAAAATTGTAAAAAGGACATTTTTTTCTTTTTTTTGAATTTTGACACATTATACAATATAAAAGCATCCAAAAAAAAATACTTAAAAGTTAAAATGTTTCAAATTTCAAAGCTAAATCGAAAAAATCGTTTCAAATACTTCAAAAAATCTGGAAAAAATATCCGCTTCGAAAAATTAAATTTTCAGCTAAAATGTGCAAAAATGTTTTTTCGCAATTAATTTTAAACTTTTTCGCCCCTCATAGAACAAAAAGACACCTCAAAAACGATACTCGGAAGGATCAAAATCATTTTGAGAAGATAGTGACTGGTCCAGCCATCTGCACACATCGACAGGTACATTGCATAGAGGAACATGACTACACTATAAATTATCGTTTTCTTTTGTTTTTGGAAGAAAAAACCTCGTCATGCAGAAGACCAGAATACAGTGGCAGAAAGTGTAGGGAACCTTGTCGCCGATCAGAAAATCGGGCATTCGGACGAGCATTTCGTGGAGCCAGAGACATCTCGAGGCTCTGAGCAAAATTTATTGAAAAATTCCGAATATTTTTGAGCTATTTAAAGGAGAAAACCGAAAATTCCTAAAGGTCTCAATACTAAGATCCAATTTTAGTGTTGTTTCAGAACGAGGAAAGACTCTGCACCTTTAAAAACTATAAAAAGTTTGTTAACCTTCCGATAACCTCAAGAAATTCACCTATGCTCTTTAAAAAAAGCCAAAAATATATATATTACAAAGCTGAAAAATTTCTTCAAACAGATTTCTTCAAAAAAATGTTCGCTTCGGTAGCTTTAAGAAACTTGTCTAAGCGCCTTTAAAAAAATTTCAAAAGTAAAAACAAACTCGCAAGGGAATCGGCTCAACGCAGCGCCGCAGTACAGCGGAATTCCCAATTGGATTTGGAAAGATCGGAGAAAATAGAGAAAAAGAATGATATATTTGCCGCCGGTGACCATCTAAAAACACAAAAAAAAATAAGTTAGAGCCATTTTTTCTTCGAAGATCATTTTGAAACCATTAAAACGTACTTCTTGGAAATAATTTTTCAAAAGGTAATACTTTGCCAGAGTTATTCATATATCTGAAAGAAACTTTTGAGACCCAAATTAGTGAAAAAAACTTCATTCAATTCCATGAAAAAAATGTAGAAGTCATTTTTTTAAATAATTTTTCGACATAATTGTTAAAAAAATTATAACTAATTACCAATCTTTTTTTCTGAAATAACAACTCGAATATATGAAGAAAAAAATATTTATATACCGAGAACTCGCATTTAAAGCTTTACCTTAAATTACAAAACGAAAAATTAAAAAAATAAAATTCTTTTTAAAAATCAAACATTTTTCTCCGAGTGAAGTAAGAAACAGACCGCGGCTCTACTCAAATACCATCGATAAAAGTCCATTTCATGACGTCTCCGCCCATTTTCTCCTTGGCTGGAACGCGAATACGGTCGAATCATTTTTCCCATGCCAAAAAATCGAAACTAAACTCGATTTCCCAAACCAACCATTCACTTGAGGTTAACCCACCTAAATATATTTTAACTCTGAAAAACCCACATCACAAAGTAACCACAAAGATATGAAACAAAATTCACAACAAGCACGCGAAAAAAAACTGTAAAAATGCATTTATTATACATCTTAAGAAGTCGAAATGTTAACACGAGCCTGAAAAAAAAAACACATAAGATAGGGAAATTTCTAAATATTAGAAAAAAAGTGGTTTTTTATATATAAAATAGATATACTCGAACAAAAGTAACACGTAAACACGATCAACAACTTGGCACCGAGAAGTTCGAAAAAAAAAAGATGATTGAAAGATTTGAGACAGGGCAAGGCGAAAGTGCGCTCTGATGAAAAGTCGATGAAAATCGAGAAAATTCAAGAAAATTTAGTCAATCCTTCCCGACTTGAAAGGCGAGAGAGGCGGAGAAGTGCGCGGGACGCGTAGCGTATGCGTACGGGGTTCTTGGCACGAGTTCAATTCAAGCGCCATCGACTATTTGAAAAGCTCGGTCACCGCTCTTTTTTTTATCTATTCTATCATTTTTAGAACATGAATGAAAAAAATCAATACAGAATTGAAAAAGAAAAATAAAGAGCGATAAACGAACTCTCCAAACAGTCAAAAAGCCGGCGCTTGAATTGGGCTTGTGCCAAGAACCGCGTACGCGTCCCGCCCACTTCTACGCCTCGCTCGCCTTTCAAGTCGGGAAAAATTGATAATAAATCCTCGATTAGGATGGAAAGGCACATAAAATGATTTAACGGGAAAAACAAAAAAATAATAAAAATAAAAATTGGTAAAAAGAAAGTTGAGATAAAAATCAAAAAAAAAAAAATTTTTTTCAAAAATTTTTGCAAAGCTTTAAATTAATAATAGCAAGAGTCATCAGAAAAAATGAGCAAAAAATGATTTAATGATGATTTTGCAGCTACAATTTTAGAGACGCAATACCAAAGTAAGATTTCAAAAAGGCCACAAAGGGTGACAAAAGAAAGAGGAAGCAAAAAAAGGAGTTCTTTTTCTGTACAAATATTAAAAAAATATTAAAAAAATTCACGCATTTTCACGGTTATTTCTGTTTTTTTGCGGCTCTCAGGCACTGGTGGCAGGGACGCGCCAGGTCTCTTTTCTTTTCTTTTTTTGCATATTTTGTTTGTATATGCTGATAAATTCCGCCTTTTTCCCTTTTTATATATTTTTTTATTCTAATATAACGCATAAAACTCAACCATACCTATTTTTTTCATTAAAATGGGGTTTATAAGAGCCAAAATCCCGGCGCGCTCCCTATTATTATTTTTCTTTATTTATTCCTATACAACACTGATAACAACAAGGACGCAATCTAAACGCTGCTGCCCATCCCGAAGCCGTACTCCTCCGTCGACGCGGAGCCGTACCGCCGATGGTGGGGATTGAGGGAGCTCTCGCTGTTCGACGAGTACATGGCCCGGTCCCTCGAGCTGGTCGTGCTCACGCCTTCGATCTCCTCCTCGACGGTGTCCAGGTGCCGGACGCACCAAGAAGTCGTCTTGAAGGACTGGCTCAGGTCGGGCGGGGGTGCTTGGAGAAGCCTTTCTTGAGCTTCTGGTGGGTTTCTAAAAAACTCCCACTCTTCCGACTTCCACAGAGATAATTTGTAACTACAGGGTGGCCAATATATATTGATTGGAGTTTTTCAGAACTGTTCTCTACAGCTCTTGAGTCTGTATCAAAGCGAAAAGCAGGTGAAAAATTGAACTTATCGGACAAAAAACCTTGAAATCTTAATGGAATAAGCATTGAAGGTCACTTGAGAGGTTCCTCAAAGATTACTTGAAGAAGACACGTAAGATGGCCCCTAGAGAAAAGACTAAAAGTAACTAATTTTCCCCTTAGTGGCCACTATAGTAGTTTCTTCGATTGTTTCGAAACGAAAACCATTTTTCGCAACAATCTCGAAAATTATCGAATATTTGAAGAAAAGGCAAAAATAAATTTTTTGAAAAAGAAAAACCAAAATTTTCATCAAAATCTTCGAGAAATTCCGAAAAAACTAACTTATCAACTTCATTGACCGTCGAAACAACCAGCGGAGAGCCGTCAACATTTCCTGGAAATTTTCGAACAAATTCACCAGTTTTTTGCGGATTTTAAGACCTTCTTCGTGATTTTCAGCCTCCTTGCTTCGACCATTCCGCGATATTCTAGTGAGCAGACCTCTGCCAAAGTTCCCTGGAAAATTTTTCTTTTTTTATATTTTTTTATTTTTGAATTCTACCTGATCCATTGCGACGGCGCCACAATATCGTGCCTTTAATTTGTAAAAAAATTTTTTTGAGAATAAAAAAAAGATAAAAAAATTAAAATCAGCGAACTTTCCAATTTTTTTGAAATACTGCTAGGGTGCTTCCCGGCTTTTTTTAAAACAATGATTTGAAGATTTTTTTAATTTTTTTAATTTATTATTTATACTTTAACATAATTTTTGAGTTTTTTTCTATAAATAAAAAGGTTACTCTTAAAAAAATACGAAAAAAATGAATAAATGAATAGTTTCTGATGTTTTTCTCTCGATAATTCATCCTTTTCCGATGCCCCTATTCGAATAAAATCGTTGGTTTTTTTAACATGAAGGGTAAATAAGTAAATAAAAAAACATTTTTCCGACTTTATTTCTCTGTTTTACATGCTTTTTTTTCCTTTTTATTCTTTTTTTCTATTAATGTCTAATGCATGTTCCCGTAGACGTTAGAAAAATAAAATTTTATTTTTCCTAATCTGCTTTCAAAATTGCTAAAAAAGTCGCTACGTAGCCACATGATAACAAAGATATCGGAAAACTCGCTAATTTCCGATGCTTCCCTTCAAAAGAAGAAAGCAGAAAAACCTCCGAAAGAGCTCTTTTTCCAGCGGGAATCAACTTTCCGTCGTTTCCAGACAGGAGAACGTTTCCAGACGTAGACAAAAGACAAAGTGACACCGTATAAAAAGTACAAGTAGAAGACCCAGGAGATCAAAATGGGCAGGATACAGAAACGAGCAGCGTCTGAAAAAGTATATTTTCGAGTGCTCATAGATAACATTTAGAACTAATTTTCTTTTTTGAGCTTATACCTATGAAGCAGTAAAACTCATCTTGAAGAAGTTAATTTAAAAAAAAAGATAGAAAATTCTCCAAGAAAAGATATAACCGTTTTATTGATGCCTTTTAGCCTTCTTTTTTTCTAATCTTTTGGTTGAATTATGCCAGAAGGGTTGAAAAATGGGTCTTTTTTCATAATACAAAATTTTGGCTTTTTTCCTCCAAAGTGTGTTTTGTTTACAACCCATAAAATGCCAAGAAGACTAGAATGAGCTGAGAAAAAGCTTAAAATGGCAAGAAAATTGGAGAAATCAGCCCAAATCGAGAGAAATTTCGGTATAATTCTAATCCCTCTTTATATGTATTAAAAATCGCGATTTTCTCTTCTAATGAGTTTTTCTGTTTTTTTTTCTTCGTTCTAACGCATTAAACTCTTCCGTTTTCAGTATAATTCCAATCGAAACCTTTCTATATTCAAAATTTTGACTTTTTCTTTTGAAAAATGATTTTTTTTTTTCTTTCTAACCCATGATATCTCCCGTTTTCGGCTGTCCATTCAAGTGCACAAATCGTAGAGCCATCGCTTGCAAAGTCCGAATCGACCAAATGAGCAACGGAACGGAAAAGGAGATCTAGAATCAATCAATTGACCAATCACTTTTTGGGTGCATCCAGAACTAACCATGCTGACGAGGAATGGTATCAACAAAACGGCCGGATTGAGGTAATTCGCCCAGAATGGCCGTCTGCCAAACCAGACTTTCTCGACGATGTGAAGTCCGTAAAAGGACAAACCGACACTGGAAATAACGGAAAAGTATTAATTGAGCTCTCTCATTAGGCTAGATGTAAACTAATAAAAATAAAGAATGGACTTTTTTTCGCAAAAGTAGAGATGTTCAAAATTGAAAAAAACACCGTTGTTGATTAAAAATTTGAAATTATATAGATTGATAATTGAAAACGAAGAGGAAGACAAAATGAACTTCTACTTGAAATTTTTTTGCCAATGAAACATTAAACGTTGCAGACCTTTTCGAATTCAATTTCAATGCACAGAAAATCAAGTCAAAACTAAAAATAGCGAAAAAAAATATAAAAAAAACGAACCTTAGAAGATAGAAATAACTGAAAAAATTGAGCAAATTATGAGCGAAATCTTTGAATGGGACTACAGTTGGGCCAGGTAACGTGACGATCCTGGAAAAATGACAGATTGATTTAAAAAAAAAGGGGGAGATAATTCAAAATTGTACTGAAATGAGTCTGAACGGCAGTGAATCAGCGTTGTCGCTGGTAGTACATTGGCGACATTGCGAAATTGCTGCTTTTTAGCTGCACCGGTTTCGCATTTTCATCGGACTAAGGAATTTATTTTTGCGTGCGTGAGAAAAGCGAGATCGTAAATTAACCGTCAGCGACTTCTCTTTTTTCTCGCGAGGAATTTATCTCCAGTGGATTAGTCACACAAACTTTTTAAAAAAAGTTTTTTTCTATAGCCATTTTTGGAAATTTTTTAAAATTACACAGAATCCGGTGTGAAGTCCTGGACGTATCGGCTGTTGGTCCAAAAAAGGGGCCGGCCGTCGAGGCCCGGAATCGAGACCGGCTCGAAGTCGTCGCGAAACGTACTGGCCCGGATCAGACCCCAAACGGCGATTGTCGTCACGATCAAGTGGGAATATATTAAAAGTCTCTGGAAAAACATTTTTTCCAGATTTGTTTAATACAGATTCCAATATAGTTTATTATGACATTTTTCGAAAAAGCCTCCGAGAATTGCCTCGAAATAAAACTTTTGAAGAGAGGGAAATAATTTATTTTCTGTTCTGAAGCACTTGAGCGTCCTTGCTATAGTTTACAAACGCGTGATTGCCTCAGATAATTGAAAACGACACTGAAAAGACACGAGAGACCTTTATAAAGGTAGTATATGTTCCGTTAAACATCAAAGCAAGAAATTGAAAAAAAAAAACAGCTTAATGTTCAATATGTTACACAACCGACTAAAAAAAAAAATGAAAAACCGAAAAAATGAATAAAAAAAACCAACTTTCGCATGCATATGGCCGAAAAGCCACAAATAGAAGGCATTCCGCTTGAGGCGTCCGGTTTCCGGTCGACTGTACCTCGAAACGCCGGTTTGTGTGGTCCTAACACTGATACTATCAGAAAAACTGCTGTTCATTGCGCTGATTTATCGGCATTTGTCGACCTAAAATTAGAAGGTTGAGAAACCATCAATTTTTGAGCAACGAAGAAGTTGGAAACGAGGAAAAATATAACCGTTCCAAAAATCTTTTTAAAGCCACCTTTGAAAACTTTAAAAAAGTGAATCATCTATCGGAAAACTGATGAAATGGGTCGATTTTATAAAAGATAAGTGTTTTGGAGGACGAAACGCCGGATCGTGTTCTTCGGCGCGCCAAAGTTGCTCCAAAACATTACTAATTTTTGTCTTGGAGCAATTTTTTGCACTTCGAAGCAATTTTCGTTTTGTCCGATAAACACAAAATTTCAAAACACTAGAAACGTGCAAATGATGAAATTCAATAGAGAAAAAAATTGTACAAAAAAATCGAGCTGTACGAAAATATTTTTAAAAGAACAGACAAGCGACGCGCAAAATCGAAAAAAAAAACATTTCTCGTGAGAAAGCGAAATCAAGGTCTTCTAAAAGCTTCAAAAAATAAGATTGAAAGGAAAAAAAAACGAAAGACGATTCAATAGCAGTTTTCGAAAGAAAAAGTTGTTTGTACAGCTTTTTCTTGGTTTATTGATCACGGTTTTTTTGGAAATGTTCACGGGAAAAATGGTTCAGAATAATATTTCGAATTGAATACGCTCCGTTGATAATATTATTTCTGAAAAATTATGATAAAATAAAAAATAAAACAACAAAAAAATAATAAGAGAAAAATTTGAAAAACAGGAAAAACGACTTTGATCTACGCTCTGCAGTCAAACTCTACAGTAATCCAAATCGAGTTAATTTTTTTTCCAGATGAAATCCGGTTTAAACTGATTCAAAAAGCTTACATGGTGAGAGAATCAATTTGTCATGAATTCGCGAAAATTCGCAGCAAAAGAGCGCCGCCAAAAATCTTTAAAGTACACAGAAAACTGTTTTTCCGTTTATTTTCCTTTCAGAAGAGGGCGGTTTCATTCTTCTTTATATTTTTGAAATAAACAAGTGTGTCAAAACATCAAAAATGAGAAAAAAGCCGTTTGATTCACGCATTTTTATTCCTAAATTGACAATGTCAACACCAATTGTCGAAGATAACCGTGAGATTTTTTGAAAGCAAGAAAATAAGTTAATTTTTGAGGATCGATGCATGATACAAAAGTAGAAGAGCTGAAGCATATTTCATCGTTTTCCGAAGCAAAAATGTTGCCGGAGAAAAAGCCTGGAACCGAAAAGTGAGGGGACATCAATATTAAATTTATAAAAATCTTCAGCTCAAGTTGCGCGGTTGTAGCTCAAAGAGCACAAGAACAAGGAGAAAATCCTCAAGTTAATGCAGTTCTGAACGTCGGAAATCCAATAGTTATGGATGAGAGAAGAATTGATGAAGATTTATTTGATGACGATTGGGAGGACGAACGCCATCCGTGCGTGACAATCTATGTCAGGGTGAGCTTTGTGCGAAATTTCCGAGAATTTTTCGACGAAACGCTCGTATCTTGGTGCTCATTATCAAGAAAAACGATATTCAAACTACACTCCTCCACGTGAGTTTACGAACACCTTCGAATACGTCGAAAAAAGGAAAAGAAGAAACTTCATGGTCCGAGTCAATGAAAAAAATAATAAAGCGCTTCAAAAATAGGAGTTTGACGTATTTGAAGATTTCGAACACATGATTATGTGGAAGAGTGTACAAACAATTCTGGGTGAAAACAAAACTTTTTTCGAAAAATAGTGATTGCGCGTAAGCATGAGTTTTCTCCGTGTACACTGGGACGTCGGAAAATTTTCCAATGTTTTTATTTCTTTTCATTTTTTCGTTTCATTGATGCATAAACCCCGAACCGAACCTGTTCTTATAAACGATTTTACGTTTGAAAATCAAAAGTAAGAATAATTTTTAGACTTTGGCTTGTTCTTCTATTGCAATTTTGGCTGTTTGCTCGGCGTCTACTCTTTGGATGAGTCATCAAGATGTTTTCTGTTATTTTCGACAATCGATTGACCCGAAATGTGGAATTTACGACGCGAAAAAAGTTGATAAGCTAAGGGTAAATCAAAAAATTGAAGCAGTTATAATTATTCCTTGATTTCAGATCTTTGAATTTGTCGTGAAGATCCTATTGGAAATCTTGTTACCAATACAGTCGTTGGTCTTTTTCACAGTGATGGCTATCGGATACGCCTGTTTTCCCAAACTTTTTCTTGGCCTTCCAATTAATTATGAGCAAACTTTCCTGTTATTAAGAGCCGTTTTCGTGAGTCCAGCTTTTTTTCTTCATAATTATTGCTTCAAAAATGCTTTTTACGGAGTTCGAGGAGCAGAAGTTTCTCATAATTCAGATAAAAACTAGGAACGGTTTTGAAAAAAAAAATGGGGATTTTTTCATACTTTTTGGCGGGCGATTTCACAATTTTTGTGATTTAACCCCAAATTTCAAAGTTCCAGGGTCACAAAATGTTCGAAAAATTGTGCACGGCCATGGGCCTGGTGCACGCTTTATGTGGAAAGAACTCCCAAGAATACACGGATGACTACTTTTGGTACATGTTCGTGTCGTTGTTCTGGTTCTACGCGATGCTCAACCTGCAAATCTTCAAAAGACTCCTTTATTACGACGTCATTCGGACCCAGGAGCGATGGAACCAACGACAGCTCGACGCCCTCAATCCTCCATGATTGATCTTTTTCAAAATTAATAAATAAAATTTGTAAAAAAATAATGCTTCAAAGATCTTTTTAAAAAAAGTCTATTCATTCCTCTTAAAACTATTCTTTCGATTGGCTCTTTTTGTCTTCATAAAATATATAAAAAGGGGCGTGTTCAGCCAATTATGAACATAGTCTGATAGAGCGCATTTGAAAATTTCATCGCCATTGGTGTTTTTTAGAAAATAAACCCCCTCATAAATGAAAAAATCTTTTAATTTACATTTGCAGAAGTCAAAGATGGATTTTCGTCTTAATACCTTATTTAAAACGCGAGATGCCCCTTTAATAATTCAAGCAGAAAGTCCTTACCAAACTACAAACAAGAAAAAGAAAATAAATTCAACGTGAAAAAAGAAAAAACCCCATTTCGAAAAACAGCTCCATTCGATCTTCTGTGCTTCGTGAAAGGTCTAAAAAGTTGTTATACTTTATAAAATAAAAAGAAAAGATTCTCAGAAATGAGCGGACCGAAGACGGACGTTCGCACGGCCGTTCCAAAGACGCCGTTGGTCCCGGAAGCCAGTAAAAAAATATCAAATTTTCCAAGATGTTGAAATTTTCAGCACCGTTGGCCGAACAGTCGACGTTCGATAGGATCAAGGTAAAAAAAAAGGCTTGAAAGTTGGAAAAGGCTGAGAATCGATGGAAAGTATGCTCTAGTAGGAGACACTGTTTTGAGGTCCTTTTTTCTTAGCTCTCATCAAAATTTTGAAAATTTCATTTTTCCTCCAAGAATGATAATTTAATCAAGGTCCAGGTTTGAAAGTTCTTTTCTCGAGAAAAAGGGAAAAAGCATGACTCAGCGAATGTCGAAATAATTTGAAGTTCGAGAATCTCATGATAATCACTTAAGGGGCTTCTCAAGCTACCTGGGAGTTATATCTACAAATCTCACCTTTATCTTGCCGTTAAACTTCCTGAATGATCCCTAAACTGGCCATTTCAGGAGATTGTCTGGTTCCTGATAATGCTGCTCATCTCGGCGTTCGTCTACATAGCCAACTTGCTCGTGGCCGCTTTTGAGGTCAAAAAAGTTGAGGGACCTCTTAAGTGATTTTCTTAGGCGATCAGTGAAGTCATCACAAAAATCTACCGCATCTGCCTGTTCATCTACAGAAAGCCGCATCATTCCAAGGTTCAATTTTGGGTCGCAGTGGGAATGGCTAGATAACGAAGCGGGCGTCCAAAATTTGAATGTTCAACTCGAACCGCAACGCGTGTAGCCATTCCAAATGCAGTTTCAAGGGAAAATTTGACTGAACAACTGAAATTTTTAGGAGCTTTTCATGACTACGATCCATTTCCTGCGCGTATCCTACGATGCCGACTTGTGGACTTGGAGCGAAGTTTGGGATGTACGGAAATTGATTTATTTTTGAGTATTAGCGATAAATTCATAATTTACAGGTTCTGAAGCGTCAGCTGATCCAGCCAATGTCCAAGGAACCGCCCAAGGCCAAAGACACGACCACGACAAAAAAGCAGAAAACCCAATAGAATGACGCCCTTTTTGTGCTTTTTTGGTGTCCCGATTCGCATAAAAGCATTGATTCTCTTTTTCCGAATTTTGGTGCAACATGATAAAAAATAATAAAATACCCACCTTATAAATACTTTCTGATGCGACATGCAATAAAGTGGAAAATTATTTTTCCCAATTTTCCTGAAAAAAAAAGAATCTTACTCACGTTTACAGTGCAAAGTGACCTTCCTATATTTGATTCAAGTCAGAAATTTCATTCGATCCGGGAAAGTTAAAATTATTTTATTGATAGCTGTTTTTACATATACAGTTTTTTTCTTTCAGAAAAAAATCGCGGGATATCATTTTCAACTTGAAATCATGATTTCAGGGTTTTTCCAAGGGAAATGCACCTTAACAAAATCTGGACCAAAATTTTTGCCGTCGTCCCTTTTTTTCGAGACGCTCTTTCGATCTTGTCTCATCGAAAAAGTGGCCTCGGTTTGTCAAGACGAACTTCTGAATATTTTTTGCTCGGTTCATCTCGTCTCGATCGCGTCCCGATCAAAAAAAACTCGTCCCGCGCCGCCCAATTGGAACTTCTTTTCAGACACTCAGAAGTCGCAAACCCCATAAAAAAAAATTGAGAGAAGAGTTTATTTAGAGCATTCGAGATGTCATAACTCGTAACATCACATCCATATTTTGAAATCCCGAATTCATACAGTCCGTTTTTCGCGACTTGAAAGGACGGGACTTCTCTGCGTCCTCCTCGTCTCTCGACGACCCTCTCTCGTTGACGCGCTATTTTCGTTTTTCTTTGACCTCGCCGGGGAGGGAACAGAGAGACGCAGACACTCGAAAATTGCCAAGTCGCGGCGAATGGACTACAAAGAACGGTCCAGCCGGTCATCAAAAAAAACTCTTTTTTTGTAAAAGGAGCTCAAAATTACGTTAAAAGTTCTTGCAATGAAAAGAGCCCTTTTCAATGTCTCAAATTCTACCTTTTGCGGGAAAAACGTCAAGTCTAGTCTGAAGTTTGCTTCTGTTAAAATGCACCTGTCCTTCCCCCGAACGTGTTTACCGACAATCTGGTTACTTGAAAGTTATTGCTAATTTTCAATGGATTTTCCGATTTGTGAGCCAGATTCTTTTTTCAATTCTGATACCTTGCGGATCTCCCTTCGGCTAGCCGCTTGTATCACGTTGCCGATAAACTTTGTCGCGTTCTACTGCATCGCCTATAAATCGCCATCGGCCATGCAAAAGACCTACAAATGGCTGTTGATTAATTGCCAATTCTGGTGAGGATCGTGCTCAGTTTTTTTCAGCATCAGCTTTCTCGTCAAAATTTAATTTGTTGATGAAGTATTGTGAAGTTTGGCATGGGCTATTTAGAAAAATACGCGATGGCTCATTCGAAATTTAGTTCAAAAATTAACAGAAAGGCATTTCATTTTTGTGATGTTCGAAAGAACGAGAAAAAAGTTAATCGACTCGTTCGCCTTTTTGGAAACTTATTCTCCTCTAAATTGGATCAAAATAATTAAGGAGCCTTGTTTGGGATCTTCTGGCTTCCGTTCTCATCACTCCCGTGTTTTATCTACCGGTTTGGGGCGGATATTCTATCGGACTTTTACGAACTCTAGGCGTGCCGACCTCGATACAAACTGAAATCGGTTTTTTTGTGGTCATTGGTATGATTTCATAACTCAAAGGCATATGGGCGGAAAAAAAAGGCGAGAAAATAAATGGAGTTTTTTTATTCAAAAAAAATATTCGTATCAGTTATTTTTTTGAGTAGATCGCTCAATTTACAATAAAAAAAGCTCTACAAAAATATGATTATTATCTCGAATTCCATTTATAACTGCCAATTCGCCTTTAAAATGGTCAAAAACCTTGAATTAAGCAATGATAGCGGCCATTTATTCCCTATTCGAGCACCGACATCACTGTGTAACTCGAAAGGACAGTTGCTTTTATCTCACCAATAAAACACGGCTCACTATTTTTCTGATTCTACTCATTTTCTACGAGACTTCGGTTTTGTCCATGTTTCTTCGTGTGCCAGAGGATCAAGATGCTGCCAAAAGAGAGGCCATCGAGGTGAATTTGACCTCCAAAACTGGAAACCTAGTCGAATTCAGAGACTTGGATGCATTCCAGAAGCCATTTTCACGTCGGCAGCCTATATCTTTGATCGAACTAATCGCACAATTGTGACCCTTTTTCTGCTGGTCGCTATTTCCCTCTTAATCGGATCTTTTTTTTGTTCTCGAATCTACTATTCGCTCCAGAAGAGCCAAAGTCATATGTCGGCGAAAACACGTCAGCAGCAGAAGCAGTTCTTTTACTCGTTATTTTTCCAGGTTGGGAGGCTTTTGACTCCAAAAAACATGATATTTTACAGATCCTTATGCCGATACTATTTGTAGCCGTTCCGCTGGTCTGTGTCTTTTTCTTTCAATTTTTTGGCCTTCCTATCAAAGGTGAACTTGTGACAAAATTCGAAAGATACAGGAAACTTTTTCAGCTCTTTCTACGATGAGCACATTTTCTTTTAGTCTTCATGGTTTTGCCGCCACGATAACACTCTTGTTATCGATTAAGCCTTATCGAGTGTTTTTATTCAATTGTATTTTGAGAAAAAAGGTTGGAGAAGTCGGCTTTTTATGAATGTTTTTTTCTCTTACAGATTAAAAATAAAACGACTTCCAACGGTTCAAACGTATTGACCTTTAGGAAACCGTTTACTGAATGAACAATTTTTTGAAAAAAAGTTGATTTCTTTTCTACCGCTTGAGTGACAAGTAGATGCGACGAGGTCCTATCCTGATATCCGTGATAATCAGTGGACAGGCCCTAATTTGTGGAAAATCCCGTCGACGCTTGACTGATACGGAATTTAGGATAAAAATAGTACGAAAAATCTCAGTTTCATCGCTGAAATTGAAGAAAAAAGTTGGCGCAGGTAGATTTAATCACCTTAGTTTCAACTTTTAATGACCCCAAAATTCGATGAAATTCGAAAATACTCAGAAATTCTTTTAAAAAATCGTGAATACGACACCTTATCTTCTCAGAAATCACGATAGATAGAAATAAAATGATAAGGGGATAAATTTGTCTACGTGAAGGACGAGCTCATGTGGACTGGCCATTGCCGATTCGAAGCCTCTCGCGTATTATGTGAGTTTTTGATCTCCTAACTGAACTTGACTCGAAACGATTTGCCCCGACGGTTACTGTAAGCTTACAGGGACAGTCCGACACCAGCCGCGCCGCCGCGGATATATTCTTCTGTGGGTTTTATCCTATCTTTAAAAAAAGTCAATCGGTTAGTGATAGTTGTCTACGTTGAAAAAGCTTTCTTCCAGCTTTCAAGGGTATTTCGAAAACTAAAGTGTCTTCATATAGCTGATTCACGGCTGGTTTAAGCCATCGAAAAAAGTTCCTGATTAGAAGAGAGACATTGCCTGGTTGGTGGAGAGCGCAGACAAGTCTCAAGCTAGCCGTGAATCGGCTATAACATCGTCTCTGAAACATCAATAACCTCTACTCTACTGAAATCGTGCAAAGAGCAGTGCTTATGCCAGAATTTTCCAAAAAAAAAGCTTCATGCATTCTGCAATTCAGCGCTTTGCATTTTGCACAGAAGTGCCTCGCATTTTGCGCTTTTTTCGTCTGTACAAAAGTGAGCTCAAACAGAAATGCAAAATGCAAAGCTCTGAATTGCAGGGTGCATGCAACTTTTTTTGCTGAATGCCGGCATAGGCACTGCTCTTTGCACGAATTCATTTTTTACCGTTTCAGAAGGCAACTCAAGCAAAAGAAGCATCGCTGAACGGTTGGGACTACTGGTCACGTGTCTACAACGACGAAAACTCTCGCAATTTGCCAATGGTACTCATTAAATCTTTCAAAATCTCCTCAGGGTAACGTGGGTTCTCCCGACAACAATACTCCCTTCCATCGTGGAATTTTCTTAAAACCGCTCTTCAATCTGAACAAAACGAGCTGCTGTACCAACTATTCAACCTTCCAAACTTCTCGAGAACCAAAATATTACGAGCCAGCCATGAATCGACCACAAAACAAGTCCTATAGTTTAGTCCAAATTAATCAACATACAGGTTCAAATTGAGCAAAATTCAGCTTCTCCTACAGCTGATTCGCGGCTGGCTTGAGCCGTCAAAAAGGGTCTTGACAGGATAACAAAAAAGAAAGTTCCTGGTTGGCGGAGACCCCTTAGGCTAAGCTTTCCAAGTCTAAGCGAAACTGAAAAATCTCCGCTTTCCCTATAACCTCCTTGAACTTCCAATCTTGCAGGAACAAGCACGCGAAATGCGTATTTCCGACCTACTTTCTTCTGAGACGCTGGTCCGGGCCAAGCTCGTTTTCCTCAACGTGCCCGGCCTCCCTACCGGCTACAAGAACATCCTCCTCCAACTAATCAAGCGCGAACTCAAGGAAGACCTTCCGATTCAAGGAATCGTCGTTCAGCCGGGAAAATGGTGAGGTTATTTTCCAATGAGAAATAGAATTCTAGGTCTAGGTTCATCAATTTTTATCGTCCCGAAGACGCTCTGAAGGTGATGAAGGCATTCAACGGCTACAACTACAGATCTCATACACTTGTTGTGCGGTACTGCAATGTCGATGGGACGGTGAGGATTTCTTTTTCCTCTCATGGATCT
The DNA here is from genome assembly GCA_904845305.1 of Caenorhabditis auriculariae. Taxonomy (NCBI): domain Eukaryota; kingdom Metazoa; phylum Nematoda; class Chromadorea; order Rhabditida; family Rhabditidae; genus Caenorhabditis; species Caenorhabditis auriculariae. Next base: position 5,332,773 of record CAJGYM010000001.1, on the reverse strand, counting down.
TTGACCTCGTCGATAAGAGAAAAGGAGGGTGCAGATCGGTCAGACTGTTCCAAGTCGGGGCGAATGAAGTATACAAGTTGGGACTTGTTCTGCGCCATTTGGGTTTAGGCTGAGTTGGAAAAAAAATGAGCGTTATGGTGAAATTTTCTCTAAATCAAATATGTTGTAGAACACGATTTTTAGGATTTTTGGAAAAAAAACTGAATATCATCACTCGAGCCGTTTTTGAGATACGGTAGCTCAAACGAATACGGTGAAAAGCTTCAAAATCTATATCACGACAAAAATTCAACGAAACTCAACCAAAGCTCGTAATAAGGTGCAAAATAATTTTATTCAATTTCTAAAAATCATTCATCTCATGTTTGCTCGTTATTGCTCATATTAGAGATATTTTTTCCGGAAAATCGAAACCGGTATATGAAGTTGCGAACCGGAGTTTTTTCTCGCTCTTATCAAAACCAAAAAAAACAACTCTATCTGATGAGCCAAACATGGATTGGGCGAATTTTCCATCTAAGACCCGAAAATTCCAAAAAACGTGTAATTTTGGGTAAGTTTCCCGAATAACTTTTTTATTTCTTGTTCTTTTGGCTCAAAACTAGCAAAATCGTGATCAACGCGCATTTTTACAACTACTAGGTCATTTCCAGATCGAAACAAAAATAAAAATTTTTTCACCCGAAAAAAATTCTATGTCCGGGAACCGAAAAAATTTGTATGCCCTGGGATGGAAATTTTCGAGGTTTTTCGCTCATAACTTTTTTCGAAATCAAAGTATCTGGTCGAAACAAAGTTTTTTGCCTCCGTTACGGTTACCATAACCAGGGGCATACACCATTCTATGTTAACTAAAAAATTTTTTTCCAAAAAAGGCCATTTTCGAAAACCCCAGGGAGGAAAAGATTTCGTTTTAGGTTCGTAGTTAAAAAAACGTTTGAAATTTTTTTCAAAATGTATTTAAAAAAACTATATTTAGATCCTTATGAAGAGAGGATTTCCCAAAAAAATAATTTATATAGGAAAGTGTAAAAATGGGAAGTTTCGAGCTTTGAAAAAAATTGAAGGTAGTAAATCACTAGGACATGTTTTTTTCGGACAGTAAAAATTCTCAAGATTTGACATTTCATGTTTATATCCATGGACATGTTTCTTCAGACATTTTTCCCCTTTCAGCACATGAAAAAATTCAAAGGCATCCTTCGGATGCCAACAAAACTCGGGAAACCCAGTCGCCATCGTGGGGGAGCCACGAAACAAAAGGATTTGGGTTTCCCCCGCAATTTTTCAAAATTGAATTAACCAGAACTCAACAAAAGTTTGAAAATTCAACTCATTGAAAATTTTTTACTGAAAAACATATTCCCAAGTTGTGTGCCTTTCTGAAAAATAACTAATTGTCATCCTCAAAAAAGCTTCAGAAATCATATTTTGATTAAGTCGAATGTCTAACCTTTTGAGGTCTCAATAACTCTAGTGAAGCTTTTAATGACAGAAAAACTCAAGTTTTTTTGGCACAAAATTTGGGAATATGTTTTTCAGTAAAAAAATTTTCGATGAGTTGAATTTTCAAACTTTTGTTGAGTTCAGGTTGATTCAATTTTGAAAAATTGCGGGGGAAACCCAAATCCTTTTGTTTCGTGGCTCCCCCACGATGGCGACTGAGTACAACTTCTTTTCTTGTTTAGTACGGCGATGAAGCGACGCTGGTCGACATGGTAAAGTCAGGCGTAGGGCTACCTGCGCGTATTGCTCAGCCTACACAAGCTCAGCAAGTATTTCTTCCGTCTCAGTACTGAACTTCTCATTGTGCTGATTTAGGAAAATGTCATCTCGGTGTGGAACAAGACCGAACGTGAGGGCCTTCAACACTTTGAAAGGTATAACCTTTTTGGAGGAAATTTGAGTCGACTTAAAGCTTTCTTTGTGTTTGAATTTGAGATGCACATCAAAAACTGCAGATATTCATGAGGATAGAACCATCAACCGGTGGGGAAAATAGGCTCTTTTCTCAAGCTTCTAAAAAGACTAGAGATTTTTTTAAGTTTGTTAAATTCAGAAAAATTGAAACTTCATCGCGGATGTTCTTTCTCAGATTTATCATCAATCTATCATTCCTAATCTAAAAGCTTAATCGATTTGCTTCTTCTTTCCAGAGAACTAACAGAAATGCTGACCAACTCGCCAATGGTTCACTATCAGAACGCTCTGACGGCGATCCGCGTTAATTTGGTTCAGAAAAAGTTGATTTTTGTTTTACGAACAAGGTCATTTCACTTTGTGGTTTTTCAAAATGACCGGAATACTCTTTGACCAGAGAAGGGCCTATCTAGATTTTTCCTAGAAAAGGAAGCTATATAGATTTCAAAATGTTCGTCTAGTAGATCGGAGGATTCTGACCAGTTTTAAGGAAATTCTTAACCACTAAGTGAAATGAACTTACTTCTTGGACCTCGGTACCGCAAATCGGAGAAACACGGAAGTTTCTGAGCAATTCTAGCAATCACTTTCAGAACTCTTGAGATTACTTGAAATGCTCGGAAACGTCCGGTTTACGTTACTGAGGTCCGAGTTATTGATTCTTTTTTTACGTTTTTGATCTTTTTCAGGTTACCCTCCTATTTTATCAGCGACGCGATCGTCCAATGGTCTACCGGTCTGTTGCGGCTTTTCAGTAAAGATGTTTGGAGCAAATTAGTTCTCTTGCTAAAATCAAGGCTTCAGGTGAAGATGCTGGGTAACTTTTTGTGCCTGACGTCTTCTGCGGCCTACGCGCAGCGGATTCGCGATTCTGCCAAGCAAGGCTTCATTTGCACGACGGTCAAGGATTCCTGGGAGCCGTACCTTCCTCTGGAAGTTCGGTCCGAAGTTCAGCTCCGCGACTACGTCGAGGCCTTCCTTCTCCATTTTGGTCCTCAGAATATTAAGGTCGGAAAACCCTATGAGCCTAACGTGCCGTAGTGATATGGCAGAAAATGTGTTCTGAGCTGATGCGTTCCGCCTTAGTTGTGATTAGTTGGATAAAATCAAATGGTTAGATGGTGACTTATCCAATAGTTAACAAGACTTTGATCTCTTATCAAATTTCCAAACCCTTTTTCGCCAATTTTTTCCCAAATGACGTCATGATCTCAGCTATTCGAAAATAGTTGTATTGAACTTTTCATCTTTCCAGTTATACCATTCTTTTTTCTTTTTGAGTCTTTTCACTTGCAGATCGACATTCCGTTCCGCATTCTTTTGCATATATTGCCGGGACTTTGGCCAAAAACAGTCCCCGAGCTGGCCGAATGCCTTCAAAAGTGAGTCGAAGACAGACGACGCCCCTGACGTCTTTCCAGAATTTCATCTCGTTTTGTCGTCATAAATCACGTACTCTACATCTCAACTAGCGAGAAGCACTATGAGCACATTATTGACAATCTCGCGGTTTGTTTCCTTTTCTATTCCGTCGCTTCGCTAGCACGTAACCTTTCCTAATGATTCTTACACCATTAGATCCATCTTTCCACGTTCCTTCCAACCAAACCAATTTCAGTCCTTCCAATACGACAGTGAGGACAGTCTCGACTCCGAAGCCGAGGTGGAGTACCAGCAGGTCGACGTGACGCCCTTTGCGTTGCTCTAATCAATCTATTTCTTCGAATTTGCCAACCAAGCATTTTCCAAAAAAACAAAACGACAAAAAAAGTAACTGCCGACACCAGCGTTGGATTCGGCGTCATGATGCGATTGAATGCTTTTTCTCTTTTCACTTCGCCAAACCTGCACTTTTCCGATTTTTTGGATTTGCTTCAATGAAATCGTCCCATCGCTCTAGGTTTTTGTGTACTGTTGCATTAAATGGAATAAAACAATTTAGAAGAAAATCCATTTGAGAATTTTCTCTTAATCATAAAGCAAGATAGCCGATTCAGGGGATTGTGAAAAAGGGGTACATTTCAAGATTTTTTTCAACATTCCGCCCAAGTTTTCGTCTAATTTTCTGTTGATTTTCCATTTTTGTTTTCATTCTGAAAAATTGTTTGCGTTACAAGGAGCGAAACATGAGAGAAAGAATTTCATGTGAACAAATCTCAGTAATATTTCAATCCATACAGACTCGAGACACTCCAGTAAACTTTCTTTTTGACAGAAATTGAGATAGAAAGAATCTGACTGGCTAGGAAAAAAATATTTTTTTATTTTTTTGAAATCAACTTTTTGAAATTTTTATAAATTTGCTTCTGACCAGTCTCTCCACTCTAAATCCCCAAATGGAAAAAGTCAGTAATTTGAAAAGAACGAAACCAAAAAAACATTTTTCAATCAAATTTTTTTAACCTTCGACAATGTAATGTATATATATATATATATATATATATATATATATATCACATTTTTTTAAAAAAATTTCTTTATGTTCGTCTTCTCACCGAAACTGAAGAAATGCTAACTAGACTGACCAGAAAATGAACGGAAAACCGCCAAAAAACGAAAAACACGAAAAAGGGAACGTCAATGACATGTGAGCCCTCATTTCTCGACAGAATCGACGGCGATGGTAAGCGGGCCGTTTCGGGGGTTGTTCTTGGCGGCGATCGAAATCTCCTTTGATCCTCTCAAGAGACGACGACCCCACTTTTCAACACCACCCACTAAAAACTTCTTCCTTCCAGGCGATCCCTCAAGAGTCCGAACACTGCGTCTTCGCCAACGAAGAACTCAGGTAAGAGTCCAATTAACATCGAGATGTTCGTTAAAATCATAGATGCACAACCTCAAAAATATCATCTCAAGACATTTTGTGAAAATAGTCCTTGCTCCTTTTAAAACTTTGTCATACATAGATAGTCACAGAAAAACTTCGCAATCATAGAATGTCCTTCGGAATAATACCGTACACTAAATTCGAAACTTCTTCGACCTCAACTTTCATTTAAGTTTTCTCCATTCGCTTTTCCAATTTATCTTGGCCGAATTCTTCTCAAAATCTTAAAAAGGAATTTTTCAATCTATTTTTGCAAGAAATCCTAGAATCTTTTGACTCGTTCAAAAATTTCTGCTACATTCAAGACGCTGACATCTTACATAACCTCGAAAATAAATCTTTTTGCTTCGATATCTTCTTGAAATTGATCAATTCTCCTTTAAATACTTCATAAAGATTTTTCAACATAACACATTCAGTAAATCTTCTTTTGAAAATATATAAACTTAGGAACTCCAGAGTGTTCCCCTTACCTTCCCCTATAGACGCCACTAGAGCTTGTCACAGTGGCCGCTCTAGGGCTTTTAATCATGGTTCTTATTAGCGACATGCTAGTCGATTACTGTTAAGAAACATATGAATAGAAGCATTTCCATGCGAAAAAGTCAAAAAATTAGCGTTATTAGAATGAAAAATATTAACATACAATTTATCGATCACGTTTGTCTTTTTGATATTCAAATCAGAACAAAAAATAGAAGCACTATAGGGATCACTTGAGCTTTAGCCTTAGAAGTCGGACCCTAAACCTACACCACCTTTATTCCCCCTTTATAGGGTACTCATTTTTGGCTCTTAGGGACTTTTTTCACCTAACACCTATTGGGAGCCCTCTAGCGTTCATAAATACTTGAAATTTCTCAGGGAGGCCTACGAGAGCACCAGGACCGCCGTTTCAATCGATTCTATTCATTCTGCTATCGGTAACAATTTCAGCTTCTTTTGATTTCGAAAAAGTTGAAACAGAACGTAGCTTGGCCCCGCCGAAGATGGGTCGCAAAAATCGAAGCAAAAGACGTGGATTCACTCGAAGTTCCGTGACTGAGTCCGAGTCTGAGCCGCTATCCGTTGAGAGTACTGTAAGTCCCAACTTTCTTCTGTTTGAAAAATAAAGAAAAAAACGATTCTCAAAGAAAATAACGAAAAAAAGTTAATGAAAAATTTTTTTTTTCGTCATTTAGGAAAAAAAAATTGAGTTCGATCCTTTAATTCCCTTCACTAGGAAATGTTTTCTCATCACAGCCTGGAAATTTCCAAAAAGTGGCCAGAAAACTTCTACTAAACTAAATTTATGAAGCCATAATTGCAAAAATTGCTAATTTATCCGGTTTTTGATGAATTTATTTAACTTGAAAGTTTTTTTTCTTCAAAAATTAGAAATTTTTCGAAAAACTCAGAATTTTAATTTGAGATTTTAGAGCACGAGAAACTCAAATTTCATCGGAAAAAGTATTGAACAGCCTTTTTCTTAGCAAAAAATATTGTCAGGGCTCCCTATCGTCTCAAAAGCATCAATCGCGCATTCCAGTTTTGTCCAGCCGTAGCCGAGGTGACTCTTTTGCAACATCTTTTTCAATTTTTTCTGAACTAAATCACAGTCAGTGCATCGGCTAGCAGTGTCACCGGGTCTTTGGCTTCATCAGGTTCTTTTTTCTTTTTTTTTTCCGAACTAATAAACGTGTTTCAATAGCGACAACTGAACCTCCAACGAAAATTTTATTCTGAGAAAATTATCCAAAAAACTTTCAGTCATGGAAACGGCTTCGGTAAAGGCTTCCAGAATTCCAAGACCGATCGTTATGTTTTTGAACCGAACCCCAGAAGCCACTACTTTATCTGCCACGGTATCGTATAAGCTGTCTTGCTGAAAAGTTAAAAGGCGCATATGAAAGTTTAATAAAAGTATCGAAGCAAAAAGCCGTTTTGTGTTACTTTTATGACCTTTGCGCTCATTAAATTCTCAGCAAGGATTACGGAAATGATCAAAATGTGGAATATTTAAGGAGGAAACAACCACTTCACATGATTTGGCCAAATATTCGGATCACACCTACAAGGATGTCGTTGCGTCGCTTCCGTATGTAGCCTTGGAAACGGTATGAAAACTTCCGCTTTAAAATATGCTGTAGTGTTTCAAACAGAGGAAGACAGGTAACAATAGTTTCTAAAAAAGATTGAAGATTAAAAGTGACACAAAACGGGAAATTGAGGAAAGTTTTTAGAAAGTTCCACATGGATATTTCAAGTCCAGACTCCTACCAAACTATTTGAAATTGGAAACTTGAACCGGTTAAGAAATCCTTGCTGAGGTGTTCAGCCCTTCTCGACTGAAGAAAATGGCTCTTCGTCTCGAGACCTTTGCAAATATGTGTCCGGTCTTTTGAACACCTCAGCAAGGATATTGGCACAAAACTGTATCCAAAAATTAAGATAAAAACTTGACATAAGAGAGAGAAGAAAAAAGGATCCGAAATGAAAATTCACACTTACTGAGCGCTTTTGAGCACCTCAAAAAAGCCAAATTGCCATTTTGAAACATTCTGTTTCTCCGTTGAGATCAAAACAAAAAACATAGATAAAAACGCCTGTTTGAAGCGTCCGGTCGTAGTACGGTAATTTAGATAGACTTTTTGGTAATAAAATGAAGACTTGTGTACTTTTTGTAACGTAACTCATCTTGTCACCTCGAGAAATAAGTCATCAAAAAAAATTCAAAAAGAATAAAAATTAAAAAAAGTTTCCTGGATCCGAAACAGACGGCGCAATAATGACCGGCCGCTGTAGTACTATCTTGAACATATGCGCATAAAAAAAATCTCGCTTTCCAGCATAAAGTGTTACACAGCCTGTAACATATGTAAATAGGTTTTTCTCACCTAGGTGAGAAAAAAATTGAGAAAAAAAAGGCGCCGTCAAATAAAATACCGACGGCTGCATGCACAGCAAAGAAACATACTTGTCGAATACCGTAGTTCAAAAAAAATGTTTGATTTTTCCTTTTTGACTTGATATTTCCAGTTGGTGAGCCCGAGTCACAACCAGGAATCGCGAGCCAAAATCACGGCTACTATGGATAATGTCAACGTCACTTTCGACGTCAACCTCGCGTTCAACGGCGCACCTCTTCACATTGAAGGCGTCGTCGTTCAGTGAATCCTTCCGACTTTGCTCTTGGTTTCTTGCGTGTACCGAGGACCGTTTTCGAATGAACTTTTATTAGTTTTCATTCATTTTTCGTTCATTTGTTACTTTTTCCAGAAAAAGGTTTTTGAAGATCTTTTCGAAAAAAAAGAAGGCGAACTGTACAAGGCCAAACTGAAAAATTGAATAAACGTTCTGAAAGGAATTTTCGAAGCTAAGAAAACACAAACAGAAAATATAAACGGCTCGCTTTCCGAGGAAAATGCGCTCAATTGAAAAAAAAATAACTGAAATCTTTTACAGTTGAATTGTCATTCAAAAAATCATTAAACTGAAAAATTGCTGATCGTTCTCTGTTGAAAAAAGTCAAATTGAGCTTTTTTTTCGACGAAAGTGAGCTCTATTGATAATTCATTATTTTCTCCAGATACTATGAAAAATTCTTTTTTCTCGTTTTATTTTTTTTTAAGTAGCCGTCACCAGAAATTTGACAATTTCCGTATATAATTTCAAAAGCTTCAAGTATTTTATTTCTTGTCTGTTGGTGGCTGGCATCATCATCATTTCGGGACAGAATATTAACATACATATTTTTCGTATCAGCCAAATTGAACCGACTTCTAAAAAAAAGCAACAAAATTTTCAAAAGGTACAAGATGAATAATAAAAAGAAACAATCCTAAAAGATATGAAGAGACGAAAAAAAAAGAAAGAAAGAATAAATAAGTTCTAAAAGACACGTTTGGAGGAGAGATAGAGAGGGAGAGCATAACTGATTCTGGGAGGACAGAAAATCTCTTTCTTTTTCAAAATTATTACGAAAAATCGAGAAAAAAAAGCGATTCAAGCACTGGCAATGTGGGTAGAAAGCAATCCGGCTGGGAAATTTTCATCAATATTATTTTCGATTATTACGAGGTTGAGGACAGTTTTCGAATGTTAAGGATCGAGGTACAGAAAAGATTTGCTCTTCGCTGAAAGTTCTAAGTAGAGCCAAGGGAATCCCATTATTGATAAATGATACACGACTTCTCAATTGATTCATTCGAAAATAAAAAATGGAAGAAAAAATTGGAAATTTTACAGGTGACCAGAAACTAGAGCCGGTATCAGGAAAGGGAGAAAATAAATTTTCTCCGAACCTTTTCTGAATAATTTCCACAAAGAGTGGGGAAATGGGCGTGTCCAGCCAAGGAGAAACTCAGTTGGTTGGAGCGCACTTACAAAGTACAAGGTACAAAATTTTTTTCGATTTAAAACTCTTCTTTTTCCCACATTCTCTGATAAAAGTGACTAACAAATTGAAAAACCCTAAAAAAAAATTTTTTTCCTCAATTCTGGAAAAGTGAAAAAGAACAGCTCAAACTCCTTGAAATCGGTTGAAAGTAGGCGTGGCTAACCTATCAAGTCCCTATGGCGCGAAAATCTTATCAAAAGTCAATTTAATTTCACTCCAACACGTTGTCTTCTTTATTGGGAAAATTACTTTAGCCTGGAAAAAAAATGAAAAACTCAATTCGTTGGATCGTACTTTCAAGGCGAAAAAAGCCCTTTTTCTCATATTCTCCAATAACACCGGCTCAAGTTATCAACTTCATCAATGGAAATGGAGAAAAAGACAGGAATTCGAAAAAAGAGTCCTAAGCACTGGGTGGCGCATAGTTGGGCTGTGTGGAGACGAAGTAGTCGTCGAAGAAGTGGTAGAGATAGGAGAAGGTCGGCCGGCGGTCCGGGTTCTTGTCCCAGCACCTGAGCATCACCTCGTTGTAGATCGCCTCGGGACACGTCCGCGGCATCGGCATACGGTAGCCGAGGTCGACCTGCTCGACGACCTCTCTGTTGTGCATTCCTGCAATATTTTTGTAGGTTATGAAAAGTTTCCAGTTTCATGGATTTGTTTCAAAATTACGATCCGTTTTCGATTTCATGCTTGCCTGGAAAATTTTTATCGGGCTTTGGAAAACTTCTATTTTAAAAACTTTTTTTTCGGAACTACACACACTTCTTACAGACATGGGCTGACTATTTTTCAAGAAATAATTCTTAATTTGAAAATTTTTAAGTTTCTCAAATCGGAGAGACATTAGGCGCAGAATTGTTCTGCGCTTTTTTAGGTTGATTTGGAAAAAAAGGGCATTTCGTTAACTTTCTCTCTGTTAGCCTGTTTTCTTTTCTTTTTTTCTTTCTTTTTGCGTCCCTCAGTAACCTTCTAAATCTATTCACCGCCTCCGTAATTTCAAGAAACTGCTAAGAAGATAAATCTATTTTTTTTTGTACGCGCATCTTGTGAACAAAAATTTTGAAAAATTGCTTCAGGGCTTTTTAGCCTGAAAATGAGAAATACTCTTTCAAAAGCCCATTTCGAAGGAAACCCATTTCTTTTCATTTAAACTTCAATTCGAAGCTAAAAAAAATGGCCAAAAAACCTTCAAACTTTGAGCTCTACCCACCTGGATAAGGGACCTGTCCCTTGGTCATGATCTCATACAGCAAGATTCCATAGGACCAAACGTCGCTCTTCACTGTGAAATTGCCACAAGTGGCTGCTTCAGGGGCGGTCCACTAAAAAGTATGTTCTTATTATCATCCATTTTTTATGCTTTTTCAAACCTTGATTGGGAACTTGGCCCCTGTTCTGGCCTCATAAATGTCTTCCTCCATCAATTTTCGCGCCAATCCAAAGTCGGCAACCTGGAAAATTTGATATTGACCTTAAAAATTAGAAAATCTAGTTTACCTTGACTACTGGTACTCCGGAAATCTTGTCGCCAACAAGGACGTTTCTGGCCGCCAAATCGCGATGCACAAGTTTTCTTTCTTCCAAGTATGTCATACCGTTGGCAATCTGAAAACTTCGCACTTTATTCCCCTTTTATTTTGAAAATTCAACAAGTAAACTCGATGATTTATTTCTCAAAAAATCCTCTATCGCCTGAATTTTTACTAGGGGAGCTATATAACTTTTTCATTTTTCTCAAAGTTTAATAAAAAAATTTCCTAAGAAATTTAATCTTTTAAGAGCTTCCTTTAGTATCGATTTTTCAAACATGATTGAAAAAAAGGTTCAAAAATTCACACCTACTCACTTTTTATTTTTTTACTATTCTAAAAAAATAGAGATAAGCTGTTTCAATTGAAATTTCCAATCTTCAAATTCAATTTCAAATTCAGTTGAAGAGTAATTTTGTTTCTTCTCCATTATTTCCTCTCATACGATAATATCATTTAAATTTCGTTGCATAAAAACAAAAACAAAAAGTTGCGAAAATTCCCTTCATAATAATCTTTCTCATTTTACAGTTTTTCTTTCCAATTTTTTCTATTCAAACAGTAATTTCCCCAACATTCGGTTCAATAAAACTAAAAGTGCTTGAAACTCTTCAATCTATGTCAAAAGAGGGGAAATATTCAAACTACCCTTATTTTCTTATCTCAAGAGGCAAAGATGTTGTTTTATTTTTTATTCATTTTTGATATCTCCTAGTCTTTTTTGATTGAAGAACACTGTACAACTCAAAAAGAAAAACCAGCAATAAGCATGTTGATCTCCATTTTCCCTTCTGAAAATCACCTGAGAAGCCATGTCGACGAGCGCCTGGATTCCCAACGCACTGCCGTCGTTCCTCAGGTAGTGGAGCAGGGATCCGTTGCTCATGTACTCGGTTATGATGTAGAAAGGTTCTTCGCGCGTGCAAACCGCGTACAGTTTGACCAAGTTCGGGTGATCGCACTGCTTCATGATTTGGGCTTCTCTGCAAAAATATCTTCAATGTCTTCGAAAAAGAAGAAAAGTTTGATTTCCATGACTATTTTGGATGTTTTTTTATTTCAACGTTTAAGCCTATTCAATCCAAAAAGAAAAGAACGTTTTTCACAAGACACGATAAGTAGCATATGAAAAGCAGAGAATCAGAATTGTGTTCCATTACAATTAAAACTTGGCCATCGCTCATTTGTTTTTTTTTTTAATCAACAGCTGAAGAAACATTCTGTCAATTCAAATTTACGCCCTTTAACATGAAATTATAGTTTTACGGCCAATTTTTTTATCAATTTATCCTTGAAAAAAAATTTCATTTCTTTTTTTATGAAAGTTCAAGGCGCTTATTAAACTTCTTCTAAACTCAAGATTGATGAATTCCTTCCTCATAATTTCTTCATGCCCAGGCAAAAACTCTGAAACGAACTGCAAGAAGGCTTCGGGGGACATGGTTCCGGGCTTCATGGTCTTGATGGCGACTTCGACGATTCCCCGCCACTTTCCGTACCAAACTTCGCCGAAATTGCCATCGCCGAGTTTTCTCTTCAGATGGAGTTGATTTCGGGGGATCTCCCAGTTCTGCTGGGTGTCGTGCGACAAATCGGGTCGAGTTGGCGCCAGACGCGGCGCCGGGAACGTCAGCTGGCAGCAGAGGCCGTCGGCAATGTCTGAAAGAGTTCGATTTCAGTTTTTTAAGTATTAAAATCACTGAAACTGAATAACCATGGTTACATTTTTTAAGTTGAAAAAAATCGAGCTAATAATCGCAATTCTAAAGTTTAAGGAAAAAATTTACGACATTTCTTGCTTGATAAGCGTTCAATTTCGTTTCTTTTTCCAAAAATCTCTGGGAATAATGAATGAAAATAGCTCAAAAAGTAATTAAGTCACATAAAAAAAAGATGATTTTTCAAAATTTTTGTTGGAAAAAAATGAAGTTTATATTTGAAAGAACCCACCAGAATAGTACCGGACGAGTTCCTGCAGAGTTCTGAAAGTTCTTCTCGTCGTGATGAAGAATCCTTGGTCATGGTCGAGTCGCTTGATCTTGTAGTGCTTGACCGAACCTATAAATTCACATATTTGATGAGAGAATTCAAGAAAAAAACAATTTGATGAAAAAAATTTAATTTTTTTCTTTCGAATTCCCGAAATAGTTTGAAGTTATCTTTGAGAGTAAAGTCTTACTGGTGTTTCTGGAAAAAAAAACGATTCAATTTCCAGTTTAACTTATACGCTTTCGTGATTTTCAAACATTCTATTCTTCTTGAGTAAATATTTAGCCGGTTTGTTTCCAAAATGAAAAAGGGACCTCCGCCCCGGGGATCGTCGGAATCCCTGATCGTCAGGGCGAATTCCCGTCCATCCGCCTCTCTTTCTCTGATCAAAAAGGTTCCTTTCGGCAAATTCGACGACAAAACGAGACGTTCGGCCCGATTTCTCGGGATTTTTCCGGCGTACCATCTGAAAAGTTTGAATTTTATTAGTTTTCGGTAGAACGTTTTAAAATGATAGTTCTAATCCGTAACGTGTGATTGGATTTTTCAGGGATTTTTGAAGAACTCTATGCAAATTTTTAAAAAAATCAAAAAAATCGATTTTTAAAAAAAATTATAAAATAAGTTAAAACATGAAGTAACTATTTTTGAATCCCTTTGAAAGCCTTTTTATATTTCTTTTCGGTTGTCGATGAGTTTCGAGGCAATAATAATGAAACCAACTCTTCGCTCTCGATCGTCTGCTGCTTGGCGACGAAATTCCGAGGCACGTAACCCGTCGAACCCGACTTTTGATGTCTGACGTACCACCAATCGCAGTTTCTGAATAATAATCGTGGAAAACTGGTAAGTTAATTTTTATAATGCTTCATTCGGTTAATTCGAGGATAAAATCTTTTTTCCGAATATTGTGATTATCACTTTTTTTGTTTTAGAGGTTTTAACAGGAAAAAAAGATAAAACTTCTCGTTTCCCTTCAAGCATTATGGATAGAAAGCTATGCCGTGTTCAAAGGGATTCCGCAAAATTCAGAATAGCCGTCAGGGAACGGAAAATAAAACAAATTTAGGAGATTCAGAGATAATTTTGCATTTCGCCGAAATTACTTTGAACACAGCCTGCGATTAAAAAAGTCGTATTTTTTTGAATTACACATTCAAATGTTAACTTTTTAACGAACGAAAACCTAACTTTTTCTAACATTTTTAAGAACAAAAATCGCGGAAAATTGGAATCGATATAAAAAAAATATAACGAGGAATAAAAATTCACTTTCTTGTATCAAAAGAACCTAAAATAGCTAAATTATGATGCCGTTGAAAAATGCACAGTACTTCCATATATTTTTTTCGACTAATGTTTTTTTCGATCTCAAAATCACTATTACAATTGATTTTTTACGGTCAAAAACTTAAATTTCAATTTATTACTCGTGAATAAAATGAATGAAGAAAATACGAACGTGTGGTCGAGAAGATACATGACGTCGCCTTTCTGGAAGCTCAAATCGCCATCCGCGCGAGAATCGTAGGCATACAAGGCGACCAAGACGTCCTTTTCTGGAAAAAATCATCCATTTATTACTTTTTTCTCCCTATTTTCGAACTTTATTCTGCTACCGACAGTCCAAGCTTCCCCTTGTTTCGTTAATCAAAAAGTTCTCGGCAATACTACTTTAAACGACTATTTTTCTTAAACTACTATTCGGAACCTTGGCACATAGTCCGATGACAAAAAAAACTTTTTAAAATTTTCTTTCGGTTTCCATAATTTTCAGTCCTTCAAATTTATATTTTTTTATTCCATTTTCCCACACCAACAAAAAAAACTTCTTTATTATTCCATATTTTTCATTTTTATTCCTAAAAATTTTCCTCTTTCCTTTTGAATTTCTCTACAACACCTCAATTTCTTCCATTCCCTTGTTCCCAGGATCATTCTCGTTCTGCTCACCGTTCTGCTGACGACTGTTCAGACTGTCGCCCGCGGCAGGACCGCCCATCGGGATTCCGATGTCGCCGCTGGGGTTGACGTGGTAGACGGTCTGCTGGGGCATGTTGAACCGGGTCACGTCGATTCTCTCGGTCGCGCCGCCGCCGACGCCGCTCCCGTGCTCCGAGCCGCCCGAGCGGCGTTCTTTCGAGAACATGCACCCCATTCCGGCCCGTTGCTCGTCCTACCGGTGTGCTACTGCAAAACAAGTTCATATTCATGGAAAACTGGCAAGGAGGCGTCGATTTTATTCCATTTAGCTCTCTTTCAGAGAAGAAAATTATTTCATTAACGAACAAATTATGAAAATTATCTGCTTTTTGAGAATTCATCGCCAACTTTCTCATTGTGAAGCTTTTGTAAATCAATTTTTCTTTCAACTATTCGCAGTCAAAACATTTTTTTTCTCATAAAATCTCAATAACCTTCATATTTTAAGGTCAACTTCAGATTCCTGTTCCCGATTTACAACAAAACAGGCTTCCAAAATTCAAAAAAAAAAGGAAGGTCTTCCAACAGTTGAACAAAAATCAAAAGATTCCAATTTCAATGCATAGGAAAAGCTATCAAAAACTCCACATGTTTTTTCCATTAGAAAACGGAAAATTGGGAAAAAAGGCAGTTTTAATAGACCTCCCAACATGTGGCAAAAATGTGTGAGAATATTATTTCAACTTTTTTTTCGAAGTCAAAAAAAAGAAAATTAGAAATCACCCGAGGTTCTAATGGAAGTTTAGCACTGGCCAAGGTTCGTAGCCCGCTTTCATTCGAATATTTCTCTGGGCCTGAAAAAATTGAGCTTTCTTTGAAGATTTTCCGTTTGAAGTTTCAAAAAACCGCGGAAATCGTAAAAATTTGAGGAAACGATTAGAGAAACAAGCTGGAATTGATAAAACGTATGTTCAAGAAGGTGGCCGGAACTGATTGAAATGCGAAAAAAGGGATTATTGAAGAAAAAAAAAACTTTTTCTGTGTACATAAAGGAGACGTGGAGAACCAAATTTTTAAAGAAAAAAACCAAATTGAAAAAAAGAGCATCCTAAACTTCAATACTCTACCTTTTTTTCAATGCAACCAATATAAAACTATTTAAAACCGTCAAAATCAAATAAAAAGTTTCTTTTTTTTTATATTTTCCAATATCAAGGTGCCGTTAAAAATGCTGCGTTCTCAAGCCTCAGAAACTGCGAAAAAACTAGCTTTCTCAAGGCCCACTTTAAAACCCACGAAAAACCTAAAATCATAGACCGATGATAAGAAAACGGAAAAGCGATTGTGAAAATCAGTGGCGAACGAAGAAAAAGGGCGGAAAATGGCCGGCGGGAAAGAAAGGAGGTCAGACGGCCGTCATCATCGCCTTGCCTTCCCCAGAATCCATTCAGAATACATTTTCCGACGAGTATCAAAACGAATTATCGGCTCCGAAAGCTTCAAGTTGTACGAAAAGAGAGCGAAAAAAAGCCAACAAAGGCAGTGAAAATCGAGATAAACATTCGTGAGTCAGAGCAGGTGGGAAGACAGTTTTTTGTTAGAAATATGATACATTTGAGGTTTTGAACTTTTCTTTAAATAATTATTTAAGATAATCATGAGAAACAGTTGAAAATTAGGCAATTTTCAAAAATAACATTTTTCCGTTACTCTTCAAGAACAAAAGCAATTCAATAGATTTCTCACAAAGATTGGCCATTTTAGAGCATTTTTTTCAGAGATTTCGCCTGTTGAAAATATTTCCCGTATAATTGAAAATATTCAATAAAGGCTAATAACCGAAAAAAATTGTGAAAAAAAGTAACAAAAAAACACAGAAAATGAGAGTTCTTCCATTTTTTTAATATTCTTCTCAGAAATCACAAGTTTTGAGGGAAAAAAACAACGAAAAAAATATGTATACCAAAAACTTGAGACAAAAATAAATCACTATAATACGTAAGACTTCGAAAGTACATCATAAATACTCCACGCTCCAAGCCCAGCGTTGAAAATGTGTTGATGGGGCTCAAATTTCTGCCCATTGGCACCTGTCAAGAAAATTCGAGTTCAAGCTGTCAGCCCTGAATCAAAAACCCCAAAAGGCGCATAATAAGTCTGCGCCTAATTCCTCAAGAAGAAACAGAAAATATGAGACAAGTGAAAATTTTTTCTTTTATCTATGTCCCCTGGAAAAAAAAATCAAGTTTTCTTATGATTATGAGGTCAGTGAAACGGAGAAAACTTCTTGGAAAAAGGCGACGGAGGAAAAATTGAGGGCGATAACAGTTCGGCCAGAATAAAACGGGCCGAGAGGTTAAAGAAAAACACACGAAAACGATTTAACAAGGTTAACAACTTTCTGTCCAATTATGAAGGCGAAAAACGATAAAAATCGTTTTTAGAGGAAAATAGTGCAAATCAAGAAAGTGGCGTGAAATAAAACGTGTTCTGTGCATGGTGTACGCAACCCTCCAGTACACTGTAGCCTAAAAATGCAGAAAAATACCTTTTTCGTGTTTTTCGAACATTTGGAGGCCAGGCAAAAGCTTTTTTTATTGGTCAAGCGCAAACCGTACAGGCCGCCGACTTTTTCTATTTGCTCAGTGGGTTTTTGTGTTTGCAATGTTTTTCATTTACCTGATTCTTAAAGTCCACTCGAAAGTTTTCTGGCAAATACTAGTACGAAATTTTGAGGGAAGAGAAGCGCTATGAAACAGATAAATAATTGAATATTCAGAATGGATGAAGAACTGGTGGCCGGAGAAAAACAATCAAATTTTCTCATTCTTCTTTCCAAATGGAACTCTTTCGAACCCGATTTCATTTACACTTTAAATTGGGTGAAATCCAAGCCTGGCAGAAATTTGAGAACATTCCAAACAAATCCAAGAAAGTTTAGAGTGGTACACTGAAGAACGCTTAGAATATCATCAAAACGAGAAAAAGTGGAGAATATATCTTTTATGGATGCATAAAAGATGAGAAAAGAGCGGCCCGTTATAGTCTTTTTTAGAAATTTCTTTCGTACGAAATTTACGGCTCGGTTCTCTCAGTCTTCGTGGAACGATAAGTGATTTTACTTTTTTTGGTGCGAAAGAGAAATATTTGAAAAAGGCAAAATATTTTTTTGAACAACCTTTTTTTAAATCAGTTTCGAAGCTTGATGGTAAATTCATTAAAAACTAATTATTTTTGAAGCTCAGTTCTCAGCTTCAAGAAGTTAGTAGAATAATAGCTTCCCGTCCAAAAATAAATTATTGAATACCTCTTTTTTTATTTTTTTAAGACGAAAAGTTGAAAGAAAAAGTCACCGGAAAGGAAAAATTCAAAAAAAGTTTGAAAGGAAATTTTTTTCCATTCTCAAGCCCGTATTTTTTTCAATATGGTCCTATATAATGGTTTATGTGACACCCACATGACTTTTTTTATCGAAATAAAAAAACATTTTTTTGATAAGAAAGTTATTATTCAAATAAAAGAAGGGTTTTTTTCAAATTTCCAAAAAGTTAAGGAAAATAAATAATGAAAACCTAAACAATGAAAATAGAAAAATGTGAATGAAAAGTTTGAAAATTGTCAGAAGCAACATGTAGATGATCATTTTCATAGCCAGAGCTTTCTAAACTGCAAAAAAAGAGTGAAAGTCTAAAAAAAAAAGTGATAAATGAACGAAAAACGTCAGAAATCTTGAAAAATTCTAGAAGTACTCAGTAGAAGGTCATCTTCAAGTGCAAAACTAACCACAAAACTACAAGAAGGAAAAAAAAGGATTAAAATCGGAAAATAAGTATTTCTAATTTAAAATATGCGAATTTGGCTATGATAAATCACTTGCCAAAAAAAATGATTGGAGATAAATTTTTAAAATTTAGAAGAAATTTCGACTTGAAAAAAACTCATTTCGACAAGAAGCAATCTGTAGATCATCATCTTCAAGTTCAGAACTCATCAAAACAAGGAATAGGAGGAAAAAAGCAGGAGAAGAACCTAAAAATGAGTGAGAGAAGAGCGTATGGGTCGCCGGTTGGTGGCGGGTTTGTCCACCATCCGAAACGCCTGGTGGCGGAGGGGCGAGAGGGGGCAGAGATGACCGATAGACAGAGGAGACGGCGTTCAGACCGACGAGAGAGCACGGGAAATCGGGAGGGAGCTTGGAAGCGGCGTGAGAAAAAGGCAAGGAACACCCAACACTGGCCGCTCTGCGGAAAAGGACTCTTCAGTGCACTCTTGTCGGCTACCAAGGGCCGTTTCGAAGCTTCCAAAACGTCGTCGTCGGTTTTGTTTGAAATTCGCCCCCGACAATGGCCGCTTTTTCCGTCGGTTATGCCGTTATACATTGGCTAAAAATAGCGTTACATGGATCGAAAATGTTTCAGAAGAAGTTCAAATAGTCCATTCGAAAATGCTTGCTAAGATAATCACGGACAATTTTAAAGAATTTCTCGAGACGAGAAGCACCGATAGAACTGATCATTAGAATTTATTCGTTATCACACACTGTTTCGCTAATCTTCTAAAAACCCACTTCGTAGCTTGTTCCTTCATTAAAACTTCAAAAAAAAAAATTGGAAAAAACGAAGAAAAAAAAATCCAGAAGACTAAAAATAACAAACTTAAAAGGTGATTTTCAAGGTTTTAAATAAAGTGTTTAAGACTAGAGTAATAAAAAAAATCTTAAAACTTTCTTCATACTTCAGAAATGCTTCCACAATAAGTTAGGCTTCCAAAGTTAGAAAAATAGTCCTTAAAGACGCACCAAAAACGAAAATTTCAGAAGACAAAACATAAAAAGGATTGAAAAGTTGTTTTCCAAGATTCTGAAATAAGTATCCAAGACTACCGTAATCCTCAAATAGAAAAGAAAAAAAAACGCAAAACTTCTGACCATTCCGGCCCATTGAACCAGTGACCATGTGGCTGGCATCTCACTCAACCGCCCAAAATTAGTCTCTTTTCGACGGCCGTCTGCTCGACTACCCACACTTCTCCTCGAGTTGAGTATAAGTAGAGGGGAGGCGGCCATTTTCCTTTCGCTTCCAAGGAAAAAAGATAAATCGCCAACGTCCTTGGCTCGTTAGGGAGAAGGCGGCGAAGTAAATTTTGAGGTCGAGAAAGAGAGGCGAAACGGAAGTTTCTTTTTTTGTTGGCCAGAAAAAAGGCAAGGTTGACATTCCTAGTAACGAAAAAAGAAATGCATTTTTAGCGAAGAGAGATTTTTTTTTGATACGAAAGAACTTTTGGAAAGAAAGAAAAAATTTTAGCGACTATTTTGAACTTTACCCAAGGCCTTTTCACCCTGGAAAATATTGCTAAAGCCTCAAAAATATATAAGAAATTACCGTCTCAGCTTTTTTTCTGAAAATATTCCCCAAAAATTGAATTAAAAACCATGAAACCTGTCCAAATGTCCAGGTTATCAAAAAACGAAATGAAAGAGATCTTAAAATTGAAAATTAATCAAAAAATAACGTTTTTCATCTACTTTATCAAAGAATCAGCCATTTATATAAAAAGGTACAAAAGAGTTTTCAAAACTTTAGTCGCCTCCAAAAAATGAACCATAACAGGGGTATTTGAAATTAGAAACCATTTAAAATTCGCGATAACAAACACTTCGAAACAGCAACACAAGGAAACAAAAGACAAGCTGACTCACGCATCAAAATCGAGAAAAGAAAAATGTTCCGAGGCGAAGAGCAACTGTTCGGTGGCCGATTGTAAAACGTAACGTGATCCTCACGCTCAAGCCATATATCAAAGGTCAGGTGAAAAAGAAAAGTAGAATTGAGCTATTTTGGATAAGAAAAAGCATTAAAAAATAACTCGAGAAAAAATTGAAAAGTGGGATAAAATTGAAAAAAATCTTGGAACACGTCAAAAGGCGCTCCGTGGGTAAATATAAAATCACTTGAGTGCCTTCTTGAGGGACAATGAAAGAAAAAGTTTTTTTAAATTCTTTTTATCTTTTTCTTTCATGTTCAGACGTCCACTCTTTTACAAGTCTCGATAAGGTTTTTCAATGGAACCGAGGCCGAAATTGAAAAAAAAAATAATTGAGGCTAGTTTTTTATTTTTTTTTTAAGGGATCCTGGAGTTTCATGATATTTTCACTTAACCGATTTTCTCTAGCAGTGAAGAATGTCGAAGTCAGCATGTTTTTAAAGCATATTCAGCTAACTTAAATGTTCAATTGACTTCTTGATACTTTTAAACGTTTCAAATGTGTTTTTAAAGATGCAGAGGACTTCCGAAAGCTTAAGACAACACTGAGAAAGGCTTTTCGCCTCGAAAACTTTATGAAATTTGTCCATGCTCTTTTAAACTTCTTAGGGAAGTTTTTTTTGAAAAAATCTTTCATAAATAAAGAATAAAGATTAGAATCGGTTGCCGTTTTCAGAATCAAATAGCACAAAATTTGGCAAAAACAAGTTTTTAAAAGTTTTTATCAGTTTTTCGTACATTCTTCATCATTTTCTAAATCTGCATCACTCGATTTCGAGTTTCTCAGAGTTCCTAGAACTACAATGGGCGCCAAAACTAGTTCGGGAACCAAGAAAAGGCCGGAATGAACGATATCTCATCTATATTTTCACTTTCGGTTCTTGCTTCCCATCCAAACAAGGCTTCTTATGGGAAAATCTACGCATCGGATCATAATTGGCGTTGGAAAAGGCGAAAGAAAAACTGAGGCGATGAAAGTTCTTGTTCTTCTTTCACTTGCCAAGCTTATAGTGGTAATAGACCGCTTTTTATTGGAGCAATTATTCATTCGTAACGTAGAGAAGGAAATAAATCACAAGTGCCACCGCAGAGTCCATTCGAAAGTAGGAAAAAAGAAAAAAGAATCGAAAAAAGGCCTTTGTTATTGAGATGGATCAGCTTTTTGAGGGGTCTCTAGAGGGCGAGTTTCGTCATTTTTCAAGGAATTTCTAGAAAATGAAGTTTTCAAACTTTCAATAATCGCAATAATGAATACAGTGTATAATATTCCTTCAAAGCCTGAAACTTCTCTCAAAAAGAGCTAAATTTACGCTATTTCTCGAAAATCGTTATAAACTTCAACTGAAATATTTTTATCGGTCTTTTTCAATCTTGAAATCGGTTTTGACCTATTTTGAAAGTGATTTTCAATAAAAATAGATTTCCTGATCATTTCTAGAGCCCTAATTTCTGCCAAAGATAATTTGAACGTTTTCTTCCTTTTTGAAAAACCCTTATTTTTTTATCAGAAAAAGATCAACTAACCTTTTTAAAAAAATCATATAATCATCACTAATTTCATAAAAAAAGCGTTACAAATTTCATTTTATCACTGAAAATCGATTGAAAAAAATTTAATTGCTTTCAAATAAAAATTCCTTTTTCGAAAATAGCAAAAATCATATAATAACAGCCAAAATGTATTAAACTATTCTCTCGAAAATCCATCCAAATAACACTGAAAAGCCGAAAAATCGAATCTGCCCGGCCAAAAAAAAAATCACAAAAAGAAGAATCAAAGGGCTACTTCTTGAACCCCAAGGAAAATTTTAATACCAAAAAAGCCAAAATGTATTAAACGACAAGGAAAAATGGAGAGAAACACTATAACTACCAGCAAAAAGAGATCAGCACGAACAAAACGGGAAAAAGGTAGAACCTGAAAAAAGGGAAAAAATAAAATTCATAAAAATCTAAAAACACATTGAAAAAAAAATCAACGAGAAATAAGGGATCACAGCTGTATGGGGCAAATTTCTACTTGAAACAAGAAAAACAGAAAAAAAAACGAATGGCATTTAGTGAGCATTAGCACAGGGCGACGAAAGAACGGAACAGAAAAAAACAAATGTACAAGGCGATAAAAATGCGGATAAATGCACAGAAAATCGTATCGAAATGATGATTGAGGAGGGGGAATTAATCGACTCCACTGAAAATCTCGGCATTTTCGATGGCGGTTATTAGTTTGCCCTTGAGCTCCTGGAACGTCGGGTACGGAGGTAAATCGAGCCGGTTGAAACTGAAATTTGATGGTTCTCTCTCTCGAAAACAGGTACTTCCTCTGTATAAGCTTGAAAAACATTCGAAACTCGAGCTTTTTCGCGAAAAATGAGTTCCGGGCCGGGCCGTCGCCCAAACCAAAAAGGAGAAGAATATTACCAAGTGTGGGCTCTCGGAAGCATGTCGGGACTTCCCCAGCGTTCGATCGTGAACTTCTGGGGTCCATTCGATCCGTAGAGTTCTCTGAAGCCGTTCATCGGCACTCTAGAGGTCCCCGACACGAATTGCAGGACTCTGGCGCGCATCTCGTTGTCAAACGACAGGATGCACTTCCAGAAGTTGTGGATTACCTAGGAAAAAGAGATGAGAAGAGTGTTCAAAAAAAAATTCTAAAGGGAACGTTTACGCAGCGTTATTTTGAGTGTAAAGCGGATAAATTTGGAAATATTTTCAGACAAAGCTCGCCGTGGAAGTCCTAAATAAGAGATTGAAATCTCAACAAAAAAATTATTTTTCGAGAAAAACTTTCATTAAACGCTTTGTATTGGTGTTCATGAAAATAATGAATGCGAGTTTTATTTAAAACCGCGCAGTCTGCATACACCGGCAAGAGGAATCTTTGAATTTTCCTCATCGAACCCGTTTTTCTCAAAATAGCAAGTTTTGTTGAATTTCAAGTAGATATTCGGGCTTACAGTGAACAGTTTTATCGCGTGTTCTAAATGAATCTAAACGTCGATTCAATGTTTTTGTATGAAAAGTGAAACATTTTGATTCAAACTTCGACCTCCCGTATACCTTCAATAATGCATTATTTTACCTGGCTACTGGGTCCATATCCGCCCTTGTAGACAGTATTCGCCTTCCAATCTTTGACGTCAATCTTTTGCAGTCCGCACATTAGCAATTCGAGCTCATTGGCGTCGAAAATCGTGAGAAGATTGGATGGGACGACCTGGAAAGCTTTGGATTTGTAATCCACCAAGAAAAAAAAAATAAATGTTTTCACAGCAACAATTTGTTTTCTGAATAATAAAAAGGAAGAAGGCTCTTTCAAAACTTCAATTGTCTCGACTAGAAAATTGTTCAAAAAGTGCGCAAGGAGTTTCGGGTCGGGCGCGCTCAAGCCACCTTCCCCTTACGACGCAACTTTGCGTCGAGCCATTCCAAATACGATCGTGAGCATTGCATCTTCATTCACAGAAAAACCATGAAATTAGCCTGGATCTTTACAAATGAATGCTCAAGATGAATTCATTATTCACTCTTAAAAAGAAACATTTTAAAGATGACGCTCAAGCGCGCAAGTAGCTCAAGGTCGGGCGCGCTTTTCTTTTCAACTTTTCGGATAAATTCGAAACTACTTTTGTCGGCTTTATCCAGCTCCTTTTTTGTAAGATCTACGAGTTCATTTCTAGAGAAGACATTTCGACGAACCTCGTGCAATCCCCTCAGAATCTGCTCCATTTGCGGCTCGACACGCTTGACGAACCGCCAATTCACGACGGCGCTGATGTAATCTTCCTTGTTCTCTTCGGTGACCGCGATTTCCGACCCGCCCGGTTTCAGATCAACAGATTGAGTCTGAATTAATATATTCATTGAATATCGCTTCAAAGTTTGGAATTTTTATCCTTCTTTCAAGATTATTAGAGAGGGCAAAGTAGTCACTAAAGTAAAAATTTTCACTTTCCCGTCAATACCCCTAAGTGATCACTAGAGAGGCGCAAGTATTCACTAGAGTGAAGATCTTTGCTCTGTTCCGGCTCAAATAGTCCCTAGAATGAAACCTTAAGTGACCCCTGGGAGGGTCAACCCTTGAACAGTCGTTCTAGGTTAGTTATGAACAACTGTCAATGAATTTCCGCAAACCACACCTCTCCAAAAACGTTTTCATCAACGGAAAAAGTCAATTCCAAGCTTTCCGGGTCATTATCTTTGACAAAAATCAGGGAATTATAATAAGCATTGTCGACAGATTCCATGTCGAAGAGCGTGATTTTCTTGCCGAGAACCATTTTGTAGAAAGGTCGGATGAAAAAAGCTGAAATCCTTGGAAAATGTTCGATTTCCACTTTTGGGGTCCTCACCGTCGAGCAACTTTCCATGATAAACCGCCATTCCGATTACTTTTCCTATAAAGTAAAAATAGGACAAATGTTCGGGGTTGCAAGCTTCCGAGTGTGGGTTGATTTGTAGGGTGTAGTTGTCCCTAAATATCTTTTTTTTTATTCTTACGACTCCAAGAAAATACCAAAAAAATAGTTTTGAGCAAAAATCTAGTGGGAAAAAAAGTCATAAAAAGCTGTTAAACTCGTATTAGAAACTTTCAAAAATAATTAAATCTCGATTTTTATTTTGTGAATTAAAAAATTTGAAACACGAAAAATTTTGGCTTTAGTAGACATTTTCGATCGGAAATTGTTTTCTGAGCAAGACACGAAAAAAAATCAGAAAAATGCAAAAAAGAGAAAAAATTGAGGTTTTTTGTTTTCGGAGATAAAAGAATTCGGAGATTATGAGATTACTGTACTCTGAGATAACGGCTCCGAAGATTTGCGGACTTTAGATAAAATCGTACCAACGACTCTCCATAATTTGGTTATATTTTTCGTTCTATGTCGTCTATTTTGAATTTTGCGGAATCCCTTTGAATCTTTGCAAACTCATATTCAAATCAAAATTTTCTTCCGGTTCAAAAGATTAAAAATAAATACTAACGTGGCGGAATACTCGAAAAGCCCATAATAGGGGTTGAAAATCTGATGCGAGAGAAGGAAAAACCATTCCCGAGTGACGCCACCGTAGTCCAGACCCGTTTCGCCGAAAAATTCGATCCAAAGTTTGTTTCGCAGTTCTTGGGGGTTCTAAAAGAGATAAAATGATTCCGAGAATCTATGATCGCATTTGGAATGTCTCAAAGCGTCACGATCGCGTTCAAAATTGAGCTTGATCTCTAGAATCTTCAGGTTGTTTTTTCAGTTTTCTAACTGCGAAAAAAAAAAATACTGAAACCTGAAAAACTCTCCAAAAACTTTTTAAAACTCAAAAATAACCGTTTTCAATACCCTCCGAACCGAAAAAACCTTCTTCCATGCCCGAAAAATTTTTTTTTTATTTCAAGTTAACCGCAACACTTCGATCCATTCCCAGTGCGGCTAATCAAATCACCTTGTCCATAATTTGTCGGTAAGAATCCTCGAAAAGAGACTCTCGATGGACGACCAAATCGCATTTCCCATTGGAACTCGCCTTGGGAAGCTTGGAACGGAAATATTCGACCTGGAAATTATTTGTTTTTTAAAAAAAAAGTTTGAAAAACGACCTTTCTTTTGAAATCTCTGGAATAAGGTATCGCCGGGCCGGCAATACTTTCATTCTCGAATCGAGGATCTTCCCATTGGGTTCTTCTCCGGTTGTGATCAATGAAAAATACCCGGCCGTCGTTGTGGACCTAAAGAAAAGAAGATAAATTTAATTGAAAGAAAAATTAATTTTTAATTCAAGTAATCAAATATTCTTTCAAAGACGAAAAGTGAAAGAAAACTTTTTTTTAAAAAAACTCATTTTATTTTCAAAAAATGCGAGGAATCCAGTCAAAGTCAAGAAAAAACAACGTCCCTAATCGGCTCTACCTAACTTCCCTGTATCGAGTTCATGGCCTTTCCAATGAACTTTCTCAAAGTAATCTCAAAAATTACCCTCTGTTCCCATCCGGGAGGCAAGGCGCCGATCTCATCGTCGGTTTTGCCGCGAATCCTGGCCGCGATTCCAGTTCTCGGATCCGTCCAGGTCGTCGTTTTGGTGTGATGGTCGATGAAAAATATCCTTCCGTTTGGAGCGACCTGATAAAGTCAACAAAAATGTCTGCATCCTCTCTTTCGATTGGAAGGAGCATGGAAATTTCAAAATTTTCAGAGCTCTAATCTAAAAAACCCCATGAAGGTTGAACGGTTCACGAAACCCAGAACCAGCTACCAATTCATCGGAATACTCTACTTAGGATCGGCACTGTGGTTCCTACAGGGGCAAACTAAGAAGCCGATAAAGGTTCCCCTTTAGGGCCATCTTTTCTTGTTCTGCAAGAGACCAAAACCTTAGGTTGGTAACTAAGTTTCCGATATTTTTGGTGTATTTTTTGCTTAGCTCCCGCGTATTACTGAGTTCAGTAATTGTTCTGCCTTTAGGCATGCCAGTAGGAGGAAAGTCCCCTGTACGTGAACAACTGGTAGATTTAGTCTCCTCATTGTTCCACTTCGAGGATGCCCCATAACGTTGGTGAACAAAAGCGTGGTGAGAAAAAAAATCCCTCTAATTTTCTAACCCTCTCTAATTTTCCAAAGTACGACTCTTGAAAAAGGATGCTTTTCAAAATTTGAGCTGAAGCTATCGAAAATTCAAAGAAATCGAACATACTCGGAAGTGTCAGCAATAAAAAAATCACACTAGGAAATCAATAAACAGAACCAGCAAAAACAATATTCGTCAGTTTAATTAAAGGTAATTCTCACCTGCATGTCCCATCCTTCAGGCAATCGATCATCTTCGTCTTCTTCTTCAGCCGCGTGATCTCCTTCGAAGTTGGCCCGCATCCCGTCGTCAATCTTCAAAAAACATGTAAAAACAATTGTATAGCCCATTCACATTTTTTATTAAAACAAAAACATCTGAACGTCTATTCAAAAACTCTACCGAAGTTCGAAAAAAGCTGAAACGTCAATATGTTTCAGAAGCGAATAAAACTACAACCGCTAGAAATGACGGAGAAAAACACGGACAAAAGCTGGGAACACCAGTTTTCAACGTTTATTTGCCGTCAAATTCTCCAAAAAATCGGCAGAAAAAAGAAAGAGAGTGAAAAACTCTGTAAGCGCTCCCAGTCAACAGAAATTATTGACAAATATTTGAACAATCAGGCGGAGGTCGATTTCGTTCCGTACGAAGCAAAAAAAGAAGATGAGGAACACATTAAAAGTCAATAAAAACGAAATCGTTTCGACAATTTTCCAACTTTTTGTGAAAACTGAAAAATGAATAATCATAAAAAGAACCCCTTCAAAGGCGAAAAAAAAAGGTTAAGCTCAAATTTTTTCACCTTCTTCAATATTTATTGAGCAATTCTTTCATTAAAATGTATATATTCGCGTATTTCCAATTTTTCGCGGTTTTTCGAAGCTTCAAATAAATTATTGAAGTTTGAACTGAAATACGGATAAAAAATCAAGCCTGAATTTTTCCACCTTCTTTGAAATCCACGCAGCAAATAACTCATGAAGACTATTTTATTTGCAATTTTTAATGGTTTCTGAGAAAAAAAAAGTTGACTTAATAAGCTCAAAATAGTACTTTCAATGCACTTTCTTCCAAAGTTTTCAAAATTCTTTCACCGAAAATTAAAAAGTTCAAGTCGCAATATATAGTATATAGTCTGTTCAGATTTTGAATGTCAAGTAGAATGACGTCATTCGAAAACGCTCTGTGGATGGCTCGCTCTCTGATTGGTTTATCGCGCCATTAGGGGGCGGAGCTTCAACTAGGACTCGACATTTGAAATCTGAACAGACTATATTCAGGCAGCCAAAGAAAGTTGCCCATTATGCCGTGTTCGAAATGATTTCGCGGAATTCAAAATATCCATCAGAGAAAAAAAACGATAATTAAATTTCGGAGAGCCAAAATAACTTTGCATTTAGAGGAAATTTCTTTGAACACTGCATGAAAACTTCAAAACATCAACTTTTCTTTTGGAGCCGAAAGAAAAATAAAATGATTTTCAAATAACATTCTGAGAAAAAAAAATGAGGACTCTCCCTATCCCAAAAATCAATTTGAAATGAACTTTCTTCTAGAAAATGAATTTCACAGGGATTCGTTTTCCGAATTGAATATCAATTCCGCGATAAAAACAGGAATCGGCGTTTGAAATTGTCTTCAAAAGGAAGACATTTGAACTTATGGTGAAATAACAAACTTTTTTTAAAAATAAGGACTTTTTTTCAATTTTAAACCTTTAAATAGTTTGTCAAGAAAAACTTACTACTAAATCTAATTTCCCTTATAATTCGAAAAATTTTTTTCCAAAACTTGAAACAATTCTCAAAATGATCATCGCCTCGAGTTTTTGTGCAAATTGTTGATGATCCTTCAAAAAATTTGGAATTTCTTTTTTAAGGCGAGATTCGAACAATGTCGGCGATTTTACTAAATGATTGATTGAAATGATTGAAACAAACCGCATGTAAATGACTGCGGACAACAGTGTCGGGGCTATTGTCCGTCACTTGGCTTCTGTGCTCATAATTATCTCTTTGCCGGCGTCTTTCCAGCTCCGTCTCTTCGTTTCCTCTCAAATCGAATATTAGTCCTTTCCTCACAAGGGAGGTCGTTCCACTTCGCACTTGGAAATATCATGTTAATCAACTAGAACGTTCCTTGTTGCACCAAAAGTAGATTCTGAACGTTTCAACCTGCACAACTTCCTAGTTTCCGAGAAATTAAAGCTGAAAGTCCGGATTTTAAGGGTTTCTTTAAATTTGGAGGCTTTTTTTTTTTTTCGAAAACTATGAATTTTTGCAAATTGAGACTTTCAGAAACTACTTCTGGGACATCACGGATGTACTGAACATTTTTCAGGGAAATCCGGAACCGCAAAGTAAAATTATCTTCCTCAAGATCCTTGTCACAGAAAATTTCAACAAGAGAGAATAAAAAAGAAAAAAAACAACATCTCATTCTGATCACATTTTTTAATCAATTTTATCGTTTTTTGTTTATATTTTGAGATTTTTCATCTAGCTACTCTAGCTCAAAAAAGGATTATGAACTTACAACTGAGTTGTAGTCGGACATTCCCACTGAGTCGTCCTCAACGTATGGTTCACATAATATGTTCTTCCATTTGCGTCTTCCCTCGCTTCCCAACCTATAACTAATCATCTTGAAGCTTTAAATAAGCTATTTCATTGTTAAAATAGGAAAGCGACCCAAAAAAATATTTGCGCAAAAAAAATCATTTCGAATTTTTTTCTCATTTTGACCATAAAAATTTTTAAATGATTTAGAATTCGAAATTCAAGCGATTCTAACCTTCAGGAATATCCAGACGATTCATTTGAAGATCAGCCGCCGAATTCGAGATCGAATTTCCAGCCGAATCCACCAAAACGTCGTTGTTACTGGGGGCCGGTAGGAATTGAAGGGCCAGGAAGAGAGAACCGGTATTCCTGTTTCAAAAAAGACAGTAAATGATATGATTGACTCAAAAAAGAGGTTAAATGATCGATTGTAAAAAACCGTGTTCAAAGCAATTTTAGAGATCCCGAAATAGATGAGGTATTCATTCAGAACGATCTCGCAAAATAGGCGGAATTAGAACTCCTAGAATTTCTAGAGTCGTTACAAAAATTGAGTCCCACAACGATATATCTCGATATGTGACTTTTGCGCGGGAATTAAAAATTTTCGTCCAAATTTTGAGTTCTGCAGGAATAGTCAATCCATCCCGACTTGAAAGGCAAAGAAGGCGGAAAAGTGCGCGGGACGCGTAGCGTGTGCGTACGCGGTCCTTGGCACGAGTTCAATTCAAACGACACCGACTATTTGAAAATCTCGAACCCCGCTCTTTTCATATTCTACAATTTTTTTAATTCAAACATGAAAAAAAATCAATATATAATTATCAAAAAGAAATGAAAAGAGCGATAAAAGAGCTCTCCCAATAGTCGCTGGCGGTTGAACTCGAGCCAAGAACCGCGTACGCGTCCCGCCCCTTGCCCCGCCTCCCTCGCCTTTCAAGTCGGAAAATGATTCTAAAATTGACCGTAAAAGTCACACAATTACTTCGAAGATAAGATTTTTCAAAGATCGAAAAAGTCTCGTAAAATTGGCTTTTCTCCACTAAGCCTTGATAAGTTTCATATATGCTCCATTGAAAAACAGATTTGTTGAAAAATGGAGAAATCTCTTGTTTGAAAACTGCTATTGAAAGAAAAATAGTTGTACATGAAATGGTTGGGACGAAAACTTTTTTTTTTTCAAAAAGAGTAAATATATATTTTGAAAATTTTAAAAATGTTAAAAATGTGAGATTTTAGAGACTTTTTTAAAAATTGTGGATAATTTTGCAGTAAAAAAAAAGAAAGACATGATTTTTTTTTTCTTAAAAATTAATGCATAATTTTCATAAATCATCAAAAAACATAGGCAAAGTCGGAAGGACCCTTCGAGGGTCCATAAAAGACCATAGAAATGTTCCTTTTAGGGTGATGAAGGCTCTCTTTTTGCTGCCTTTTTGCACCATTTTCTCAGCCCTTGTGCACCATTTTTGCTGCCTCTCCTTTTCTCCACCATTTCTCGAGCCTTTAAAATCCCAGAAAAATGGAAGGCTCGATAAAGGGAGTCTCTTTGCTGCCTTTCGCTGCCTTTTTGCTGCCTGTCTGCGGCCTTTTTTGAGCCTCTCCCTTTTTGCAGCCATTATCCACCATTCCGACTTTGCACGAGAATAACGGAATTGTCTTCAAAATTAAAAAGAAAACACTGAAACGCTGAAAATTGACTTATTTCGAAAAAAAAAAGCGCTAAAACTTTTGCCATATTGAGCGTAAACTCTGAGGAGTCATAAGAGAAACTGATAACCCTTATCAAAACATAAAAACCAAATGAAATTCGCGAAACTATCCTTTTCTTCCTTTTTCGAACTCATTTTACGGTAGAATGAGAAGTCATGTAAATTTGAGACACTTCTACAAATTGAAAACTAAATAGCTTCGTTCTCTTAGAATATCTGAAAATATTTTTTTTTCAGGAAATTTTTTTTTTGCTAAATGTTTCAATTATATTGTTGATAGTGTTTTTCTATTATTAATTTTTGAGAGAAAAGTTCAATTCAAAATTTGAATCGAAGGAAAATGAATCATCTTCAAACCTTTTTTCCACGCTAGTGATCGAAAAATTTTCAAAGAATATCAATTTTGAAATGTTTAACGCTATGAAATTAGAAAAACGAGTCAAAAATGCTAAGGACAGGGAAAATCAATAGAATCAATAAAAAACCTTTGTCTTCCGCCGAGAAGTGAGTATTCGACGGGAGCTTCAGCCTGACTTGGCACCGATCCATTTCCTAATTCGATCTTCACGTGTCCCAACTCGGCGTCGCGACGCTTAATTTACTACCAATTTCACGTCTCGACTTCAGAAAAGCAATAAAAAACTGATTTTTCTCAAAAATTTCCGACTCACAATTCGATTCTCATCGAAAACCAGCACTTTGATCGAACATTCCCGGGTGACGCGAAACGTGAAAAGCGTGTTCCACGTCGGGTTTCTTGTCTGGAAACTTAGAACCGTCATGTTATAAATAAAAAAGAGTGGTCACTAGAGGGTCAGGGAAAAGTCCCCATTGTGGACAAAATAGCTCTCCCTAGAGGGCTGAAGTTTAGGTGGTTCCTATAGGGTCTGGCCCCGAAGCTAGAAAAGCGGTCCCTATAGTGGGCTTTCGATTTTTAGTTCAGATCTTTGAAAGTTAAAAAGACGTATAGAGGCCATTAGCATGCGCCCCTATAGAGGCCACTAACTAAACACCCTCGAGTTGCCGCTTTGGCAAGTCTTAGTGCCCCTATAAGAGGAAGTAAGATGTTCGCTTGAGGGAACCTACAATAGTCCCCAAGTCCATCACTCTAGCGACCACTCTGGCGTTCATTAGTAAAATAGTATTTTCTAAAGTTTTGCAAGATCTAAAGTCATACTAAAAACAGCTCTTCGCCTCGAGATCTAATTGAAATTTGCCTGTGGTTTTACATTTTCCAGCAAGAACGGTCGAGAGAAAAATTAATCGACAAATGGCCCCTATAGTAGGGGTCCCTGAAGCAACAAAACCCTATAGGGATTCCTCGCGAATTCCTCAGTAATGATATTTCGAAACCTTCTTTTTGCGTTCCACCGTCACTTCATCGATAACTGTCCCGTCGGCACTTTCCAGCCGAACGATACAATACGGCGAGACGACCCCGAATAAATCGCGTTTGCCAAGCTTTGCGGCTGCAAAAATTCCATTTCAATTTCTTTGTTGGAGTAAAATTTTGACTCATTCGAAAAAGATTAAAGCCGTCCCTATAGTGAAAGGGCAGAACGGGATGTAATAAATATTTCCACAGTTCGATACTTCGCTTATTTGAAGTTCAAACGCCATGGTCGCATTTGGAATGACTCAAAGCGTTGCGGTTGGATTTGAGTGTATCACTCGGCTAAGAAACGCTAATTGGCGCAACTCGTTTCAAGTCGGCCGCGTTTCAAAGCGATTCATAACTAAACGAAATTGTCAATTTTTCTCAAAATCAACAGAACAATTCTTGTTAAGGCAAACACTGATTTATCAATGAATTATCATTAAATTACCATCAAAAAATCCTAATTTTATTCTTTCGTTGAAATGTGAAAAAATTTTTGAAAGAAAGGTAGAGTTTTTTTCAATGGAGCGTAAAAAAATCAGGAATTTTTATTTCAAAAATTATCTTTCCCAGACATTTTTTTCATCGTTCATTTTTTTCTCCTTCCTTATAAAAACCAATTTGAATATGAAAGCCTTCGAATTTAAGGTCCTCCCAATAATTTTTTTCCAATATATATTTATTTGGATTTCAGAAAAAAAAATTCAAAAAAACCAACCTTTGACAACGCGAACCCGTAACAATTCCGTTGCCTGAAAGAAATTTTATTTTGATTTTGAAAAAGTCTCATGAATTCGGTGTATCGTTTGTAAAACAATAAACAGGTTTCTTAAACAGGTTTCTTAAGCGGGATTTTGATTCCTTTTTTTGAAGAGACAAAAAAATTCAAAAATGAGAAACAGGGAAATTTGTCTAAATAAATTTTTTTAAAATAAATAAAAAAACGCTCCAAAAATTTTTTTGGTACCTTCGATAAAGCATTTGAAAAAAATCGTCCGTTTTCTTACGAAATCTAAAAAAACAACTCAATTTTCGATAATTTAAGATTAAAGACCGATTTCCTCCAAAAAAATTTTTTTAAAGGTATTTTTTTGAAAAAAATCTTCGAACAAAAAAAGGAAAAGCTATAATTTTTTTCTCCAAACTTCCCAGAAATATTCAAAAAAAGCCGTGTTCAAATTCTTTATTCCATAAAATTCCAAGAAATTCCGAACATCTCGAAAAAAAAAAAAACTCACAATGGCACTACCGGCGGAAAGCCCGTGAATCGTCGTGGTCACCATATTCCCGTCGGACAAAGAACAATCTCTTTTTTGTTTTTGTATTTGGTTGCCAATTGAAACAGAGAAGTGGCGACAAGAGTCGGAAAAAGAAGAAAAAGAAATGATTAACTACGGTCTCTGGCTGGCATCTCGCGTGTTGCACGGCAACGCACGGCTTTTATTTCTGCAAAAAAAGAAATTTGTGAGATTTTGGAGCGAAAGTTAAATAACAGGTGTAAGGGCCGGAAATTCATAACTTTTCAGCGCAAAAATGACCAGAAAGGAAGAGGAAATTTGAAATTGTTTCGAAAGATATTCACCATTTAGCCACAGCTGTCTGACGTGTCTGCGCTCTCTTTTCTTTATTTTCATACCTAATAACCACTACGTGAAGAGAAAAGAGGGCGCAGACCGGGCAGGAAAAAGAAAAGATTAAAGAAATTGAACTTTTGTTCGATTTAATCTTCGATTTAATATTTAGAGGTACTGAAAGAAAAATAAAAAATAATTTTTTTGACTCATGAAAAAGCGGAAATTCTAAGAATTGCAAAGCAATAATTTCGAAAAGCTTCAAATTTACAACAAAAAAGGTGCGAAAACAAAAATTGTCGGCAAAAGTTCTTACTAGTTAGAAAATATACAGAGGTCACTATAGGGGTAACCTTGAAGGCTCCCTCGAGGTATCACCTTAACTTGTAGGGGAACAAATGCTTGTGAAATTGGCCACTATTTGGGTTTCAGTTAGTCACCACTCTAGGGGACAGACCCTAAAACCATAGAGTGACCACTTGAAGTTTACCCTATAGGGAGTACTCTGGCGTCCGAGTTCAGCGTGAAAATGAGTGCATCGCTTGGGAACAAAACAAAAAAAGACCTTTTAGGAAAATTATTCTCGGGAAGCTTGAAACAAAAAAGTAATGTAAAATGAAAAAGTTGCTTTTATAGCGAAATGAAATACAATTTTTTTTATCGCCATCAATCCCTCCTGCAATTTCGACAATGCGTGAGTAATAAATTAGATAACGATATTGATTCGATGATATTTCTGTAACGGGACTGTTATTTTTATGACGTAGTTCCGTGTTTCCAAAAGTTCTTCTGATAAGGAAACTAAGTGATTTTTTCAGATTGGTAAAAAAAAATCGAGAAAGTTTTCAAACAACGAAAGTTTCTACTAATCTGCTTAATAAACCTTTGAAAAAGAGTTTGAATTTATTACTAAAAAAACCTACCGTAACCCAATGAGGGGCGGAGCCCTACAGTAACCA
Organism: Caenorhabditis auriculariae; assembly: GCA_904845305.1. Classification (NCBI taxonomy): domain Eukaryota; kingdom Metazoa; phylum Nematoda; class Chromadorea; order Rhabditida; family Rhabditidae; genus Caenorhabditis; species Caenorhabditis auriculariae. Next base: position 5,297,702 of record CAJGYM010000001.1, on the reverse strand, counting down.
GTCTAAAAGGTTACACACTATACCAAGTAACTGTGACAGTAATCTCAACTCTCAAAACAAAATTGAAATTTTTGTACCAACAGTTCATCGTGAATCTGAGAGAATATGTGTTAAAAAAAATAAAGATAACATTTTTCAAACGAATTTACTTATTAAAGATTTTTCGAAATTCAAAAGTTCTATCCATGATTGGAAAAGGGCTGATTCATTTTGAAGTTATAATCTGATTTCTCAAGCTTGAAAATTCCACAAAAATGGAAAATAACCATTTTTCCAGTTGAAAATAGAACCACTATGAAATCGTTCTATGAGCCAACTACACGAAAAAAGGAAATCAACCAATGAAAAAAAGAGAAAAGAAAAGAACTCGTTTCTCAACGGGGCAGCTGCCCATCAACACCATAAATCAATATATCGTATGCATGTGATTGGAAAAAGACGCGGAATTCCAACAAAAATGATCGAAATCGAATCGGAAAACGCTTTATTAACTCAATAAGTTGTTTTGAATCATGATACAAGATATAATCATCAAAAATAATCAATTAACTCTAATTTTTCTGAAGTTCCTTCTGAATTTTGTTAAAGGAGCATGGGAGAGTTTCACAAGGTCGGCGACTTTCTGAGGATTTTGATATAAAAAACCCGTGTTTTTCAAACTAAAATTAAAAAATCATTTTCAATGATGGAATATAATTGGAAAGGTACCGGGAAAAAATTGGAGAGAAAAACACGATCAAGTGAGGTGGAGACGAAAAAGAAAAACAAAAGCGAAGAAAATGAAATGGCTCAAGTGCTCAATTTCAGCTCCAAACAACACACACACAAGTATGAGAGATCAGAATCGGAACCGGAAATTTTCGGCGCTTGAAAATCGGAAGAGAACGGTAATATCAGTGATTGAGTTTCTGGAAGATTTTCACTACTTTTTTTTCAAGGGTTTCCGAGAAGCTCGAGATGAAGAATCATGAATTGAGAAAAAAAAACACGAATAATTGAAAAAAAACACGAACTTACTTTATACGTAGATTTTCGAGTTCGTCAATGAATTGGAATTTCGAAGATTGGAAATACTTCTGGAGTGGCCTCTTAAGGGTTAGATTGATATTTCGAAAACAACTTTTTCAAAGAATGATGCTTGAAAGCAAAGCGACTGAGTCAAGAGCAAATAAGTTCTTCTTCAGTAGTCCCTTGGAAGATTTTTGAAGCTCCATCACTTCATCTACCTCTCAACTGCTTCTAGTTATCTAAAAAGACGAAAAAAAGGTATTTCCGGAGAAAAAAAAAACTGTAGTTTAATGACCCTCAGCCCTATTTTACTAATGAAAAAAATGTCAAGATTCTTTTCAAATTTTTCCCCTCAAGTGGTCACTTGTATATCTCGGAGTAATACGAGCCATGTGAGCTTTGCAATTTATTGTCAGCATAAGTCATACTCGTCGTCATGGAAATTGCGAAACGTCACCCAAAATTCGGACGTCATTTCTTGATTAGTTCTTCTCATTTCGCGTCATAGAAGATACCGGAGCGGATGAAAATTGGAGCTCGGACGTTTTTGACGAAAATCATTCATATAAAAACAAAACAGAAAGAAAAATTAGCCAAAATCAGTAAAAGGAGAAATTTTGTTGTTTAAAAAATACTTCTAAAGTGGTCCCTACAATTTTTTTCTAGAGGTTGACTGAATATTTCAAAGGTAAAATTTTCGAAAAACGATTTTTGAAAGCGAAGCGACTTAATCAAGAGCAAATGAGGACGTCTTAAGTGGTCGCTTGGAAGATTTATGAAAATCGGAACTCAATATTAAGCCCTTTAGTGACCTCTCAGCCCCTTCTAGACAAGAAAAACTGACTTCTGAAAAAAAAAACCAATATATTTGTGGTCCTCAGCCTTATTTTTCCCATCAAAACAGGATAAACCGTTTCAAACAGTATTTCAAGGTTGAAAACTCATAAAAATTGATCCAAATTGAAACTTCCCACTGATTGATGATCTGAAATTTTCAAAAAGCAAAAATTTAAAAAAAAACCCGGAGAGTAACATTTTCTCTTGATTTCTCCTGGAAAAGTCACACGACTCATCGATGAAAATGAATCAAACTGGTTTTACTGATCCAAAATATAAATAAATTCATTGGTGATTTATCAGATTATTGAATTGACTTAACCAAGTGGTTCAATATTAAATTATTCCTTGATAATTTTGAAAAAATCAAAAAAAAAAAACGCTGAAAATACCCAAAACCTCCCACTTTTCACTCAAAAAAACCGACGAGAAGTCAGAAATCAAAAAAACTGAAATGTACTGGTATAAATAAAATCAATGAAGAGAGAGAGGGAGAGGGAGAGAAAAAGAGAAAAAGACGAGTCAATGATCAAAATGAAACATCATCAACGCGCACACACAAACGCCTCACATGCCGGAAAAGCGTTGTCGCCCGCAGCCGAAAAAAAAAGAAAGAAAAAATTGCGACGACGACGAAGAGCGGCGAGAGTGTGCGTGGAAGGAGGAGACGCCAGACGAGAAAACTAGTCGGTTGGAGGGGGGAAAAAGCCCCGGAGGCGGCAGAGAAATCGACGAAAAACGGCCGTTCTCGGTTCAAACTAACACTAAAGCTTCTTCTTCCGCCCTTCTTATTAGCTTTTTTGAACTTTCGAAAAAATATAAGGCTGATTATTAGTATTAACCCCGATGAATCAAGTTTGCTCTCTGGTTTCTGGTAGCTTAAGAGGATTAACAAATGGAAATCGCACAGATTAAAAAGTGCGCTCTATTGACAAAGTTAACAGGAGTTCCAGAAACCGGAAAAAATGTTCCGAGTCTCAAAAAATGAGCCTTTTCTATATTCAAAGCAACTTCGTCATATGAAAACGGCGAAAAAAACCAGAAAAAGCGTTTTTCTCAAGTTCCAGATTGTAAGTAAAAAAAAAACTAAAATTTCTGAAAAATCGAGCTTCTAGGAGAGAAGTAACTCAAAGCAAAATTTTAAGAGCAATTGCGCTCCTATGAGAAAAGGGACTTTGAAGCTTAAAAAACTTTTTTTAAATTATGTTTATAGCTCAGATTGATGGTCTTTTGACCTTGAGAAAACTTGGAAAAGGCCCGATTCAAGAAAAAAATGACAAAAAATTCAATGACCCAAAACTCTGGAAATCTTCGGAGATTAATGGAAAATGCGGCCTTTTTCCCATTAAAATTCACAGCTCCTGGTGACGCCTTGAAGGAAGTTTTCAGAGAAACAATGTTTCAAAGGTCGTTTAAAAATTTTTAAAGAAAAAAACTAGGACTGAGCTGAGAGACCACTTGAGTGATATTATTACCTCCAACAAAAAAAGTAGGGGAGAGAACGAGATTGAGTAATTATTTTAAGGACATTATCTTGTTTAAATGAAAGGAAGAGGAGATTTTTGAGGGACGACTTAAGTGAAAAAGTGTTCTTTTCTCTAATAAAAAAAGAGAAGGAGGAAAAACCTCGGAAGCCAATATCTACATTCCTACCTTCGCATTCTCCCTCCCTTCCCATTTTTTTTTTGTCTTTGCCATTCGCTCCAATGGGGAAAACGTTTCAATTACACACACACATCCAGAGGCGCATATATATCCCCTATGGCTCTCCGGAACAATTACTCAACACACACAACTAGTTGCCCCTTTTTCTAACTTTTCCTCCGGATGGCGCGAAATTTTAGGTTCTAGAGAAAGAAGATCCTTATCGACCTTATCACGACTATTATTCCTCAGCGACTTATTTTCGAACTCTCGAGAAAAATAGAAGGCCGATAGGACCAAGAAAAGCAATGAATCAAGATCGCTGAAACAAATGAAAAGCGCGCTCTACTGAGAAAAAAATAAATATTTTCAATAACTGGAAAGGCCTTTTTTCTAAAATCTTATAACTTTTCTGCTATCGAAAATGGCCAAAAACGCCCTTTTTCTGATTTTCAGTCGAAACTTCAAGTTTTTAAGATTGGAACGGGTTAAAAATGCTTGACTGCCAAATGAAAAAAAAAGGAATAATTATTAATGAATGGAAAAAAAGCTTCAAGCTAAAAGTTAATCGGAAATAATTTTATAAACTTTTTTTCAAAAAAATCTCATTTTCATGATTATTCTCTCTCTCTCTCTCTCGAAATCTCTCAAATGACGGAAAACCTTGAAAAAAAACGCGAAAAATAGTGAAAGACCCGAAATACATATTAAAAATTGAAAAAAACAATCAGAAGGCTAATCCGAGTCCGACGAATCCAGCTGAATGATCTCCCGGTTCGTCCTTTTCCGCTTCTTCTGGCTGTTCCCGTTGGTTTCTTCCTGAAATCGATTTATAGAAAATGTTCTCAAATTGATAAAAATTAATACTAAAGTCTATGGGGCGCGCCGTAGCGCAACAGGTTGTGTGCCTGTAGGCCGCACCCCGGAGTGGGATCCAGCCGACGTATGATTCAGTAAAATATGAAAAAAAGATGAATCCGAAAAAAAGTTCTAAACAAGTGTGCTCCATTAAACTCTTTTGAAAAAAATTCAAAAAAATTGAAAATTTGTTGTTTTCTGTATCAAAAAGCATTCGAATATCCAATTTCAACTGATTTTCTTCATTTTTTGAAAGAAACAAACCTCATCGGCATTTTTCCTCTTCATGATTTTATCATTTGTGGGCGAGCTCGTGGCAGTTCCAGTTCTGCAAAAATTACATCGATTCCCTTTCCCAAAAAATGAATAAATGGATAAACCTATTCCCCCTCAAAGTCCTCGACGAAGTCTGCTCCTGTTCACTCAAAATGTCCATGACCGCGTATAATTGGCCATATTTCGACCGTAATACCGTCGCTTTTTCATTTCTAAATGCTCGAAATATGCGAAAAATCACAAAAAATCGGGGAAAACTGACGATTTGACCGAAGCGATGGCTTCTTGCATGTGATGCTTCGAGAGGAACATTTCCGAGACTTTTTTGTCCCTCGTCAGACACAATTCCGTGAATAGCGTCAAGTGTTCGAGGACCTAGCAAAAAATTTTCTTTCTTTCGGATTCAACGATTTAATTAAACATCAAAAAGAGAAAAAAAAGAAGAAAAAGAAAAACTGAATATGAATATATCAAGAACTGGTTCTTGGTTCTTTCAAGGGAACGATTTTTCAGCACCCGATTGAGCTTTGACGAAACTCGGTTGCAATGAACTTCAGGGCTTCCTGATTCCAGAACAGGGAGAATAATTCTCGCAACATATCTTGTTCTCGAATTTGGACGTTTCAAAAGCTTGAAACAGCGCTTTTTTTTTTATTAAATTGCTTATTTTGCAAACTTTCAAGCTTCATAAATCGAAAACGATTTAATATGATAATTGTTCTTTTTTTTCCATTGGATTAGGAGGTCCTAATAATGTAAGGTGTAAGGGACAATTTAGCCAAGTTCCATCAGAAGTTCAACCGAAAGCCAAAAAGAGTTACCTTGTTAAAAGTCAGTTTTTCTGAAAGTTTTTGGGCTCCAAAACCTTTCCATCAACTCAAAATTTTATGTGAGTATTCCTAATAAAAATTTGAAAAATCCTGTTTTGAATTTCGTTGCAGGCCATTTTTCTTTTCAAAGAATTTCTTATTTTTTTCCAATTTTTACCTGTTGAAGACACAATTTCTGGACACCTTTTTTGCCCGGCGCCTTGCTGATAATGCCGATGATGCTGTTCTCCTTGAAAAAAATTGAATCATTCGAAAAAACTTTTTTTGAATAATTACCGAAAGTTGCTTTTTTTCATCAGAGCGCCGATCAACTCGGCGACTCGTTGGCAATTTTCGGGATCTTCGATGAGAACCTGAAAAGAAATAAAAATTCGGAATATTGTTTTTTTCAAATATGTTATAAGCTCAAATCTCATTATTATCATTTTCGGACAAAAAAATATTGAAATTATTTTTTTCAGTCAGAAAATCTTGAAACAAACCTTCAACGCATCGATCGTGAAATAATCGTCTTTATTTGGAACCCTCAAAAAAATATGGTTCTTATGAGAGCCGGCCAACATTCGCGGTCTGAAAAAAATGAAAAATTATACTGAAATTTTTCTTTCTCGAAAATTCATTTTGAAGCAGTTTTTTTGAAATTGTTCTCTTCATATCAAGTTTTTAAAAGACCAAGTTAACAACTTTTTTTCCGTTTGCCACATTTAGATCTATAGAAAAAAACAAGATTGCCCTTGTATTGAAGCTGGAAAACCTTCTTTTTTTCTCTTTCACCTCGTTCGAAATCACATTTTACTGTTTCAATGTTTCTTTTTAAAATTTGTTCGAAAATCAAGCCCTGATTTATATTCTTGGTCTTATAAGGGATATTTCTAATATGATCAAATGTCTATAAATCGCCTTTTCGATCATATTCAACTCTTTCTTCGATTATTTCTTATTTATTTGTGCCTCAGAACCTTTTTAAAAATAGGAAAAAGAACCAAATTTACCCATTCTTTTGAGCATCAACAATACGTTGGTGAGAGCTTCCTGGTGTTGTTCATTTGAAAGTTTCGGAATTATTGAGACGACCCATTCGATCGGAATCCCTTCGGCGTGAACTGAAGAGAGCGAAAGTCGGAAAATTTTAGAATCCAAAAAACCCGAAAAACCGGCTCAAATTTTTTGTTTTTTGTGTCTTCTCCACTTATAAGTACTTCTTTGAACTTGGTTTTCAGTTCAAAAAACCCGAGATCCAAGCCGAAAAGGCCCAAAAAACCAACCCAAATGCCAGAAAACCCATTGAGAAACGGTAGACCATTCCAACGAAGCCGCCAAAATGTTGTTGAACTGTTCCCGTCGGAATAACCGTATGTTTTCTCTTTAAAATCGATTGTATATTCTTCTTTTTTTGGGAAGTCACCTTATAATATCACCGATGAAATTCTTCAACTGGGTAGCGTCCACATTTGCACACAAAACTTCGATCATCTGCATAAAAATCAAACTTTTAAAATGATTTTTCTGGGGTTGTAGTGGGGAAATTCTTAAAAAAATATACTGCATAGAGTTCAAAAATGTACCTTGAAACTACTTAAACTGGTGAAACGAAAAAGGATCATTCATAAATAACAAAACTTCTTGACAAAACTAAAAATTTAAAGAAAATAAGCTACATGAACAAAAAAAATTTCTAAAAAGTGAAATTATGTGAAACATCCACCGAAATAAGTCCGAATACTCCTATCTTATTTTTTTCGTTTTTTTAAAAATAAAAAGTCCCTAGCGAAGAATTCGTTTAAATTGAAGATCTTTTTCAAAAAGTTTTTTTCTCATTTCAAAAAAATAATAAAATATATTTTTTTCTTAAAAAAATCCTATGATACCACCAACATCAGGCGAAGAAACGACATCTTCTCCAAACTTTTTGGAAAACAAATGGTAGAATATAGGAAAATAGTCGGACATCATTGATGGCGCAGTTCTGAAAAAATGATTTCTGAAATTAAAAACAGTTTGAAAAAACTAATTTTTGATTTTTCTGAAAAATGAAAATCTCAATGAAGTGCAGCGCTTAGAAAAAAAGTCTTGGCCTTTTTCATAAATTTCGTATCTCAGACTTATCTGCACTCTCCCTTCTCAGGGGCTAGATCATAAAAACGTGCAAATAGCAGGTGAAAATGAGAGAAAACTTCTTGAACCCGTGACAATCGAAATGAAGTTTTGAAACAGGAAAGTTTCGTGAAAGTTGTTTTTTTTTTTTTTAATGGCGTTTTCTTCGGACAGAACGAAAATTGCTCCAAAACAAAAATTAGTACTGTTTTGGAGGGAGCAACTTTGGTGAACACGCCTTATGAATGATTTCTCGAATTTAAAGAACTGATTTCAGAAAAAAATGCTTTTTTTCTACATTTTCTATTTTGTTTTTGAAAAAAGAACCTGGAGATCGGATACGAGCATTTCAGAGACGTCCTTCTCACAGGCTCTCGCCACCTCACTGTAACATTCCAGACATTCCCGGACGCCGGCTGCGTTCGTTACGGTACCCTTTGAAAGGAATCGAATGAATCAGAAAGAATATTTATAAAAAGTAAAAAGAATAGAAAAATCGAGGAGTATCCTGATATCCCATCTTTTTTTAAAATTAATTTTTTTCAAATTTTTCTGCACTTTTTCAATTGAAATTCCTGCGGAATCACCGTTTCTTAAAAAAAATGAAAAAAATTTCGAGGCAGAAAAAAACGGATTTTTCAATCAAATTTCCCGCGTAATTTTTCCCTACTTATGTTCTAATTATTTTGCCTCAAAAAAACTCCTCTAGAGGGTCCTGTTTTTTTTTCTTATCTCTCTAGGGACCACTTCTTCGACACCATTCGACATATCAGTCATTCAGCTGTTAAATTATTTTAGTAATTGAACTTGAAACGTTATTCCAAACTAAAAAGTTCATTTAGATTTTAAGAGATTCTACCAATTTCCCGTATCAGAATTTAAATTTTTTCGGAATCTTACACCTGAAAAGCCTCGAACTCTTCTTACCTTTATGTGAAAAAGGAAAAGATAAGAAATGGTGGGATCTTTCTCTCTGATGCCAGCCGCCATTGTGATCATGTTGTCGGAAGCTGTTTCTGGTGTAGTTGGGGTGCTGCAAAAATGTCTTCTATACTGAAAAATCCTATAGATTTTTAAAAATAAGTATCGAGTTTGAAGATAAAAATTTGAGAAAAAAAAAAAATCAAAAAATCACATTCATAATTTTTTCTGAAAGTAACAATCTTTAAAGTTAGAATGCATTTTTAACTATTCGCTTTTTATAAAGAAGAAAAAAACTTCAGAATTAAGAAACTTGTTTTTTCCGTTTTTTCAAAAAAATAGTACACTACGAACTGTATTTCCTGGTTTTTTTCAAAAACCTAAAAAAATTTTTCCGATCTTTTAAAAAGTAAATGTGGAAAAAAACCGATAATAATAAATTCTTCGAAACTCGAATTTCTTTAGAAAAAAACAGAAAACTCGGCTTTTTAAACCAAAAACTTAAAACAGTTTTTTTCTATTCTTTCTTCTTTTTTTCATAGAAAAAAATCAAAAAATAACAAAAAAATGAAAAAAATGTAACAAGTTCTAATAAAAAAAGTTTGGAAAACATTCCATTTTTCCTTCCCGAAACTCACCAAAGGTTTCGGACGATGGTATAAGCCGGATGGGAAAAGCACTCAAGTGGACCCTTCTCGTTATAACCGTCAGGTAGGACCGATTCACCTTGAAACAATAATCTTTTCCATTATTTTTCATTTTCCTGGAAATTACCCTCTTTGGTAATTTTGCCAGCGATCGCCCAAAGACAAAGTCCGGCGTTTTCAATTTCGTTATCCTCCAATTTATCGTCCTGAAAATAATATTCTTTATGAACTCTTTTGTAATAATTGAGAACTCAGAATTCTCTTATAGTACCTCATTTTATACTTATGAATTTCCGAAGCTTGCAAAGGGACCCCTGTGTGGAATATGCAAGTCGATTTCTGTTATAAACTCTTCAAAAGATTTTCATACGGAAATAACGAAAGAGTCGATCAAGTTTTTACTGACTACCTCTTTTTTTAATTTGAAATCTTAACAAAAAAACTATAAATTCCCTATAAGGACCGTTTCAGGGTCAGACCCAACATATCTTTTTTTCAACATTTTTTTAAATGCATGCTGGAAAACTTTTTTTTGAAATAGATATCTCATTCGATATGAGAAAAAATTCTTCTTAATTAACCAATGAATAAAAAAATGACATTAGTGAAAATAAACTGAATGATATCTTCAATGGCCTCGCTTCGGTCCGCGTCGTCCGTCAGCTCTTTTTTGTACTTGGCCCTGAAAGAATCCATCGATTTTGTTCTCGTTTTGAGACACCTTGGTCGTATTTAGAACGACTAAAAACTAATAAAAAAATGTAATTTTGAACTTTTGATTTTTCTGTAAAAAAAGTATGAAACTTTAATGAATTGTGGCTTTGGGATCGACTTTTTTTCGACAAAGAAATTTGAAAAAAATCATTTTTTTATCAAATAAGAATCAATTACTTTTTTTGAAAATTGATTCTTTACTTTCTAAATGTAGCTGAAAACCTCAAAATTTGGTATTCAAAGCTTTACTATGTCGAAATGCGCAAGTCGTTTCGGGTCGGGCGAGGCTAGCCATTCCAAATGCGACAGTCAATCACACCTTAAAGCCTCGATTTTGGCCCTCGTTTCCCCTTTCAGCCTCTTCATCAACGCGTTGAGATCGATGATTGGAGGGGCCTCTTCGGCGTTTTTCGATCGACTTCTCGACTTTTCCGAAATCTTCGCAGGTTTACTGTCATCTTCGAGTTCGATGAACTGTAATATGTGTCTTATTCGGAAAAAATATAAAAAAAAACGTTCCCTGGTAAGCTCCTAAAGTTCAAGCGCTCTCTATAGGGGTGTTTCTTCTGATTTTACAGTCAAAAAGACGTGAAAAGACCTCTAGCTTGCTCCAATCGAGTGGCCACTAACTAAAACAAAACAAGCTCCTATGGTGGCCACTTTTGCAAGCTTTTCTGCCCCTACAAGTGGGGGTAATGAGGTCCTTCTAGATGAACCTACAAGAATTACTAAGGTTGCCCCTTAAGTGCCCACTCTGTGGATCCTAAGTATCACTGTGGAGATAAAATCGAAAACACACTACTTTCAATGAAATAATGATTTTCTATAACTAAGCTAGGAAAAATTATAAAAAAAGTTTTGAAGTTTCATTCATAAAATCAAAAAAAAAGCTCAGTAAAGAGAAAAAATTATTTTTTTTCAAAGTTCGAATATAACAAACCTCGGCCGGTTCTTCGATTTTTCCGTTTTTTTCGGAGGGATTCTGGAAAAAGTACGATTTATTATTTTTTCGATTTTTTTGAACTTGTTTTTTTCGAACTTCTTCGCAATTAATTGATGAATTTTCGTTAAAAAAACACAAAAAAACGCTAACTTAGAAAAAAAGGGGGCGATAAAATTAACATTTTTCGAAATATTTCTTTTCCTAAAACTATTGAATTTTAAATTAGTAAATGATAGTGAATTCAATACTTATGGGAACAAAAGCCATAAATACATGTGATTTGCGGCGGGCGGAGTCAGAACTGGAGCCCCGGGGACGGTTTGGGGCTGAGAAGTCGGCGGCTCTTTCCCGCGGAGGAAGTCTCGCCAGATCTCCCGCATCCCTTCGTGGACTTTCCGGTCGATCCGGTGATGTTCGAGGATCGGCTGCAGGTTCCTGAAAACTCGATATCTATCAAGATAATTATAGTTTAGGGGTTTTTGAAACTTTTCTTGCAAGGAAAGTCATTTTACTTTGCGACTGGGAAATTTCTGAATTTTCTTGGTCAAAAGACTTCTTGATGTACCAGAAAAGATCCTGAGAGTCTCAACGTGCAAAAATGTCTAGCTTCTGGGAAATCAGGGGTGAAAGTCATCCGCCTTGTCAAAATTACACAAAAATATTAAAAATACAGATCTTTCACTAGCCGTGCAAAATTTTACTTCCAAAAAAATAAGTTTTAAAATTGCAAAATTTATGTTTCAGACCTGATTTTGTGTAAAAGGTCAACTTCGAAACATTTTATCTGGAAATTTCTGAATTTTTTTCAGAATGAAGGTCTAGAAACGATCTCTCACAAATTTCCGTTCAAGTTTTCTGAGATTTTCTGTAACTTTTTCGGAAAATTATCTGAAGGTTAAAAAAAATTCCTCGCAGAATTTTCCTTTTGGAGAACAAATTCTTTGACTTTTCCAGAACTTTTTCAGAAATCTCTTCAGGTCCAAAAAAATCTCCCAAATCGATGAAAATTTCAACTTCGAGGATATGAAATTTTAAATTTGCGAAATGTAAGATTCAGACCAATTTGTGTTCAATGCAAATTTTTGATTTCAAGCTAAATTTCAGAAAATATCCAAATTCATACACAAATACCTCCCCGTGTTCAACAAAATGTTTATAGGTTTCTCTTTTTTAAACTTTCATTAAAACTAACTGTCCATATTGGTCCGCAATGGCTCTCATGGCAAGATTCAGGCTTCTCAAAATACTTTCAGAGGCTGAGGGCAAGAACAGGGTGGCGGCCTGAAACACAAAAAAACTTTTTAATGGAGAAAATTTGAAAAAAAGGCATTTTTTTCAATCGAGTTCATCCGAAAAACTTTTTTTAAATTTTTTTATACAAAAAAATACGAGACGTAAAAAAACCGATAAAATTATTTCAAGAATTGTTCAATTTTTGACAGGAGTTCCCCCACTTAGGAGCGTTAGAGTGGGCCCTATAGTGTTTACGAGAGAAAAAAGCGTCTATTATGTTGGTGTCTCTCATAATGGTATAATCTAGAAGGTCCCTATAGGGGTATAGGGTCTGACCTCAAGCTCCTAGAGCTCAAGTGGTCCCTCAAGCGGTTTTTTTGGTTTTTTTGTTGATTTTAAAAATAAATTTCAAAATAATGAAAATTTAGCGAATTTCAAAAAAAGCGCAGTCATCAATTAATAAGCTCATTAATTTCAGAAAATCAAAAATAATTCACTCTACTATGATTAATAAAAACGTAAAAACCGACAGAACAGTTCAAAAAATCTACTTTTTTCGAGTTGAAATTGGTGAATAATTCAATGAAAATGCACCTTACAAACATATTCCAGCAGAGAATTGGCCAGCTGAGGTCCAATCGAAGAATTGACCAGAACTTGGCCCGAACTGGTGTTCATCAACAGCGCGTACCTCAAATCCAACAGTTATACAACGACTCTTTTTTCTTCTTACTTGACTGTCCCGAAAGCGGCGTCCATCATTTTGAAGTCGCAGGTCCCCGGATCGAATCCGAGCCAATCGATCCAAAGACAGCATTTCAGCCATTGCTGCTCAGCTCCGGGCTGAGAATCGTCAACTTTTCAAGTTTAAATAAAAACCACCAAAAAGAACTAATATAGAAACTGTTTTTAGTGCAGAAAAGCTCAAGGATTTCGGGATTTTCTGAATAAAGAAAAATGGTAGAAAGGCAGCAAAAGTTTAATTTTTCTGCTCAAAAACAAAAAAAGTTGTTTTTTTAATTGAAATTTTGAAGTTTGAAACATAAATTTGGAAAAAAAGGGAGAATTTAAACGGCTTTTTTTCAAAATTTGTAGCTTCATGGGTCTCTTACTCGAACGGATGGAATGCCTTTTGTTACATTTTTTTCATCTTTCTACAAATAAAAAAATGAAAATTTAGTAAGATCAATTTTTTTCAGCCTTTTCAGAAATCTTAAGGAAACGGTGGACTTTTTGAAAACCAAGGCAATTATATTTTTTTCATTATTCTATAACTAAAAACTGCAATTCTTACCTGCGCCGTACTGATAATGAAATAAAGGAGCTGGACACGGGTGTCGGCTTGCATTTGGTTCTCAGGAACGTAGGCGATCAAATATCGGACGATTTCGGCTCGTAAACTGCCGCCGTCGGGGCCGCGGAGGTGCTGCAAATAAGCAATTTTTCGAAGTCGTTGGAAAAAAAAAATGAAACAGCAAGTTTTCATAATACTTTCATTGAGAGAGAAGAAAATTATGGTTATTTTTTCCAAAAACGCGACATTTCAGAAAAAAAAAACTAATTTTCTCCTGAAAAAGGCCAAAATGATCAGAATTAAAAAACCGTTGATCACAAAAAAAAAAAAAAACTCTCAATTTGTCTAACTTCCTCAGAAACATCTCATGACTTTCTGTACTCAGATTCGGGAAAAAATATTATTTTTTCAATCAGAAAATATCTCAAATTTTCGATATCAACACGATTGACGTCTCAGATTTTTCCAACTAACAAAAATAGATTCAGAATTTCTGCCTGAGGTTCTTTAAAAAACAATTTTCATAGGTTAAACATTTTTCTTTTTACCTCTACAAACTTCCGTGATTTCCCTCTGAGAAAATCAGTTTTTACCAATGTCGTTCTGAATTCTTCACCTTTTCGCTACAAAAATCTAAAAAATGCGTGTCTCTCCCCAGAACCCACCGAATAAGTCAGCCAATTCCAGTGAGGAGCCACGTTTCGGCAGCTATTCAGCATGAAATCGATCTTCATCTGAACTTCGGCCGACAGACGAGTGTTCGAGGCGAGACACGACCTCAGGAGCATGTCCTCGATGCCTCAAAACAATTATCGACAGATAATAATCGGTAATCATCGGTTACCGGTGACATTGAACATTTTGGGATCTTCGGCGAACTTCTTCCAAATCGCTTCGAATTGGGGGATTCTCGACAATCTGATAAGGACAAGCAGGAAATCTCGGCCGAGAATTATCACTTCGTGGCGACGGCCTCTGAAATTTCAAAATCTGATTCTTAAAAAATAATTAAAACAGTAGACAGGTGAAACTCGAAAAAAAAATTGAATCGCTTCTCTGTCTCTTTCTCGCAGTATTTCAAAACAAACTTGATTTTAGAATTTCGTTCGAAGAAAAAAATGCAAAAAAATAGTCTAACCTTTGAAAGTAGGTCTCCTATACATTTATGAAGGATAGAATTTGAAAAAAATCCATCCTAAAAGTTCAAAAAAAAAAACGCCAAACTGAATAGAAAAATCAACTTTCTTCGAAATTGGTTTAAAAAATTTTTTTACGAGCTTTAAATGATGAAAAAATAACCGAATGGAACAGAAAAGAAGTTTGCATAAAAAAATCAGTCAATTCGCGTTTCAGGTCCCCTAACCATTTATAAAGCAAAAAAGCTAGAAGTTTCAAAATATCTATAATATTGAACAGAAAAACAACTTTCTCCAGAAAAAAACTAATAACTTTAACAGGATGGAAAAAGTTAATTATTAACGTTAAAACAAAGAACTTCGGAAAAAAAAAAGTTAATACAGTCAGAAAATTTTCGAAAAACAAATTTTCTTGTTTCTAGAGCTTCTTTTTCTAAATAAAAGAACCCTCGAAAACCTACTTGATGAACAAAATGACGCAGTTGATGAGAGCGGATCGGAAGGTGTCTTGTTGGGTCATCGGAACGGGGGCGTCGACGATCAAATGCGAGAAGACCAAGATCACTGAAGTGGTCAGGCCGGGACACGCTTTCAGGCCCAGAAGCCACTGCTCGTTCTCCATAAAGAGGGTGGCGAGCTGAAAAAAATGGGTGAAAAAAATGATGAAATTTCAAGATTAGGTCAGCTTTTTTTGGATAAAAGTTTTTCAATAACAAACTTGGGAAATTAGCTTTGAAAATCCAATTTTTTTCTTTGTCTTTCCTTAAAATTTTTCTGAGAAACTTCACTCGGAAAAAAATTTTTCTACTTGATATCAATTCAAAAATTTCGAAAATCAAATATTTGGCCCAATATTCTTTTTTTATCAACGGCTATTATCGATGATTCATTTTTTTTTTTTCGGAATATCCTGGAAAAATTCCCTCGCGATAATATATTATTTTGATATTATTTCAAGAGCTCTGAAAAAAATCTCAAACAAAAATCATGAAATGTATCTCAAATCTCTAATGATAATGCTTGGAAAGCGGATTTTTTTACGAAAGCTATATTTTTTTCTCGGGAAAATTGAGTATCTCACCCCCCAAAAAAAGTTTTTCTAATGAAAAATTATACATCTAAATTATTGGTATAGCATTAAATAACCCTTTCCACTGTTTTCTCTCAGAACTCCCTGCGAATTTTCAATCGAAGCATTATTCTCCTTTAAATTCAGAACTATGAAGATTTGGAGAAAATCATGAATCTGATGCTTTTAATACAGGCGATCATTCATGGAAAACGTATTTTCTTTAATGAAAATGAAATTTTTTCGGTTAAGATTATTATCCCGTTCCATCAAAGCAAGCTTTGCACAGAAATGTCGAAACGAAAAACTGAAAGTTCCTATTTTGACGGTATAATTCAAAGATATGCTGAATAGTCTCTAAAAGCCCAAAAAACGATATTTTTCAGTTCCTTTGGTAAACTCTATTTACCAAAGGATCCTACAAACTTTTCTACCTTTTTTCGTACTTCAAAATCTATGTACTTTCAAAAAAGCGAAAAAGATAGGACTTTTGAGCTTTAATTTGCTAGATCGTCATTTTTACCAGAGAAAACTCGATTTTTTCTCACTTTGTGCCCTTTTTTAAACTGAAAAGTTGATTAACCTGGGAAGCCATCCGAACTTTCGAATTCCACTCTCCAGTGCCATTCAGAACACGCACCGCGTTCATCATCACATTTTCAATCTAAATAATTCAAAATATCGATAATAATCGTTTCAAAAGCTTCTTAAACCTTATTAACATTCATTCTCACTGTTTCCTTCAACATTAATAAATATTGGTCCTTACAAGCCTCGACAATATGCGGCCAAAGATCTGTAAAAGAACATTTTCGATTTAATATTTTTGCTTAAAAAAAAATCTTACCAAACAAAACCACGTTCAAAGCGGTCAAAACTGCATTACAATACCCAAGACCAACGCCATTTATATATATGAAGGTCTAAAAATCCTAATTCTTCGCAGAAAAAAACAATATTTTTGAACCTTTTTGAACTGTTCGGGGTTGTCGAACGATGTTATTCCGCGATAAATCAAGCCATTCGCTATCCTCAACTTCGCCTCGTCCTCAACAGCAATCAACACATCTATCGCTTCCTGAATGATAAAAATAAAACAAATAATACTTCTTCCTTCTAAATTTTACCTTATCTGACAATCCTCCAACCTTACTTTCGAAAAATAAAGAATTATTGATGAAATTCCGCAACTGATCGCTAGGCAATTCCATCTTTGTATTCATGTTGGTCAGCTTTATCAGCCGACCAGTGAAATGGTCAGCCATATTGCCCTGAAATGTGAAACAATTAAAAAATGATTTTTTTGAAGCTAAGTGTTACAAACTCGATGTTTAGAGCTATTCAACGACTGGTTTAGAAGAAAAAGATTCAGAAGTCTTTATAAGAACGAAGAGGTGAAAATGAATGAACAAGGAACTGGAAAGAAAAGGGAAAGGAAACCATTCGATCAACAAAAAAAAAAGAAATTTTTTCAAACCTCCCGTGGCGCGAACTTTTCCATAAAGGTCATGTGCGCGCCTCTGCAATCATTTTATTTCAGAAAAATTTTCAAATTGTTTTTTTTTCCTTGTTTTTCTTCACTTTTCTCTCTCCAATCTTTTGTTACTCAGCAAATAATAAAAGGTAAACCAAGGCGAAGTCTGTCGTATTCAAGAATAAACGACTATAAGTCCAAATTGTTAAATAATTTTAGGCCTACCCTTATTTTTCTTCTTTTCCGTTTTTCTTTCTATTTTTGCGTCATTCGCCTTCTTTAGACAGGGATTTCTTATCTCTTGACCTCAACGACTGGGTTAAATGGATATAAATTTGAAAGACCTCACCTACTTACACCGGCGGGTCAGTTTTCGTGCCCGTTTCAAGTCGAAAATCGAATTTTATAGCTCGACAAACAGGATCTCGACGAGAAGGATGAGGCTGGTAATTCAATCATAATTGGTCATTTGGAGAAGCTGCTGATGACCTCGGAAAGGTACACAAATGGAGCCTTAGCGCTTGGAGCAACCATCAAACGGATATTGATCTTGATCAGGTGGGTTTTGATGATGCTTTGGGGGATTTAAATTTTTTTTTTTTCAGAGATTGCAAGGAGACGTTGCCGCCGCGCTTTTTTCCACTCATAATCGATTATATCAAGCGGGTTTGGGACCACAAAGTCGATTCTGTGTGTCACGATTCCAACGAGATTTTTTCAACTGCCTTGATTATCCATAAGAGGAGTTGTGCCGGGTGCAAATCGTTCGTATTGGACTGGTTTTTTCTAAATATTTCTCTGAAATTTTTTGCTGACTTTTTGAAAGGAGAATAGGAACATTTTCATGGATGTCTTCAAGTGAAGATCAGATTTTTTTTTGCTTCTTGAAGGTCGTATAAGCTTTTTGCTCTCGTTTGAGCAAACTACACAAACTTTGATCAAACTAAACAGATTTTGAGCAGACTAAAGAGTTTTTGAAAGACCAGGCAGGGTTTCTGCGTCTTTCAACGCCTATAAAACAAAGAATGACTGTTTTTCACGTATTAATGGGAAAAGTGAAGCGATTCAAGAGAGCTAGCTGGTTTTTAAAGGCGAGAGGGACTCTTCTGGATTACTTTTTTTCGCTGCTCGGCCATTTTGAATCTGAAAATGTTTTTTTCAGGACTTTGTAGGAAAAATAGCATCTTTTTGCATTTAAAGGTCTCTGAAAGTTTTTTGGAAATTATTAGATTTTCATTGTCAGTATATTCACGCGGATACTTAAAACTTGTGTTTAAAATATATTTACAATAAAAGAAACGTGCAAATATTTTCCAGAGTACAGTCATTGGAAACGAAATTCGCCCCGAGTTGTCATTGGGCTTTCACCGTCTTCCGCTGGCTTATTTCGGCCGATTTCCCCAACAAGTCTACTTATAAGTGTTTGGTGTGTCGAATTTTCCAGTATTCAAAGTGTTGAAATACAATTTATAACACTTAAAAGGAATAAACGAATAAAAAATAAATTCTTTGGATTAGATTGAAAAGCTCTAAAGCTTGATCACGTGAAACTCCAAACATCTGTTTTTTTTTTCAGAGCGCTTTCTTCACGGATTTCCCCTCATCTCTACGTCAACTCGAGGAGAATGACATTGAGACTTTCTACCGACATCTCAACAACCATTCTCTCGCCAATTCTGTTCGAAAATTCTCGATTTTAAGTGACTTTTCGAATTTATTCCGAAGGTTTCCGAAGTTTTGGTCCAATGTCTGCGGGATCAACGCTGCTGGAGCCTTCATATTTATCACATTTGCCGATTTGTCGACTACGAAAAGTGCTCGATCGATATTCTCAAGGTTATTGATTGAATTGAACTTTGAAAGGAAATTCATTTTTAGACCCGACTCATCAAGTTGATCGAAAAAGACGGAACTTTGACCGGTTTCCTGGAAGCTTTATTGGCTAGTCTGACTGGTAGGCCATTTCAAACGGGAAATTATGAGAAAAAGAGGGGAAAAGGCATGAAATTTAAGAAACGTGAATTATGAGTTGATTTTTGAGGAAAAGAAGGGTTTGGTTATTGATTTTTGAATTCATATGGTTTTTTCTTTTAAAAAACTTTATTTATAGTAATTTAATTTTTTTTCTCGAATAAGACGTTTATAAAAAACAACGCTAAATCAGATTATAACTTATGAAATCTTGAAATTTGTTTGCCTGCTTGCCGCATGATATTTTGTCATTTTCTCGCAGTCAGAAATGAGAAGGTCTGCAAAAAGAGAAAATGTTTCCTAGGAAGTACCAGCGCCAGGACTTTGGACACGGTTCTGGCCATCGTCAGATGCTTGATTCGAGCCCAAAAAAGCGGAAAGCCCTTGGTGGAAAAACGAGAATTCATCATGTGGACCCAATATATCTCATCCGAAACGATGGCCTGTGCGATTCTCCATTCCGATATTCATGTTTGTACCGAAACAAAGGGAAAATAGGATGAAAACGGCTTTTCAGGTGGCCCTTTCCGCGTTCAATGTCATTATTGACCACCCAAAAAGGACTTGCGCGTTTGTTGAATATGATTTGGAGTTCATGAAGGTTTGTTTTCAAATAGAGTTGATTATCTGAACAGTTAGTGTCTGTGAAAACCTTGTTTTACGATTTTCAAAAAGAAAAAAAATTAAATTTTTCGCACAGATTTGAGAATCTGTAGAGCTGGAAATGTTGAATTGAAGTAGAAACCGCAACGCTCTTTTTAACTCAACCTGAAATCAAATGGCGCAGAACAAGTCTACGCCAAATTAAAAGCTTTCGCTATGAAAAGTTATCGGCCTCTTGTTAGACGCCGAAGAAATAATCAAAATTCAAAAAAAGGTTCTTGTGAAATTTACGATTTTTGGAAAGGAAGTCCGACCACAGAAGAGACGCCAGAGAAGTTAGAGTGTTTCTACTTCTCTGCCGTCTCTTCAAACACCGCGTATCTCTAGCTTCCTCTTAGTTTGAGCCCAGTTTTCAAAACTTTCTTCTATCATTCTCTTTCATATAACTTTTTTGATAGTTGAAGGTTAAGGTTTTTTTCAAATAGCTAAATGTAAAATATTAGAAAAAAATCCTACGAGTAATTATTAATTTTCTTTATTTTATTTATTCTAGTCAAATATTGACGAGTTGTAGAACTAATAAAGGGATCCGTGCTTTTTCCAAGTTTCTGGAAACCTTGTTACAGTGAAATTTGGAAAAAAAAAATCAAATTTTCAGGCCTTTTTTGTGGCCAACCTCTCCAGCCAGTTGCCTGGAGTCCGACAGTCCATTTTAGCCGGCTTGAAAAATGGTTCGTTCAGTTTTAACAGAATTTTGAGAAAGCTTCAGAAAATTTCTGAAAAAACAGGTTTTTACGCTGAATTTGAATGGATTTCCTTCCGAAAAAGAAATTCGGTTAAGTTTTCCCTTTTTTTAATTATTAGAGGAGAGAGGAAAGGGCGAGAAAATTCAAAACTTGTTGTTGAAAAAGTCCAAGGAAACAAAAAAAAATCAGACTTTCAGAGGAGAGTTTTAGAATTTGTTTTACAGTTTTTGGTAAGAAATAAAAGGGCTAAATAATTGAAAATATTATTTGATTACGTTCAGTAAAATAAAAATATATTTTCAGATTGAAATTCTTGAGTTCATATTACAAATTCTGGTAAGAAAATAAATAGAAAACTATGAAAAAATGATTCTAAAAGAAAAAATTAGAGACCTTTAATAGAGTTTTTGAGTTCATTTTGCAGTTTCTGTTCAAAATTCAAAAAGTTGAAAAGAGTGTTTACAAATTTCGAAGAAAACCTAAATAGGCTTTTCAAAATGAGTTGGAGGATTTTTTCAAACGTTGACGGATCTTGGACACTTTGGAAAAAACTTTCTGCGATTTTCCAGGCCCTCCAAAGGTTCAGCGAGTGCACGGAGCCGGTGTTGAAGAAGATGCGCAAGAACGACAGTTTCTCGGGAAAGGACACGATTATGATCGTCCCGGAGACGCATTGCGTCGGCAGTATGCAGCGGGAACGCGTCGAAATCTGCGACGCCGACGAATTTTCCGACGAGAATACGGATGGCGTCGACGACGTCAAACTCTACACGTCTTTCGTTAGGTTAGGCGGGGCAAATACAAAAAACCGATTTTCTTTTAAGTCAGGCGCTTTTTTGTGTAGTTTGAACTCACAGATAAACTAGATTAGACTGATTGAAAAGGAGCGCCCAGAGAAAAAAGACGCCCGCTCTCTCATTTTTGAACGCTCCCTTTTTTAAGGGTGGAACGTAGACTCGTTTCGTGCAATAAAATCCGATGGGATTTCAAGAAATATTGTTATTTCCGTTGATGACTTTTGTTTGAATCTCCGCATTTCTCAGATACATCTGGGACCGTTGCTTCGACTCCCTGGCACCTGAAGGGAATTTCAATCGTCGGTTGATGGCCCTTTACACTATCGAACTGCTTTACAACCGAGATTTGTACACGGCCAACGGGAAAAGTACACAAAAAAGCGCGAATTCTCTTGATTACATGATTTTCAGCCGGTTTCGTGGATCATTTGAACTTGAACGGAACTCTGAACTGTCTGAGAATGTATGCGATTATCAGCTGCCTGGACGATTCCTATGAGTTGATCAGAACCAAAGCTTTGAGTATTTTGAGGACCTTGGAGTATAAAATCGAAATGGTGAGCGTTCTACTAATAAGAGCGGTTCTGGTCTCAGTTTTTTTTTTCCTGGGTAGTTTGAAGGAAGACGCTCGGAAAACGAGAAATATCAATTTGCAGGTTCTCGAGATAATATCGAAGATGAGCAATATCAAAAATCTTTTTTTTCCGCTCTTTTTGGTGGAAAAAGTCTTCTGAATTATGATAACGCCAGCTTGAATAATTCGTAGGATTTTTTGGTGAAAAAAGTCTGACTTGCAATAATGCCTTGAACGAATATTATTCTCAAGTTCTTAATAATTCAATTAAAAGCAGTTTTTAAAATTTTTTTCGTGAAGCCTCAAGTTTCACATTATACAAAAATCGTGGAAGAGAAACAATGTCTGATGCGTCATAACCCGAGAAAATGATGCAGCTTTTTTCTTTAGATTCTGGATAATTTTGTGCTTTTTAGTGTTTGTTTTTTTTCGAATGACCGCAGAGTTTTGAACCAGATCCGCTTTATTCAATAGTTTTTGGTTGAACTTTGAAATTAAATCAATCATTTGTTCTGAAGGTAGAAGAGGAATATATCCAACCTTCGGATGAACTGACCGCTTCTGTCAATGATACGTCGACATCGGCTTCGGCTTGTAGAATGCAGGTGCCGTTTATTTCTTCTTTTAACTTAGTTTACCGCTTGAAAGAAACACAAAATCTTTTAAAATCAAGCACCCATCCATCGAAACAGATTTTCACACGTTTTACTCTGACATTCACACTGAACAGCAATGCCGTGTTTAAAAGAGTTTGAAATAAACGTCAGAGAGGAAGAAAAGATAACTGAATTCGAGAGTGTCAGAGATAGTTTTGCATTTCCTTTTTTTTTCTCAAAGCTGTTTTGTACTCTCGTTTTAGTTGTACATGAGTCAAAATCCGCATCGGTTACAACCGGTCCTCGAACTATTGGCCGATACGGTGATCCCAGCTATCGAGAGAGCTTCCGAAAACTTGGTTTGTAACTTATTTTTCTTGAAATCAATCGAAATTGAACGTTTTTTCTAGACGAACATCATCGAAACGCCGGTCCACACGAATTTGAGCCTTCTGGCCGATTTGATGGAGAACACTGTGGATAAAAATTATTTGGCAGAGTGAGTGACGGGAAAAAAGTTTGGGTTAAATTTTATTTCATTTGATGGGAAAAATTTTAGCCACCACTATATTAGTCAGACCAGTGGCCCCTGAAATGGCTAAAATTTAGTAACCTCTTAAGAAGTCTGAAAGGGTAATTCTAGAAAACTAAAAAATTTCAAAGGCCTTGAAAAAAAGCTGATCAAAAACTTCTATAAAAGTGGTTTTAGTGTCCTTTCAAGTGTTCGACGAGGATCCCTTGAGGGACCTCTTATGTGACCACTAATTTCTTCATTTTTTTCCTTAGTATTTTACATCAAAGCGTTGCATTATTTTTTCAGATCTATGGAAGATCCGGAAAAACGGCAATGGTGGTCGAATTTTTGCAACAAAAAGCTTCTTCCGCCGTGCTTCAAGGCTGCTGACATTGTAAAAAGAAATATATTTTTCCCGAAAATTAGATTTTTACTCGATTTTCAGGTCATCCCAGTAGTTCATAATCCAAATCCGGAAGGTTACATCCCTCAGGATACTCTGGAAGATTGCTGTGAGGAGGAATAATCGAGAAAAATTGAAAAAATTGGTATTTTTAGTTCCTTCTTCGGTCGAGGAACAGGCCGATTTCGCGCAAAGGCTATTGGTGTGCTGCTGGAGAACGCAGAGATTCGTTTCCCAGATTTTCGGATGGGTTTTCGAAAATGTTCGTGCTTCAAAAACCACGAATAATGAAAAAAAAATGTTGTTTTTGACGAAAAAATTCAGACGTGAGAGATCAACACGACTTGAAGAGACGCCAGAGAAAGAGGAGTTTTTTGACTTCTCTGGATTCTCTCACGTCGCCGTTGTCTCTCTCTCTCTCTCTCTCTCTCTTTTTTTCTTGTGTTCAAAGGGGTCATGATTTTTTTAAAGGAAATTCTTAAAATTAATATTTGAAAAAAATGGATTCTTCAGTTGGCTGAGTACGGGATCGTCGAAGTGGAGAATGTGAAACGAGTCGGCGATTTTTATCTCCGGGAACTTACGCAGGGAAAACACAAAGGCGCCTTCGAAACGTCGGTCGACGGGTAGGAAATCGTAACTTTTCAAAACTCCAAGATTTTTAGATTCGAAAAACTGTGCCGATTCTTGTGGAAATCCACGAATGAGGAACATCCAAAGCCGATAAAATGGCTCGAGGAGATCATGGATGTCGAGGAGAACAGTCAGAGTGCGTTTTTGAGGGGGCAATGAATGGAAAATCATAGAAAAAAAGAGGAAAAATTTCAGAGCTTGAAGAAAAACTCGAAAAAAGGCTTGTGAAAATAGGTCTTCGGGGGTTTTTTGCTTTGAAAGTAGCACAGAAAATTTTTTTTTAATCTTAAAATTTGATTAAAAGTTCTGCGATTTCATCAAGGTTTGAACCTGGAAAAAGCGTGACTTTTAGGGCTTCTAAGTCCCTGTTCAACACGTCGAAGTGCTGGACTTCCGTATCTCGTCGTGGCTATCACAATCACCGAACCCGACGGAAGTATCTCATTTGACTATGCGATCGAGTGTCTTTTCGAAATGACCATGAAAAGCTTGGATTTGAGGTTTGAAATTGAAAAAGAAAAAAAACATTTCACAATTTTTCAAACTTTAAAAAAAACCTGGATCAAATGTCTTAAGGAAACGAGCAAAAATAGGGAGATTTGGAAAGGATGTAAGAAAAAAGGTCTCCTGAGAAAAGCTAGAGAGGTCATTAAAGTGACTACCCTAAGGATTCTTGCTGGTTCCCCTCAAGGGACCACTTTACCCTCCTTTGTAAGGGCCAACGAAGCTTGCGAGAATGGCAACTCTGGGGGTTTTAGAACTACGGAAAAATATTGATAAAGAATAGAATTTTTTTCAACTTTCAAATAAGAAGGTCCTTATAGAGACAAGTTGAGCTTTATGACCTTAAGGTCAGATCCTAAACCCCTTTAGAGATCAACTAAATTTTAGCCTTTAAGAGAGCTTTTTTTTTTCTCCCTAACCCCTATAGGGAGCACTCTGGCTTTGCTAAAAAAAAAAAGAGATCAATTAAGAAACAAATGGAAGCGTGAGAGGGAACTTTTCGGGAAGAAATAATGAGAAATAGCGAGTTTTTGCAGGATCCACGCCATGAACATCATGAAGGGAATGGTCACCAATTCTGGCCTGAGCGAGCCGATTTCAATGTTCTTGGAGGTTTTTTTTTTGAAGTTAAAAAAGATCGATTAGGAGGAAATGTGAAATTTTTAATCGCGAAAAACGGCGTCTTCAAAGAAATTTCGCCAAGTTTAAAATAGCCGTCAGAGAGGGACAAAGATAACTGAATTTTCGAGAGTAAGAAATCATTTTTAATTACTTTGAACATGGCATAAAGGATCGAAGTATTGAGTAAAGTCCATTTGGACTCGACTTGAATTTGTCAGAATTGCCTGCGCTCTCTTTTCTCTCACTGGAGAGATCATACAAAGTAGAAATCTGACTCAAAATGACCATAAACAAATATAGATAAATATTTTTCCAGTCCTTGCTCTTTGTCGCGTTGAAAGGCTGCTGCGCGGTCGATTTCATCGAGCGGAATTCGGCTTCTCAGTTATTTTCGGCCTTGAGAACTCGTGTCTTCGGAGTGACCCGATCTGCTGTCAGAAGTTACAACGCGGATCCGAAAAACCGCCAGAGTGGCTATGAATTCTTCAACAAGTACGGCTTTTTCGAGAAAATCGAGCTTGAAATTCGTCTCATTTTCTCAAAACTTCGGATTTTTTCATCTATATTTTTCCATGTTCCATACAAGAAAGAGCTTTGAAATGGCAGAAGTCTTTTCAGATACCCTGAACTGTACTCTTTCATGGTCGAACAGCTGAGGACGAACTCGAGTCCGTTCGCCGTAGTGCCCCCTTTAGTGATCCTGTCGCATCTCTATCCGACGACGGCTTCTGACGCCAAATATCCGCTGGCGCCATTCGTTCCCCTCTGCTTGCATATCGCGATTCGCAACAAGTTCGAGCACATTCGGACCCAGGCCGTCATCGCCTTGCTCAGCATCTCCGATTCTGAGGTTCTTTTTCGGTTTAAAAGTGATTATTATGAGAAAATAATATGAATGCACTCTCAAAAAGAGGATTTTAAGAAAGAAATTTAAATTTTTCTCAGTTTGAAAGCAATTAATATAATTCATCCTTTTTTTTCTCTCTTCAAAAGCTGAGAAAAACATTTTTCCTGTGAAATAAAAAAATCTTATATTATCAACCAAACTCTTAACATAGCAAGTTTGAAAAAACGGTTTTTTCGAAGTTTCAATTTTTCGTGGTTTTTTCTGTTAACTTTTCAATAAAAATTTTAAGTAGAAAAATCTTTCAGACATTCAAAAATTTGGCGTGTTGGATCGGCGAAATTCAATTCGGTTGGATACGGCAAAATCACATTTTCACTTCCCTCCAAATCGTCCGCGGAATGTACGCCCAAGACCAGTCTCGGTCATTTCTCGCCAATATCGTCTCGGAAATCGTCAGGACCAAGATTTGGCTCAACTGGTCCCTATTGTAACTCTTTTTCAAAGGGAATATTGGAGATTTTAGGAAAGATTTTGTCGTCAGCTACCTTTTGAAGCTCTGCAACAAGTTCAACATCGATTTTGACATGGACGACGTCGTCGTAGAGAAACCCGTCTTGGTTAAGGTAAGATTTGGAAATAGGGCCGTTTTTCGGATGGTGGTTGTGCGCTAAGTCTTTTTTTTTTGCTGAAAACATTCGATGAACGAAAGAAAACTCGGGTAATTGTTGAGAAAACCTTGTTTTAAAGACATAAAGTTATAAAAAAAAATTCATTCGATAAAAAGGCGAATTTCGGGCGGTCGTTATGTTCCATCGCTAAATTTTTTTTTTAACCAAAAAAATTTGGCTTCTTTGTAAGCAAGCTTCGTCTTTGAGGCTGAAAATTGGAAAAAAAAATTGAAGGAAGGCTCATTCCAAGTGCGACCGTTCAAAAAAAAAAATTTCTTCAATTGGAATATTCCAGCGACCGATCGCAGAAAGGTTGCTCCGTTCGAATGACGTTCTGAAAGCGGAATTGAGCCCGTGGCTCAAGGACTACGAAACTCGTCGCCAGTGTTTCATCATCATTCAAAAGAAGGGCTGGGACTTTTGCAATAAGGTCTTTCTTTCTCGGTTACTGTGCGAAACAATGGTTTTTTTCAGTATCTGTGGGCTCAAATGATCAATTTGGCGATTCGGGATCTGCCTGAAGCGCCTCAGCAAGTCGACTCGGCCAGGGTAGGCGGAAAAAATCATGTATAATCTTCTGAAACCGAGGAAACGTTTATTTAAAAGGTCGTCAGAAGTTTGATGAAAAAAATAAAATCGATAAAAAAATTTATAAAATACTTAAGGTCGGCAAAAAAATCTTTCGAAAAAAATGTGATAAAAGTAGAATTTTTTTGAGCGAAAAACTCGCAGTAAAAATGTATCAATTACAACCTTACAGTTATTTGTTTTCCAAAATACCCCAAAACAGTTCTAAAATCAAAAGTTGGGCTCGTAAATGTTTCGATATCGATCTGTTTGTTTTATAAAGGTGTTCAGAAACATCAGCTATTTAAAAATTGTACTTTGAGGTTCGATTTTTTCGAAAATTTCCACGACGATTGCCTTTTTTTCGGCATTTTAGTCACCCTTTTTTTGGACTTTGCTCCCCTTTTTTCCATGAACCACATCTTCGAAAGGATTTCACGACAAGGTCGGAAATATTTTCCAGATTCTCAACCTGCTCTACCCCAAACACACGATGATAACGGAAGAGTCCCGCGAAAAACTCTGTCAATTCATCCGCCAAGAGCTCTACTCGGAAACTTCTCTCTGGAACTTGTTGGTCCCGTTTTTGGGAGAAGATTATCATCAAGAGCTTCAAGATTCACCAAATCGACGGCCTGCAAACTGCTCACAAAGCTGGAAATGCCTTCGGCCGACGAGAGAGAAGCCTTGTTGGAATGGATCAACGGATGTTCGGATGTCGACGAGGATTCCACTCGATTGGTTTAGATTTCTTTTTTTCCAGAGCTGAAATTCTTGAAAAGTCGGTCCTTTCAGAAGGTTTTTAAAAGAAATTCTGATAGTTTTAAGGCGGTGTAACTATTGCATTCGCTTCAGGAAAAAAAAATTGTCCCTTTTTTCGAGTTTTATAATCGATTGTTTGGAAGTTTTTTTTTCAAAAGGCCAAGGCTGGAAAACTCAGTTCCTTCAAAAAGGCTTTTATAGAATTTTTCGAAATTGCCTTTTTGACATTTTAATGCCGTTTCGGTTGGAGAGTACTCATAGCGTCTAATTGCCGCTCCGGAAAATTTCAAAAGATATTTGAAAATCGTGCAAATTCAATGGGTGGATTCTCTTCGGTGGATGTGTCTAGAAAACATTGTCACTTCAGAAAAAAATTTTCAAAATTGCCATTTTTCAAGCCTAAAACGGCCTGTATATTGGTAGATAATAGATGCTGATATTTCATAATTAACGAAATCGGTTCAAAATCAATATTTTTTTTATTGCTATTGTTAGAATGGTTTTTTTGGGATTCTTTTTTTTGTGACTCTTTCATTTTTCATAATTTTCGGGCATATTTCGTCAGAAATAATTCGTAAAAGGCTTCAAGCCAGGTTAATTTTTTTTTCTTTTAGAATGCTCTTTGTGTGGCTCGGGACCTGTCTTATACGTTGAAAAACAATTGTGATGATGTTACTAAAGGTGGTCGCTTTTTTTTCAATTGAATATATTTTTACTGTTTTAGAATTCAAGCTATCGTTCATTAGGACGGTTTCCCTGTTCCTGCAGGACTGTGAACATGAAATTCGAGAAATGGTAGGTTTCAGGACCCCTCATAAAACTCGAACAGAACACATCAAGAAAGTTCAGTCCATAATTGGTTCATCCACAAAAATTCTATTGGACAGTTGAATTTCTAGATTTTCGTTTTGTCTTTCGAAGCAAGTTCATGATGTTTCTTTTTTGAAGGCGAATTTAACCGAAATTGAGGTATATCTCTAAATTAGGAACGCCGGAGGGGTCCCTTTAGTGGTGGCTCCCTTTCGAGTTCGCTTCTTGAATGAAAAATATCATTAGAGGAATAATCTATCGAATGCTCAAAAGTAGGTCACAGCTGAGTCTGAGCATAATCAACGAATTATCGTATTCCTGAACTTTTCTTGGCCAAGTTATGATCGGTGTCTTTTTTCAGGCTTCCGAGGTTTTGAGCCCATTCCTGGGCGCTCCAGCCGGATATGTACTGAATCCATTCGTTTGCCGGATCCTCGTCGCCGACCATACAGGCGACTACACGTGTGACAAGCGATTCGAGGACGATCTCATCCCGAACGAACCACTTTCGGTCAACTTTTGATTTGCAGAGTAGATTTGGGTGGACAATACGAGTGAACCTTTCAAAGAAAATTGAAAACTATTATTTTCGCGATTAATTTTTTTCAAATAATAATAATAATTTATTCACAAATGAGTGTGAACCCCAACGATTCCATTTGGATCTACAATCTAAATAAAGAAAAAAAAAAGCAAAAACGTAGTACAAATTAAAATCAGTTAAGTCTCAGAGGCGAAAAACTCGTTACTAGATAACGACCGCTGTTTTTAGAGACTTTGGGTGAAGGCTGAGCTGATACTTGAATTTGAGTTTATTTTTTTGACGATAGTCTCTAAATTTTTGTCTTCTGATTTCAAAATAATTTTAAACCAGAAAACTTCAAATAAAAAAATTTGTATCGTAATTTTGCGTCAAAAAAACAGCGCCGCGTATAAAAAAATTATAGAAACTGTTTTTTTCTCAACATTCTTTCATTATTTTTTGAATTCCGAGGTTCGCGCAAAAAAACCGCGTTCAAAAAAACCATCTTTCAATCCCCGGGCCGACCCGAAATTTGAAACAGTCCGGGCTGACCCGACTCGCAAAAATAAGAATGAGTCAAAATGTGGGAAGTGGGTAAGGAACAAGCTCGTGGAAAATTTTTAAAAAATGGCTTTTTCGAAAATATCGCCCCGGGCTGACCCGCTTTCTCAGCAGATCTGCACAGATTGATTTTCCGAAATTTTTCCTTTCCACTTGAAAACTGTTCAGGAATCGGTGGACCGCGACGCGTTGTTCGCCGCGTGCGCCGAGAACGGCTACCGCGAGCAGAAATATTTCGGCGACGTCGATCTCTTCAAAGACATTTACAATCTGATCGACCGCGCCCCCAGCAGCTTTATCTTCCCCGAGTGTGACTGAAATCGGTCATTAAATCAGTTTGTTTTTTTTCATTTTTTGTTATTGTTGGAAATGGTTTTGATTAGAATTTTGAGAGACTTTTTTGTGACAAAGTCTGAAAATCAGATGTTTTTGGCGGAACTTCGATTTTTTTGTGAGAATTTTGAACTGACTTTTGGTTTTAGATGTATTCCGATTTTTTTAATATCTGATTTTTTCAGTCATTTTTGACGAATTTATAGATTTTGAAAGTCGGAAGCTCTGAAAAACATAAACTGTCAGAAAGTTGAAATTCAAAAATAAGTTTTTTTGCCGGAATTTCGTCGAGGGAAATTGAAATGAGAAAGAAAAATTATTGAAGAAGTGGATGTTGAAAGTAATTTTTCACCTTTTTTTTAAAGCTTGATGAAATCTTATCAAAGTCATTTTCTCCCATTTTTTGGGTCCTGAATTTTTTTTAATTGTCTAATTATTGTTGATTTGATTGTTCTATTTTTCGTCTTATTTCCCAGTTAATTTGTTATACGCCATCATCTCAGGTATACAGTTACTTCTTCCCCCTTTTAATCAATTGCTATCTTCTTCTTTTCCGTTTTAAATTATGCATGGGTAAGCAAACTTTATTCTTCGGAGATAAACCTTTTTGAGCCGGAAAAACATGGAAAAAAGATGGAAAAAATTGGTCTATATCGACCCGTATACATATGAAAGTGAATTTCATTTGACTTATAGGTATTTTACCTTTCCACGCACCTTTTCGAACATTCATCTCTTTTTACCTTTTAAGGCCATTTGAAGTCTCGAAG
The DNA here is from genome assembly GCA_904845305.1 of Caenorhabditis auriculariae. Lineage (NCBI taxonomy): Eukaryota > Metazoa > Nematoda > Chromadorea > Rhabditida > Rhabditidae > Caenorhabditis > Caenorhabditis auriculariae. The sequence continues at coordinate 5,266,921 of CAJGYM010000001.1, read as the reverse complement.
CATGTCTTAACTAAAAAAAAACCAAAATACCGTATTTTCGAATACTTTTCAAAATTGTCGAAAATAAGAAATTTTCAAAGATTTGAGACATTTTCTGAGTTAGGATGAGGCTCAAATGACCTAAAAAGTAGATAACTAAGAACAGTCATAAAGAAGCGTTAGAACGGTCGAATACCCATTATTCATTCGTTAGGTGGAGGAAAATTTGGTTCCTAAGTGCAAGACCATTTTTCGGTCGTTGTCATGCGCCTTTAAATCTTCAGTGACCGTTGCTGAGCATCACGCCGTTCTCTTGAGCTTGAGCTGAAAATCGGTGTATATAAAAATTGATTTCTCTGACGTCTCTTTTGGCCGTCGTGGTCTCTCACTTTCTTTTTTTTTACTCTTATCCCTTAATTATTTTTTAAGACGTTATCAGTAAGCTTGAAGATAGGAACCAATAAAAATAGAAACTGCAAGAGGAAAGGCCACCTGAAGAGGCGCCAGAGAAACCAGACGTCACTAATTTCTCTGGCGTCTCTTCAGGTCGCCGTTGATTCTTCGCTTTCGGACACTTTCAGGTTTTTCACAGCTTCATCTGTCATTATCCAGGCTTTCAGTATAAAATTTAAGAACATTAAAAAAAAACCTTGATCGAGTTGTCGTACCAAATCGCTCATATTGTTAGTAATTTCATCGGCTGCGTGTAGAAGATCGCCCTGAATTTTAATTTGTTCTTATCAGATCAAAATTGCCTTTTCGTTTTGAAGAATAATACCGATCTTTGAAAATCGAAGAATAATTAACGTCCCACTTTGCCGTTCTGGAAGCGTCTCATAAAAATATTGTGTATGAGAATGATTTGATGAAAAAATTCCTTTTTAGAGCATAATGTTTTGCTAGAACTTCTAGCCATATTTCAAATTATGATCTTTTTGAAAATTTGTACCTGAAGGGAGGTCGCCGGAAGGCTTCCGGCCCGGAAAGCCGTCAAAACGTTGGAATTGACTCCGGAAAGTTGGTCGCCAATGAAAGGAAGTTGAGATAATGAGGCCGAGGACACGCCAGTTCCTGTCGGTACCGGTGTCGACTAGAAAATTTCAAGTTCTTTTTTTGCATTTTGATGAAGGCTAAAGCGTTCAAAGATGAAGATTTTTAGTTTCTTTCTCAGAAATTAATGAAATTGAATATGTTCAAAGCAGTAGTCTGTAGGACTTTTTCCTCGAAAACGTCTATTTTTGATATATCAATATGTCTTGCTTGCTTTTAATCAGAAAAAACGTTTTTTATTTAAAAAAGGTCTCGACCGTGTGTGTTTTTAATGGATTTTACCAAACTTGTGAGGAAAATGAGCCTGCAATAGAGTCCTCAAAACCAAACGTTTGAACGAACGTTCCACCAAACATTTTTCAAACTTTCATTGAAACCGACCTTTGATTGAAATTTCGAACTCGAATGTTTTATCGGAACGAAAATTCATTCAATGTTTGAAAAAAGTTTGATCGGAAAAGCAAACGTTCGTTTATCGGTCGGAAAACGTTTGATCATAATTTGAACAATTTGAATGTGGCCGTTTTCGATCAATGTTTGAAAATGAGATTGTTTCGAAATGTTGAAAACAAACTTTTTCATGTTTTCAAACTTTCATTTTTTCAAACGTTTGGTTTTGAGAGTTCTAGCTTGCAACAACATCGCGAAAATTTTTTTTCAAGTTTTTGTAAGTGCTTTGAAACTGTAAAATGAACTGACATTGAGCTGAGCCATGAGCTGTTCGAGCTGCATCATAAGCTCGCGTCTTCTCTGCTGCATCTCGAACATCTTCTCCTCCAGCTCCATTTTCCGGTCTCGAAGTCCGACTATCTGACCATCGTCGGAAGTGGTCTGGAAAAACTCATTTCTTCAAAAGTTTCTTTGGAAAATTCTTCACTTCAAAAATTCTCCACAAATTTAACAGTTACAAGATACTCAGGGAGGGGTCAACAAGGCGTTGAACTTTTCATATGATTTTACCTGACTTTCGAGCCTTGCCATCTCCCTCATCATCATGCTATTTTCCTCTTCGAGCTGGGCGATCAAACTACGTTCATCCATTGGTTGCGAGGACGTCGACGGGTGCCGACCCCCGGAGAGTGGGTACTGGAAATAGAGAGCATTCTGATAGCTATTTAGAATGGAGCACGGACGTCGGCCCTGCCCGAGAGCTTGGCGGCGTATCTGGCTATCAGCTTGTGCTCGTCGTCGATGACGCCGCTGTGGGAGATCTGCCCGGGGAGGAGGACCGGCGACTGAGGCCAGTCCGACATGGAATTCGCCGCGTGCTGTCGTCTACAAACGTCCTTTTTTGATTTCCACGAGCTTTGGTCTGTTCGGGAGGCTTTTTTGTACGAGAGTGTGGTCTCTGAAGGATATAGCAGGTTCGCGGCTGGCTTGAGCCATCGAAAAAAGGGTCCTGGCACGGTAATTGAAGAGATAAGGCCTGTCTAGTGAAGAGAGTAGACAGGCCACGCCCCTTTAACAATCCAAACTATCCGTGAATATACTAGAAACTCAGACTGAATCCCTATCAGTACTCAAAAGAGGCCTGCGAGGTAAGTTTGCGGTAACTCGTTAGTTTGTATTTCAAGGAATATCTTGCGAGTTTTTCTCGAAAGTCTGTCATTTGAAAATATTTCCTGATCGTAGAACAAATTTTAATTGAAAATAAGGTTTCAAAATATGATGATTTTGCAGAACTTTTGACGGATTATTATAAAATTTTTCAATTGAATTTCGGAGAAAAAAACAAGATTGAAAACTTTCAGAAATCGGAATTATTTTTTCGCAAAGCTTTCAAGTCTTTTTGGGAGCTAGATATGATGATTTCTTTTAAAAAATAATCAAAGGCTGTCCCAAAATCTGGAAAAGATTTTTTGATTTTTCGCCAGTAAATACATATTTTTTCTAAATGTTACCTGAGAGTAGTCGGCGTGGCCGGGACGATGTTCTGTAGGTTGAGTGGCCTCTGAGGCTTTTCCGTGAAGAAGTCGCCGGACTTTTCCGCGCTCGTCGGAATGCATTGGAGGCTTTTGTTGATGGAGTGGGCCAGTTGTTTCGTTGGCGACTTCTGGAAATTGAGACCAAAACTTGAGGAGAAGCTTCAAAGAAAAAAAGTGATTAAAAAAACAGAATATTTTTTTGAATAAAATATAATTTTCCTTGCGTCGATTGGTCTCTGACAGAAAAAAAGGTCTATTACCAACTTTTTTTTCAGATATTCTACAGATTTTTCTTGGTTATGAAAGCTTTAAAACTTGAATAATGTTTGTAAAATTTTTCTTGTCTGATTTTTACATTTTTTTTGGTAGCCGCTTTTTCAAGTTTCTCTCTTGGACTTTTTTGTTTTGGACGAAAACCCACATAGCTGGAGTACTCCTTCATCTCGTGCTCATTCGAGTGATTCTGACTGGTCCTGCCACGCCAGAAGCAACTCTGGCACAGTTGATAATTGGCGCATCTTTGGCATTTGTACCGGAATCCGGTGAAAGATCTGACTTGACAGGCGTCGCAAACCACCGGGTGGTAGACGTGTTGAACGGCCGCCATCCTGTAGAAAATCAAATCAGAACTTTGACCCTTTGAAAGGGGAAAAAGGGGAGTTTACTGAAATTTTGAGTAATTTCCTCACAATAAAAATCGTTTCACTTTAAAACTGGGAAAAACGAAAATTCCTCAGGAAAATCCTTGATGTATTAAATAAAAATCTGAAAGTGTACATCACTGTACATCTTTCTAGTTTTTTGAGAAAAGACACCTCAAAATATAAGAGAGCCCTCAAAACCCCCAGAAAGGCTATTCTGGGACTTTGAATCCTTCAAGAAAACTAGGAATATGTGTAGTTTAAGACTTTCAGGATCTTCTTTTGGTACATCAAAATTGGCCAAATTTTAGGAAATTCCCGACCGCAAAGTAAAATGAGCTTCCTTGTGAGCAAAATACTCTCAAACAAAAGGTAGTTGACCTGTGCAAAAGTGGCAGCCACATGATGCAAGGAGGGCAGGGATCTGAGAGAAACGTGTCCAAGAACATGTTCAGCGTCACTTTCTCGTCCTGAGAATCGTTGGTTGCAATGCGGCCGTGCGTCGCGGTCGCCTACCTTGTGGAAGCATTGAGAGACGGCCGCTTCAGAAAATCCAAACGTTGGTGCCTCGAAAACCGCCGTCGTCAGGGCTAGGACCTGCAATTTCCCGTTTCAGCATTTCTTGAAGGAGTTTTTAATAAATCAGTCTGTGTCATGAATCTCCCAACGAAATTTCAGTTTGACTTTCTGCGCCTCTAGAAAACACAAGAACTACTGAGTAACTTCAGGGCGGTCCTTATAGGGGTCCCTAGGCTATGACTACAAGGAGCCCTTGAACGCTGTCGGGTACCGTTAAACTGCCTCCTATAGGGATCCTGAGAACAACAAAACCTATAGAGACCTCTTTGAAACTCCGTAGCAGTTTTTTGTACAACTATATAAATCTCCACTAATCACGCTGTTCCTTTTAAACTATTTCCAGCTGCTTCATTTTCAGAATTCTAATAAAAATATAGTCCGTTTTTAGCGACTTGAAAGGGCAGGACTTCTCTGCGCCCTCCTCGTCTCTCGACGACCCCCTCTTGTTGACGCGCTATTTTTTCGTGTTTCTCTGACCTCGTAGAAGAGGGAACAGGAGACGCAGACACCCGAAAACTGTCCAGTCGACGGACTATACCCAATTCCATTAAAAAAAAACCTGCTGTAAAAAGTCGATGAATTTGACGTGGTCCATGTAACCGTTGGCGTCCGCGATTTGGGAGAACATGTCTAAATTCTTTTTTCTTTCATAAATTGAAAAGAATAAACAGACTCACATCTCAATTTATCGACCAGTTTACCGGCACAAATTGTCGCCAAAGCGATTTTCACCGAGAAAACTGTTAACCGGCCCGAGTTTTGTCTGAAAATGTCAAATTTTTAATGAATTTCTGAAAAGATCAGATTTTCGAGAAGTTTTCCTAACTTTTTCTAATCAAAATATTTTCTTTCAATCAATCAAAACTGAAGATTATTTAGCCATTCTCCGTGCGGCCAAACGATTTTTTGCCTCTGAACTCGGTTTTGAAAAACAAACTTGTCATAGGCGCCGAGAAGAAACGACAAAAGCATCGAAATGGAAGAATCCGTGTCGACGTGCTGAGAAGCGACTAGCCGCTTGTTCAAATTGTGGAAAATTGTCGTCAGAAGTAGTTCTAGGCGTGAGGTTTTGATCTGAAATGTTCATGGCTCATTTTTTGAAAAAAGTCTTGCTTTTTTGAGACGGTTTCTGGGAGTAGTGTAAGTCAAAATTTGGGAAAATTAAGAAAAAACGAGAAATTCACAAAAAAGGCGGACTTTCTAGACATCATAAAATGAAAAAGTGTTGAGAAGCCGCGAAAAGAGCTGATAAATGATAAAAAAATTCAGGCACTCTCTCTATGACTATTAAGAGCCCTATCAACATTTTCTTTTTCAGGTTCCTATTTTCCGTTTCTTCGACTGTCTGTTAGCTTCGAATTCGCTTTTTTTCCTAATTTCGGATCTTTCCCCATAACAAAAACCGACCAAAGCATGAACAGGCATCGCGTTGAGGCCGTTCTCGCGAAACGATTCGATCATGTTCCAGATGTCGACCAAATGCACTGAAAATTTCCTCGATTATTTCAGAAAAACTGGAATTTTCCATTGTCGAATAGTTGTCATTTTTTACTGAGTGTACAGAAATTAGTATTGATTGTTGAGAAATATCTGATTTTTTTTTGAGAAAAGAGGAAAAAAAACGCCATAATTCAGCTCATTCGAAAAAAAAAGTGCGAAGTTAATTCACTAATGACATAAGAGGATCAGCAAAATAGTATGCAAAAATAAGAGGTTCAGAAGTTATTGAAGAAAATTTTTTTCTAACGGCGATCAGAGTATTTTTTTCTCCGTAGACTCATAATGAACCCAAAACCAAAAACGAGGTTTACTGTTATTTGAACCTAAAAAAGGAGTTTCGCCCTAAAAATTTTTTTAAAAGTTATTCCTATGCTCCTTTGAAAACCCGACGAGAAATAATGATTCTAGATTACATCTAAACCAATTTCTACCGTAATTTCAACGAAAACCAACGTTTCCCTTCAAAAGCTTTTTGAAATAATTCATATGCTTCTTATAAGCCCGAAAAAATACAGGCAGCGTAAAAATTCAGAAAATAAATCTCACCGTTAGTTTTCTGTTGGATGAATCGTAATTTGCAAGCGGCTCGATATGTTGCGAATCGTATTGAATCGAAATCTTGAAGGCCTGAAAAATTATTTCATAACTTTTTTTTTAAATTCACTTTATCAAATTTTTTAGCTGTTATTCTACAGTTTTTTTCGAAATCAGTGTGTACCGTAATTTGAAGGGAAAAATATATTTTCGCTGAATGACCTTTGCGCAAATTGCTTATATGCTCCTTCATATCAAGAAAGGAGAACAGAAAGAATTAAAAAAGAAAATAAACTGGAAGTTTCATTTTTTGAAGCTTTTTTGCTTTAATTCTTCCCATAATTTTTGGAGATTTCGGCACAACTTTTTCGGCTCCTTCTGAAGGACCTTGGAAGGAACTTTTTCCGTTCTACCCATGATGAACCGAAATATGAGAGAAAACCGACGCATTTCATCGATGAGTTGGTGCATTTCGTTGGAAATCTGCGGCGGGACGATCCCGTCGCTGGCGCCTTCGCCGTCCCACATTCGAGAAACTTCTTTTTTCAAATACCCGCCACTGGAAGATTGTTTTCTTTTCCCAATATTATAACTTGTTGCTGTTCTAAAAGTATAATATTCGTGAAGCAAAAGGAAAAGACGAGAATCCGGCGCAAATAGGCTTTGATGGCCATCGGAAAATCCACGCAATTAATTTCCGAGTGGTCCCAGTGGAATGGATGGAGGAAAAAAGGCGAAGAAAGAGAAATTTTTAAAAGAGGGAAATTTTCGAAAATGTGATTTTTAATGGCTCAAAGGTTTTTTTTTATTAAACAGTGTGATTTTCATTTGCCATTTATTGATTTTATTCGAGTTTTTAACTATGAGTGAAAACTGAAGTCTTCAAAGAATTAACCAGTTTCCAAAAAAATTTTTAAAAATCAAGTTCAGAAACAGCAATGCGAATTAGTTGAATGTTAGGAAAAAAATCGTAGCAAAGGCGCGCTGTCGCCAATTTTTTTCGAAAAAGCACTCCAGGGAATTTTTTCTGACTCGTTTTATGGTAATCAAGACGTTGTGGGATCAATACATCATTGGAAAAGTGGGCAAATAAAACGGCCCCGAAAAAAAGTCGTTATTGTATAGTATCACCATGAACGTGAGTCACGGCAATTTTCGTTGGGAAGATTGGGGTTTTTTTTTTCGAACATTTAGAGGGAAGAATTAGAAAAAAACGAGGTTCTTTTTAAATTTAAATTTTTATTTTTTTCAAAGCTTTACTTCAAGATGAAACCGAAAAAAACCTCAAAAAAAGGCCTAAATTTTTTTGAATAATTTTTGATCACTTTGGTTTTGATACACCTCGTGACAAAATTAAAATCGATTTTCTGAGATAATTATAAGGGACGATTTGAATGAGGCGTGAGAAGAAGAAAAGGAAAAAAAAAAGAAGGAAATACATGATTTTGCCATGGGTAAACGAGGTTTAGGCTTGATTGCGGTTTCGCGACAAGAATATAGGGTTCTTTTGGGGATATCCATTTGGAAGAATGGAAGCGAAATTATTATGAAAATTGGGAGAAAATTGCAATTATACAACTAGAACAAACATAACGAATTTCACGACTTTCCTCTATTCGCTTTTCATGATTCGTTTTGCGGGCTGGTATTTTCCTTATTAATACAATAAAATCGACCTTTTCTTTAGAAATGAGAAGATGGTCGAGTTGATACAGAGAAATCGTTGAAAAGTATAAAACATGAAAAATTTTCCAAGTATTTTATACTGGAACTCAAAAAACTCCTTTTTTAAACTTTGCAACAAATTTCAAAACTTTAAAAAAAAAAGCTTCCTTAATCTATTGGAAAAAAATATGGGGCGAAAATGAGAGAGTTTGGAGGAAATTTTAGCTAAAAAAACTCAGATACAATGAAAAAAAATGACGGTAAAGAGCCAGAAAAAAACTCCTTGAAAAAAACTTTTTAAAATAAGAAGATTGAGCATTAGACTTTTGAATTTCAAAATAAGGACGAAATCGCATCAAAAAAGTTATAAAAACCTTCAGAATATCTTCAAAAACACTTTTTGAAATCTTCCAAGAATTTATCAAATGAAGCTGATGAAATGTAGTCTTGTAAATTTAAAAAACGAATTATTCGGTACAAAAATCCACGAACTAAGGGCAGAATTTTTCAAAAATAACCTCGAATCATCAATCAAAAGAGTTGAGCCGGGAAAATTAGGAGAAAAGAAAACATTTCACGAGGTGGATCTAAACAGAGCAGGAGAGAGATAAAGAGAGAGGGAGAGAGTATCAAAGATAAGAAGGAAGGATGCGGAAGAAACAATGGTCGGGAAGGATCTGTGCTCCAGGAGGAGGACTCTCCTCCCCCTACTCGCCCGCCACACACCCGCGGGAAAGCACATCGATTCGCTTCAGCACAGCCGCCGTTGGCGACGGCCGTTTGAAGGCTAAAGTGGCTGGCAACGTGCCAGCTGCCGCCGTGCTCTCAGGCTTAGGCTCGAGCTGGGCGGAGCCTCCCAAGTAGTTTGCAAGGTGCGCACGGTTGCTTTTTTGACACTGTGGCTTTTTTTTTCGGCCTTTTTTGCGATATTCTTGAAGAATGTAGGTTTTTTAGGAATAACAAATTAAAATGGTAGATAGAGTTACCGTGACTCAGAAGAGCCTTTTTGATTCTTTCTGATGTCTAAATAAATGAATGAATTTATGAAAATTATAATGCAAAACGTGCGCGGTTTTTTCAAATCTGTAACTTGCTATCCGAACTCGGAAAATTCCTCTTGTAAAATCTGCTCTCATGAAGTTTGAAGATAAGGAAAATTTTGAGGAAAGGTTCTGAAATGATAAGCAAAACAGCGGGGATAAAACGTGAGCTCACAAAGAAAAAAATAAATTATTTTTTTAAAAATCAAAAACTCAACAAAATCCACTCCAAATGCAATAAATTATCAAGATTTTCAGATAACCTAGGCTTTCATAGAATCTTCTCAACATCTTTTCGAAAATCCAACAAAATACACCTCAAATGAATCAATTTATTGCCTCGTTCGGAGTTTCTTAGGCAGCCTGGGCGTCTTCGACGGCTCGCTGACGTCTTTGGACCCGTTCCACGAGACGAATGTGATCGAAACGCGTCAGTCGATGGAAAACCTCGAGGTTGATCAGCGCGTACATCCAGACGATCGAGAGGAACGAGTTCTTCAGGTAACCGTCCCAAATACCAATGTCGTTGGTAGAACCGAGGGCCGACAGGAGGGAGAGCGAGGTGGATAAGGAGTCGATCAGTTGTAGGATCTGCAAGTTCACAGAAAGTCTTTAGGTGAGCTCATAGAAAAAGGTAATTAGCTCATTAGTAAAAAAAAACATGAACATTCCTGGAAAAGTTTCTTTCGGAAAGAAGGCTCTGACGAAATTACAGCTAAAACGAAACGGTGTAAGAAAAAAGCAAAAGAGAACTATAAAAACTTCCGCCCCAAAGACAAAATGGATATTCTTAGGAATACCGAAGTGGTCTCTATAGGGGTTTAGGGTTCGACCCTTAGATAACAATAACCAACTAACATGGCTCTTTCTTCAAGTTGAAGAGAAAGCGAACATTACCAATTTTGAAAGGTCTACTGTTTCAAGAAGTGTCTGACAATCTCGAATTATCTCAAAGTTCACCCTTGAAAGTTTCTCAAAACTTATTCAGGCTCGAAGCTTGAGACCTCCTGAATTATTCATCGAGCGTTTTCCTCCAAAAAAAACTTTCAAAAAAATTTTCAAACTCACATAAGCCAACGCGATGGTGAGAATGAACGAGTGGACGGGGTTTTTGAATTTGTGCATTTTTTTCGGAGCAACTTTGTAGGCGATCCACATGATGAAGTAGACGACAATCGTTGCTAGAGGTACGGTAAACTCCAGAGTGCCTCTTATCACGAATTCTGTTATCTGAAAACTCATTCAAAACAATCATAATCCATTATCTCACTAAGGAACTACGCAGACTCGTTTTCGCGGTTCGAGTTCAAAGTTTGGTGGTTTTTATGGATATCTAGGTATGGTAACAATCTTTTTCTCGGTACACTATTGGGTGATAAAACTGTTTCAAGTACCCTTATCTGTGTCCATAAACCACCGAAGCTCGAAATCGATCCGCGTGTTCGCGAAGTTTCCTAGTCAGCTTGAAATGGTTGGGCGCCGAGCGGTCGCGCTGCGTTTTTTGGCGCCAATTCAAAATTTCTCGCATTATCGGAGTTTTTTGTAGAAATCATCTTCAGTTCTGTGATATCCAAAAGCAGATTTCAAAAAACGGCATTAGAGTCCGTTCGCCGCGACTTGTCACTTTTCGAGTGTCTGCGTCTCTCTGTTCCCTCTTCGGCGAGGTCAGAGAAACATGAAAAGAGCACGTCAACATGAGAGGGTTATCGAGAGACCAGTAGAGCGCAGAGAAAAAAAGCATTTGCAAGTCGCCAATAATGAATTATTATATAAATAAATTATTTTTCCAAAAAAAGCAAACTTAAGCAAAATAAAAAAATTCGAAAAAAATTTTTGAGTTTGGTGCCGTTTCTTTTCAATCCGGAAAATACATAAATTGAAGAAAAAAAACGGACAAACCTCCTTAATGGAGACTTGCTTGTCATCAAACCGGGTGCAATTTGGCGTAGTTTCGCTAGTTAAGTAGCAGAAAATGTTCTCATGTCTTTCCGGCAACGTTTTATACGCAAAGTAGATCATCAGGCCCATTGTGAACCAAGCGACGATCTGGGGAATCAAAGATTCAATTCTCAGACTTCAACTTTGAAAAAGCTCATGTCAAGAAACCTCACCGTCAGAAAAGATAAGAAACTATTTTTTGCTCACAAATTCCTTGTATCAACCATCTTTTCGAATTTCTTTAGCTCAGTCATTCCAATTTGGAATCGATTCTGCTCTAGATATGAGCTCAACATTTCTCCGACAAGATTTAGAAGGATCCTCGACTCGCTCGACAGCAGCGAATTGTATACGAACGTGCCGGCCAGACTCCTTTAGGAAATTATCTTTACTCTATCTCCTAAATTTACGTGTATAATCAGTCCCAGTATCTGCACTCGTTGGGGTGCTGGAAATTTGGGTTTTATTCATTTCCATTCATCTCACTCCTTGTGTCCATCATTTGTCTCCTGATTTTTCACTGATGATGTTTTTGTGAATGAAATAAATCATTATTATTAACCATTTTGAAACTCTGAAGATTTGTTTCCTGCGAACGGAATTTTCACCAGAGTGAGGAATTTCTGAGGGGTCTCTATAGGGGTTTGTTGTTTTAGACATAATAGTAGCATCAATCGGTTTTTCTCGTCAATTCGTTTACGGATAAACAAAAATTGGAGCGGAAAAACTTTTTTTTTTTTCTTGATTTTAGAGGCCAGCACGGATTCTCTCGTGTAGGTTAACGAGCGAAGAATCCTGTTCAGATTTCGATTTTTGGGCAGCTAATTTTTCCTCCGCGAGCACTGTAATGATTCCCCTAATTTTGCCAATTTTTTGCTTATAAATTTTTTTTTCATTTTTCATCACGCATGTTTAAGACACGGCGGCCGGTGGCCGGTCAATGTTGCGTCGTCAGTTTCGGGGCCAGGAAATTTATAAAAAGTTTTTTTCTTTTTTTGCAATTTGTTAAAGGCCTATTTCTCGAGGTTACAAGATGAGTTACGTCACAAAAAGTACACAAGTTTCAACTTTATTACCCAAAAACCTAGCTTGATTACCGTAATACGACCGGCGGCCTTGAACATGCGTGTCATATTTATCTTTTCTTTTTTCGCAGTTAGTTTTCGATTGCCATCAGCTTTCTTTTTGTATTGCTTTCAATTTTTTCTTTCAATTTTTACTTCAGAGTTACAGTAAAAAGTCTTGCGTTTCCTTTTAGCGGCTTTAACAATCTCAAATGATCACAGAAAATGCTCAGAACGTCCGGAACGGGTCCGGTTTGCGCCACCAAGGTCCGATAATTCCTTCTTATTCATTCGCCTACTCACCCTAACCAACGCTTTGACGTAGGGATGTCGATGCTGATCAAAGTCTGGAAGTTCCCCGGCCGGATCTTCTCCAGCAGCGTCGTCATCCACGCCTTGAGCTCCACCAAACTGCGGAAAATCGCCAGGATTGAGATTCGGCGACATTGGAGCTGGATGAGGTGCTGCTCCGAGTGGAGCCGGCTCCGGAGCTTCATGACTGTTCCGATCCGGAGGATTTGGCGCCTTCGTCTTTTGAGGAGACTTTGAGAGCTCGGGTTGAGCTTTTGGAGTCTTTGGAGGTTCAGAAGAGTTGACAGTAGGGTGGGGAGGATCTTCTGGAGGAGTTGGGGCGAGTGGATGATCGAAGTTCTCGTTGAGCACTGATGGAAGCGAGTTCATTGTTTCTAGAAGAGGTCGAGGAATGAATTCATGGCAATCTTTGGATTTTTATGAGAAAATTCTGTTTGTTTTCGTCAATAGAAGCGAAAAAAAAAAATACAACTAATGACGCGAAATTATAGGAAAGTTCTTTTTCTCCCTGAGACGTCGATTAATCAACTACTACTCTCTTCTCAACTTAGAAAACTCTAGAACATAGCTCCAAAAAGTTTTCCATGCAATTTTTTTTATAGTAATGTGAAGCTTGCGCTTTTGAGTTCTTGAAAAGTTTTGACGTTTTTATTTTTGAGATATTGATTGATTGAATATTAGTCAACCTTCTATATGAAAATGACTTTTTTTCGATGGCTCAAGTCAATCGTGAATCAGCTCTACAACTTGCGTTTCAAATTGAAATATTAAACTGGTCCAAAATTACCGTTTTTTGCTCGTTTTCTTGTGAATTCAAAAATCAAAATATGAATAATAGGTCTTTTTCTTCACACTTCCCGTTGAATCGCAAACCGCTACTCCGTGATCTCATCTTGACCTGCCACTTCGCACAAATAACAATAACAAATTTATTGATTACAATGAGTAAATTTTTCGAGTCACATAGGAAACAAAAAGATAAGAAACTTTATAACATGATAAAAAAAAAAGCATTTACATAAATAAATTAAACTTCAGTACGAGGAAAAGAATAATAATCAACTAATAGTTTTACAAGCTCCTTTCAATTTTCCAATGTTTCACGTAAATTGAATAAAGATTAGATAAATATTTTACTTTTTTATTTCTCATTTTCGAAAACAGGTTATACAGTGACGTCAGAGAGTACCGGTTTGCGATTCAACGAAATTATTTTTTCACAAGACTTTATTCGACTTTATTCCGGCCCGCATTTTCAAAAAGTTTTGAAGGATTTGAGATAACCAACCTTTTGTGATGCTGATATATATGGAAAATGAACTTTTGTGCTACTTTTGGCGTGAATTTATTTTATTATTTTCATTTTCTTTTTTTCCTCATTTAATTAGTGGTAGGGATTGTGAAGATATTTCCTGAAGCGAAAACCGCGACAGCATGGCTAGTCGGATCGTACTGAACACTAGAAACGGGTCCGCTGATTCCTGAAAAACTACACTATGTGTGAGAAGAGGGCAGATCATTTGGAATTTTCAAAATTTTCAAGTAAAATCAACAAAAAGTTATTCTTTCTCTGATTTCAGAAGTTTTTTGAAATCGTTTTCCCAAAAATAGATGTTTTTAGTATCAAAGTGAGGGATCTACAATGCTCGAATAAACTTTGAAATGGAATATTTTGATTTAGGAAGGAAGAAAATGACCAACATTATGATGCTTTAAAGGAAATCTCGAAGAAATAGAGAGTTTGGGAAAGACTCGAGATTTCTGGCATTTTTAAGCTTGAAAATTGATCGACTCCCTATCTTCGTCTTCTCTCACATATTTTTTTCTTTTTGTCCTCATTAACTTGGAATTTTGGGAATTGTGTGAATTATATGAACCCTTGGAGTTTTTTCTTCTTCTCATTAGGCCAAAAAGCCGACCTTTCCAAAGGTAAGTCCGTCCGTTGATGTAGGTGTGCGAGTGGAAATCGTACACCGCCTGGGCTGTGACGTCACCGTCCGGAGGGCATCTGACGGCAAACAAAACGGCACAGCGGACGAACGTGTTGCAGAGATTTTCCAATGGGAGATCCGCCAAAGACCAGCTTGCCAGCATCTGAACTTGCGTTGTTTTTGGGAACACACCGAAAAGCCGGTCTTTTGAATCTCATTTCAGGAGCTTCTATAGTCCGTCCTCCGCGAAATGACAGTTTTCGAGTCTCTGAATCTCTCTTTTCCCTCTGGTGAGGTCACAGAAACGCAAAAATAGCGCGTCAACAAGAGAGGGTCGTCGAGAGACGAGGAGGGCGCAGAGAAGTTCTTTCAATTCGCGGAAAACGGACTATACCTACTTTTTTTTCTGATAAAAATTAGACTTTTTTTTTGGTTCAATCCGCTTTGAAAATGAATTTTTATTGAAAACTCACAACGAGAGAAGCTGGATGTAGTCGGGTTGCAGTGAGATAGGATTCGCCCGACTGACGATACAGTACCCAAAGGCCATGTTCGTCGACCTGCACATCTAACCGTGAAGAAGAGTTTGTGTAGAGAGGCTTCTGAAGCATTTCGACGTCTGTTTGTTTTCCTCTTTGGCTATATTTCCAGATCTTCAAAAAGGAACCTTCTCCGAGAGAATCCTCCCCTGCCTAGTCGTCCTTCTAGCCAAGTCGAATCCGATAAGATCCTCATCATGGGAAAAGTAAACAGTTCCATTGGATACAGTATTGTCGGTGCCATCAAAAGCGTACGGTAGCTGATAGACTTGCAACGGGTTGGAATCGTTCAGAGATTTTCCATCGACGAAAGATAGCATGGTGTAGCCGTTGGAGTACTCGAAGACGTGCCAAGAATCGCCGTCTCGAAGGGCGGCTCCTTCGGAGTTGGGCCGGGATGCGACGAGCTCGGGCCGTCCAAAAGTAACGCCTGGGTCGCATTCTGAATGATTATATAGTTCTCAGAGATCTTCAAAAAAATGATTTGGAATGTCTCAAATCGTCGCCGCTGAATTGAATTGCCTCCGACCAACAACGACTTGAGCTCAGACGCATCAACAAGCGTTTTGCGAAAAAAAAAAACTCAACGCCTTGAACCTTGCTAAACGTTTATTGATGCGTCTGAGCTCTTTTGGTCGGTTGCAACGACGCTTTGAGCGATTCCTCGGCGTTTTCAACATACTTTTCTTCTTTGTCGTCAAAGATTTTGTCGTTTTTGCCACGGAGTTTTCCAGTTTTTTAGACGAAGCCTCGGTTTTCGACTTTACTATTGATTTCTCCAAGTAATTCGAGTTCTGGGCACAGATCCGTCGGAAATGCTTTCTCTGAAGAATTGTTAAGTTTAACTGTTTTAACTTCAATTCTAAGCCTGGGGTTTGCTTCAACGAACTAGTTCTATTATTTGTTGTTAACACCTTTTTTTGCTATTTATTGCAGCTTTCAGCGAACTTTCAAGCGTTTGAAATAATCTAAAAACAGCAGCGCGTTATATTATTATTTTATTGTACTCATGAATTTATCCACTATAATAATTGTGTAACATCCTATCCTTAATATCATAATCGAGACTTGTTATAAATACATACGATTACCGATATTTGAGCAAATAGGGGCAGGAAAAGCTCCGTGTCGCGTTGATAGAGGTCTCTTTTCTTTCTGATGCTCTGAAAAAATTAAACTTTTGCAATGATTCCAATAAAGGTCTTCTTTTTTTTTCGAAAATAATCTCGAGAGACTTCATCCACCAGCTTGTCCTGAAATTTGAAGGATTTACGAATTTTTTTTCAAAAATGCTTGATTTTGGTCTAGACTTTTTTTGTGGATTATAGCCGAAAAAAACTGCCATTGAAGTCTTTTTTTCTTCAAACGGATTTCGCGCTCCACGGATAATAAAAATCAAAAAATCCTAGTTTTATTAAAATTCTTATCTTGGTTCTCTAAATTTTTCCTTTTATCGCTGTCTCCCTTTTTCATGAAAGTTTAGGAGCAGAAAACCAACGAAAATAAGAAATTCATTTACGACTTGTAAAGAAAAAACCCGATTTTAACCGGGAAAATCAGGAAAAAAAAACCTGTAAGCTTTCGATTCGCTCATATTGGTAGACGATAACTGCGCAGGAAAGCAACAGAGCCAACCAAGGCGACCAATTCTTCAGAATGTCTTTTGCCGAGATCGGCATACTGTAAAATGTAAAAGGATACTGTGAATTATAGCGCTGCACATTATGAAAATTCCAGCCATAAAAATCGAGAAAAAGAGAATTTTCGAGCTTTTTTTATTTTCATGATAACCAAGTTGCTTAAACTAAAAAAACCAAGCAAAAAAAATCTACTTCAAAAAGATTTATTTCACTTTTTCAGAAAAAAATCTTGTTTCCAGTATTAGCTTGCATTTTTTTGATCACTACTTTTTTTCAATTATATGATTTTTTTAGAGATATGACATGACAGAGACTAAATATGAACGTTCTAATATATCTAAAAAAAACTGCAGAGAAAACCGAAAAAGACATTTAAACTTTCTAAATAATGTCTTTTTGCATTAGATTGCATTTTTTTATAGACCACGATTCTTAAAATGATTTTTTTAATTTCGAAAGAAGCCATAGAATCAAAATTGAATTGATCAAAAATCAGATAGCTTGGGAGAAACCGTAAAGACATTGAAATTTCGAAGAAATGGAATTTGAGAGAGAAAGCTGAACTTGCAGTAAAATTCAGCCGAAACCTATCTTCTTTTTCAAAACTTCATAAATTTCTTGGTTGGGAAGGGAAAGCGTTTTTTTCAATCATAAATTACTCAGAAGCGCCAGAGGGTCCCCTAGAGGGTTTTGGGGGAAAACAGTTCCTATAGGCGACGAAATAGGGCTCCTAGTGAAGTTAAATTTAGATGGTCCTATAGGCCATTCCGCGCTAGCTTGTCACGTTTTTCTTGCCGCCAAAAGGCCAGGTCAAATTTAACCAACTTTCGCTTCAAGACCTTTGTTTCTTGCCGTTATAAAAGCAGAAATCTGATCTAATTTGGTATACTGTCTTTTTGGAGGAAAGAAAAACGTGACAAGCTGGCGCGGAATAGACTATATAACTATTTAGAGTTTGACCCGTAAACCCCTAAAGCTCAAGTAGTCCCTATAGAGGTCTTTTGTTTTCATATCTGAAAATAGGTGGACTTTGAGGAAAACAAGTAGGAAAATAGTTGGTTTGAGAGTCGAAAAGTGTTGAAAGTTGTCGGGCCGACGGAGATGAAAGTTGGAAAGACGAACTAATTACAAGTAATTTGGAACAAAACGAGCCCCGTATTATCCGTGGAGCTCATCATGCACAAAACGTATGTTCCCGTTTCGCCGAGGAACAGATGGGGGGCGGAGGTCAAGGGTCGTCGTCCTATCATCTCCAGTCTCATCTGATTTATTTCTTGTTTGTTTATTCGCCATGTTTGGTAGCGCATCCGATTTGTTGGAGTCAGAGCCTGAATAATAAAAACACAAAAAAAAACGAAGAAAATGGACGGAAAGTTTTCTTCAAATTGTAATGTTTGATTTTTCAGCGCTGTCAAATTCTCTGATTTCTTCCTTATCGTTCGGTTTTCCTTTTATAACGCATCACATATGATATGTTTGGTCATAATCATAAGAAAATGTGAGAATTTAAGTGAGAATAATGGGAAAAAAATAGATGAATATTGTTTTGATTGATAAAGTTTGAGTTTTTTTGTTCTGTAAAACGTTCTGACACTTCTTTTTTCAAAATTTCTCAAAAAAGAAACAAGCCAGAAGTTTTTTTTTTTTTGAATTTCGATGACATCTTCTAAAAAAATATTAACAGAATTTTTCCCAAAACTTTTCAAAAAATAAGATTGATCATTATAACACAGTGTTCCCAAAACGAGCGGCAGCTGTGGTCAGTAGGCGTGGCTGACTGCAACAGCGGCACGGTTTATTGCAATAGGTGCGCGGGGATGAGAGTCAAGTTCTGTGGATTTAGTGGTTGGAAAAAGACCATTAAATGATGTTTTTCCTAGGTTCTCGCAAGTTTTCAAAGATTTTTAATGTATATATAATTATAACGAACAAATTTAAATGAAGAAAGAGACGAAAAAGTTTTTGCAAAACAAAATATCTCCCAAAATGTCGTTTTTTAGGAAAACTCGTCAAATCGAACTTCCAAAGGGAAAATTGAGAAAAAGCTCAAAGCACTTCTCTTAAGAAATACCATTTGAACGTTTTTAAAACAAAAAAACAGATACATAATAGCTTGTACGAAAAAAGTTGTCACCCAAAATGACATTTTCAAGAATAAATTCGTCGAATACTGCCTCGAAAAAAAAATTTTGAGAAAAATCTCACAGCGTTTCTCTTAAGAAAGTCTATTTGAAAGTTCTAAAACAAAAAAACAAACGAAATATCTTATGCGAAATAAGTTGTCATCAAAAATGTCATTTTAATGCAAATTTCTGTGACGAGAACAATCGAAAATCACTTCAAATCTCTGGAAAACGCGATAAACACGTTTTAAGAACACATACAACGTAAAAAAATACGAAAGAATGGTAAAATACGCAAGAAAAAGAGAAAAAACCGTATTAAAAAGTGAATGAAATTTTTGTGGGGGTGACACGCGCCGCACCGCGTTGCGTTAGAAAAAAACTCGCGTTTTTCGCCCCATTGCGACGACCTTTTTTTGGCTTGCCGACGTCTCTTTTGGAACACTGTGTATAACCATTTCTCAAATTCCATGAAATATATTTTTTTCTCATTCTGCAGCTCGATGCAAGTAAAAAGAATGATCTTCAAAAATATTTTATCAAAAAGTGCAAAAATAATAATAATAAAACAAGAACAAAAATAGTACATCGATATGCTTTGAACAAGAGATCAAGTTGATTTGGGAGGAAAAATCAATAAATGATGAGCAAAATAACATGAACTGTGAATAAATAATTGGTGAAAAAAATGGTTTTTTTATTAAAAGTGACAGCCAAATTTTGAGCGTTTGGTTGAAGGGATTTGGAACAAAATCTTCGAAAAATTCGATAAAACCCGAAATTTTTCACACAAACAAAAGAAAAATACTAGGATCACACGTTGGAACTTAAGAGGTACTGAAAGTCCACAACTTTTGAGAATGAAAAAGCCTGAGAATTAGAGAAAAAAAAATTTTTTTGATATAGTTTTGTGTTCAGCTGAGAAAAAATAGGATGAAAGCTCTGAAAAGCGGAAAATGAAGAAAAAGGCACATCTCAAAGTTTTGATAAAAGAATTGAATTCTATTTTGCGCCCGACTCAAAACGAATTGCGCTTTGAGTCAGCTATCACAACTTTCCAAGTCGAAAGAAAGGAGTTTATGTTCGATTCAAAGTTAGCCAAAAACGGGTCTTGGAACAATGAAAACTACAGTAACCCCCAGAAACTTGATTTTGAATAGGCTGACATTGAACCGACTAGAAACTTTCACAAGAACTTCAAAAAGCTGTGGATGACTTAAGAAAGTCTCGAAAGACGTCAGGAAAAATGAAAAAATCGAAAAATTTCAGAAGACGTCAAGAATATTCAAGAATCGTCTTCGTTGTCATTCTCGGCTCCCGTTTCGTTGGCCTCGGCTACAGAAACGGCCGGCGTCGTCACCAACGGCTTCAGATGATGGGAGCCCTGGAAAAGGAACATTTAGTTCGAAATTACACTTGTTCTCCCTGTAAAAATTGGTTCTTTTTTTGTTCAGAAAATAAGAAAATTGTTCGTTATTTTTATGAGAAAGATGATATTTGACTAGATTTATGTTGGAAAAAAAGGCATCTTTAGGTTGACCTATGATGATGAACGAAAAAGGAATACAGACCATTTTTATCGTTAAAGAAAAACGAGAAAAATGTTCTGTACGCCTGACCTGAGCAGTACTCAGAAAAACTTTGCAATTTCAAAAAGTGACATTTTCGTCCTATGAAGATTTTTGGACGACCCCCTTCTCAATATAAATGTCAAGATAATTCTAGTCTAACATAAGCAATACTGAGGAAGATCCACTGAAAACTCATTTTAATGTTTTTAGACAAGAAAAATGAGAAAATGTTGAGATTTTGACTGAATCTGAGCAATACTTAGAACCAATTCAAGAACCCAAAATTCTGCTCAGTTTTCGATGAAAATCCTGCACAAAAGGTCAATTTTTGATGGAATTTGGTCTTTTTTCGACAATAACCCCTTTTTCGATTTTTGCATCTCTAAAAAGGGAAAACTTCCTTCTTCTCTTTACAAAGAAACTTAAGAAAAAATGAAAAAAGTCGCTATTGGCAACGAAATTACATATTTAAACTTGAGACCCTCCAAAAAACGTCCAAAATAAATTATTTGCTGTTGAGACAAGGCAAATTTCAAGTCTGAGAAAAGGGGGGGGGGGTGCACCTTGCTTCTGACTGCCGGTGCCCCTCGCAGTGAAACCAGATGTGCACCCCGTCTGCTTCAAATAGAAAGATTCTGTGTGCGATTTCAGAATGTCTCCTTTCTAAATATTATAATTGTCTATAGTTTCATCCTAAATGGTTACGGTAGCTCAACGAATACTTTTTTTTTTCGACCGGTTGCCCCGGGGTGCACGCCCTCTACGTACAACGCGGCTGTGCGACGAATAAATTATCCTCGAAAAGTTCACTTTTTTCGAGGTTCACTCACATTATTGTCAGAGTATAAATTTGTCTGTTTCCATCATATTTCTTTGAAAAACCTATTGTCTCTCACGACGACACGAAAAAAAAAGAAAAAGGAAGAGAAAAAGTATTAATTTATTACCGAGGAATCTCCAGTTCCTCGTCGTTGACTTTTTTCTCTTTTTCTCGTATGAATAACTAGTGAATCGTGTTTTCTCCTCCAAGAAATATATATATTTATTAATTATTTAGAAATGACGCCAAGACAACCAGGAAAAGTTTAGCGATAAAAAAAATTATTCATGTTCTCTGCAAAAAAATTTTTTTGGAAGTTTCCAGTTTCTCTAAATATTTTTTTATAAAGGCGTCCGTAAAATGCAGAAAAAAATTCTGAAGAAGATAAAAAAACTTTGCTTTTCCTAGGAATGCCAGAGAGGTCCCTAGAGGGGTTATTAGATATTCCTGAAAAATGCCCGAATCAGATAAACAAAAGCCCAAATTTCCCCCTTTTTTTCTTTTTTTCACCATTTTGTACTAATAATAAAAATAGATGGGGAACGTCAGCAAATCCATCAATTAGCTCTTTTCAACCGGAAAAAAGAATCATTTAGATGGATTATAACCAAACATGAGATTAAGAGATTAAAAGAATGGCTAGACCTGAAGAAAATGAAATAAATCAAGAAGAGCCTCAAATAAATCTTTCTTCAAAAAAATCAATCAAGGTTTCTCGGTCGGTTTTCTCAAAAATGACGTCACTCAGTTAATTTTCTTAATAATTACAAATGTATTTATAAAATTGACCATTTAATAGAAAAAAATTAAGGACTCATAATTATCAATTGTGGCAATTGTGGAATGGCGAATGAACACTTGAAATGAATTTGCGACTTTTTTTCAAATAAAAAAAGTCGCTTTAACGGAAAAAAAATAATAGTGACGTCATTTCGAATCGATTATATCAACATAAATCAAAAAATTTTCTAAATTTAAGACTTCAATTTCTTTTCACAGTGCTTCTACAAAGTTTTCCAATTCCATCTTTTAAAGTTTTGCAAAGAATTTTCGCATTCGATTTATCGATCCTTAAAAATCAAGCAAAACTTTCATTATTTTTATTTTTGAAAAACTTCTACAAAAACAAAATGCCAAATTTTGATCTTAAGATCAAAAAATGACGACTAGACATTCAATTTGAAAAAAGGAAGTAAATCAAAAAAAAGTCCAATTTGCGCCCACAAAAGTCATTTTTTTTCCGAGGAAATTGGTTTGGATTTCAAATCCCGGTCTTTTTTTCTGTCTTTTTTTTCTTTTTCTTTTTCTTCATTCGGAAACGGAAGTCCGATTCGGCATTATTCATCGTCGATGGTTAATGACCAAAGGAAATTAGGGGTGACGCCATTTTTTTCAGCGAAAAAAAATAGAGAAAAAAATGAAGGGTTTCGATTATTCAAAAAGGAAAAATAATAGAAAAAGCTGATTTTTAAATTCAAAAAAAATAGTTTCCAGAACCTTCTCTCGAAAAAAAGATGGCTTTTTAACTTTCAAAAAAAACAAGAATTTGGGTAAATGGTTTTTTTAAAAAAATTTTTTTCAATGGAAACTTATTTTTAGTTTTAAAAAAAGGTTGATTTGGAATAATTTGGAACAACGAGGAATCCCTTTTCGATTTGAAATTGAAGAAAAAACGAGATTCCCGTAGCACAACCAATCAGAAATGATCTTGTTTCCTGAGGAAGAAACACTGAAACCGGAATCCCACCTTGTACTCCTTGCCCATGTGCTCGACGGCGTTTTTCCACTGCTCCATCTCGCTTTTATCCACCGCGTTCACACCCAAGTAGGCGCAACCAATCGTATCGTTTCCCGTACAGCTTCTGGAAAAAGAACTTTTCGTTTCAATCATCATTTTTTTATCATTAGAATCGCTACGAAATATTATCTGAGCTAGTCTATTTCTTCCAAAAATTTTAAGTAGAGCCTTTTCAGGGTTCTTCTAAAAAGGAAGTATGAGAATTGGGTAACAATTCAAAAATTTTTTTTTGGAATCTTTTGTTTTGTGGTGAGCTACCTGTGAGAAGCAAAAGTTTCTGATTAGAACATCAAACTCAATTTTCGGCTTAAATTAGCGCCATTTTTCTTTGAAATAACCAATTCCTTTTTGATTTGAACCATTGAAACAGGAGAATTGAAAGATTTTCTCGTAAAATGATGTCAGAAATAGCCTCATCAACATCACAACGACACACACGTCATTTCGTGGAGTGCAAGTGATTTTCAGGTCCCTTTTTTCTCGTTTAGTCAAACAATTTTCCTCTTGGCCTTTTTTTAAAGCAAGGAAACCCTAGGAGATGCTCACAAGGAAGATCAATTTACTTGAATATTATTCGAAAATTTATCAAAATCCTCCTTGATCTACCAGACGAAGATCATGAAAATCTCAAACTGCACAATCACCTAGTTTTTGAGAAATAAGAAATGAGAGCTCCAAATATGACCGGTTTCAACGATTTTCGAGGGTTTTCGAAGGCTTTAAGGCGTCTTTTCTCAAAAACTAGAAAATTTTGCAGGTTCAGATTTTTGGGACTTTTTCTGGTACATCAAGCTTATTTTAACCAAATTTTCCTTGTTCGAAAGCACAAAGTGTGGGATAAAAATAGAATCAAACGGTTGGCTTCGAAAATTATTGGCAGCTAAATTGGTATCGGAATGAGGAGAAAATTACGGCTTTTTCGTAGTTAAATTGACTGACTGAGAAGTAAATTGCCTTATACAGCTTTTTAAGAAATTCTCTAAAAATCTGGAAAGAAAAAAAATAAATAAAAAAAGGATTTTTCCCCAAAAAAATTCAAGTAACGAAAGTTTGATAAATCGTACTTTTTTTTTTTTTTCTTGGCATTTTTGTGCAATTTTGGTCCAAAAATGTTCTCAGAGAAGGATTCAGGCTTTCGTGGTCGCACTGGGAATGGCTCAAAGGCTTGCTATAAAGCCTACCGTAATCTTTTATCCATTCCAAATGCGTCCAAACACGTTCAAAGTTCATTTTCTTCGAAATGAAACCACTCGTAAGAGGATTCGAAATTTCGCGAATTCCCGCCAAAATTAGCAATGTTTTCCGAATTCCCAGCACAAACTCCCCGTTTCATATTTCAAAAAACGAGAAAAAAAAGTCGTCTGCTTACGCACGAAACGGTAATTAAATGCAATCGAAACATTGAAAGGCGACGCATCGTTTGACATTTGAGCCGTCTTTTCCAGTTTTTTTTTTCTCTTCTTCTCATGTGTTAGTTCCGATGATCACTCTAGGGTACAAAGGTTGTTCATTGGAGTTTGGGAATTCCGAGAGAAAAAGAAACATTTTTTGATGGTCCATTGACAAAAAATGTACTTATTCGAACATCGGATGGGGACTTTGGACTCGTTTTTTCCTTAAGTTAATACTTGGATGATCTCATACCTACTCATTCGTGAGTACGAGTGGTCACTTTCTAGAGGGACTTCGGAGATTAATTCTCAGGGAGAAATGTCATTAAAACATCAATGAGGTGGACTCTTCACCCCAAACAGCCTCTCCAAACTTTTTCTTTCCGAATACCCCTAGAAGGACCACTTCAGAGCCTTTTAGTAGTGCCAGGGTGTACCTCTGCATGTCGTGGACCGAAATGGTGATGCTGGTGGCGGCGAGGTCGTTCTTGTTCGGGGAGAAGAGGAACATGACGGCCTCGTTGTAGACGGCCGTCGTCGTGCTCTTCAGAATCCGCGACGACTTCGTCTTCGTCGTCCCGCCTTGCGTCAACGTCACTCGGACGCAGACATCTGAACAAAGGAATTTGAATATTTTTTTTTTCGATTGATATCTTCTTGAACTTGCATTCCTCATTTCGAAAATTAACAAAGTTAGAAATTTGACTTGACTAAAAAAAATGAGCAGAAGCAGGGCGATTTAGAGAGAGGCCAGAGAAACAGGAAGCGTCTCGTTTCTCTGACGTCTCTTCAAACAGCTGCTGACCTCTCGCTTCTGCATTATTTTCGACGTTTTTCCCTTTCAAATGAGATTATCTACGTTTTTTTATAAATTCATCAGTTTTTTTAATTAGAAAAATGGCTGGATTTTTTTTTGCTTTTCTTAATATTATGTTGATTTTTTTACGTCGATTCTCCACAAATTTATCAAAATGGAAGTATTTTTGAAAGCCTTGATTGATATTAATTTGAAGGAAAAAAACTACACTTTTCGCGTATTTTTTTACTTTTTATTGTGGAAAAAAACGCTCAAAAAAACGTGAATTTTTGAATTTAACGATAGGAAACTTTTTAAAAAAACTTTCCATAGTTTCATTATTCGAAAACTATCGGAGTCCCTCAAAAATGAAAAACTTTTTTTCTAAAAACATTCTTGTTGCCAACATCATCACCTGTTTACGTCACACTCTTCTCGAGAAAAGTTGCGATAAAAAAATCTCGAGATGAAAAAAATTCATGAGAAATGGAAGATTCGTCCGAGTCTAGTGGAGATTTCTCTCCTAAGAATTTGCACCAAGCTACTTTGGCATGAAAAATGTTAGTGGGAAAATTCAGAAAATGAGAAAAAAAGTTTTGCTCTAATAAAGTCGAGTTTTAGAACTTTTTTTCATTTTTTTCAAAAACATTATTTGTTTTTTTAAATATATCATGCTACAGCTAGACTCTTCAGGGATCACTTGAAAGTCCTGAAACCACAAAAAAAACCAGCAAGAAAGAGAAATCGTGATGAAACTCGAGTTTCACAATTTCACAATTTTTCGCTCCAAAACCCTTATAACTAAATCGAGACTCTTTAGGGACCACTTGGACCGAGAAAATCTCGGAAAAGAGCTCTCACTTCGAATTCTATCTCAGCACTTCAATTCAAAATCCTAATTACTCCCAGACACTCTAGGGACCACTTTGAAAACCGTACAATCACGAGAAACTCGGTTATTTATGTGGACAAATCCTCACGAGAGTTGTCAAAAAGCTGTTATCATTTTTTTGGCTCTTTCTCCAAAAGCTTCAAGATGAATGGCTTCCGGGTTCGACTCCAAACAAGTGGCACTAGAAATTGAGAGGAAGTACGAAAAGTTTCACGAAAAAAAACTGGCTGAAATACTCAGTTTCCAGCTTCAAACTCGACTTTTGACAAAAACAAAATGGAAATTACACATTTTTCGCACGAAAAAACTTCCAAAGCTCACCAGGCGCTCCAGTCAGTCCACATCTCGGCAAATCATCCACTTTTTTCAAATTGATCGTCAATCTTTTGGCTTCCTTCTCTATACACGTTGATGTGTAGATCTTTCCGAGTTTCTGGAAAAAAAAACCTTTTTTCTCTAGTTTAGCCTCAAAACTGACACTGACATCTGCATTGAGAAAAAAAAATTGAATAAGGAACTCTGCAAAAAAAAATTGGCTCAGAATAGGCCGCTGAAACTACGTCGAAAATGTCATCAGCAGCATGGACGAGAAGCTTTTTTTCAAAGAAATCTCTAGTTTTTTTGAAAAAAAATATGTATTTTGAAAAATTTCTGTTTTGGTTTTTTTTTTGAAAGTTTTTTTGACGAGGTTTTGAAAAGCTACATGAACATCTTATAAAAAAAATCAAAACAATATCAAACCTCCGAATTCAATGAAACAGGAAAAAGCGATAATGATGGTTAATTTTTTATGAACTTCATCCTCACTTAATTTTTAATAAGAGAAGAGGTTTCTTAAGATTACAAGACCAAATCTACAGCTTGACGGCTATTTTTTCCCGATCTCCTATTTTGAAGATTCCTGTTGAAAATCAAGAATAAGAGCTCTATATTTTTCAGAAGAAAAAAACCTGGAAAGTTCAAAATTTTTATGGAGTTTTCATGAATTCATTCTCTCAAAAATCAGCAGCTCTGATTTTTTTTTCTAAGCATTTTTTTCTTTGAAAACTGTCCCTTCAACCTCTGTTACTGCAAATCTTGTCTCAAACATCTTTTTTTTCCTCTGACCTTGGGAACTTGGGGCTGGATCTCCTCCAACATGCGGATCTCCTTCTTGGTGTTGAGTTCTCGGATCTGCCTCAAAGGGAACGTCGCGTCGCCGATCAGGATGTCTTTGGCGAGTTTGGCGCCGCCCTGATGGTAGGCGCTCACCAAAACGTGCTTCGTGTCGAGTTCCTCGTGCGTCACGTTGTCGAAGAAGAACTCCTGCAAGAAGCCTCACATTATTGTCATTATTATTATTGTTATCGGTAGAGGAAGAAAACTTCCTAGTCCACTAGAAACCAGAAGAAAAAACTGTTCCGCTTTAATCCTGACAAGGTCATTAGGCGCAGACTTGTTCTGCGCCAATTGGGTTCAGGATGAGTTGGAATTCTACTTTGCGGTTGGGATTTTTCTGAAAACCCTTTATGTACAATAAACCGTAAATATAATTATTATCATTACAAGAGAAGCAAAACTGGAGTTTTTGAGGTCACGAGTAGTCCCAGAAATTTTTCCACCCCACAAGGAGGAAATATTACTGTGGAAACAGAACTTCTTTTTTTTTAGTTATTTAAAAAGGTGAAATTATGGATAGATAGTAAGTGGGTATAATAGCCTTTTTCAGTAAAAACTCGAGACCCAATACTTTTTTCAACTGTCCTTCAAGCCAACATACCCCAGAAAAGCATCCGTTATCCAATTTTCGACTCCGAAAAAACTGATAATTCGAAATATTTTCAAAAACACTCCCTCCAAGTCGAAAAATTCACAAATCTCTCCAATTTCCAGCGAAAATCCCCAGGAAAAGCATCCACTTTCGATTTCTCGCCTCCGAAAAAGCCCTCTTTACTCATCTCGCCGAAAATGGAAACCAAAAGTCGAAACAATTGCGGAGATGCGCGGCGGTGGGCAAATAATTCTGCCGAAACGAACCAAACACCGGGCACTTTTAATTCTTTCCCTCTCTTTCGGCTTTTTCGAGGATGGATCAAAGGATCTGCTCCTTCTGCAGATGGTTTCAAAAACAATTCGTGTGTCGCGAAATAATATTTACACATTTCCACGGCGAGATCATGAGAAAACAAATGTGTTTTTTTAGAAGCTTGACTTTTGAAGTTTACAAATGAATTCCGTTTTTGGGACTTTCAAGGGCTAACAATGTTCGTTTTTAACTTCAAAAAAAAAACATCCGATTTATAAAAGTTCGGAGAATTTATCAAACTCATTTTTGAACATTTAGTCTTTAAAAAAACTCGAATTTCATGTTTCAAAAACTCAAAATTTTTCAAAGATGTTTTTCAGCTGCAGGTTCCAAAAACTAAACATTTTTGAAAATTTCCCTTTTTTTAGCTTGAACTTTTCCAAATGGAGAGCCCAACACGTGTGACCTTGAAATTTATCGAAAACTCATCTTGAAAATTGAAAAAAATCCCGAAAATCACGAAAATTCAATATTTTCTTTTTTTGAAACCTTCTCAATCAATTTTCCATTGGAAAACTCGTTAGAAGGTTCAAATTCATTCATTTTTTTCCAAAAACTTTCGTATAATTTTACAGACCTTGTAAGCTTGTAAAAAAATTATGATTAAATCTTTCTAATTTTTAAATGACATAAGAATCTATTCTCACAATTCCAAAAAAAGAACTACAGACCCCCCAAACACCAACAAATTTCCAATGAATTCCTCTAATCGTCCTGTGTGTCACACTAATTGCCAGCTACCGTAATCCTCACAAAATATTCAAACGCCGACTAATTTGCTCAAATTGCTCCCGAAACCTCCTATTTCGTCTCGAAACCTTATGAATCATGCAACTTTCTTCCTCCAAAAAAATGTATTATTCTCGATTCGCCAATTTATTGCTTGCATCCGAGATGAGAAGCGCAAAGAAAGTCGGTTTTGAATAGAAGAAGAAACAGGAAACTATAGTCTGGTCGGACGGAAAAATGATGTGAAAATGGAGCATTTTTACAAACTTGAATGAATTTCTGAATAGTACGTCTAGCAGTAACAATTGCCTTTTTTTCTTCGGTTTTGAAATTATAATTTTAAGTTTCTAGGCTTTCTTTATACTATTTTTTTCATACCTTCTGCAATAAATCGCTCTTCAGACTTTTCTAATGCCTTTTTCCGATCTTTCACTCTGTTCCAATAAAAATTAGTCGTGGAGCGCGTTTCAACGACTTTTATATCTTTATTTTTCTTAGGATTACTGAAATTAGACTTGGAGCGTAGAAAGCAAAATATTTTCCACGGCTATTTTTTTCTGAATTTAATTGCTCTTCAGACTGCCTTGGAGCGTACAAAACTCATTCCTCTACGTTTTCATTGCTTTTTCTGAATTCTTTTTCAATTTTACGCGATTTCAAGGAAAATTAGCCTTGGAGCGCAATCAACAAAATTTTCTTCTTTTTCGACGGCTATTTTCCTACACCACGTGTGCTTTCAGCTGAACAATATGGCCTGATTTTTCGCGCCAATTTTTGATTTTCCGTGCTTGAGAACATGGAAAATAGCCTTGGAGCGCATTTTCGATTATCCTTTTGATTTATCGCGGCTTTCCTGCCACCATACCTGATTGAAGACCGGATCTCTTCCCCGTTTCATTTCCGAGACTTGTTCCTTGCCGCCTTTGAGCCAAGGGATCGAGACCCGACAGATGGCGTGGATCTCCATTTCTGGCTTCAACTCGCCGGCCAACGCTGAAACTTCATTTTTCTTCCATTTTTTTTCTCGAATCAAGTTGACTCCCTTGAGGTTTACTACTACTACTACTACTCCAATTGCACTTCCTTTCGGGAGAAAAAGAAAAGATTGGATTTTCCTGCTAATTTCATCGAATTATCGTTGGTCGGGCTCTTTGAATGAATTGAATGACAAATAAATTCGATTCTCAGTTGTCTAGATGCTTATCAATAATAAATGAAAAAAAAAAAACTTTTTTCAGCAGAATTTACCTTCGATTTTCAATAAAGATACTCGAAGTCGTTTCCGAACGGGAAAATGTTGTAGAGAAACGTGAAGAAGTCCCAATCCAGACGGTTGTCGATTTATATTGTTGGCCGAAGTTGAAGCGGTTATCACCTGAAAAAAGGAGAAATTCTCGAAATTATTACAAAAAGCAGTTAGAATAGTGAAATGCCAGACTGAAAAATTGATAAAAAAATCAAAGAAAAAAATATACTAAAAAAATTCCAATTTTTTTAAAAAAATCTTGCCGTAAATTATATCAACTCAGTCTGTTCTTTCGACAAAACCATTCAAAAGCTCATTTTTGAGTACTATCCTTTAAAATTCTTTCAGCATAAATTACGGGCTGTTCATTTTCAAGTCTTTACAACCAGAAATATCCGATTTTCTTTTCGAAATTTGTCCTTTTTTGAGTTCTTCTATCAATTTATACAATTCTCGATCTATTTACAAGTTTTCCCTTTGAAACTCAACATCCTTGAATTTTTCTAAAAATAACCTTTCAAACATTTATGATTCTCCTTTTAGAAGGGTTTTTTTGGAAAAACTTCTCAGAAATTATCTTTTCAAACTCCTAATCAAGGTCAGACGTTTCTCAGCCTACACTCGTGCGTCACAATCTTCGTTTCCTATCATTTACCGGCGCAAAAATTGCCACTTTCCCGAGTTTCTTAGAAAATTACACGTCTTCTTGTTGGGTTAAAAAAGGGCGGCTTCTTCTTCAAACGTAGTAATTGGATCGGATAAAGTTTCCTTGAAGCTGACATCATTCAGGACTTTTTCGAAATAAAATTCTCTTGAAGCTTGGAAAAACAACGAGTTGCGGAATAAAAAATTGGATTTTCGGCTGTTTTTGAAGAAGCGATTTCTTCCGTTCTCCGCGAAAAATAAAAGTCAAAATAGTTTTATGAGATGGATTTCATTTCATTCACACTTTTTGAAGTCGAACATTCGAAAAACTAAAATCCTGAAAAAATAATTTTTTCGTCCAAAAAAATGACATGAAGTTTATGCATTTATATCCATTCCTGCAAAAAATTCCCTCATTTTCCCATTCCCAGATTATATTCGCAACACTGAGCATTAATTGAATATTCATCAAATTTATGTGTGTATGTTGTTTGCACTTTCTATAACTATTAAGAGCCGAAGAAACAGGAAAATAAGACAAAAAAAAACGATAATTCGAACCGGAAATGAACTCTACACCAAATAATGTTGAAAGTTTCTGAGAAGGATACAAATAAAATTAAAAACTGACTCGTCTGCGCCCTCTTTTTTCTCATCGAGTAAACAAAGAGAATGGCAGTTTTGGCGAGAGAGAGAAGAGGGCGCAGGGAAGCTAGAACTTTTAAAAAGACCATTTTTTGTGATTTCATTGTTTTTAGGATCAGCTCCTTCTAGTCCATCCCTTCCAAATTTCGCCAAAATTCCCCTCAAAATAAATAAATAAAGCCGTTTTCATAAATATCCGGTCAACAAATGGAGGACGACAACATCCGGCGATTTGTCCAAAGGAAAAAGAAAACCGAAAAATCCCAACAAGTTTGGCCGAAAAAATTTGATCGAATATATCTCGTTTATTCTTCTTTTCCTTTTTCGTTACAAAGATAATTACTACAGGGGCCACTAAGACTCTTTATAGGGGACGTCCAAGTGGCCATTCTAGGGTCCTTGAGGGACCCTGACATGGACCTCAAAGTTTTTCCCAGAGTAAATGAAAAAAAAATTTTTTTTTTTGATATTGGCAAAGTTCCCCCAGTGTTACAGTGTCTTATTAGAAAAGCGTGCTCGATTTTTTGAACCACTGCAAAGTTGGTTCACTGTTGAAATTTTCCTTCAAATGATTTGTTTAAACAAAAAGGAGCCACTGAAGTGATTCCAATTATCCAGAGAAAAAAAAAACGTCGTTTGATAACTTTTTTTTCTTATTTCCCTATTCTTTGGAGAGTTTCGAAGCGAAAATACGACGACAGAAGCTCATCATTTGGTAATTTCCTGGGTTCATTAGGATGCGAAAAAAAGCAGGAAAGACGATAAATTCTTGGAGGAATCTATTGGAATTTCTCAGAAATGAGAGAAATAAAAAATTATTGCTTTCGTTAATGATGAAACTTCCTTCTTGGGATAATAAGGAAGACAATTCGATATGGAAAAAAGCGCTAAAAATAGGTTCCAACTGTAAAGTGCGCTCTGCTGATAATTTCGATTTTCTAATTTTGTTTCCGAGTTTTTTTCCCACTAAGCTCAATTTGCATTTGCAATAAATAGATTTCTTTATTTTTTTGGATTGTTACTCAAAAACGCCTTTTTCGCAGTAAAACTGAAGTTTCTATAGAAAATCAAAAATGCCGATCATCCTACGAAAAAATAGTTTTCAGGTATCATGTTCGCTCTACGGATAGATGACGTGATGTTTCAAACACACACAACTGTCTTTTTTCATGAATAAAGGTTATTTGAAATGTTCAAGAAACTGCATTTAAAATATCCTCATATATCAAGTCCGTTCCTCTGAGATTCCAATTTTCAACTGTCTTCTTATAAAATTTTAGTAAGTGGATCCATTTTCGACGGAATCCTTCCAAAGTTCATTCAAAAATGCTATTCTACTTGATTATCCTTGGAGCGCAAGAGCTCGCGGCTATTTTTTCACCTCTTTAAGATTTGCCGAAAACCGATGGAATCTGTTTTTCTTATTCCCAAAAAGGACCTCTTTTTCCGGCGTGACGCCTCGTTCACTGAATGACGACCTCTGACCCGAAGTCGAAATCGGCTGCGGAGAGTACATCGACGGGTCCAGTCCATGAGCCAACGGATCTTCGCTGCTTGATTTGCTCGTCAACTGAAAATTACAGGATTTCGAACTTTTTCACCCGGTTTTTTTTTTGTCAAATTTTAATTCCACTGGGTTCTCTCTCCTCAACTGAAATTCGAAGTTTCTTGAAATCTTTCCCAGATTTTTTTTTTGAATCAAGTGACTCTTTTCGCGATAAATTTGATCTTGACTAATTTGCCTCAATTCAAATTTTAACTTTTTTCCGATTATTTTTTCGATAGACTTGAGTTCAACTGACTTTTCTACACCAAATCGAAGGTCATCTGGATTTTCTTTGTTCAAATTTTGCAACACATATAATTTTCCGTTATTCAGATTGTTTTATTCAGAATTATTCGAGTTCAACTTCTTTCATTAGATGCTATTTCCTCATTTTTCCCAATTTTTATGTTTTATAATTTTTTTTGTTCCAATTTTTTCCCTCCGGATCATTTTTCTGCGCGTCTTCTTTCCCCTCCTAATTAGCTTATTTTCCTAATTAGCAGTCGTGGCTCAAATTTGCACTCTCAAATATCAACTCGGAAAAAAAGAAGGGGAAAATGCGTCATTTTGATTGTCGAGTGGAGGCTTTAGTGGTCCCTTGGGAGCCTTTTTTCTCGTCTTCTCGCTATTTTTTCGGACTCACTGACCTCAGAGTGAGAAGCTCAGAGAAAAAAAGGTTCTTTTTTTGGCGTGGTTGGTTGGAAAAAAACACTAGAGAAGGGGGAGGGCTCTAGTTTAAAAAAATTCTGCTTAACAGAAAATATTGACAAAAACTGTAGAAAAAAGCTCTTTTTTCTGATTTGTAAGTTCACCTAGGGCCAACTAAATGTTAAAAAAATTATTCAAAATGCCCAATTTTTTTCTCTTAAAACAGATTATTCGAAAAAGCCGACTTTTTATCGAAAAACAATTTCGATAAAACTTTCGATAGCCAGTTTTTTTGTTGGAATTATCGCTAAACTTTGAATTAAAAAAATGAAAAAGAATTCAAAAATAATGACAAATGTTAAGATTTTTCAACTCAAATTAACACGATGCGCGCAAAGTGCGCATACACCGAGATCTAAAATTAAATGATTTCTCAGAAAAAATTGTTTGCTGTTTTTTTTTCCATTTCGATGCCCTTCCTTCAACCTCTCCCTCCGAAAATCAACTTTCCTCAGCTCAAAAAAAAAGAAATCAGGAAGAAATCCTGCCCAAAAGGCAACACGGAAAAAGGAGCGGATTTAACTAAACTTTCTGTTGGTTGAGGTCCCCGGCCTCCGAAAAAAAAAAACCCAAATCTCATTTCAATCTTCTTTTCCCGCCTGCTCTTTTTTCTTTCTTCTTCTTTTTTCGTCCGCCTCAACTGAAAGGCAGAGATAAATGTTTTTGGGATAGATATGGGCACCGGAAAATCGACAATTGATGGGACTTTTCCTTTCTTGGAATGGGTGAAGATAAATAAAAGAAAAGGAAAAAACGGTGTTTATGGGGTTGAAGAAGAAGAAAAAAAGAAGAAGATTGACTTGGTTGAGTAGAGACTAAGAAAAAGAAGGCTTGCAAAAAAAGACATGACGTCATTTGAAGTTCAAACTAAATCCAACTTCTAGTTTTTTAAAAATTCAGTTCTTTCAATCTCCGGAGCAAAATTGCAAGAAAATACAAAAAAAGGTGTTCTAAAAAAGAAGAATCGTGTTTTCGTCCGAAATTTGATTTTTAATCTAACTTGTAGCTGGAAGATAATTAGATTTTTCCTAATTTTTTTCATTTCATTTTTCCTTTTTTTCTAAGCGTGTTTATAGCCGAAAAAAATTACAAAAAAAGGTCTTTTTGAAAACCTTCTTTCACTTGAAAATTCCAAAATATCCTTTTTTTAAACCTCAATATTAGATACTATCCGTCAAAATTTCAAAAACCGAAGACAAATCTCAAACTTCCTTTTCCAAGAAAAATTCCTCTCCATTTCTGCAACTGAACAATTTCTCGGTCCGGCCAATGTTTTCGTTTGGGTTTTCCTTCACGTGGAGAAAGAATGGAAAGCCGAGCTTAGAGGTGAATAATAGATGATCCGGCGAATGGATTGCCTCTACTTGAGAGTTTGGCCAAATTGCAGGGGTAATTTCATGATAAATTTATGCCCCTTCACGGATAATGACAGGAAAATGATTAGATAGGAACGGATGCTTTTTAAAAAAAGTCTCGTAAAAATTTGAAATGATCTCTTAAAAATCTTGTAAATCGTAAGCAAAACTTAAAAATCAAATCTATACACAAAGAATGTTCGGAAAGGCCTCAGATATGTGAAAAAAATAATAGGATTAAAAATCGAATCTCGCTTAATAATGACTAAAAATATCTTTTAAAAAAATAAAAGCTGATTTTTAGGTGGTATGAAAAAAACACCAGCGAAAATTCAAACGGCGACTTTTCCGATTTTTTCATTTCGCTAGGGAACTTTCCGACGGCCACCTTGGTGTTTTTTTCATACCACCGATTTTTATTTCTGAACATCATGTGAAAACACGTCGCGGTGTATGAACACTTTGCGCGTATCGTACTCCATTTTCTCGAAAATATCAACTTTTCTCATTTTTTCGCTTTTTCTACTGCTATTGAAGCTTGATACTCCATCAAGAAACAATTTATTTCTTTCTAGCAAAGTTAAAACTTCCTCCAACCCCTCTTAGCCTCTCCATTTTTGCTTTTGCTCGCCTAATCCCATATTCAAAAGAGAAAAAGCCGCCTGAGCAACATGCAAATTGTTTTGATACGCCTTAACGTTTGATCGGCTCTCCCTATTAGGTTTTCTCAATGTCGAGAAGATTTTCCAAGAGAAAAACAAGACACATTTTAGACCTGAGTAGAGAAATGAAATAAGAATTAAGATTTTCTGAATTTCTAATGGTTCGAAAAAAACAATAGAAATTTAAAAAAAGCTATTTTTTTATCTTGTTCGAAAATGGTGACTTGAAAAGTCCTTACTGGTTAGAAGGGTTTTTTCTCAAAAAAAAAAAGCTTGACGCCCTCAAGACTACCGTTTTTGCACACTATTTCTTCGAAGTCGCCAAATTTTTGACCAAAAAATAGACGTTTCTCTAAACTTTCCTGATCTTGCTCAATATCTCGCCCATCTATTTGAAACTTCAAAAAAAACTTTCTGAACTCTCCTATTTTTACACACTATTTCCTTTAGCGTGCCGGGACATTTTCTCACGAACAAATCTAATTTTCAACTCGAACTGTGACTCGAAAATCAAAATCCGCTTTTCCGGTCATTTTTCCCCTCCTTTCATTTTTGCACCCCGTTTTTCGAGCTCGAAGCAATTACACGCCAAAGCCTTCCTTTTCTCATCCGCTAATATATTTCCGAGGAACGACCCGTCGACGTGCCAAAACATTGAACTTTGTATGCATTTGTTCTTCTTCTTCACGCCGAGAAGACGACAACTTGTTGTCAATCATATATTTGGCCGCGGGGCACATTTGGTCCTCTTTTTTTGCTGCTCAAGAACTATTTTCGGTCATCAGTGTGTGTACCCTAAAACGAGTCGAGTTCGAACGGCCAAAGGTCGCGACTTTTCGTTTTTGGAAGGGCTAGCGGCAGCGAGATCGCGTTGCGGCTCAGAATTTCAAGTTTTTTTTTGACTTGATTGTTAAAAAAAATTGTTAAAGGCCTAAGTCGCGACTAGTCGGGCGCAGTAATTGGTGAAGTTTGGATTTTTGAATTTTTTTTTCTTCAGAAGTACTTCTCACTTTACGGTTTCAAGTTAGTTGGTTCGAATAACTCTGGTCGCATTTGAAATGGCTCAAGGTGTTCTGGTCGCATTTGAAATGGCTCTTTTGTCGGATTCCACTGCTAATCAAAGTACAACAACGATTTTTTGCAGAAAAAATTTTAAAAGAAAGTTCAAAAATCTGGGAAAAAAGTTCGGGTGCAAGGCAAACGATGCTAATTTTAGTGTCCAAAAGGCCACATGGAATTTTTTTATTTCCTGCTTTTTCGGAAAAAGGTCGAGTGAACTAAAAAAATAAGGGTCTTTTTCGAAAAAAATCGCCATTTGACACTTAAAAAAAGAATTTCTGTTCAAAAAAAGAGAGAAATCAGTTTATTCGCTGATATGATTTCTGTTTTTTTCTCAGTTTTTGTACCTCTGGAAAACCAATTAAAGATCTAAAATCAGTCTCCAATTGAATCAAAGTCTATTTTTGGCCTCAAGGACTCATTGAACTTTCCCATCGTCTCTCCCCATTGAAAATCACGACAATGGGCGCATGAAAATCTCAATTATAACCAAATAACCATCATTTTGAACAAAATTATGCGACTTTTGGGCTCCAAAAAACACGTTGAAATGTGAATTTTCGAAGCAGTTCCTTTTAAGAAAAAATATCTGAGTATAAAAAGGTTCAACTTCGGATTTTATCATCCTGAGGACAAAAAATGACCAAAAACCTCCAAATTCTGAACAATTCTCGAAAATTTTTTGAAAAGGCTGTTAATCTACTGAAAAAAGTCAAAATTTGCTTAATGTCTTTGAAATCGAAACTTTCATTAAATTGATACTCCAATATCAGCTCCAAAGAGATCTTGAACTTTGCCAATTCTCCCTGAAAAGAACCCTAATTCCCCTAAAAACTCCCTAAACCGGAATCGGAACTTTTTCTCAAACTTAAACTCTAAAAATAGTCCCAAGAGCCCCGATAGCCCCTTGAACTTTCCCATGGCTGGCTAGGAAAAAGACTGAGCTTTTGGACATTCGAGGTGCGAGAAAAGGGAGGGAGAAAGATGCGCGAAGGTCCCCCCTCACGGGGCACACTATTTTTCTGCATCAGCTGCTTTGAAAAACTCTTCGAAATGGGCTCGTCGTACTCGCGTCCGCGGCTCCCCGAGCATTCCCCCTTCTTCTTCTCCTTCTAACACGTGCGGCTCAAAAACAAAACAACACCCCATAATCAATGTGTCTGCCGCCATTTTCTCACTTCAAAAGAAAACGGATTCTTTTGCATGGTCTTGAAATGGGGAAAAAGTGTGAGAGAAATAATTAATGAGAAGCACTTGTCTCAGTTTTTCTTCCAAAAATAATTTGCTTTTTTTGAATTAACGACACATATGAACCCAGTATTTTTTTCAAATTAGAGAAATACAGAAAAAAATCAAAAAAATTAGAGCCTGGATCAAAAAAAACATGGAACCGCATCTTTTTGAACCATTCCAAATTTAGCCCCGAATTCCAATTCATGTTGGTAGAACAATATTTTTCGATAAATAGGATTTTTTTCAAAGATTTTTCTAAAGATTCTGATAATTTTCAAACCAAAACTGCTCAAAAAAATTGTTCCACTCTTTTTTTCTCAATTTTCACCAGAAAATAAGTTCAAAAAGAGTCTTTCATGAAATTTTTCCATGAATAATGCACGTTTTTCGAAAAATCAACAAAACTCGATTTTTCTTCACTTTTTTTCACAAGAAAAAGTTCAAAAAAACTTCATATCATCTTCTAAACAAACGTGAAAAAAAAATTCTGAGGCACGTTGCTTTTTTCCTCTCTTTGAAATAATTATCTTGAAAAAAAATTTCTAAACTTTCTAGGATGAAATATCGATCTTCGGCTCAAATTCCAAAATAATAAGAAAAAACGGCACTTTCCTAGAAAATGTGAAGAAAAAATCCTTCTAGGACACATCAATTTTCCTTTCTCAAAAAAATATTATTTTTGAAAGAAAATTTTTAATATTCAAAGTGAAAACTATCCTGAATATTACAAGGAATTCAAGAATTTACTAGGAAAATGTTTTTCTTTTCAAAGATCTTCCTGTCAAATTCGAAATCTCTTCGAATCCACCTCGAAAACTCCTATAAAAAGCACTGAACAATATTTTCCTTTCTCTCCATACCCGGCAAATTACGGGTGGGGCTCGACAATTGGTCTCGAACATTATTGAGCAAAGAAGAAAAAGAAGAAAAAAAGAGTTTTCCCTCGACTTTTCTTCGGGAAAACATGCAAGGAAAATGATTCCCAACCATTATTAAATCATCCAGTCAGTTTCTTTTCTTGATTGAGGTTCGTGTCTTGCAAAAAAATGCAATTATCACAGTTTCCGTCTTTCGTTCGTTTTTCATTGAATTAGAAGAAATGAAAACCCAATCAGGAGTTTTCCTACTTTTGCAAAGTTCAGCAAAACAAATCTTCCAGAAAGCTTGACCATTTAAAAGTATTAAAAAAACACTTTGAAGCTTTGAAAATCGCGTAAAATTCCCTATTATTTTTTCAATTTCGAGCCCTTTTCGGAAAAACCTATCTAAATCAAAAATTAAACTCCATTAAAACTCAAAAATCCTCATTAAAATTTCGAGGTCCGGCCAATTTCTTGGCCGAAAAGGCTCAAAAATAAGCTCAAAGTTCGCGCCATCGCGAATTTGACCTATTTAGAGCCAGACACTGAAAACAGGAGACTACCTAATTTTTCTCTGCAAAGGAGTTTTTTTTTCCATTTTTTTTCTTTCAGGAAAATGGTCAACTTTACGCTTGAGAGTAGTAAAAACATCAGAAAGACAAAGTCTACAAAGTACATCCGCAACGTGACCGCGAAGCTTTGAGCTATTCCAAGTGCCAAAAACTATTTCAAAAAGAAGCACATTGCGTTCCAAAATCTGCTCAAAAATACTCATTTTTCCTTAAATTCTTCTTCTTTTAAGTGATCCCTTTTTTGAAGAAGTGGTCACTCAAGGGCACAGCCGAGCCAATTACATATTTATACGGAGAAATCCCCGCTCGGCGACCGACCAAAAACAACTGAATGAACATATTTTGGCGAGAAAAAAAAAAGAAATATATTTGCGTGTTAGTGTTGGCTGTGGAGAAGAGGAGAAGCAGAAAAGAAAGTGGAGATTTCCGGTCACAGGAGGCTCATAACGACCGACGACGGCTAATTTGGAGGCAAATGGAGTCCCACCCGTTGTTATATAGTTTTTATGGGGGCTCCCTTGTTTTATGTTTGGTTTTTTGGACATGGCAAAATGTAAAATATGAGCTTTTTTTATGGTCAAAAGCCAGGCAACGTCTTTTATGGGCCTCTTGAAAGGTTACGGTGAAAAACGTTGAAACCAAGTCTTCGTAAAGTTGGAAAATCACTTTTTCAAAATTGGGAAGTTTGAAAGTTTTGAAAATAAATAGATTCTTTTTTCAAAAATGAAAAAAAAATTTTTCACGCACAACTTCTGCAAACATCGTCCACGCCGTGACGCAAGCTTGCAGACTTTTTTTTCAATTTTGAAATTTATCCAAAAGTCTTAACATTTATGAGCTCTTTTCATTAGAAAAACCTTCACATTATGTCTCAAACTTAAAAAAACTGTGCTTTTTTGTCGGAAAACCTGCGATTCTAAATTCAATTTTCTCTTCAAAATTCAACCGATCTTTCCACTCTAGCCAAAGTGCACATTCTTCAAAAATCAAAACCCTTCGAAATCCAACTCCTTGCAGACTCCCCCGCAAGGTCTAATCAGAAATTCAAAAATCTGAGAACCGAAAAAAAAAAGTCGGGCCGACCTGCTCAATTGACGCCGAGTGAGAGGAGAACTGCGAGGCAGACAGACGTCGTTCCTTTCCGTTATAGATGACGTCATTCGTCATCGGTGACGTCAGGTGTCCGTTGATGGCCGTCGAGGTCGTCAAGGGCTTTACGTCGTCGTAGGCGTCGTCGTCGTAGGAGTCGGCGTTGGACGAGGCTTCGGGCTCTTCAACGATGTCGTCGACCTCGTCGATGTCTTCGGCGATGAGCCGGTCGATGATGACGTTGAATTCCGGGTCCGGCGTCGGATCCGGCGTCAGCGAGACCGGCGAGACCGACTTCGACTTGGTCAGGATGTCGCTGGCGAGGGGAGGTCGTGGTAGAACTCGGCCGGATGGACGTCGCTCCAGATTCGGCATCGTCGAAGGGCTTCTGAAGATTTTCTTCAAGAACTCAGTATAATCATATTCTCATTGTGAAACACTCTGAGGTGTCTGTTCCCTTTCATCTCTACTCTTTAGCTTGCCTTTTTTGCGCCTCTTGCAATGAAGCCGTGCCCCTTTTGCATTTTTCCGAGATTTACTGTATAGTGGAAAAAAATTGTGTACAATTCCATGGAAGCAAGAGTTTTTTTCTTGAAATTTGTTGAGAAACAACCTAAAAATAGCTTTTTAGATCGTTTTAATTGCTTAAAAGAGTATAAAGAAATTCAAAAACAAATGTACTGTTTTCCAAGATTCCTGTTTCAAGATTTCAATAAATATTTTTGATTCCACGAAAGTTTGCACCCATACCTTTTTCTTCCAACTTTAACACCTGCCTCTTAACACAGACGACGAAACCGTTTTTTGAAAAACTTTTTGCGTCATTAATAAGGAAGGGGAAATGATTAATGACGTGATGGATAACGAAAAAACAACGCCTACATTTTTCCCACCTGCTAATTTGAAAAATACACATGGCCATTGGGCGAAAATGTGTAATTTTAATCATGATATTGCGATTTTTCTGTTAAGCCTTTTTTAATGGGTTCTTAACTTGCACATTGACGTCATAAAAAAAGGTTTTTTTCATTTAAATTTGAAATTGACAAAATTTTTTTTTTTCGAAAAAAGGCAACTTCATTTTTCAGATCCGAATTTTTTCGAAAAGAAGCTTGATG
The DNA here is from genome assembly GCA_904845305.1 of Caenorhabditis auriculariae. Classification (NCBI taxonomy): domain Eukaryota; kingdom Metazoa; phylum Nematoda; class Chromadorea; order Rhabditida; family Rhabditidae; genus Caenorhabditis; species Caenorhabditis auriculariae. The sequence goes on along the minus strand of CAJGYM010000001.1, from coordinate 5,225,661 downwards.
ATGAAGCGTTGTTCGATGATCTTTCCCCTTGAGTGACCACTCTCAACACTCTTGAATCTGCCGCCGCGACGTCTTCTTTTTTTTGCCGGGCCTCTCGGGACCTTGTTATCCTCAGTTTTTCCTTGCTGGCTGGTGCAGAAACTTTTCGCGCGCAGATACCAGCTCACTTTTTGGAAATTTGCCAAAAAAAAACGTGAACTTTTGAAAATTCTTTTTTTGTTTCATCCTATTATAAAAAAAAATCTGAGACAAAATTTATATTACTTCGTAGAACGTGGCAGGAATTAGACAGGATTTATGGGGATCAAAAATTCTAAGAAGCCATTTTTTAAATTTGAAAGAAGGATAATAAAAAAAGCATAGCGAAAAAAATTGATTATAAACTTTTCATTTTTTTGCGAAAACATTTATGAAACTTTAGAAAAAGAAACTTTTTGAGTATGATTTTTTTCGAAATTGCGAAATTTCATCGATTAAATTGATAATTCAAAAGATAATGAGGAATACTACAGCCTTTAAATAACGAAAATCGGAAAAAATGAAAAAGTGTATCAAAAATTGGTTCAAAAACTGTATGAAGATTTTGAAAAAGTCGCAATTTGTTTTTTTGATTTTTTTAAAAGTTTTTTTCTAATCTTTTTTAAAAATTTTTCTCATTTGAATCAGTTTTTGAAATATTTTTATTTCGTAACTTTCGTAAAAACAAGAACTACAATGCTACGAAATTCTTATACTGGATAAAATTCGTGAAAATCACTTTCAACAGTTTTTGAGAAGATCCTAAACTCTTCGAAAAATCTTCAAATCTACACTAAAAAATTTTAAAAAAAAACCCACTTCATAAAAAAAAACCAAGGAAAAAAACGAACCGATATTCGGGGGAAAGAGGCGGCGGCGTCGGTAGGATCCTCGGCGAGCTGCTCCGTCGACTCATCATGGGGTCCGGCGGAACGGGCAGCCGACGTCGACAGATCGCCGGCTCCAGCAACGACGGGTACGTCGACATGTGCTGCTGCTGCATCTACACGCTTCCTGATACGGGAAAATCTGGTAATTTCGTCTAAATTAGCTCAGAATGGATCAGGAGAGGGACAGATAAAACTGAAATATATTTATTTTCTTCTTTCCAAAAACTTCCTGAAACAAGAAAATATGTCAAAATCGAACATAAATCGACAGAGGGTACAAGAATATGCTTATTATCCCCAAGTTACAAGATTACTGATACGGGAAAAGATGATACCTTCAACGTAAGTTGTGATAATACGGCTTGCAGACTGTCCTAGAATGCCCTTATTTCCTTGCATCTTTTTGGAAAAAAAAATGTAGAAATCGATCAAAAATCCGGTATTGAAATACACTCATTTTCTTCTATTTAGAAGATTTCTGAAACAGGAAAAATTCAGGTCTTGATCAAAATCCAATTTTTCAAAAAGCAATCAAAGAATGTACAAAAAAAGAGCAGCAAAATAAAAAATAAAACAATTTTAGAGCTTTTTTTATTAGCTCAACGGTCAATCCGAAATTGCACAAAACACCTTTTTTCTCATAAAAAATGGCTCAAAACTCCGTAAAGTACACTTTGCAGCAAATTTGTTCTTCGGACGAAAAGCTATTAAAAGCGGCGTTCGAAGAGAAATGAAGAAAACTCGGACCAAGTGGTCACTAGATGGTACTCTTGGAATATAGAAAAGTCAAAAAAGATGGAGAAAACTTGTTGTGAAAAGCTGTGTTTATTTTTAGCCCTGAAAATGTAAAAAAAATTTTCAATTCATCCTTTTTTGAGATTTGGAAATTCATAGTAACGTCTGTGTCCTTCCAAAAAATTCCGTTATCCTTTTTAAAGAATTTTTAGGGGAAAATCTAATCAAATTCGAAAAACAAGAATTTTTTATCCTAAAGTTTGAGTTGACTGAGAAAAAACCACTTTTTTCAGCTTAAATCCACCAAACATTTCGGAGAAAAAAATAAAAAGTTTCCCGATTTTTCTTCAAAGAACTTTCAAAAAGATAAAAAAATGATAGAAAAAAGAAAAATAAACAGCACGACGAGACGTAGACGAAGGCCTGCCTCGGACAACACTAGGAATGGAAAATGGGCGGAGCCGAGACGAGAGAAGCCTGAGGCTCCGCCCACTCTGTACCCTTATATTGCGGATGGGAATGGCTGAACTGAGAGCAGAGAAAAGAGGCGGCGAACTGACGGCGCCCACAATTAGTATGGCGGTGACGACGAGCCAGACGTTTTTCCGGTCCGTCTGACCTAAAGCTCTGCCTTAAATTCCGAACTTCCGGAAAAGATCAACAAATGACGTCATTTTAGTCTGGCTTGAGGTTCAAATCCCTAAAAAAATGACGTCATTTTAACCTATTTGGGTTCCAGTTGTTGCAAAATGACGTCAGTTTAGACTGTTTAGATTAAATTGTCAATGTTACAAGAAAAAGTGGATAAAAAAGGTTTTACATTTTGAGTTTGAATTTGGAAGAAAAAAAAAGAAGAGCGGGAAAAGATATCCGATATTTTGATACAGGAATGTCGTCTTTTTTTTAAAGCCAGAATTTTATCAATCAGTTCGTTTATAGTTTGTCCTACTCTAATTTCGATTTCAAAAAGTCGTGTAGGCTCGAGGATATGATCTTACTTTCTTCGATCCAGAAAATTTTTCGGTCCGTCTGATATAAAGCTCTGTAGAAATTTGTTTCAAACTTCCGAGAAATATGAACGAATATCGAGAAAAGTTCTTACATCTGAACTTGCTCGGTTTACTGATGGAAACAGAACTTTTTTTTTAAAACTTATCAGGCAAAAATCTTGATGAAGAACTCCTGTGAAACATTTTCGAAGTCAGATTTTTGCGGTTCGATTTTTTTTTTGCAGTTATTTGACTCTCACTTCAATTCTGAAAAGAATCATGTGGGCTCGATTTTTCGATCTAACTTTCTTCGACGATGAACCGGACGTTTCGCCGGTCCGTCTGGCCTGAAGCTCTGTTGATTTTGCTTCTAAATTTCGATGAATATCGACAGATGACGTCGTTTTGGTCTTTTTTGAGTTCGAATTTCCAAGTTTTCAAGTCCCAGAAACACAAAAAGAAGTAAAAAAAATGACAACGAAAGTAATATATCTTCAGAAAGAAACCTTCGAACAAAAAGAGGATTTCCCTCATACCCAGATCTCAATTTTGAAAAAAAGCTAGCAGAAACTTGGAAGCTGGCCAAATTTATGAAAAAAAGATATTTTCGGTTAAAATTCTGGAATTTTCTAAAATGAATAAATCGAAATAATAGAAAACGATAACGGAAAAAAATGTCTCAAGTTCTAATTTCCAACAACTTTTTTTCTTGCACTTAGCGCCTCACCGAAAAAAACATCATATTCAATGAATGCCTTTTGATTCGCGACAATAGAATATTCACAAGCTTATGAGCCAATTGTCCTGGAAAGTCCGTTTTCAGGGAATCAACTTTTGTTGTTGTTATTCCCTCCTAGACATGCTCTTTTATGTAATTAAAATCGTTCCGATAATTTTTTTCAGAGCTATATGATCTACCAAAAGCCATACATTATTCGAAAACTCTCATTTGAGGAGCAAAAATATTGGAATAACATTAAAAACGGTTCTTCGCCTCGAGACCTCCCTCAAATTTGGCTATGCTCCTTTAAACTCAACAGCAATTTGTCTCCTGATTTTTCACAGATTATATTCTTGTGAATGAAATAAATCATTATTATAAGATCTTCTGGTCGTACTACATTCAAATAATAATACATTATCTTTGATGTTCAAAGTGTTTTGCGAAAATGTTTGTTTGGAGTGAGATAAGCTTCTTTAAATCGCTATGTTAAGTATGTTTACCGAAAATCATTCAAAACGTTCACAATGATCATTTATGAGAGTTTTTTCTTCTGCTAAAACCTAAACGCTATGAAATTTTTGAGCTTATTTTCTGAAGAAAAACTGTTGATTTCATTCGCGAGAACTCTCAAAAAAACAGAAATCATTATTAAGAAAACTTTCTGAGCAATAAATTTATACACATATTGTTGTGAAAAACCCAACTAAAGATTGAAAAAAATTGTAAAAGAAGAAGTATTGGAACATATTTTTTTCAATATTTGCACTTCTGAAAAAGCTTTTTCCTTATTTTTCAAATACTACTTCCAAAAATATGACTCAAAACAGTAGTCTACTGTCAGTAGAACCAAATAATTCGTCTTTTTGTCATCATTTTCAGAGTTTCTGAAACTGCAAGAAAGTGAACAAAATACATTAGTTAATACGAAATACAAAAAAGAGGAAAAAATCGAAATTTCGCAGGTCGAAAAAGGGTCCTAACACGATAAGAAAAGAGACAGCTCCTGGTTGGTAGAGCGTTTCACGAAGCGCCTTTTCCCAAGAATGGAATATAATGAACGGTTAAAACTTTTAGGTCTTCGACCTCTTTGGTTTAGGCGTTTAGTTAAGGATTTGGTATTATCACATCAGTTTTTGCATAATAAGTGCTGGTCAGACTCTCCCATCCAGGTACATAACATCTTTGACCGTCCCAGTCAGCTCAGAGGAAATGTTTTTAAATTAATAAAAACGGAACCTTCACTGGTTTTCTTCAATTTCTTATCACATAGCATTACTAATGTTTGGAATGACATTGAACATGAATTACTGGCAGAGGAAGACAAGAAAACATTTAAGGACATGTTTTTAGTGTATGCAGAAAATGTTGGCGTCGAGCATATTCTTTCAAGAGTTTACAGATTTGTGCCATAATCAACTTGGTTTTAAGTATCTACTTATTATGGTCCTATGTTTCTTTTCTCACACAAAAAACTTTTTTCTTCACAGGTGGGGTTAGTTAATCCACCTAGTGGTCTTTTTCCCTCCCTGCAACATCACCATACCATCCCGATGTTGCGAAAATAAATTGATTGAATTGAATCCATTCATTTTTTTTTTCAAAATTTCCCCTACGAATCAGAGATTTTTCCACAGTAACCACACCCGATTTTGCTTCTATTTTCGGATGAAGCTCAAGAATCGCCCTCCAGGCGATTTCCCCCTGGATATTGCCTTTGAAAACGCGGATTTCCTTTTTCAATCAAATTTTTTTTTCTTCTGTTTGGAAAATGAAAACCGAGGCTGGAGATGAGAAATTGAAATTGAAATTGGTGGAGAGGCTAAATTGCGTTTTTGATTTCCGATCCTCAGATAAAAAAGAAAACCTTTTGGTTTTCAAGGGAAAAACGCATTTTTTTTTAATCACAGTTTATTGACTAGTTTTCAAAAAAAAAAAAACACAAAAAAAGTGGGAGAAAGGGACTATAGTTTATTTAGGGGGCGCAAAGCCCCGCCCCTTCACGCCACCAAAATGACGATTTTTTTGTTGCAAAAACGGTTTTGAGGCGTTTATACTAGCTAAAGTCCCACTTTAAAAATGAACTGTTTCTGTTATGCCATGTAATCGACAACGCTCTACAAGACTGAATATTTTAAAAACTATGTTTTTTTCAAAAATAAGCGAAAAAGTAAGATTTAACACGAAAAAAACTGACAAGTTTCACAAAATCGTCGCGTTTCAGAAAACCAAGTGAGGAACGCTTCTAAATTTTAAGTATGTTATACATTAACACTTACTTTATTTTTTGAGTGGAAATAAAAAAAATCTACCGACGCGAAAAAAATATTAAAGCTTGTAAAGTGACACCAAACTTTGAAGCTGAAATGCGAAAAAATTTCAGCGACATGGTATACTTTTTATTTGATTTAAAAACTAACAGTGTGTCCAAAAATAAAAATTCAGAATGAAAATAATTATTGGGACAGCGAATTAAATTATATTTGAGTTTTACCAAAACCTCCTTTTTTCGCCTGCCTCGTTGACGCATGAGAGAATAGGATCGCGTCTATATTTTTTTGATTATGTTATTAAGCGTTCAAAACTAGGGTCCGCAAGCCATTTCTTCAGAACGATTCAAAAAAAATGTTTTTCACATTGTTCGATAGAGGAGACTGTCCATTTTCATAATCCGTTTAGTTTTTTTGAAAAAAAGGTTCACTAAGAAAAAAAGTTATGGCCAAAAAAAACGAGCGCGCTCGGCGTTCAACTGGAGGCAAAATCTCACGGTTTACCCGCTGCCGCACGCTTTCTTTTTAAAAAGTTTTTTGCGCGTTTCTGGACCGTTTTTTTAAATCGGTTTTTCTGTTCTGAGAGGTTGTCCGAACTGAGCCTCATGTATTGGTATGAATCTTTTTGTACAATCCTCATAAGAATTTTTTTGATAAAATATCAAAAAAACTACCTAGAAAAAAAGGTCAAAGGGATTTTTTTCAGCTTATTTTTTTCTTTTTTTCTACTCAGAAAAAAATTATTATCATTCGATTTCGAAAAAAAGAAAAAAATGAAAAAAATAATGTTATTTCGAAATAAAACAGGAAAAAGTACAATTTGACTCCGAAAAAAACGGCTCCTGCGACATTTAAAAGGGCGCATCGGTGTGTTTGACGCAAACACTGCTACGGACGCTTGCACGAAATCTTCCGAAATTTCAAAAAAAATTGCCATTTTTTCGAGGTTTTTCAAAGCCGTTATTTTTTTCGCGTCGATCGATTTTTTTCATAATTTTTTTCATTGATAGAGTTTTTGAACGCTTAATAACATAATCAAAAAAATATAGACGCGATCCTATTCTCTCATGCGTCAACGAGGCAGGCGAAAAAAGGAGGTTTTGGTAAAATTCAAATATAATTTAATTCGCTGTCCCAATAATTATTTTCATTTTGAATTTTCATTTTTGGACACACTGTTAGTTTTCAAATCAAATAAAAAGTATACCATGTCGCTGAAATTTTTTCGCATTTCAGCTTCAAAGTTTGGTGTCACTTTACAAGCTTTAATATTTTTTTCGCGTCGGTAGATTTTTTCATTTTCACTCAAAAAAAATAAAGAAAGTGTTGATGTATAACATACTTAAAATTTAGACGCGTTCCTCACTTGGTTTTTCTGAAACGCGACGATTTTTGTGAAACTTGTCAGTTTTTTTCGTGTTAAATCTTACTTTTTTTCGCTTATTTTTTTGAAAAAAACATAGTTTTTAAAAAAATATTCAGTCTTGTAGAGCGTTGTCGGTTACATAGATTAACAGAAACAGTTCATTTTTAAAGTGGGACTTTAGCTAGTATAAACGCCTCAAAACCGTTTTTGCAACAAAAAAATCGTCATTTTGGTGGCTTGAAGGGGCGGGGCTTTGCGCCCCCTATTCAAAACTCTATCAATGAAAAAATTATGAAAAAAATCGATCGACGCGAAAAAAATAACGGCTTTGAAAACCTCGAAAAAATGGCAATTTTTTTTGAAATTTCGGAAGATTTTGTGCAAGTGCCCGTAGCAGTGTTTGCGTCAAACACACCGATGCGTCCTTTTAAATGTCGCAGGAGCCGTTTTTTTCGGAGTCAAATGGCACTTTTTCCTGTTTTTATTTCGAAATAACATTATTTTTTTCATTTTTTTCTTTTTTTCCAAATCGAATGATAATAATTTTTTTCTGAGTAGAAAAAAAGAAAAAAATAAGCTGAAAAAAATCCCTTTGACCTTTTTTTCTAGGTAGTTTTTTTGATATTTTTATCAAAAAAATTCTTATGAGGATTGTACAAAAGATTCATACCAAAACATGAGGCTCCGTTCGGACAACCTCTCAGAACAGAAAACCGATTTAAAAACGGTCCAGAAACGCGCAAAAACATTTAAAAAGAAAGCGTGCGGCAGCGGGTAAACCGTGAGATTTTGCCTCCAGTTGTACGCCACGCGCGCTAGTTTTTTGGCCACAACTTTTTTCTTAGTGGAGCTTTTTTCAAACACTAAACAGATTATGAAAATGGACAGTCTCCTTTATCGAACAATGTGAAAAACATATTTTTTGAATTGTTCTGAAGAAATGGCTTGCGGTCCCTAAGTTTATTTACCCTTGACTTGAGAAATAGCGGGGATCGGATAATTATTCACGCATGTTTAAGACAGTGCTACGGCGGCCGGTGGCCGGTCAATATTGCGCAGTCAGTTTCGAAGTCAGGGAATTTTTTTAATTTTTTTCCTTTTTTGCAATTTGTTAAGAACCTATTTCTCGAAGTTACAAGATGAGTTACGTCACAAAAAGTACACAAGTTTTCATTTTATCACCCAAAAACCTAGCTTGACTACCGTAATACGACCGGCCGCCTTGAACATGCGTGTATTTCTACTTGCTAAATTATAAGAAAAAAAAATGGTATTTCTCAACTCAGAACTGAATCAACTATACGATACTCGAAAATCTTGGCCATCGAGAACAAAAAAGTTCTTTTTTTTCCGTTTCAAACCACTACAAGAACTCGTTATCTGCGCTTTGGCCTAGGATCATAATAAATGAAGAACTAATTGAACTGAATACTTTCTGGAAAATTGAAAATAGGGCATTTTTAGCTGCAAATGTACTGTTTTAGTAACATAGTACTTTTTTTTCCAATCATTCGCATAAATATCTGTGAAAAAATGTTCTTCAGGATGGTTGCAATAAAAAATTAGGATTCGGTTTTTATATTCAAACTCAAATGATCACCGACTGAAAAACTTCCTCGTCCGAGAAATTCGACCGCTACAAGAACTCATTTTTCCTCAGCGAGTTACCCACGGCGCTCCATAATCCCTCCATTTCTCAATTTTGGAAGAATTATACCCATAATCCTGGAAAGTGCGATATTCCGAGACAATGAGCTTCAGGCTAGAATCGGTTCAAAGAAAATTCACCAAACGGCTTCTCCCAAAAGAAACCTATGCTGTAAGACTAAAATCCCTTTCTCTAGACACTCTATGGACAAGGCGTCTGCGAAAAGATATCATAATTACACATCAGTTCATATATGGCTATTATTGGTGTCCATCTCCATTCAAATTACAAACGATATCAAATAGACGAAACTAACTGAGAGGCAACGGCCTTAAACTCGAACCACCACCAATCCATCATGTTCACTATAACTTTATTACGCAACGCGTGTATAAATACTGGAACGGCTTAAAACAGAGTTATGGTTTTTTTGAGGATGACCAGAGAAGATTTAAAAGTTGTTTGAAAAAAATTGGTTTTTTTGATAAAGGAAGCTGCAAATTTCACAAAATGATTCAACTCGTTTATAGATTACTTTTTCTTTTTTTGATTCTCTTCGATTTCGACCTAAAAATTTTTTTAGATTAAAGTGGAACTTTTTTTATCGAAGTGGAGGCAAATATAACTTTCATGGTTCTCTTCCTCCACGCCACAGATCTGTCTGTGAGCGAAATAAACATTCATTCAAAAGATGCTTTCAAATAATTCAAAATGGCTTATCTACCCATTAGGAGATCATTTTATCAATAATTTCAAAACTTTCTGAAAAATGACCAGATTACTCTTTAATGTACAAAATAAAAACCCCTAAACTTTCAGCTTGCAAAAAATTGTTTTTGAGTAAAACTCCTACGAAGTTCGTTATTTTCCACGTCTCGACTTAAATTTAAAAGATTTTTTTTTTCTAAAAAAAAACTAAAAATTTTGAGACTATCCGAATAGTCCAGTAGTGCAGTGAAAAGGACAGTTGGAAATAAGCTTTTTTTGAAATAACAGCATTTGAATGTGTAACATTTTTCTTATTATATAATTTTTCTCAGTGATTCGCCCAAATATCCGCAAAAAAAGGCTCACCGAGCGAATTCTCATCGAGAGTAGTGCGGACCGAGTCGAGCTCGAGTCGGACCTGGTCGAGCTGCGACTGGAGCTGGAAGCGCTCCTGCCATGGATCAACTGTGGCGAGTCTCCTCGAGCTGCTGGGCGATAAATTCAATAAGATTCGAGCAAAAATCACCGGCTGACACCTTCTGACGATGTTTTTCCGAACCAATTTCAGTATTTGACATTTGATTATTGTAAATTCTAAGGATACTTTTTCCGGATTTTCGGTGCCGGAAATAATTTGGATAGGCGAATCGAGAAAGGGTATCGCGATACCCTCTGAGGTATATCGCAGGCTCTGAAATCTCACGATGGTACCTCGAGGATAACTCTCGGGATTTTGAGCGAAATGAGAGGGGCTTGAGAGAGACTCTGAAGTACCTCCGAGATGGCTCAGATATAGCTAAAAGGTATGCCGGAGGCTTCACGATGGATACATCATGGGGTCTTTACGATCCATTGCGAGAGTCATCTTTGTGGACAAATTATGGTACCATCTCGATTCGCCTGTGCTCCATCGTTCGACTTCAGACCCCACGATATGCCTTTGGCCCAGATCCGGGAGTCTCGCGATACCCTTTCTCGATTCGCCAATGATATTAGTGCACCACCAAATCTAGCCAAACACTAAACACAAAAAAAACCGAAAGATGTATCCACAGGCGAATCAAGAGGGTACCTAATTTGCCCACAAAGGTGCTTCTCAAAATGGATCGCAAAGGCCCCATAATATGCCCATCTTGAGATCACAGGCATACCTTTTAGCTATATCTGAGCCATCTCGGAGGTACTTTAGAGTCTCTCTTAACCCCCTCTTATTTTGCTCAAAAACCTCAGAGGTATACTCGAGGTACCATCGTGAGACTTCAGAGCCTGCGATATACCTCAGAGGGTCTTACGATACCCTTTCTCGATCCGCCTATGTAGTGAAATTCGAACAAAAAAACTTTGAAACACGCGCGTCGCGAACTTCGAAAATATGAACTTTGCGTCAAATCTGATGTCCCTTTGAACCAGTTTTCATTTTTTTTTTCTTTCGCTAGAAGATTACTTTGATCGTATATATTTATAAATTAAAAAAAACCTCGTGAGAGAGCTCTCCGAGAGAGAAAATTAATGCGTGCAAGTGACTTTGATATTGCGCGCAACTTGCCATAGACACAATCTAAACCACGCCCATCTGCTTCTCGCAAATTTTTTTTTTCAACTGTGCGAAAAGTTGAAAAAAAGCTTCCATTTTTATTTTTATCAAATGCATGTGTTTCAATTCACTTCGCTTTCTTTTTTGTATATACAGCTCGACTGTTCTGCAAAAGCAATGAAATTAGAAAATGTTATCCCCGAAAAATCAGAACCTTGATAAATCAAACAATGTAGGGTTTTCACTATTTTTTTTTTTGATTAACTGCGTTGCGCAAAAAGGGCTCAGAATTCATTCGGAACGGAGCAGCAGTAGTAAGGTATTTTTTTAAATTATTATTAGAAGTAGTCACTCGATTCGAGCTTTTTTTCATTCAGCTGTTTTTCGCTGAAATCAGTGAGCGCTCAAAGAGAAGCGATGTTCTTCACATGCGCAATAACATTAAGGTGATTCTCACAGAAAATGAAAAATTCTTATAATCTGTTTAGGGTCACGCTAAACGCCGTCTAGTTTGTGGAGTGCATGAAAATTTGACGCATTTCAACGCTATGAACGTACGAGCCGTTGTATTTGCATCGAATATTGACGATAGAGACCAAAAAAGTATGTTTTTTTCGGTGGTATGAAAAAAACACCGGCGAAAATTCAAACGGCGACTTTTCCGATTGTTTCATATCGCTAGGGAACTTTCCGACGGCCACCTTTCCGACGAAACTTTTTCCGACTTTTTTTTCTCGATAAACTCTTCGTTTTACATCTTCCTATATAAAGTAGGTAGTTTTTTTCATAATTAAAAACACAAAGAAATAGGGAAAAAAATGTTCATAGATGTTTTATAAACCGAAAAGCATAAGGGAAAAAAGTCGGAAAAAGTTTCGTCGGAAAGGTGGCCGTCGGAAAGTTCCCTAGCGAAATGAAAAAATCGGAAAAGTCGCCGTTTGAATTTTCGCTGGTGTTTTTTTCATACCACCTTTTTTTCGACATTTCGGTCTTTTTAAAGTTTTTAGTGATGGTAAATTTCCAAATTCTAAGAAGGAAATGTATTGAAGAACGCATTCCTTTCATTCGTGCCGCAACTAAACGCACTCTGAGCAGATGTGTGCAAAAGTTCCCCTACATTTCTCTCATCGGTGTCTTGGATTTCCAAGGGTTTGAGGTTTTCGAAAAACTACTTCTTAGTATATGATTTTTTGAGGATTCCTTCGATGAAGTCGTCAAAGAATGGAAATCACATTCCTCGCATATTGAGTATCATCTCGATCAAAAATCGCTCATTGCTTGAGAAATATATCGTTTTTTGATTGTACATACGTGAAAATTATTTAAATTAATTCATATTGAGAAACTTTCGAACCCGAAACATCATCGAGTGATTTTTTTTGTGTTTATTCAATAAATTCCTACTGAATTTTTTCTCCTTCATTTTAAGTTCACGGTCGGTTACGCCGTTATCTTTCTGTTTTCACTTTTCGAGTTTTTCTTTTCATTTCACAAATTATGACATTCATAACTGCACGTTTACATTTTTTTCAAGTGTGTAACTGTTTTAATAAGCACGCGATAGCATAGTTAATTATTTTTTTTGTAGTTATTTATGAGCTTTCAGATATTGCATTACAATGAAGCATGTTTGCTTTTGATAACAATAACTTGTCCAATTTACTTACCCTGCATGTTTCTCCAGCTCCACTTGTCGTCCTGTTTAAGAAGCCGTGCTCTCTCAGGAGCTCGGTGGATGCTTGCCAGAAGTCCGCGGCTGTTCAATAGACTGATCGTGCCAGTTCTGGCCACAAGTCCCTTGCTCATTGCTTCTTCTTCTTCTTCTTTTCATCGTTCCGCGTTTCTTCCGCTCGAGATGGGCTCTGCGATCTCATCACTCTCCTCTAGGCCATACTCCAGCCACGTCGAGATGAATAACGGCGATCCAGAAGTTGTTCCTGCCAAGGGCAGCCATACATCCACGGTTCATCTTTTCCTCTCTTTCTTATTCGAACGACGGTCTTAGGTAATCTTTCTTCACGGACTCGGAGACCAAGGTCACGGCTGGGCTGAAATGTTCCGAAATGAGTGCCGTATTTCTTCGGTAAAGTATATTTGTCCACATAGGTAATTGGGAATCTCTTTTTTTTTCTTAGAAATAAATTGTTTGCAGTTCTTCTCGCTCGGTCACCCTCAACATGGGGATGAGCATGCCTGCTTGGTACGACATTATTGGCCTCGACGCGAATTCTGAGGAAGACTCTGAGGGCATTCAAAGAGCCACGCGTTATGTTCATGAATTGATCGACTCCGAAGTAAGTTTTTGAACTTTTTTATATGAAATTTGGTTTGAACTTTATTTTTCTCAATAGAAAGAGAAGATTATCGAGAAAAAAACTTCAACAATAAATTATCTAATTCACGTCTTCATTCTTTTTTTCATTTGAGGTAGCGGCTGGAATACCTCCTGAGAAGATTTGCGTTGGTGGTTTCTCTATGGGCGGAGCTTTGGCAATTTTTCGCTGGACTGACCTATCCTCGGAAATTGGGCGCCATCGTCGGACTGAGTTCTTTTTTCTTACAAAGAAAAGTCATGCCTGGGGTTGGTGATTCGCTTATAAGAATGAAGATATTTTTAGTGACATTTTTTATCGTTTTTTTTTTTTCCAGAGCCACGCAGCCAATCTGAACACGCCTATATTCCTGGGCCACGGCACGATGGACTTTTTGGTTCCTTTCCCCATCGGCCAGATGTCTGAACAGTTCATCAAGAAGTTCAACCCGAACGTCGAGCTGCACTCTTACCAGATGGCTCACAGCAGTTGCAATGAAGTGAGTTCATCTTTTCGTCAGAATAAATATATCATACAATTTTTAGGAGATCCGCGACCTCAAAGAGTTTCTGAAAAAACATCTGGTCTAATAATTGCTGCTCCCGTTCTACCAAAGTTCAAATTTTTTAAATTTTCATTTTAACAGAAATATTGAAACTCGAAGAAGTGATTAGCTCTAGATGCATAAAAGACACGTTTATTGAGCAGAGAAATAATGGGAAAATAGAGAGGCGTTAGTTGTGAACACGAACTTAACGCGCTGGCTGCACGTTGCCCAACTGCCTCGAGTAGTCGCGCTCGGGCATCCGACAGTCGAGTTCGTAGAGCGTGTCGTCGGTCTCGTCGCGATGCTGCAGCATGTAGGCGCGTCTGCAACCCAAACCCTTCATTTCGTGTCTTTTATTTCAATTGCAATGTTTGATTGGTCTCAGCTTCAAAAATCCATCTTCGAGTTCAGAAAGTCGAATTCAAGCGTCTGTTCGAGACAAAAATTGCTTACCAATCAAATTAATTACCTATCCATCCCGACTTGAAAGGCGAGGGAGGCGGAGGAGCGGCGGGACGCGTAGCGTATGCGTACGCGGTTTTTGGCGCCAGTTCAATTAAATCGCTACCTACTTTTATAAAAGCTTGGCAACCGCTCTTTTTCTATATGTTCTACTACTTTTTAATGCACACATGAAAATAATCAAAAAATAATTGAAAAAGGAATGAAAAGAGCGAAAAAAGAGTTTTCCAAATAGTCGTTGGCGGTTGAATTGTACTCGTGCCAAGAACCGCGAACGCAAACGCTACGCGTCACGCCCACTTCTCCGCCTCCCTCGCTTTTCAAGTCGGGAAGGATTGACTATTTTTCGACTTCTGCTTATAAGACCTCTCGATGCATTGAAGCTGAGACTTCCAGCTGCGCTTTAATAGAAACCCTTTCAAAATGAATAAAAAAATAGGAAAAATTCATTTTGAAAGGGTTTCTGACATTTATTTAGTTTAGAGTCGTTTTTTTCTTGTCATTATTTGAAGTTCGCGATGTCTTATTTCGGAATCATTCCTATACATGTAGTTGCGTTTTTCAGTCTTTTTTTTTGCAAATGTAATCTTTAATTTTTTTTTTTTCCTATTTTTTGTTTGATTTACTTGTGAAACTAAATTTAATAAAAGTTTTGAAATGTACCTCTCGTTTCTTTGTTGAACTGAACGTCGAATACATTCCATATCTTCCGCGCTCAAGTGAGGCCGGTACAAAGGTGCTAGAATAATCGGAAAATGAGCTGCGCCTAGAGATCGTACCGTAGTCCTCTTTGTCTGGCTTGCGTTCTCTTTCCTTCTTACGCTTGTGCTCCCGCTCCTTGAGCTTTTTGCCAGACCCATAAGGCGGCGGAGCCTCCTTTGGCTCTTCCAACTGTCGTGGCGCCATCGGCGGCATTCCACAGTAGTCGGAGGTCCCTCCTATCACTTTGTCTCGTTGTCTCGGGTCAGCAGTTTGGGTCGGTCGCTGGTTCGTTTCGTCTGAAAAGTTGTTTTGAAACGGCTGTGAGAACTGGAAAGTGCCTCGAAGTCCAGCCGTCGCGCTTATCTTAGGATGATTGTCATCTGTCACCCCAACTGCGGGCTTTTCAGGCAGAGATTGCTTAGTCGTTTTTGGTAGCTGGTGGTAGTTTTCATTGGGTGATGAATCAGTTGAAGTGCTTCTGAAAAGGTTTTCCAACATTTTGATCCGTTCAAAAGTCTTACGAAACATTAGCGGAGGCGTGTCTGACATCTTTTTGCGCAAATGCCGGCTTCAATATAGATCAGTTTTTGACGAAACAGAAAAAAATTGGTTCTCACGTCGATCGGCCGCTCCAACATTTGCCGCTTTGATTGCGTTTTCGCATTTTTACTGTGAGTACAGCCCATTTTCGCCTGAACGATACTTAATTTTCCGAAGGTTGTTTTTTCAACGTTGACTAACCTAAAGGACGGATATATCACAGTAGACTTAGCAGGGTGAAAAGAAGAATTGAAATGAATCTTCACTTCACGCTGTTGAACTCGCGCTCATTTATACCAACGGCTTTTCAAATAATTATGGCAAGATTCATCATATTCTCGTTATAAATGTCGGGAGATTTGAAGAGTTTGATTCTAGAAAAGGGGATGTCGAGTAAGAAGAAGCCGTTGCTGACCTGCTCGAAGTGCAACGCTGTGATTCTTTCCAAAGACGCCCAGAGACATGTGGACTTTTGCTCTCTTCCCATCGAACAGTCAGAGGTTCCATTTTCAATTTTGTTTCACAAGGCCGTGTACTATCTGAAATATAAGAACTTATATAAAGCGTTTAAGATCCAGCTTCTTTTCATTCATTCTCATCGGAATCGAAACATCTTTTCAGTATTCATGAAAATCGTTCAAGTTTGATCAGACTTGCAATCAGATTCAGTCTTTGTTTTGACTGAACTTTTCAATTTTTCAACGAACCAATAAGCTTTCATAAAAATTGTCTTTCAAACGATCATGTAAGAACAGCTTTTTGAAGTAATTCGTTTCAATTCCAATAAGGAAAAGTTTATTTCTTCTAATGGAGAGCAGCTTTTTGTCTAAATCAGACATAACTTTTGCGTTTATCTTTTTGCAAAATAAAATAGACGAATCGGGGTCAGGTAATAAAAGTATACGGAGCATATACCTCAAAATGGATCGGAATAGTATAGTAATATGTTCATCGTCATATCTATCTTTTGCGTTTGCAGACAGCCGTGATAAAAGACGACGTGCTGCGAGGATGGAACACGGCTCTGGATAGGGCGGAGACGTTCCTCCCGCCGGACGCCCTCGGCTGGGAGCGGGAGCATGCCGTCCTGATGCATCCTCAGACGATGGAGCAGCTCCACGTGCTGGCTCGGCAGCCGATCCTGGTCCTGCAAGCCTCCGCCTCTTTCGTCGCCGTCGTTTGGCCTTGCAAGGAGGTCCGACCATATTTGAAGATTTTGGCTTCTGTATGATTCGATTTCTTCTAATAGACCGAACTGTAAAGACTCACGGCCATCAAATTACTACCCTTTCTTTTTCGCGAATTTTTTTTCACATAGGGAGGTTCTGTTTCAGATTAAAAAAACTCAATTTTTTTAATATTAATGTTTTTACAGATCAGTGTGAGTTCTGAAAAATTTATTTCGAATTTAATATTTAGTAAAAAAACATTAAAATATAAATAAATTGAGTCTTGGAGAAATAGTTACGAAAAAGCTCTCAAAAAAATTGATTAGTAATTTTTTTATAAACTCGTTATAGACGATGGCTGAATTGAAATCAGGTAGTAAGTTCGTTTCAAGTAGGATTTGTTCTGAATGAAAATTGTCCGTTATAATAATAAAAATGTCCACGATCCACGATTTCTATTTGAGTTGGCCCTTCTTCGTGTCCACGTCGTGTCGTCGCTGATCGCTCGCGAGCGTTTCGTCGTCGTCCGAAAACTTTCGAATGTCAGAAAATCGTCTTCCGTTCTTTTTGATGTCGTGAAATCGTCCCTGGAGATCACTTCTTCATTGCGAGATTTCGCGCAGGTTCAGTTTCCGTTAGGATCTTGACTCATTTTTCAATGTTTGAAATTGTATCGTGATAAAATAAGGAATTTCGAACAATGAAGTTTTTGCAAAGTGCGGAATCATTCTTGATCTCTTCCGAAGACCTTTAGAAGTCTAAATGGTGACTACTCCTAGCTCTTTCTGACGCAATTTTTTTTCAGTGTGAACTTTTAAGATTTACCCTTGTTTTTTTTCTGCTTATTTTTCTCAGTTAAGTTGCGTTCCTGTGAGGTCGAATTCTGTGAATTATATCTCCAAAAATAATCTGAGAGAGATCCATTTACTTTCATAGAGATGTTTTGCCAATTTGGCAATTTCCTTGTGAGTTAATTCACCGTATCTCTATGCTCTGTAGATAATTTTTCATTCGAAGATGTACCTGAGCAACGCCTACGTCCAGCCAGGAGTCGAATGTGCTCTGCGGTACTACGGACAGTCGATTTCCTTGATTGCTCAAGAGCCTGTCGACGAGAAATTCGCTCGTCTCGCTCTCCAGCAACCATCCGAAGTTAGTTTTCTCTATTTTCAATTTTCTTTTAATTTGATCTACTTTCTTAATAAGGAAGCTGAAAATTCGGAAGCCTAGACAATCATGAAAGTTGCTCTCGAAAAAGTACGTATTGAACTTTTTGATGTTTTCAAGGATCCCATCGTCTTGTTTCTGCCTCAAGATTGCCTCGTCAGTTTGGGTGAACCACCGACTGTGTCCTCCGACGTCGTCGCTTCGGATTTCAGTTCCATTGGGGGCATGTTTTCGGCCAAACAAATCCTTTTCGACTACGTAGTCGCGCCGGTTCGAAGGTTTGCACCTTCTAAAAATTAGCGATTAAGAAAATTCAAATTTTCTTCCAGCAACTGTGACCCTTGTTCCTTGCTCCTCTGGGGTCTTCCAGGAAGTGGAAAGTCTTTTTTGCTCCGAGAAATGGCTAAAGTACTTGGATCTTCTTGCATTTATTTTTCGGTTTGTTTTGGGGTTCATTTTTTTATAATTGTTCTTAGAACGCGGACGAGCTCGCGGAGAAAGGCGAGGCCTTGATCGGATCACTCGGCGGCTCTCAAAGTCTCGTGGTCGTCGTGGACATAAACGAGTTGGACAAAGAAGTCTCAAAGGCGAGCCTCATTCTGGCGCGACTTCTGTCTTCGCAACACCGCGTTCGTTTCGAGTGCTTCATAACTTCAAACCTATTAGCCACGTTTTTCGACAACTAACAGGGCAGCTGTAATTTTCCTGCTTTTGCAAGTTTTCTGTGTAGTTCTTTCGTTTTGACCCAAAACAGTTGAACTTTCAAAGTCACAATTATCAGGCTCTGCGAGCCATCATCGCGAATGTTGAGTAATGACTCCTCCGAGGGACAAGAACTTTTTTTCATCAAAGTTAGGATGCTTAATACCGACCTAGCGATAGTTCAGTAATGTTTTGAAGCTTGTCTGTTCACTTTTTACATAGAAGTTGCAATTTTGAAACTACGATGTACTTTGGAAGAATCTTTACTATTTACAATCGAACCCATTTTTTTCAATGTTTTTTTTTATTTTCTTGAAACGAAATCAATTGAAAAGTCAACTTTTTGTGTTATTCAGATTTTTAATGTAAGTTTACAGTGTACCGTGGTTTTGGCTCTGAGGTCTGCAGACAGCTTGGATCTTGGCCTTCGAGTTCGTTTCCCCGTTGAGGTATCTTACTCCGACTGAAACTATAGTTGAATTAAAAACGTCATATCATATATATATATGAGAAGAGTTAAATTCACGTAAAAATAGGCCGAAAATCGGACAGACGGCAAGAATTTTCACGCGGTTTCCAATGAAATGAACAAGATTTTGAGGCCGAAGTGACGGTGCCGACACAGGAAGAGCGCGTCGACGTTCTACGCAGGATATCCCAACATTTATGCTTGTCCGAAGAAGAATTGGCCGAAGTTTCCAAGTGAGACATTTTCCAGAAGTATTCTCTTCCATCCAACATAGACTGACGCACGGCTTCACCGCAGGCGACCTGTGTTCCCTCTTAAAAGCGACGCCGTTTGCACGTGGCAACACGGATTTTCAGAAAGTCGAAGCGACTCGTAAGAGAATGCGGCCGACTGGAATCCGCCAGTTCATTCTGGAGGTTTCAAGCGTTTTTGCCCATTTTCTAATGACCGGTTCAGGTGCCAAACGTCACCTGGGACGATATCGGCGGAAATGAGGAGCTCAAGTTAGAGATTCAACAGGTCTTTCTTTCCTCCTCTCCTGCTAGTATGAATTCTGGACTTTGAGGCGGTCATCTGGCCACAAAAGCACGCGGACGCCTTCCAGCGCTTCGGAATCGACCCACCTGCCGGTCGGTCGCCGCAACGCGCTTTCTGTTCACCGGAATATCTCAGGAATCCTTCTTTATGGTCCGCCAGGATGCAGCAAGACGCTGGTGGCACGAGCGCTGGCCAACGAGGCCAAGATGAACTTTTTGGCCGTGAAAGGTCCAGAACTTTTCAGCAAATGGGTCGGAGACTCGGAAAAGGCCATCAGAGACTTGTTTTCACGCGCTCGTCAGGTCTCCAACACTCACCTTCTTTTGCAGAACAACAGATTTCAGGTCTCTCCCACAATAGTCTTTTTCGATGAAATCGACGCCGTTGGCTCTTCACGCGGCTCGGAGTCAAGTTCAGGTGAACACCCTCCGGAGTTTGACCAGAAAAACGGAGTTCAGGCGTGTCCGACCGCGTGTTGGCGCAGTTGCTGACAGAGCTGGACGGTCTGGAGAAGCAGAGTCGCGTGGTTCTTCTGGCGGCCACCAACCGACCAGATCAGCTCGACAGCGCCTTGTTGCGGCCTGGTGCGTCACATAGACAGCAAAGAGTCGGAAGAAGTCTGGAGTTTCCGCCATTTCTTTGCGATCCCATGCAGTTCCTCACTGTTTCAAAAATTCCGAAATCATACATTTACACTTATTCAGTCTTCTGAGAGCAGTCTCTGCGGATTCATTGGATAATTGAAGAGTTGTTTGTCGGTTAGCGAAACTGTCGTTGATCAAGGCGCGTAGATTATCAAGATCTTTTTGTGATAGTAGTAGACGACTTTTTGGCATTCCGAAGATCAGCTGCTTCTCCATGTAGGAACAGTACGGCGCCCAGCTTGTCTAGGGATCGCGAACGTCAGATTGAATCTCAGACGAGGCAATGAAGGCCGAACACCCGGGAGGTAGAAATGAGATAATAATCCGAACTCCTGTTGCGATAAAAATGAAAACCTCGTCGGAAAGAGAAAAAAAAAGAAAAAAATGACTGAAAGACAGACAAGTCTTGGTGAATGATAAAAAAAGTGACGGTGTCGAGAAAAACTTTGAGTTAACAACTTTGGTGCTCAGGTCGACTGGATCGCGCCATTTATGTCGGACTCCCGTGTCAAACGACGCGAAGAGCGATTCTGGAGATGAGGACTCGAAAAACGAAGCTTGCGGAAGACGTCAGCCTCCAAGCACTGGTCGCCCTCACTGAAGGTGATTTTAATGGGAAAAAGAAACAGGAATGGAGTTCTCAGGCTATTCTGGAGCAGAACTCGTGGCAGTTTGTCGAACGGCGGCCATGATCGCCATGCGTGAAGATCTGGAGGCTCACACCGTCCATTTCACTCACTTCCAAAAAGGTTCCGTTTCCCCCGATTAACTGCCGTGGCAACTGTATTTCAGCTCTGGAAGCGGTCGTTCCAAGAACTGAACAGTACCTTCTTGACATCTACAGCTCGTTCCGCGTAGGGAAGGCAGCCGCATGAAGCATCGTCGCTGCCGAACTGTTGACTTGTTGATTTTTCTATGTTTCGTTGTTGATATTGATAACATTTTCTCGCAAGAAAGATTCAAATGTCTTTCTCTTCATTAACAAAGTACAAAAAGGTATCAAGCCCAACCATGGTACAAGACAAA
This sequence comes from Caenorhabditis auriculariae, assembly GCA_904845305.1. Lineage (NCBI taxonomy): Eukaryota > Metazoa > Nematoda > Chromadorea > Rhabditida > Rhabditidae > Caenorhabditis > Caenorhabditis auriculariae. The sequence goes on along the minus strand of CAJGYM010000001.1, from coordinate 5,204,505 downwards.
ATTTGAGAATCAAAAAGGTAAGCTCAAAAGAAGAAGAAAAAAATCCCGAAAACAAACGAATTATTCTGATATCAAAACTTGAGGCTTAGTAAAACTTCGAAATAACTGGAAAGAATGCAAATCATTGATGATGAAAAACACGTGGAATTATACATTGGATGTATTTGGATAAAGCCCGTTAATCAAATGTAATGAATTTCAGGAAGTTCGTTGGACACAAGGTAGGAAAAAAATTGAAATTTTCAAAAGACTCGGTGCACTATATGATTCCGACTTGATAATGACTTTTAGGTATTTATCAATGAAATAATTCAGCGGCGGAAATTATAAATATAAATTACACGTGAGCAGGGGCGATTGAAGAAAAACGAACTGATAATACTTTGCAAGTGATGAAGAAAAATACAAGAAACAATTGAGATTGAGAAAGAAAACGCAAATTTTGTACCGTATTCATGCGATAAGAAGATTTGGAGCATATTTAGAGCTTCGTTCCGTATCACAATGGCAAAGGCTTCGGAGTGTCTAATCGATGGTTAGGGAGGAAACAACGAAACATTTTGGCCTTTTCAAACTCGACCCCTAGAATATGCGTAATGGGGAATTCTGAAACATCGGGAGAAATCCGTTTAGAAACCTAAATGAAAGGGACTGTATGGAGAACGGAGGATCAACAACAACACCAAGATGGGGAGAAACAGTCATGAAGTGGAATTGAGGCCTTCTGCTCGTGTCGTGGACGCCTCCAACTCGATGAAGCTTCTCAGACGGTCGAGGTATGCCGCGTGCAATTCGACGTCGTTGTGGCCAGCCCCTGCAGAAAATCATGTTCATCAAAGAACTCAGGCCAAACTACTCATTCAGATTTAGAAAAGAGGATCCTGAAAAAAGGATAAGAAATAATAACAAAATGGTAACAAAATATCAATCAAGCGACTAGAATAAAGATCGTTCACAACGAAATCAACAAATTAAGGGAATTGGTGAGAGATAAAAAATAAAAAAGGAAAAAAAACCCTTTTTCAGGCATCTCTTCATATGTCCTGAAGTACATCATGATGCGTTATTCTGTTTTAAAAGTTTGCTAATTCTAATGTTTTTTTTATTCATTTAATTATCGAAAAGATCAAAACGTGAGATTTACTTTAAAAAGCTCTGGGTCAACAAAGAAGTCAGAACCATATTTAAGACCTCAAAAAAAATGTGTTGCTTCCTGATAGGAAATGGAACTATTTTGGCAGCTCTATAAAAAAAACTTGACCAGCAAGCAATTTCCCTTTTGAAAAATGAGCAAAAAAAACATAGCAAATGCCAAAAAAGGGGGTTGAAGGAATTGAAAGGACCAACCTGCGACCCATAAAGGCTCAACGGAGGACGGGCATTTTTCGTAAATAGAGACGCCGTGCGAGAAGTCGATCACCTGAAAACGAAAGACGTTCACTCGAATAACCGAGATTCCACAGAGCGAACCTCGTCGTCGGTGCCGTGTATGACCAGAGTCGGACATTTCACTCGCGGGACTTTCTCGATCGACGGGAATGCGTCGCAACACCTCAAATCATGACTGTCGAAAAATGTGTGGAACCTTTTTAAAATTTTTTTGAACGAAATTGTGAAGTATTCATTTTCTCCAGCAAGAACAATGCAGGAATAAGAAGATGATATGATTTTTATAGCAAATAAAAAGGACTTATGAGAAAACGATTCGAAAAAATCTATGGAACACTTTTGAAGAAAAAAAAGAAATAATTATCATCTCAAGGTTTTGAAGTCCACATCGCCCTGGCCTTTTTAAGATTTAAACAAAATATTCCTTTCAAAACTGACAAAAAAAATTACAGTCTTATTTTTCGAAGAAATTAACTGTTTCTATTTCTAAACTTATTCTCATATCGCTCTCGATTGAAAATAAGAAAACGAAGTGCACGCATTATTTCGATTGGTTGTTTTGGTGAAATTGGAGATACCAGGCGTTCATTTCGAACCATTTTTTTTTTGCGAAAGACATTTCTATTTGGGATAAACTAAATTCATGTTTAAATTCACATGCCTCTGCTCACAGAAACCATAAAAAACTGAAAAATCTTACGATAAACGTTTTCTATGCGAAACTCAAGTGAAAAATCATCTGGGTACTTGTGAAATCTCTAGGTTTGACTCCGTCCCGTGTAATGTTCTTCAAGTGCCTACTTCCTTTTTTTTTCGTTAATAAACTATATCGCTAAAGTGTCTGGCAATGGGTAAACTACCATTATACTAGGACGTACCAAGTTCGCTGAGTTCCGGGGAAGGCGACGCGCATGCCGCTCATGAGAGGGGAGTGCAGGACGAGGGCGGCGACGTTGGCCCGACTGGCCAGGTCGACGCTGGGCACCGTGCCAATCGACTGTCCGTAGAGGATTATCCGCTCCGGAGGCACATCTGCAACTTCTTATTCACAGAAATGATCAACGGAAAGCGCTTCCAAGTTTTGAGAGAACTTGAAAACCCTCGATCAGCTCGAACTTCCTCACTTTTAACGAAAATTCATAAATAAAATGCTTTTTAGATTGTCAAAGCACCTAAATGTTTTTCTTATAACCGAATTGATATAACACATGCATATCGACTTATAAGTTCATCATGGAAAGCGAAAGTCAATGAAATTTGAGATAAACTTCCGGGAACATGCAAATCTGAGGACTTGAAAAATTCACGACAAACTTCAGGAAATGAAGATTATTTTTCAATGGAGAGTCCCAAAAAACTCACGGAATTCATTTTTGAGGGTTTCGAAAGCGGCGGTGATATCAGCGTACAGATTCTTCTCTGAAGGTTTGCCCGTAGAACAGCCGTAGCCTCAAATCCAATAGGAAGGTCTGGGAATGATTTTGCGAGAGAACAAACCGGAGTAATCGTAGCTGAAGACGTTGCATCCCAGACGATAGCCGAGTCCGTAGTAGAAGGAGCACATTTGGCCGAGGTCGACGGCGTTTCCGTGGGAAAAGAGCAAAGTGAAGTGGGCGCTGGCCATCGGCTTCACGAAAACACAGGCGATTTTGTTCCGGCGACGTGTCCTGCAACTTTTTTTCTTGTTCCATGCACTTTATCTAGTTGATTTCCATCGAAATCATCATTCACCGCTAGTTTGAGACGGCGAGAATTAGAAGCACTTTCGCACTTAATTTTTCCGAGCACAGTCTTGCTAATAATATAGAAACTCTAATGAATCATCTCTAAAAGCAAGTTGTGACCAATTTTGAACCAACTCAAAACATATGAAGTGAACCTAAAAAAATAAAGTTTTTTTTCTCCACCAAACGCCTGGTATGAAGGTTTTTTTTTTCTTAATTTAATGACTCTACAAATTTTTTACCTTGCCTCAGCTTACCAATTTTCTAAATGTATTGCCTCAAAACTACCTAAAACAGCGTTTCGAACTGACCAGAATTTGAAAAAAAAAACTTTAAAAGAGCTGCCTCAGTTTTGAAGTGTTTAAAGTAAAGTGAGAGAGAAAATAATTTTTTCGGTTTTAATAGAATCAAAGACACTAAAATACGAAATCTGAATGTCTGAAAACAATTTTGAGTTGGATACGAAAAGAATCGGGAAAACACAAGAATGGAAAACAAACCGCGCAACAAACATATCCACGCAATTGACCAGAAACGAGGGATCATGCGGCCATTCGGCTCTTCCGTCTATTAGTTGGAGTCTGAAGTAAAGATTTCCTTCTGAACCTGTGGCCAAGATATCACTTGTTGTTTTCCGTGATCGAGTAGCTGGACTCGGGCGGCATGAACGCCAATTTGGATACTATGGCCGAAGGAAACGGCGGACAGCAGAATAAACAGCACAGATCCCTGCAATGTGGAAATCGATCAAAAGAGAAGAAAAAAAAGAAGCAATTTCTTGGTGTTACACGCAAAAATTGAGTTTTAATTTTGAAGAAAAAACGTTAAAAACCCCGATCTTTATGATATTTTCACCACCCCTCTATTTACCAATCTCAAAATTACTGTTATTTTTTTGAATATGTAGAGAAAGATTATATCGGATTACGGACATTTGAAGTTTTCGCCGGAGTCAATTCCATAGTTAAAAAATATGTTTGTTGGACATGATTCGTTTGCAGAACTCGCAGAGAAAATTCATAACAGAGACCAGTTTTGCGCACTTCGCAATTATATAGATAATTAAAAAAACACTATTGAATTTTGAGCAAACACAAAAAAGAAAAAGCTTACCGGAAAGAAACGTTGTTACCGGCACGAGGAGGCGGAGAACCAGGACCGCCGGTCGTCGTGTCCATTGAGGAGCCGCTGTGAGGGCCCGACATTCTTCTGTTCCGATGACGCCGCCCAGAAACCTTTAAGCCACTTTTTTTTTCGCAAAACGCGGTACGCAAGTTTTCAGAAAGTAACGAAGAAAAGGCTTCTACGAAGTGGAGCAATCATAATAAAATTTAGAAAAAAGTTCAACATTTTGGATTTTTATAGTCGGTTTTCCTAAACCATAGTCCGAAGATTTCCAGCGTTTGTCGAAAAAATTCCATTGTAGAGTGTTCTAAAATGGGACGAGCATCGTAAGAAGCCAAGTCAAAAAGGAAAACAAAGGAAAAATGTCAAATTGAAAATGTTTGAAGTGATTCATAACGTCGGGGCCAGAAACGTTTATTTAAGAAGCACAATGTAACGTTGTTTTATGATAACTCTTATCTTAAAACACTGAGAAAAACAGATAAAAAAAAGAAAATAACAAAAAAGAAGAAACAATGCGTAAAAGTTGGCATCGCAGGGTTTTATGAACTTATAAGAAACTTCATCAGCGATGAACTCATATGTTAATCTTACTTTTACTGCACTGAATTCAAGTTAATAACCATCATACACGAAACACTTTTCAAAAAAGAAAACAGCATTTCTATACTATTCCCCGATGAAATGGTTGTACCCTCAAGTTCCAAAAACAAAAAAAAACTACCTCAAAAAAGAACCTCTTAAACCTTGCAAATCAGAGTTTTGATATTCAAGGAAATAACAATGAAACTAATAACGCCTTATTCAGAATAACGAAAAAACTTTCCGGTCGCTGAAAATACCACAAAAATCGATGCTTGGCTGGGTGGCTGCCTCCCTCACAAGTCCCACACAAGCAGAAGGATCGCGACAACGAGGAGACACAGAGAAACGCTCACGCAAACGCCCATCGCAGGCCTTTCTGGCCTTTGGTTAGCCGATGCGAAACAAGTACGATTTTCCTTCAAAATCGATCTTATACGAAAAGGACACGTAAATAGGGATGCGATCGCAAGAGCTTTCTTCTGAGCTTTGTTATATTTTTATTCTTCTATGAATCAAAAATCCCCTTACTCTATTGCTTCGGTTAATCGCAAATAATACTTGATAAGAAAAAAATAAATCTCCTTTTTTTCTGTAATGACAATTTCAATTACGTGATGAATCCGAGATTTCTAATTTTTAATTGTGTTAACTTTAAATGTTTTACCACTCAAATATATATATATATAAATGATGCAATATATTTATATATATATATATATATATATATATATATATATATATATATATATAAATGTATATATATAAATATATAATGAAATATATTTATATATATATATATGCCGTGATATATATATATATATATATCACGGCGTTTTTTTATTACGCAAGGTCAAGACTTCTCGCAAATTATGATGTTTAGGGTGTGAGCACACCGAGACGCACTATCGCATACTCAAAATTGTTTTTTTCAATTTTTAGAATTTGCAATTTTAGGATAATAACTTCTGAAATGTTCGAAATCTTGTCAGTTTGAAGATTATGATGTGAAAAACATTCACTTGCGTTAAAAAAATTTAGGAACGATTTCGGAAGGGGAAAAACTCTAAATTACTGATTACAAAATGAAAACAAAAAAAATATTATGAAGGTGAATCAGCTCTCATTGAATGAGCAACTGTAAATACGAAAAAAATATTGAAATGAGGAAAAATTCGAGGAGCAAATGAAAAAAAGAAACATTTTTATATACCTTGAAAAACCTAGCTTCAGAAAAAAACAAATAATGGATAGGAAGCAGAAATTTTCAGAAAAAAAACCTCGTATAGCGAAATGTTTGTTTAAATCTGAAAAACCCTGAAACAACTGGAAAAAAATATAATTTAGATGATTCATATAACAAAAATCTTCAAACTGCATCAGTAAATTCAATTTGGCTCTAATTTACACGAAACTGGTTTCAAACTACGCCAAAGGAACTGGATAATAACTTGTACTTATAGAAAAAAAAACGTTAAAAGAATTATTAATAAAGAAAAAAGCAAAATATGCTTTTTTTCAACTAACTATTTCCGTAAATCTTGCGAGAGCTTTAAAGGGGGGTATTGTAATCCAAAAAAACGGGTCCTGATCTGACCAAAACTACTGCTGCCGTACGATTTACGGCGCCCGCCCCTGGTATTTTTTTTCTGCATTTTCTTTCACTGACAAGAACGCCGTGATTCAGAGTAATTTCAGCGATTCGAAATTTGAGTCAAAATATTTTTAAAACGCCGTGAAAATCCAAAAGCTTATATAAAATCCAGTCTGTGAATTATGGGGCTTAGGATGTAAACACACCGAGACGCATTATCGCACTCGAAAACTTTTTTTTTTCAATTTAAATTTGGAGTTTTAAGCTGATAGCTCCTAGGAGAAACTACTATCTAGCTGAGAGAAAACGACGAAATAGTGGTGGTCAGAGAAAGGCTTGTGGCGATTTTTAGGCGTCCCATGTCGTGGCAGAGAATGAACTGAATCAAAAGTACTGAGTTTATCTTCATCCTAACAAACGTGCCTCAGCACACATTTCTTTTCATATTAAAAAGCAAAAACTTGTAATTAAAGTTCCAGAAATGTGAAAGTTATTTACTATAAAACACTCGCGCAAAAGCAACATGCAAAGTTAATATTTATTGACTTTATTGATGAAAACAGCCCCGTTTCTTGTTGTGAGGAGAGAAAACAAAAAAAAACAGGAAAAATGAAAAAAAGGAAAAAAGGAAAAAGGAAACTTGAAAACCGTTATGTGAAATGAAAAATCTGGAAAACGTAAGACTAGAGTTTCTTAAATGATGAGGTTAATTATATATTCTTATAAGTCTACCCGTAAACTTTCAAGTTTTTCTATAGGGACTCTGAGAAATTTGATCATAGGAAAGCTATCAATTCTGCTGGAAAAATTTTAAAAAAAGATGAAAACTTTCTACAAAAAAAGTTACAATTAGAGGTTATAAGCAAATTTATGGATGGATTAAATAAAACTAGAGTATCAGAACTAATGAAAATGCGATGATGAAGTAGAGATATCACTTGTGAGGGCGTGGGATTTGTTCCTTCGAGGCCTCGCTAACATATCCGCCGTCGGACTGACTCGATCCGCTGAGAGGACGTCGACTTTCTCTCCTGCAAGTCTTTCTTCTTCCGGGGATCTAGCAACGAGAACAAACACAAAGTTGGCGCGAGCTTTCTTGACGCTCTTTATCAATTGCTGCTTGAGTTGAGGTTGACAGCATTCGATGTGGTACACGGTGTTGGGATTGGCTGAACGAGGCATTTGGAAGCCAGAAGACGGGATGACTCACAATGGCTGAGTTGTCCGTTGGGAGACTCGAAGGCGGCGTGCACGAAACGCAGGTTGACGGCGTCGTTCGGCAGCTCTTCCACTTCGACTTCGTTGATCGGCAGTACGCGAGTCCATTTCATCTGAAGCTGAAATTGCAGAATTCAAACTCTTATCGCTGCAACCTTCATTTCGCGGCGTGCGTACGAAGGCAGGAGTAGGATGAGTGTCTGGAAGACAAAGACGACGTAGTGCTCAGAAGGAGCGTCGATCCAGCGGATGTGGGCGAATATGAGAAGGTCGCGAGTGTCCATTCGCACACCCTGAAAGAGTTCGAACATGTTGAAGCTTCACAAAGAGGAACGACCTTCTCGAGAAGAAGTGCTTCGTGCGCCTTTCTGACGACGTCGATCTGCTGTGCATATTCTTCGTGCAGTCGCTGCATTTCGTTAACGTATTCAGTCAGCGTTTGCATTTTCTGGAGGGCCGACTCCACCTTGAAATATCCATGAAAATATTATTTCTTCAATCAATTATAGTCAATCCATCCCGACTCGAAAGGCAAAGAAGGCGGAAAAGTGCGCGGGACGCGGAGCGTGTGCGTACGCGGTCCTTGGCCCGAGTTCAATTCAAGCGAGAGCGACTATTTGAAAATCTCGGATTCCGCTCTTTTCGTATGTGTTCCACTATTTTCAATTCTAACATGAAAAAAAATCAATAAATAATTAAATAAAAAAATAAAAAAATAAAAAAATAAAAAGAGCGTTGAATGAGCTCTCTAAATAGTCGCTCTCGGTTGAATTAAACTCGTTCCAAGGACCGCGTACGCACACGCTTCGTGTCACGCACACTTCTCCGCCTCTCTCGTTTTTCAAGTCAGAAAGGATTTACTATACAGCCAAAAACTTTTATTCAATGAGAAGCTCAAAAATCTACTTGTCAAAAAAGATCACCTGTTTACGTTCGAAGGCGTCCTTGTCGCAGGCGTCGAGAATGTTCTTAAGAAGAAGCGGGTACTGAACGATCCTCTGCACAGGCTTGATCATGCGCGACTCGTAGGAGCAGTGCTGCTCACGAGAACTGTTCACCGCCTGCAAACGGGGTTTTTTTCCCATTCAAACATTAATATTCAAGCAACTAAGTAGCTTAAAGAATGAAATTATAGTCTGTGTGACACGACTTGAAATTTCACGGAACGACATTCCGCTGTTCGGCTGTGTGTATTCGCGAAGCGTCTTTCGAACCTACGTCACACTTTCAATTGATTGTTATTTCTGGGGGAACACATGAAAGTAGAGTACCTTAATAAAAGAAAAAAAAAATTAATAGCGCGACCAAGGTTCGCAAAGGCGCGCAGCGGCACAGCGGAATGTCGTTCCATGAAATTTCAGACCGTGGCACACAGACTACAACTCCACATTGCAACTCCTTTTCCGGAATATTAACGCGATATCGCGAGATGGATCTGAACCTCGAGCTTGCTGAGCAGCTCCTTGTGATGCTTGATCTCCTGCTGCAGCCTGAGGTAGGCGGCCGCGTATTCGGCATAGATCTTGAAGTCTGCGCAGCGGTTGACGAACACGGCGCAAACCCTCGTCACTGAGTCCTGAAGATGATTTTTTCGACATCTCCCAGAAGCAAGTCTCACCCTCATCTGGGCAGATGACGTCTCCTGTTTGATGACATCGCCGATCGCTTCTTCCAGACTCTCCACAAAAGAAGTCTGCAGCATTTGAAAGAATCATCTTATTTAATGGACACAATCACAAACCTGGATCTTAACAAGGCCTAGTGCAGAATGCATAATCTCCCTCACTAAACGGATACACAAAAATACCTCGTTCATCTAGAAAACAATGAAGACGATAAAAAAAGACTTGAAAACTTCACAGACCTCTTTCAAGTCCTGTACATACTTCTTCTCTGTGATAAGAAGTTCCTGGAGGGCGAGAACTAGTTTGTTGCAATTCACAACCAAATTCGCTTTTTCCAAAGTTTTTCCCGGCGGCTCTATTACCGTTACCTAAAAGCAACAGACTATTGAGAATTAGTGGGAAAAACCTTCTGGGCAGCTCGTCGTCGTCGGAGATGGATGACTTTCCCTTGGCGCAGAAGACGTTCGACGTCCGCGGCGCAACGAACTGAAGAGATGAGTTCCCCGTCGACACCAACGACGATGTCGCCCACTGCGGCGCAACGAGGAGCAAATGACGTCACACCACGAACCTGGAAGATTTAAAAAAAATCTCCAGAACAAAGTTTCATTGTCTAAGAAGCACTTGTGGATCGGACGGCTTCAGTTGAGAGACCCACTCACCTCAGCCTTGATGACACCTTCGTCGTTATGGGCGTAGATGGTGAGGCCCAAGCGGCCATTTGTTTTCCGGACTCGGTAATCTTCGCCGTCGAGTTGCAGAACAGCCATTCTGTCGCTGGTCGAAGGGACGGCTGATTCTTGCGCCATCTGCCGACGACGGTGATCGCAGGCGTCGGCCAACGACGTCGAGGCTTCGCGCGTCTTTCCTGGAAACGTCTGGAACGTTGTCGAGGATGGATAAGTCGGTGTTGTCGCAGAAGTCGACGGCGGCGAAGTTCTTCTGAAGTCGCACAAATCGACCTGCTTCCGCCAGCTGCAAGGAGCTCATTTTGAGAATGCGAGGACCTTGACGACTTACACACGGAATGAGTGCATGTTGAAGAAGTGAAGGAAGATGGAAGGAAGTCTACTCGAAGGCAGAACGTGTCGTCTCGCCTCTTCGGAACAAAGATCCTTTTCGACACCCTACAATGAAGAATCGAATTTCTCTCTGAAATATTGCTATTCAAAAAGTTCGCTGGCATGACTAGTTCTCTTGGCGATGAAGACAAGAGGAAAAGTACTGTATATGTGGACTGAAAGAGCAAAAAGAAGGATCAGCGTGAAGAAGGCAGTGGCAGTGGCCTGGAAGGCCGGCAGGATCTCTCGAGTGGCTAAGCGGGCGAGAAAACTCTTATCAGAGAGTCGCCAGTGGCAAACATGCTTCTGTCCGCTTCTTCCTTTGCGTTCAAATCGTCTATTTCCCAGTTCCAGTAAAATACTTCTATGTGTTTAACGAATAAAAAAAAGTTGTCTTCATAAATAACTTGAAATCAGAAAAACAACATCAAATTAGATATCTAAAGAGCCTTTCCCACTCTAGGTACTATGCCAACACAAACTTCTGAAGAATTTCTATTAATAGGTACTTTTTAAAAAAACTGGAAAAGAAATGTGACAAGATAATGAAAAACTTTGAGGCAGATTCGAAACCTAAAAGAACCGCCGAGAAGTTGTGAAATAATATGTAGTCTCCCCAAAAAAAATATGGATTTTCAATGAGAAGTCGACTATGAAGAAGATGAACTAGCAGGTTGACTCTCAAATAATTCTTGACGTTGTTTTGTAGATCAAATTTGACTCGAGAAGATGGTGGTGTGGAAAGAACAAAAAATTTTCAAACATTTTTCGGTTATAAGTCGGAAAAAGGAGAAGAAGAGAACTCAAATGATTCGTATACTAAAGTTGAATTCAAAAACGACGAGAAGAGAGAAAAGGCAGAAGCGCAGCAAAAGGTAGAAAGCAAACAGGCATTCTTGTGCGGCGCCTGTATACTGGCGGCGGCGATAAAAACGACAAACTTTTCCCACGTTCAAATGTTGCGAACCTACGATATGCACGGAAAAGGAAATCAAATAGATATCTGAGAGAGGAGCGGCGCTTTGAAAGGAAGAAGGAACCTGGAAGTCGGGCAGAAAGGTCTGTTGCAGAGCGGCGAGTCTTTGCTGGACGACGATCCGTTTCAACGCGAGCATGTCTTCTTGTATCTTCCCTTCAGAAGCTCCCGTCGACTTCAGCTGGAGATTCTATCAATCGGACGTCAAACACCAAAAAAAGTACCAAGACATTTTAAAAATTCATAAAATTTTTAATGGCAGCGTCAAGTAAGCGGCTACTGCGTTGACTTTAAACAGCATAAATCTCTCTTTCGGCTACCTTGTAGAATATCCAATTTTTTGAATGCGATTAAACTCGAGGCTCTAAAAAAATTATGGCTTTTTGATCGAAAATTAAGGATTTTTTTTTTGGAATGAAACATAGGGGCCAGTTCATTGGGCTTCTTGATTCGAAACAAATAATTTATTCACTTCCTTGAAATTGCAAAACCGAAGTTTTTTTTTTTCAATTAGTTCGTGACCAACTGAGTTTCTGTATCATCGCACAACTTTTCTTGATTTTCGTGATAGGTGGTCCTAGGGAAAAACATTCAACAAAAGAAGCTTTGAAATATCTATTGAAAAAAAGCTTAAAAAAACTGTTTTTTTCTATGAATTTCTAGTAAGAAATAGAGACACAAGATGGAGATGAAAAAATTCTCTCTTGGGTTTAATGATAGGATCTCTCAGGATAGTTGCTTTCAATTTTGAAAAAATCTCGAGAGCAGCTGCTTCAAGACTTTTCTGTCCCTTTTTTGTTTTTTGAGTAACCTTAAATGACTTCCTTCGACAAAGAGGGACAATGTTATATATTGCTTGTAACAGAGTGAAATCCAAACCAGAGCAATTTTTTGGAGGAGCTTCTCGTGCTGATGCTGGAGGTATCCGATGGCGACGGACGAGGAGGTGGTCCGCGCGAGAAGCAGCGAAGAGATGTTGAGTGCCTGGAAAGAAGACGTCGTCGACTTCCCGTCGGCGCACCTGTATGAGGAAGAGATGCGCGTGGGAGGGCACTGCGAGTCGGAAGACGTTGGCTCCGTGAGCCACTTCCACGGCGTCCGGCTGCATCTCGCTGCCGCATGCGAAACTTTCCAGCTATAAAACTTTTTTGTAAGCTAAGAAAAAATGACTCAGTGGCCCTAGAACTCTCGAAAATATGTGCATTCGGTAAAAATTTTTTCTATACAGTGCCGTCATAAACAGATTTTCGGAGAGGGGTCTTATAATTTTGAAGCGACGTGTTTTTCGGTTATTCCGCTCGCATTTCGATTCAAGTTTTTTTCAACTTTAAGGGGAGGTCCTATACATGACGCGCACTGTAAGTGTACATGTACTGATCACTCAAAACTTGTGAGCCACTTTTTTGGACTTGCTTGTATCTGCAAACTGGCTATTGTACTTGAGGAGGGAAATAGAAAAAAAGGGTCGATTTTGAGAGAATTTCGAACTAGTAATGCAGCGCTCTTTAATGATAAAAAGGTTCTTTGGCTCAACTTCTACGTATCTGAAACGAACCAAGTCTATAACGACTGGAGATCCACGGTAGTCGAAGCTCATGTTCAAAGGACTCAGCGACATCTGCAGAAGAACAAAGTGAATAAAAAGATCAGAAAAAAATAATCAGAGAGGAAATAAGGCACAACGAACGTTCGACTGCTCTGGTGGTTCCTCACAACCAACGACTCTGTCGCCTTCGAACGTAGCAATCCGCGACACCTCAAATCGACTGGATGAGAAAAACGAAACACACTAACTCGGTGCAATTTTAAAATATTCTCAGTTTTCCGTTTGAATGTGGCAGATTCCGAAATGGAAAAAAGGAATGAACTGTATGCAAAATTTTGAATAATTATTTTATGCTTTCCATCTTATTTTAACCTCACATTCACGCTTTCGACCTCAGGAAGTATTTTTTTGCTGTGTGGTAATATTTTTATTATCTCAATTTGAAAAAAAAGGAATGCTCACATTGAAAAAAAGTTTTTGACGAAACGTTTCAACATTGCTGTCTTACAAAATCTTTGGAGAATCAGTCTGAATCGCCGATCTCTAAGAACTCGTCTGGAAACCTCTGAGATTTATTGTTACGTACTGCGAATATAAAATGTCTTTCTGCAAAAGTGTTAAGACATGAAGCCGGAATAAATAGTAAAGCTTTTCGTATATCATTTACTGCGGGAAACAAATGAAAAATAAAATCAAGCAAACTATTATAAATCAATATAAATGCGATTATAGATTTTTTTAGACTTTCGGCCTGTGCGAGCAAACAAAAGGAGAAAGAAGGAGACGTAGAAAATCACGGTAGCGCAATTTTGAGCAAAGTTGAATCAGATAGTAAGAATAGACTTAAAAACGAAAATCCATGTTCTAACTTTGCCTAAATTATTACCTTTGCCAACTTTGATAAGGCATGCATAAATCGAAAAAAAAAATAACGGAGCTAGAAAGCCGTTTTTAAACGAGTCCTGAAAGCCAGGCGATTCAGTAATCTTTCTTTTTTTGAATTGATATTTCCTTCGGATGGCTGTGAATTAACCGTGTTTCTTCAACAGACTTTTGGGTTCTCAGAATGAACGTACGGAAGCGGTGAAGGAGTGCTGGAACATGTTGAAGTGGGTAGTGTTGCAGGCGAAAGAGACCAGGAGACTCGTGTCCCTCTCGCTCAACGTGTTCAGTCCGATCGTGCGTCCGTCCAGACGGAAGTACACGAAGAACTCGCTCACCTTGTGCACCTTTTCACCTTCAAATCAACTTATTGAAATCAGGATTTCTCAGTTATTAAGCGTTGCAAAGAATTTATTTTCTCGGAAACTAGGGTCTTTAGGCAAGTTGGGACTTCCACTATCTTCCTCTTTGGTATAAAAATCTTTCAAGGAAATTTCCGGGACATTCTAGAGAACAAAGTGTACAACCCTTTTTGAAGTGAAAACATTCAAAATACAAATATGGTTACCTTAATTTTTAATGGATTTATAGTACAAAAAACAACGCAAGACACTTCTTTCTCTAATAAACCTTGGAAATAAATTTCTAATCGATTTTTTGTACGATATTCATTTTTTAGAAACCGCAAAAACAGAGGAATTGGAGGGAAAGCGGGCGATTGCGTCGAGTGGCGACACTCGATCGAGTCTTTTTTCGCTCAGCTATTATCAACCTTCGATGAAGTAGGGCGATCGTATACAAAAGTAAATACAAACATTTCCAAGCAACATTGAATCAGTGAAGTGGAGATGAGTTTTGATTGAATTTCTCAGAAAAAGAACGTCGAAAGATGATTTTTCTAGTAGAAGACGTAAAAATTGCGGACATCTGCGTGTAAACAAAAGTGGTGAAGTACCAAAAGAGAGAATGGCGCTTGTTTTTTTCTTTTCTAGGGCCGAATTTCCTCGGCATTCGGCCCATCTACTTCAATCTTCGCTTCGAGGTGTAGCAATGCATTTTTGATTAGTTGCTCGCCCAATTTCTTCAGATTTTTTCAATCTTTCACTCTCTAACCGCTCTTTCCGTTTCGACCTGAATATGGCAATCTCATATGAGACGAATGGAAACTTCCAGTCTGTATTCTTCTGCTGAATTAAAAAGGCAGAAAAAAAGAGTTGAAAATAAAAAAAAATTGATAAAAAAAGTAATTCGCTCAAGACTTTGTAGAATATGGCTCATTGTGAAAAAAAAATGGGCGATAAACTTTCGACTTAGTTTGTTTCACACTTCTTGATTTTATTTTTCTGGCTAAGTCATTGAGGCATCCGTTCTCAAAAACTGGAAAACTATGTAGGCTGAGACTTTGCGGATTCTCATATCTTACATTTAAAGAAATTATGAACCATATTTCAGAAAACGAAGAAATTCCGAGTGCTCTAAACTCTCGAAGTTTTCTCATTAGCCTTTCTGGTAGTTTAGGATCCCAATCCTTCTCTACTTAATTTTCGTTTCCAACTTTCTCTCACCGAAGGGAATGACGGCGTCGATGAGCTTCAAACCGCCTGGCGTCGTGGCGACAAATCGCGGCTGCGACTCTTCGAATCCGTTGAAAACGCAGACGCGAGCCAGGCGGGCGTCCATCCGCTGCCAGCGTTGGCCGTCTGGCGACAACTCGAACACCTCGGCTTCTACTCTGAAACCGGCGTGATGTTTATAATTAATATGAATTTATTGCTTAAGCAAATTTTTTTCCTCAGTGATGTTCACACTGAATCCACTTTTTGAGTATTGAAAAAAGACAAAAAAACCACTGTCGTGGCCAATGGCAAGATTCCCTCATCGAGACTGTCTTATTTTTCATCTCAAATTCAAATTGATATTTTTTTATGACGTATTCTCCATAAATGTGAGTGAAATGCTTGAATACTGCCATCTGAGAAGCCGTAAGATGACTCTAACTTTTATGAGAAATAAAAAGTAACTGCAGTGATCCTTCAGTACTTTTGAGAGACTTTGGAAGAAAAAGGAGCAAATTCAAACATTTTCCCAAGAATTTGAAAGGTTCTCCTCCAATTGACACATTCTACACGCCTACTGGCCGTGC
Source organism: Caenorhabditis auriculariae (assembly GCA_904845305.1). Taxonomy (NCBI): domain Eukaryota; kingdom Metazoa; phylum Nematoda; class Chromadorea; order Rhabditida; family Rhabditidae; genus Caenorhabditis; species Caenorhabditis auriculariae. The sequence goes on along the minus strand of CAJGYM010000001.1, from coordinate 5,188,640 downwards.
CCCTGGGAACTGTCACATTTTCAGATGTGCGAAAAGGGCGGCGACTAGACCACTGCCAGGTATCATTTACCACAACCGTGTCAGCTCTTCATTCTTTTTTAGCTCTCCCACTCGTTCTTTTTATTTTCATTCGTTGATATCCGTGTCTTTTGCAGTTCCTGTTGTGAAATGCTCGCTCCAGTCCTGACGAAAGAGGAAGTCTTAAAGCAGGCAAACCACTGGCTTCAAGAGCACGAACGACGGTGTGGACTGGAAGAAGACTACCGGCGTGAATGCGAAATCGTTTATCGCAGAAGTGCCAGCTGTCGCGAAGACGGTCATGAAGCACACATGCAACGGATGAGGTTTGGTTCTCGGGAAGTTAATCAAGAAAATGTGTCTTTCGAATCGATAAAAGTCTTTTTTTTTCCAATTTTTTTGTAATAATTTGGCGAAATTCGACTAGCTTGGAAAAATTTCTGTTCAGCGCAAAATGAGTAAATGGCTTAGATGTTGCTGATGATTTTTCCTGAAGATCATTACTATACTGTCAGATACTTCTTTCTTAGTTTTCATACTTTTCTTTCCAGAGACGCCGTGGAAAAACTTGTTGCGGGCTTCGAGCACTTGAATCAGCTCGCCAAAGGCGACTACCACTTCCGTTAGTTTTAGTTTATGCTCGAGATAGCAGTAGTGAGAATATATCTAATCCATCAATTTGCAGCACACTCGATAGCGCCGACCGTCTGTTGCTGGGAGTACCGACTGGAGACTTTGCGGGAACGAAACGGCGTCTATTTCAACGAACGACTTATTCCACATGCCAGCGGTTATCCTCTCTCTGGAAAACCAGGAAAACGAGCGAGAATTTCAGCCGAGAGTTTTTTGATGGGACTTCGTTTAGTGCCGGGTTGCGACCGTCCTGAGCTTTTCCAGAAAATCCAACAGTCTGTCGATGACGCGTACGTTAGAGCATTCACTTGTATTAATAATAGACAGGATGATTCCAGATTGGCGGAAACAGGAAGTGTTTTCGACCTTTCACCTCCTCCTATCGACATCTTTACGCCGAGAGCAACGGATCGATTCAATGTTGCAAACTTTCTCAAGTTCGTTCAATCAGAAAGAAGACTTAAAAGAAAAACGTTCAGTGCGGTGCACACAAAAGAGATGGAGGACGACGGACATCAGTATATCGGCCCTTGTCGCAGTTGTCCACTGCTTCTTCTTGCCGACCCCTACCTCACCCAGCTCCAGTACGACTTCTCCGCTCTTCACTACAGTCTGTCTGCCTCCTCTCGTTACGATCTCGAGCCCTTTTTGCAGAAAACTACGTCTGGAACGTGATGCGTGCTTTGCAGCCGCGCCGCTCCTGGCAACTCTGGATCGACATTTGGGCGCTACTTTTCCCGAGCCGCGACAGACCGCGTAATTTCCGCTCCATCAGGGCTTGACATTTTTTCTGAAGCCCACGTCGTATCCTAGTGTTAAGAATTTGATCAACCGAAAGATTGTGCCTTTACCCAATGATTTTTGTAACATTATTATTTATTTCATCGCTATATCTGGAAAATATTTGCCAAGGCTTTCATCTTCTTTAAAAAAAACGCAAAAAATAAATTTCAAACTTCGATAAAATAATAATCATCATAATAACTTTTTCCCAAGCTAGCAATGAATAGAGAATACATTATTCCTCTTATGGCTTATCTTTTGAATTCTTTTGGATATCTTCGTTGCCAGCTTGATTATGTCAATAATTTTCTCCAACTTTTGGGAATTCTTTGCAAAAAAGGAAAGTAAGTTCGCCTCTATAATCATTTTTTTTCGTTATATGTATAGCAATTGTCTTGTCTAAACTCAGAATGAGTTCAAAATACGTTCTGAACTGCTCCGCTTTTGTCAAGTATTATTTCATAATTTATTTTTGCTTTTTTCATGATGTGGAATATTTTTACAATAATAAAGCCATTCGCGATAAAATGACTTGTGTTTTTCTATTCTGAAAATCTCTTACACAACATTTTTTTCAAATCATTACAAAAATTTGAATGGACTATTTCTGATTCGATGTATTTTCCTCCGTCATGTGTCCGAAGAGAAAAACGTCGATATCCTCACATCAGAATAAAAAAGAATCGCAGAAAATTTTTTTTTGGCAATTTCGAAATGTGTGAAGATTCTCCACGAGAACTTGTTAATGAACTGAGAAATTAGCACTTGCTCATTTCAGAAAGGAACAGTTAAGAAAAAAATTTCCAAACTTATAAATTTTAATATCTTTCTTCCGTATTGAAAGAACTAAAGTCATTAAGACTTGTTTCTAAACGAAGAAAAAACCGGGCGGCTCAAAAATATAACCTTTTTATCGATTCATTCTTTTCAAAACGAGCATTCCGGTATTTCTGGGGGCAAGAATTCTCATATTGGGTTTGATCTGCTACCGTTGAATTTCCAAACTTGCAGGATCAGCTTCCGATATTTTCGGAATGGAGATGATAGAAAAGTGTGGAAAGGACCTCACCTGAGGGCTGAGTCGTCGTTGGGCCAGCAGTTTGGCTGTGCACACGAACAAGAAAGCCGAGCTCCCATCCGGCTCACGGCCACCGGCCTGAAAATGCCAAATGAACCTCAAAAAGAGAAACGAAGCCATTCACGGAAAAAAAAAGTTTGACAAGTCTCACTACGCTCTGCGACGACAACGGGTTATGTGCAGCCGGACGAGAAAAGTGCTTGATTATTCAAGGCGTTTCGAACCGCTTGTGTTCCTATCCCCTACCAATCTCCCCCGTAAAGAAAGGTAATAAAAATTTATTTCATTTTTTGGGGGGAAACAGGATTGGAAAAGTAATTGGTTCAATAAAGAACTTCAAAAGCAATAGGCAGAAATGAGGTTCTAAAGATCAAAGAGAAACTAATGATAATAAAATAAGTACCATAAAACAAATTAAGGAGGACAGGCTATAATCGATGTGCTTTTACACGTTTTGAACAATTCTGCTTTTTATTCGATGCTGGTATCGGAAAGAAAATTCGCTCTCCAACAAATCAGTTCATGGCTAATAAGTAGTATACCTTCTTTTCAAACATTCAAAAACCGACAGTACAAACTCTCGAAAGTAATAATGTTTTGAGGAGAAGCAGAGCGGAAATCAAGTCCTCGGATTGGCATAGTAGTGTGAAAAGTGCCGCAGGGCACGGACTAAAGGAAAATGACCACGGCGGCGGATCCTCGAATGGGAGTCTACGGAACTATTTATGAAGTGCTCTTGCCGTCGTCCTGGGTTCTTCTTTGTTCTAATATACTCGAGTAGTCATCAATTATCCGCCCGGAGGCCTGGTTGCCATAGTGAAAACCTTTGTGGATCGCAAATCGAAATATTGGCAAAGTTATTCTAACATTGTTCATATTTTATCCCGAACTACGGCAGAGTAACTCTTTTCGCTGGTTCGTCACGGATGAAGTTTGGATTTTCGGGAAATCCATTCAAAAAACTTGAATTTTCCGATTTATCTCAAATTATCTATTTTAGTAAACTTATAGTTATAATGATATGAAAATTTAAAGTTCTAGCCTTGTGAATTTCGGATACTCAACTATACTCTTAATGGAAACATTTAAAAAATCCTATCTGAAAAACCAGAGAGTTTTGAGCAGTCAACGACGAGATGAAATAGTACGCTCAAAACTTTTTAAAAATGTTTTTGAAAATCCTGAAATTTAACCTGCAAAAACCCTATTTTTCAGGCTTGTGCGATGGCCGTCAGTCTCTCGGCTCCCCGGCCATATTCCAAGCCCGGCCCGGCCTTACTAGGGAACTACTCGGACTCGGGTACGCGTTTCGAGTTGAAACTTTGGTGGCTTATAGACCCGGGTAAGAGTACTTGGAAACAAGAGAAATTATCTGCTAAACAACATAGGCTTCTGAGAAAAAGCCTTTTGAAAATGAACATTTTAGGCTTAAAAATTATCAAATTTTTGCTTTCCTCCTTCTTTTGGCTGAAAAAAGTTTTTTAGAGTTTATCATAGCCGGATCATTCAACGCGATTGTATTAAAATATAAAATAAGGTAAAAAGCAGTATTCTGAAAATTTTCAGGCCTAATTTTCACATTTTCTACTATTTTTTCTCAGTTCTTCATTGTGTTTAGCAGTTATTCTCACTTGTTTTCAAGTGTTCTAACTTAGGTCTATAAACCACTAAAGTTTCAGCTCGATCCGCATACCCGAGTCCGAGTAGTTCCCTAGTTAGAGAGGCTTCAAGCAGAAATGGCCTGCATGGTCCAAAAAGCTCAAGTTTTCTTCGTCGAATATAGGGCTTTTTCACTAGAAAATTCATGTTTTTGCTTATTTTTTTCACTTAGAGTTCAACAAAACTATGATTCAACCAGTAACAAGAATTTTCGGTAAAAATTTTTTCCTCTTTCAAAAATCTTAGACAATCTTATTAGTTCACAGCGGAAAAAAATTTTAAAGTACAGAACTTTGAATTTAACCCAAGAAGATCTGGGATAGGATGGAAATTTTTCAAAAAACAATGATTATAATGGAAAGTCAGCGGGAAACAAAGAAAAAGAAAAAGGAAAGATCAAAGTGGCTGGGGAATAGAAAACAATGAATGGGCAGAGATATCTGGATGGCCAAGGCTTCCGAGTGGCTTTTCCGCTCTTTTTCGGCACGCACTTGGTTCTTTCAGTATACGCGCCAGCGGTCGAATGCCTGTTTATTTCCAATATTTTCTCTTAGCCAATGAAGCGCTCGATTCAGTTATAAGGTCGAGATTTGCGACCGGGAAGAAGAAGCACTTCTGTTAGATTGCGCTTTATCGCGAAGGTAAAGGTTGAAAAGCGACATCAAATGATACTCTAAACGTTTCTGATCATTCCAATATTCAGCTAATCTAGACTGAAATTCAAAGGCGGCGAAATCTCAAAGTCTCGAGTAAAAAGGTCTTTTGGATGAAAGTAGTATCGACGTGACGGACGCAAGAAAAATGCGTCGAAAGCCCCGAGGGTCAGAAATGGCAAGGTGCCAGTGTAAAACAGACGGAAAATGCAAAATTGGGCATCGAAGACTCTCATTTTCTCATCAAAAATTGGCTCGCCAACCCAATTTCTGCCATATTTCCTTCATCACTGTCACACAAAACGAGTGTGAAATTTAGAGGCGGCCTTTTCGTTTCAAATTATGAATCCGTAATGGAGGTTTCTTTTGATTGATTGCTGCCACTTTTTCTCGAGCTGAGTCTTCAACCTCGAATAATTCACAAAAGTTGATTAGCAGAGCCAAATATACATGTTCTGTCATAAACCTAAACTTGAAATGACGCTTCAGGAATTTTCTCAACTCGATGAGAAGCCGCTGGGCAGAGGAGCTAAGCGCTTTTTTCTCACGCATCTTCGTTTGCAAAAACGCCTTTTTACCTTGCAATTCTTCAGCCGAAGTTGTTACAAAATTGTTTAAAAAGTTTTAGTCGGAACCGTCGAATTACAATTGCAGTTTTTTGATAGAAATGAAAGGTTCCATTTTGGATCGAGTGAAAGAAAGTTTGAGATACTGCGAAACCTTTTTGAATATCGCCTTAGCTATTAAAATGAAAAAAATACATAACGACCGAGCTTCATAAAACTATAATAGGTTCGAAGGAAGAAAAAGCAAGGATAGACAAAACATATCCCGTATAGTGTGAAATAGAATAGAATGTGCAAAAAAATGAAGTAAGACGAAAAACAACGACAGATAGGAGAGAAGAAGTCTAGGGAGGCGTTTTCAAAATCGTATTTCCAGGCCGCGTTTTTCTCGAGTCATTTATGGGAAACTCTCGGCATCATCGCGCATATGATTCGATTTAAGGGGAGCCGTTCACTTGGCCACTTAATTAGAGCTATCTCGAGTTCGGTCAAAAGAGAGTCTCTCTACATCGCTTCGACATTAAGATTGCAAGTTGGAGCGTGAGACTCGTGGATGGCAGAGTCGATAGTGGAACATCCCGCACTAAGATTTATTCACTTCCTACCACAATCGAACGCTCTTCCGGGCATCTTTTGCATCAAAGAGCGTAGGAAATTGTAATAAGAGCAAAAAAATGTTGAAGTCTATTTTTTCGTTTTTTTCTCAAAGAATATTTTTTTCGAATTTCTTGGATATTCTTTGAGTGGATAAGTCTGCACAATGAATATTAAAAATTTGCAGAAGAAAGAAAGGAAAAGCAAGGAAGGGCCAAAGAAAGAAGCGGCAGGAGAGTTGCGTGGGTCGCCCGTCTCGCCGAACCAATTTACATGAATATCCTATAACGACCTGCTGGCACACGTGCAAAACGGCTCCAGCAAAATTTATGTCTTGGTCGAGAAATTAGGCTATAGAAACAGTCTGTTTCATTGCCAGGAGCTGGGAGTAGCTTCCAAATTTTTCTAATTTTCAGAAATTCCAGGCCTTCTAGGGTCCTCTCCTCAGCAGAGCTTAAAAACGGAAAAGCTGGGGGAAAAACAAAAAAGTCCAAAAACGAAAACTTGAAAATTAAAATTTTTCAAGTTTTCGTTTTCCACTTTTTACTGTCCTGAGTTGAAAACAAGTTAGTTGTAGTACATCAAGAACAGAAACTCAACTGAAATCAAACTCTCAAAAAAGTTATGGATTTTTGAAGTCTTGGCCAATTTCAAGTTGGACGCGTTCTTTGAGATGGTGATGTACTACGACACTTAAAACTTGAATATAGGGATATTTTCTTCGAACACACAAGACCTCAATACATCGATTGAGAAAATAAAAATCAAGGCCATCGGGGGTCCCCGTTTTAGTAGAGCTCAAAAACTGCGGAAATTGACATTTTTCAACTTTCAGCGATTTTTTTCCACAAGAAGACAATTTTTTCCAGAGTAGTTTCCAACATGAAAAATGTTCAAAATGACGTGCTCTTTGCGTTACAGTTAGTTTGAACCGATTTGCTCGACCAGGAAAAAAGTTAGCTTTTTACGGTATTTTCTCCACCATAACCCTGAAAGTGGGCGGAGCCTGTCGAAACCGGGTGTCATGTGTTAAGAAGGTCGCGTAGTATATGTGACATGAACTTCAGCTCGAAAAAACAAACTTGAAAATTATTGTACCAACGTATTTTCGAAAATCTCAGAGAACGTGTGTTAATTAAAATTCTGAAGGCATAGAAAAATTAGTTGACAGTTTAGCAGAGCAAAGATGGAAAAAAGATGAAAATACGGTTGCTTTTTTTCTGATATGTTTTCAAACCATGATTTTCTTCTTTCGTAGGTTTTCAAGGGAAGAATTGATTATATAAATGTATCCCATACGAAATTGAATATCAGAACCATTTTTCGTAACATGAAATTAAAGTTTAAAAAAGTTTATCGGGTTAATTCAATTGTTAGTATAAAATATGAAAGAACACGTACAAATAAGTACAGACATATTTGGCACTAAAAGTAAAGATGTACAATAGAACCAGTTTCAAAATAAAAATAAATGTGTTAGAAACAAAAACCGATGGAAACCTCGAATCTCTAACCAGCTCATAAAATTATGTTACAAATAAAAAGCAATCAATTAAAAAGCGCAAAAGAAGCTCTAATAGAAATTTTCAAAGCATAGGTAATGAGAAAATGAAGAGATATCACAGCTAAAAGAGGATAGAGAAGGCGGCAGAAACTAAAAGTTCAAAGAAAAAAATCCCATAGAAATGATAAGAAGGAGAGAAGAAAGAGACATTGGAACGTGCCGGAGAAGCAAGAAACTTGAAGCAAAGATTCCGGATTCCGACCTCATCGGGCGAGGTAAATGGTGAGGCCAATGATGAAAATGAGGATAACGAGGAAAATGAACAACATGAGTTTCTTCTGTCGCGCCTTTTGGTTGTAGTAAACGGCTTGTTCGACATTCGCAGCTCCCTTTAAAATTGGAATTTCCATTGGTTCTCAGAAACGAATGATATTTCGAAAAACTAATATTTCAATAAAGAGCTTCAGAAAAGCTGAGCCTATTAGATTGGAAGAGAAAAGAAGGCTTGAAAAATAACTGGATTCGAAATTCAGGAGATAGAAAAATATTTAAAACGTGGTTCAAGAACACATTCACATCCCTGTCTTTCTTTTTATTGAACTCGGTTTTTAACATTTTTTTCGAGCAAAAAAAGTCCTATTATAAAATATTTTTTTCATAGGAATCCTATGAAAAGTTATCCCTGATCTTTTTGCTTTTTTCAAATCCGAAATTTTTTGAAAAAAAAAACCCATTCGTTGCTTTTTTTTCTACTTTTGATTGTTCGTTTGACTTATATAATCGGTGTTTCAGGCCTTTATAATTTTGAAAAAGTATAATTTTTCTCGATATAGACTTTCAAACCTGCTCGACATGAATCTGCGCGTGTTCGACATTCGCTTCGATACTGTCGACGACTTGGCCTTGCTCGTGAACGATGCTCGCCAAATCGGCGAAAATCTGAAAACAACTTCTCGAACGAAGATATAATCCGTTTTTATAAGGCTATTCGAGTCTCTGTGGCGTTACAACGGGTAAGAATTAGCTGTCCCCGCTATGTTTATTTCAAAAATATAAAACCCAACTGTGCTAAAAAGTGCAAAGTTCTACCAGCCGTGCTCATACGGGTTTTAATACGGGCGCCCCCGCTGATACCCCTTTGTGGCACGGCTGGTCTACCCTCATCAGCATCCGAGAGTATTTATGACATTGATGGGAACAAAGTTTAAAAAACAATCCCAACAATGTTTACTGTGGAGAGAAATATAAACAAACCTGATTGACGTCTCCTATGTCACGTTCAAGCTGAACGAGCGCCTGAAACCAAGAATATAATATTTTTCAAATCGGAAGATGATCAGAAGACCTCCTGGCGTTGTTTGATTTCTTGAAGGTTGACATTCTGCTGTCGCTGCATCGACATTTGCTGTTCTCGGCCGCCGAAAGCTTCGATTTCTGCGGCTCTACTTGCTTCGGCGTCCATTTCAGCCGCTTCTCGCACCTTCAAAATCAAACTTCCGATGGGAAAAATGATAACAAATAATTTTATGAATTGAGACATCGATAACAGATGAAACCGGCATCACAAATTGATAAGAAAGAGATAACTCTTTCACAATATCATTTAGAAAAAAGAATTAATTAGTCCAAAAACTTCGTTCAACTTAGTCGGTACCATCTTAACAGGCTTCCTTCAATCACTAGACTCTTGAAATTACAACTTCGTGAATTTTTTTTTATTAAATTTTCTTCCCAGAAGTTCGAAACTTGTTTATTCTTGATAAACTCAAAGGCTTGATTCGATTGAGGCTATATTTTTTGAACCGCTCTAAAAAGTTTTTTCTTTGAGTACGCGGTTCGTAAGCTCATCTCAAACTACCCAAGCGTTTCAATCGCATATTCACCTGTTTCATGCTGGCTTTCTCAGTCTGAGCGGCTTTCCTTTGAGAAGCTTGCAGTTTGTTCAACACGCCGATATATTCATTCTGGAGACGTTCACGCTGTATTCGGAGTGTTCGCTGAAATGATGAACTTCGGCAAACAGCGTAATATATCATGAAAACGTCAAACTTTCGAAATTTTATTGTGCCGCGTTCAAAGTGATTTCAGCTAAATAGAAATGACGTTCACGGAGTGAAAAAGAAAACCAAATTTTGAAGATTGAGAGATCATTTCTAATTTCGCGGAATCGCTTTGAAGGCGGCGTTATAGAAAAAAGAATATAATTTACATTCGTGTTACTGAAACCAACGAGCTTCTTCATCAGGGCGTTCGTCTCCTTCGAAAGTTCCTGAGCCTTTTGCGCTTTCTGGAAACTTATTGTATTATTAGCGCTTCTTCAACTCGCAAAGATACCTCATTAAAAAGTTGCCTGTTGCGTTCGCCACTGTCGCTGCTATCCGACAAACGGGTTATGAAGGAGTCGAGCTGTTGGACTGCAAGAAAAAAAAAATGAATTCGTCCAAAAAATAAAATTATCAAAAAGAGCTTAAAAAAAATACTTTGAGGAAATTGTTTTGAAAAAATTGATAAAAGTTTAAAAACCTTGCTGGTTCAGCTGTTGAATGTTGACCTGGATTTGACTGATAGTCTCATTCCCTTCATCTCGATTGAAATCCATGGTGAACCTCTTCAAACGTATCGGTCTTTGAAAGAATAAAATTTGAGAACTGTTCAACGAATCAAAGACCAAAAAACAGGCCAAACAATAAACAAAACGGCAGCAAAAACTACCGATTATCAATAGAAAAATGTGAAGAATATTGGACAAAAATAACGTCTTACTGTGAAGTTTAAAAACTTTTATCTTTAAAAAAAGCAAACATAAAAGTTTGATCAATAAAGGAAAAGCTGCGTTCGTCACACTCACTCCCTTCTACGTCAGCCTTCACGAACCATTTCCCTAAACAAAAGTGAAAGTTCGCCCCATTGCTACCTTCTCTCTCGTACAAATTTCTCAGAGAAAACCACTAAGAATAACTGCCGAGATAAACGCGAGACACTGGCGGTACATTGACGAGCTCGCAAACATCTCGCTTTTTTTCTCGCGCCAGTCTCGCATTTTTCTGGTCGCGAGCTCGCATTTTTCTCGGCGCGACCTCGCATTTATCTTGCATTTCGGAATTTTTCAAAATGCGAGAGAAATGCGAGCTCGCGCCTAGAAAAGTGCAAGGTCGCGCCCAGAAAAATGAGAGACCGGCGCGAGAAAAAAGCGAGATTTTTGCGAGTTCGTCAATGTACCGCCACCGACCTCGCGTTTATCTCGTCAGTTATTCTTAGTGATGATACCAAAAACAGCTGTCGTCTACAATGCAAGTTTACAAAAAAAAGTTATGGGAAACGGTTGATAAAATGTTAATTATTCTTGAGAATCTGATTACCCGGTAGAAAACTTTAAAAAAAAAAAATGAAAGCTTCGATTTCTGCCCAACGTTTGGTCATTGAAAAAAAAAGTTACTGGCTAAGCTGAAAAACCATTGGTTAACATAAATTTGAACAAGAATGGAAAAAAAAAAACGGGACTTTCGCAAATCATTTTTATCGAAAAAATTTAGAAACTCATCGAGCCGATTTCCAAATGAAACATCGACTTGTTTTAATAAGGTGAAAATTCGAGAGAAAACAAAACTTAACTCGATGCCCCTCTGGTGACACAAGGACTGAGCAAAAAAAAAACAGTCATCGATCGGAAAGTATTGTTTTCGTAAGGTATGGTCGTTAGGTTTAATTGGAAGTAACTCTACAAGAGTGAAGCTCTATTTAAAAAAAGGTAATTGTATACAATAAAAAAAGTTATAACTTTTTATATTTCAATATATATATTTCAGAGTTAAAAAAATAATGGCGTCGAACAGAATGTTTTTGTGTGCATTGCAGCTGAATGGGCTACAGTAACAGAAATAGAAGCGCTCTGACAACTGAGCGGTTGCACCCCCCGGCGGCTCCGCTTCGGTTTTTCCGTCCAACGAAAGCAGCTCTCCAAAATTTAATTTTTTTTTTCGAAAATCAAAGCGGTGTGAACCTTTCTGAAGATCATTATCAAAAAAGATCAAACTAACGTGATTCAAAGCATTTCTTTAACGTTTTCTTCAGCAGGATGGTAGAGGAAGCTGCAAACGTCATTAAACAATCAGACACTGAATTGATTGTCATTCCACAGCCGATTTCAGAGGTTCAATTAAATAAAGTTCCAAAAGAAAAAAAAAACTTCAGACACTTGCTTCTCGTATAAAAATGTACACAGTTTTACTGAAAGACAGTTGTCCTTGTGCCAAGGTTTGAAAATCAAATTTTTGAAAAAACAATTTTGGGTCATGACCCTGACGTCAGGCTGGAGCTGTTCACTATTTTCGTCAATTTTTTAGTACGGATCAGAACGCATTGCCAAAAGAAGTCGATTTTTATAAAGACATTGTAAGAAGAATTGATAAGATGGACACCTTAACTTTTCGAAAATTGAAGATAGAAGAGCTGGTGAGAATAATCGGATGTAAATTGGCGAGCGACGACGTCAAATTCGAAGCCACCTGGGCACTAACCAACCTCAGCTGCATCGGCCAGGAGATCAATCACAAACTAGTCAAGACGGTTCGGGCAAAGGAAGCCTCTGCTTTGAACTGATAGTGCAGAGCTGCTTCCGCACTCTGATGCAGAACATGACGTCTTCACACAGTCGTCTGGCCCTGCAAAGCGTTTGGGTCGTCGCCAATATCGCGGCGGATTGTCGCGAATGCCGCGATAAGTGCAGGACGTCCAGGATGATGAAGGTTCAATACATTTCACCAAAATAAAAGCGCTTTTAACTTTGATGCACCTTTTGTAATCCACCATATCTCAAATCTTCGTGAATGAAGTAACCTTTGCAGCTGCTCGCTCACAAACTCAACGACCGCTCATTATCGACAAGCAATCTTCAAACGGTCGTGTGGTGCGTTCAAAACATTGTTCAAGGAGGGAGAGTCTCGATTTCAAAATCGGTCAGTCAACATTATTTGGAGAAACTTTGAGAAACTCAAAATTGAGACGGCCGACTGCGTTGTCCGGGCTTTGAACTCGCGGCTGATTTCTTTCGACGACCAACTGAGCACTCAGGCAAATGCAATCCTCTGGTCTCTAGCCCACATGGCCGACGACGTCAACGACTTCAGCAAGGTTTGAACTCTTCAACTTGCGGGAAGCGGTGTAGAAATTCATATTTTGAAAAGTCTGATCTGTCCGTAAAATTGTTTGTTGCTGTCGTGGTCAGTAAAAAAGGAAAATAACATTTAAAAAAAGCAAAAAAGGGAAAAAAAAGCGCGGACACGTCAGACTTTTTCAAGCCGTTGCGAATCAAGTATACTTTTGCAGATTCAAATAATAACGAGACAACCGAGGTTGTTGGAAAACGTCATGATGATATTTCTGGTCAGTTTCATTATGATTACAGTTGAAAAAAAAATTGTTTCGCAACAAAATCTGGCCGCAAGTGGAAGTTAAGTCACTCTGATTTTCTAGTCAAAGCTTTGAGCTTCAACCAAGATTTTTCGGTCGACTGCATCTTTATAGTGAAAAAGCTTTACGGCGGAGCCACTGCCCGTGTGACGAATTTATTTCAAATGAAAAAAATTGACACCCCGATCCTCGTTAAGGACGAAAGCCTGAAGCATTTGCACGTGCCAGCTCTGCGGCTTCTTGGGAACATCGCTGTCGGGACAGACAGTCAGACAGACACACTCCTTGGCTTTCCACAGATGGAGAACGTCATCGTGAGTTTGATCTCACAAGGGAGGTCATTTTAGTGTTTGGAATTTTTTCAAAATTTACTCAAACACTCGCTGAAAGTCTGGTGTAGGATTCCTGAAACCTGTGAGAACTTCTAGTTTTTGGAACACATACTCTCAAAGTTTTCGTTGGAAACGAAATGAGGCCCCACTCACATTCTGAAACTTTAAAAATTCACAGCTCCAAAGTATAAGTTTGCACAGGGAGATTTTTCTAGGTTTTCAGGGAATGTTTGAGCAAGTTTTAAAAAAAACAAAAAATGACACAAAGATGCTTCAGGGCGTCGCGATGGGCAGCGAAAGGCATCGTTGTGAAATCGCATGGATCTGCTCGAATATCGCCGCTGGACAGCATCGACACGTCAAATATCGTAAGAAATAGACGTTGTGTCTCTATCAACTGTAAAGCATTTCTTCTTTTGGGATAGAAAGCTAAATTATTTTATTAACTATGAAAAGTGAGAAAAAACAGTAGCGAAGAATAAAATGAAATTAAAAGCTTCAAATATTCTTTTATTTCAACTGCACTTTTCCCAGTGATGAGCCACGACAACTTCTACATCTGGGTATTGGAAGGCATCCATTCAACTCATACTCGTTTCCGCAAAGTTTCCGTTCAAAGGGACTTCATCCGAATCTAAATCTTTCCAGGAGTGTCTCTGGATTGTTGCCAACCTTTTGTCGACTGCTGATGACGAAACTTACAACTGGCTGGTGTCTCAGGTCTCCATATTTGAGAAAAAAGGATAATGAGCTTCTATTGAAGGGAGTTTGCATGATTCTGCCGGCTCTGATCCAAGCCGAAGACATCAGACTCAACGAGAAAGCTCTCGCGGCGGCTGTCAACATTCTTCGAAGATGGCCTTACCAGGTGAAAAACAAATCAAGCAATAAACTTATAAGGGAAGATCTCATCTCACCATGAGACTTTTAAGTAATTCGGCCCCTTCAGACGTGAAATTTGTGCGTTTTTAATTGTTTTGCACCTTTCATTTCGCTCAAACATATTGAGCTTATGATTTATTGCGAAGGTCTGAAACATTTTCATAGATTCTAAAGTTGAAAAATGTTTCTAAATGCTTTCCATATTGGGTTTTTAGAGCCCCTGTGGTACCAGAAAAAGTGATCTTTGAACCAACATAGGGTGTCCTTCATAATTGATTAGGTTTCAAAAAACCGGCTCGAAAAATGAAAAAAAAATTTAACAGAGGCCCATTTACTATAGTTATATCAGTATTACAGTATGCGATGCTAGAACAGCTGAAAATCCTGTCCCACATCAACCCAGACCTCCTGGCCGAAGATGCTCCTGACATGGTACTTGAAGGGATTCAGAGTCTTATTCCGATAGAACTTCAGATCTTAACTCACAAAAGAACCATCGAAGGGATTCTAAACGCCGAGGCGCAGAAGCGGCCGGCCAGCGACGCCTTCGTCTCTTACTCGACCCTCGACGACGTCACGTCCGATTTCCTCAAACTCTCTTCTCGAGCACAGAACTCAGATGTTTCTAAATGAACATTTTCTTAGTTTGAAAGGATTTTAATTCATATAATATCAGTTAAATTTCACTTAGTTCGGGCAATCTCAAGAATAAAATGTACGAGTGAATGTCAGACACAAGTATGGCAAAATAAGAGAAAATGAAACTGGCAAGTCTAATTTTAGTTGACGTAAAGCGTGGCCCCCATGGTAAAGCGTAAAGTTATCTACAGCTGACAAGTTCTAAATTATTTAGATTTCGAGCTCGAGGTGTTCAAAGAGTTTCTCTCATCGTCATTGATTCTCAAAGGTTTGCCGCGATTATGCGGACTCTTTCTGAAGGTGATGTTGCTTCCAGAAGGCGTTAGAGAGGATTCATCGTCGGTCACCTAAAACTGCGTCAATTTCCGAAAAATAGACGATCAAATTCGTAAAAGTTAGAAAATGCAGACAGTAAAAAGTGGACAGAGATCAAAGTTCCATTATGTGGTATCTAAAAACACTTAAAATTGCGTTTCTAAGAACACTTGAAAAGCATAAAAACCCGTTATTGATAGAAATGAATCTAAACTTTCTATGAAATGAACTAAACTTTCTTCTACTGACATAATCTTTTCGAAAAGTCCAGAAAAAAATTATTACAACTCCAAAAAAATTTATATTTCCAGTAGAACCTTTTCATTTTTAATAATAACTGTCTAACTTAATGATGCTCGTACGTTTTTTTCCAGAATAACTTCCTTGAAAGTTATGTTTTAAAAAAACTAGGATATGGTTCACCTGAGAACAATCGCTCAGACAACTCTCTGCGCTTTCTCCTTCCGCCTTTTTTCGAAGATAATCCTCGTTTTCAATCCTATGAAGTAAAATATGAGTTTCGAACAAAATAAAAAATAAACTTTCTCCCTTTTTTCGTGACTTCAGTTTCTTTCTTATTCTCGATAGCTCTTCTCGACGGTCTTAATACACGAAATTTATGGACATTTCGTTTGAGAATAAACTTTGAAATAGATTTGTGAGTCGAAGAAGCCGTTGGCTGTGCTTCAGCTATTCTCAAATGTTCCGGACGATCTTCCGTCACCCAATTGACCATAGCGCCCATGGCGTCTCCGACGGAGCTCAAAGTGACTGAAACTTTTTGAAAATAGATCGAGATTTAAGAAAATCTTCGAAGTTCAAAAACGCAAAAGCTTGACGTGAGTCAGTCAGGACAACACTGAAAGCGGTTCTTCGTCCTGGGGTTTTCTCAAAATAAGCTGAAGCTCCTTCAAAATTCCAACAAAAAGCAATCATCGAGCAACAATTTCCTAACCACCCACCTGCCGGTTCGTAGGAGAAGAAAGGTGTTTTGATTTTGCCAACAACGAGGATCTGAGTTATCAGAATTAGATGTTTCAATCAAAAATTAATACCAGGAAAGCGGTCATTACGATTTGGGCGAGCAATGGAGCTCCATCGTACAAATTCCTAGAAAATACTGTTGATCCAAGAATCGAGAGTTCTCACTATACTTGAAGAACTTGTTGATGTGGGTAGCACTACCAGAAAACATGGAGAAAAATCCGCTTGAAAGTACTTCAAAAAACGTCTCGACTAATGATATTTCATTGAAAATGGACATGGTTTGAGCCTAAAACCAACCATTTGAAAGGGAATTTGGCTCATTAATACTTCAATGTACTCCTGACAAGAAGTCTTCCTCCGAAAATGAACAAAAGAGGTGAGGGAATCGAACAGTCGCTGGGCCAGGCCCTCTGGAGCGCAAGGATCGCCTTTTCTGGCCATTTGAATTTGGGCAAACCGACGAGCCTCAGCTTCCTGAGCAAAGAAAGGTTTTTTGAAATGAAATTTGCCGTTAACCTGATATTTCTTGTTGTAAGTAGTATATACAGATACCAGGAAGATGGTAGAAACAATTATGACCCAAAAAGCTCTCGGCCTGTAAAGATAAGTGTTGAAAAACAGCATAACCCTGAACTGAAAATTATAAATATAAGTTGAAAAACAGCTCCTTCGTGAGATAATCCATTATAATCAGGGAACAACTCCTTCTGACTTTCCTGAAGAGGACTAACTCGCCTCAAAATGGACTTTACAATGAAAAAGACGGCGGCCGGTAAAATGAACAAGTTGCCGGTAGCGATCCAGGGCCACATCCTCTGCATGGTTTCCTCGAACCGCGTCGGAAGTTGCTCTTCAGACTTGAAATAAAACTGGATGATATTTCGATAGAGCAGACTTGCTCCACCAGTGAGAAGACGCCGGACAGGACAGAGCGGATTTCTTCGCGACTCGCCTGGTTGTCTGGCTTTTTGCCGTTCAGGTAGTTCGACAACACGGAGACGGCATGCTTCGACATCGAAAGTCTGATCGTCTCGTTTCTTTTTACAGAATAGAGTTCAAAGTTCAAAGACGAAAAAAAAGCTGCGTTTCAATAAGTCGAAAAATTGCCGTTTAGGTCTGAATCTGGTATGCAGACAGCTGGTTTGACGTTTTGACTCATGATTCATAGAGTTCTTTTTGCCGCGCCTACCAGTCTTCTTTTGACTATCAGTGAATGAAAAAAAAAAGATTAGCTTTCTTTGTGATGATTTGAAGAAGAAATTCTGAAGAAGCAAGAAGTTGTGAATGAGTTTTATAATTGAAGTTCTTCGCAAAAAAAAACTTTCTGAAAAAAAAACCGAAATCAGAAACTTTTGACTTTCCAAGTCTGCTGAGCCCGACGCAATAATCGACGACAATTTTCCAACTTTGCCGTAGCTTTCCTCTTCTCAAGTCTTCAAAAGCTCACCGCATATTTTTATCAACCCGATCCGGCTCATCCACATCAACTTTTAACTCTCGCATCAACTGGCTAACGAATAATCGAAAAACGTTGAAATTCTGATCTGTTGTGGGCGGAGCAGGTGAAGTTACCTAATATGTGAAAAATTTCTCGATCGCTGTTTTTTTTTACCTCAGAAAGCCCTCGGGAGTCGATTATTTTCCCTTGAAGAGAAGGAGCACTATACCTACCAAATGTGGGATCATTGGGGTTCTGCCAACCTTTTCGTCCTAAAAATGAACTGGAATGTTGAGGATCCCATAACCAGTGAGTTTAGATAGAGCCGTCCTTAAAAAACCTCGAAAATTAAATCAAACCTTCAGATTCTGCTGCGAAAGCTATTAAGACAATTGTCGCAAAAACGAATAAACTTTTAGAAGAAGTTATTTTCCAACTCGTCATAATTCTGAAAAGTCCCGACTATTGTTTCAAGTAACTTTCATCTTCTAAATAATATTTAAGTCAACGAACTAATACAGAAATTCAAAATAAACGACAGTCTCAGATTTATTGCGATCGCAATCATTGTAACAGGATGGGAAAGTTATCGGAGCAAAATTTCGTGTTTGAAATATAATGATCAAATGAATGTGCACAAAATAGTTAATAAAACTTAATCGTAGTTGAGCAAAATGAGAAAAAAAGTGATCTCGGATGAGAAACAACCTTTGAATGAGTATCGATAAAACGAAAACTTACCCGCTGGGAAGAGCAGAGGCACAAAAAAAGATAACGATATGAGTCGACGAAACTTTAAATCAGAAAATTAGCATCAAATAAATACACCGATGAGAAGCAGTATAAAATGAATAGATAAAGAGAATGAAACAAAAATTAGACGCTACAATCGAAGTAAAACAAAAACATTAATCAAAAACATTAAACAGCCATTGAAGTTAATGAAAACTCGTTGTTACAAAATTTAATTAAAAGAAAATGCACAATAAGATTTTTACAGCCTTCAAAAACCGTAATTAGCCATGGATAATTAAGAAGTTTCAGCTTTTCTCACGAAATTTGATTATTTTCTTTTCTCCTGAAGTGAGACAAGTTCTAAGCCAATGATTACTTTAAATATTTTCGGAAAGTTTCCAAAAAGAATCGAAATCTCGAAAAAGATTTGAGATCAAGACGGGTCTTCGACGCCGCTGATCTGCCTCTCGATGAGAGCCGCCATGCTGTCCATCTCCTCGTCGTCTTCGTCTTCGGTCGACCCGCCGCTGACGTCATCCGACTCGACGTCTTCTTTGGCTTCCTCTTCAGAGTCTTCCTCGTTTCCAGACGTCTTCGGAGCGAACTCCTCGACTTCCAGCTTTTCCTCTTGTTCAACCATCCGCCCCTCTCTTTTCGACTTGGAAACGAGCTTGCGGTAGCTCATCGGAGGTTCGTTGTCGTCATCAGACTCCTGAAAACCAATGAGAAGATGGTGGAACTTAAGAATGAGAATCTCACTTCAGGAGAGCTCTCATACTCTTCTTCGGGCGCGTGCTTGCGCCTCTTCGCCGATTCAGCCTCGTCGCCGTCGTCGGTCTTGTGCTTGACTGGAGTTCGTAATTCAGGAGCCTGATCCGACGTCTTCTGACTTGCAACTGGCTTGCTGGACTCGCCGCTGCTTGACGGCTCGTCATCTTCTTCTTCGTCTTCATCGTCTTCAGACAAAGCCTCGTCAACCTGTTGTGGGAAGAAAACATGTTATTTCTTTGAAAAAAGATTAATCTTGACGCACTTGCGGATGAAAACTTTAGAAGGCACTAATTGATGGATTTTTGGTTATTTTGAATAGTACACCATAAAAGAAAGCAGATAGGCACCGAAAAGCTACGAAAGACCTCATTAGATTTTAAACACAGTTTCCAATTTTTCAGAATGCAATTCTGCGTAGAGACAATGTTTGCGTAGAGAACCTACGTCTAGGGAGTACTATAGCTAGGGGCCGCCAAGGCCCGCCCATTTGCGGGGTCGCTACTTTTTTGCTCAGTACTCCGTTTTTTTAAAACGTAATTCTGAATTTCATCTCATAAACAGGGAGAAAATTCATTGAAGCAAAATGTTTTTTTGAAAAAAAAACTTTACCAGTGACATCCAGAGGATTTCTTTTCTTAAATTTCTTGAAAACAGCATATTGAAGTTTAAAAAAAAAAAATTTCAAAAAAAGGTGATAATGAAGGATCTATGCTGTCAAATTTGTTTGAACGTCTGGCAGTTTTCCAGTTGCTCGTATAATGCAGCTATAATGATGATCCCAACCAAAAAGAAATGACCTTCCTTGTCAGGGGCATTTGCAAAACAATAGCTTTCTCGGTTTTTCTCTCCCTTCAAATCAATCTACAAAGGAACCTAGAAAACCTCGGAGTTCATATCGGCAATGGCATTTTTGCCGATAGTGCTAACATTGGCCAAATCGATAAATTTGCTTCCCAAGGGCCGGCCCTTCGGCGCTACCGTGTCCTCTGTCATTTCGAACGCTTCTTCCTCTACCTAAAAAGAGCCGTTCGATTTGCAGTCAACTGATCAAATTACTCTTACCTTGGCCCATTTCTCAACGCAAGCATAGAGCCAAAAGACAGACACGACGTGAATTCCGAGTTTCTTCGCCGCGTAAACTTTGCTGAAATGAAAAAAAAAACGATTAAGAGAAAATGGAATTATGTATATTTGTGTTTGACAAGAGAAGTGTGTGAAGTGAACATCGCAGATACGGGGTGGTATGAAAAAAAGACCAGCGAAAATTCAAACGGCGACTTTTCCGATTTTTTCATATCGCTAGGGAACTTTCCGACGGCCACCTTTCCGACGAATCTTTTTCCGACTTTTTTTCTCGATAAAATCTTCGTTTTAAATCTTCCTATATAAAGTAGGTAGTTGGTTCATGAATAAAACACAAAGAAATAGGAAAAAAATATTTATAGATGTTTTATAAACCGAAAAATATAAGGGAAAAAAGTCGGAAAGGGATTCGTCGGAAAGGTGGCCGTCGGAAAGTTCCCTAGCGAAATGAAAAAATCGGAAAAGTCGTCGTTTGAATTTTCGCTGGTCCTTTTTTTCATACCACCGATACGGTCCAAACTTCTGTTTGTAGGTAGTATGTGTTTTCGAAAACAAAGAGAACTATCTGCTAAGCGCCTTAGGATAAATAGCATGTCAAGAATGTACAGGAAAAGCTCAAAAACGAATTCGGTTTTTTTTTTTCGCTTACTAATTTAAAAGAGCCATTTTTCTTGATTTTTTTTTTCGTAATTTTCGTGCTTTATTATTATTTTTTGTTTTTTTTTATAATGCAGAAATATGAAGTGAATACAAGTAGAAGTTTAAGAAATCGAAAAACCAAAGAAAATCAGCTTTTGAGCTTTTCCTGTACATTTTCGACAGGCTGTTTCCCAACACTCTAAGGCGCTTACTAGGGAACGTTTTTTACCCCTCGGTTGAACTTTTGCTGAAACTTTGCTGAAGTGTACTTTAGGACCTCCTGATTCCAGAACAAGAAAAAAATTTCTCGCAATAGATCTCGTTTTCGAGTTAGGACACTTCAAAAGCCCGAAATAGCGCTTTTTTGGCCTAATTTGCGTATTTTGCACACTTTGAAGCTCCAAAACTCAGAAACCAGATCTATTGCGAGAAATGTTTTTCTTGTTCTGGAATCAGGAGGTCCTAAAGTACACTCGAGCAAAGTTTCAGCGAAAGTTCAACCGGGGGGTAAAAAACGTTTCCTGGTTAGCAGATATTTCTCTTCATTTTAGAGTATTCATACCTGGGAACATCTACCACAGAAGTTTGGAGCAGATCTGCGATGTTCACCCCAGACACTTTCCTTGTGAGTCGAATAAATAAAATAGCTTATATGACTCTCAAAAAGATTCTCAGAGCAGTTCCATTTCAACGCAAATTCACGCGTTGCGGCATCAAAAGTATATCATCTTATCACATACTTATTGAATTTTTGACAAAAACGCAGAAGTTTGGACAGTCAAACTTTTTTCGGCTGATTTTCTAATTTTCCATACTTCTTTCAAAATCTTTCAGGAAAGATCAACCACAACTGGTCAAAAAATCATGAAATAGAAAAAAACGGACTTCGTGCCCCACCGCGCAGCAACAACGTGCGTCACAGAAGGCGAAACAGTTGCAGCGACCTGAAATCAACAAAATAGAAGAAGGAGGAGAGTTGAAAACCGCAGCTCCGAATTGAACGGCGAGAC
Source organism: Caenorhabditis auriculariae (assembly GCA_904845305.1). Taxonomy (NCBI): domain Eukaryota; kingdom Metazoa; phylum Nematoda; class Chromadorea; order Rhabditida; family Rhabditidae; genus Caenorhabditis; species Caenorhabditis auriculariae. The sequence goes on along the minus strand of CAJGYM010000001.1, from coordinate 5,166,912 downwards.
GATAGGCCTCCGTGTTTTCCATCGCTTCTCCAACAGGTACTATTCCGGACATCACAATGTTGACTCCGTCCAAAATCTTTCGTCGTTCACGATTTATCACACTCTGGAGAATCAGATTTCGGTTATGCCTTTCAATGTTATAATGAAGATCCGAACAGCCTTTTTATTTCCGTTTATAACAAGAAAAATTCAAGGTTTTAAAACTGGAATTAAAGGCGAATGTGAGGGAAACATTCGTGAAATAGAATCAGAAAACCTTTCAAATTTTCGCAATTATTAAGAAGCATTAAGAAAACGGGAAACTTTTCGAAAACACCTTCTTAATTTGAAAATTCGTTCTCGGAAAACTTTAACAAGATTTTATGAGTTCCTACGTTTCATTATTCCCACAATCGGGGAATAAAAAAAATACATTGTAGGTTTTTATTCAGTTTCTGTATGAAAGGTTCTGGCTAGAGGACGGAATCGAAAAAAAAAAGTTCAACTGTTGCAAAAATACAACCGAAGGCCATTTCAGGGAGCCATTTCATTTGCGACCACAAATGGAACAAAATAATACTATTTTTGTCTCTTACCTTCACGTCATACAAGGGATCGCTGCTGGGCTTGGCATCGTGAAGTTCGTAATATTTGCAATGGATATTCGTCAGGACTTTCTCCATTTCTTCCAGGATGTTGTCTTTGTGAGCTTCATCTTCTGAATAATTACTCATCTTATGAGAAATGAGATAAAAACTAAAATCAACCTATTTCGACAGGTAACGTCTGCTCCTTTCCCCTCGCCGCACTGGGGGCATTGATATCACCAACTTCTTTGAAAAACCGGTAAGGCTTGATCTAAAAAAAAGTTGCAAGGTGAAATTTGGATCTCTCTGATAAATTTACCAGAACAAGAGCATCTGAATATTGCCAGACGTCAGCCCGATCATCGATGATCACTACAAGATTATCTCCACATGGAAATAAGGCTTGAAGATTTCGAGTTTTGTGTTGAGGCGAGAAAAGTTCGTCGCGAGACAAAATTCGATGTCCGAAAATCTTCTGATTCGGGTCCAAGATCTGGAAGTTTCTCGGGTAACTTTCTGAAAAGTGGGTACTTGAAGATTGGCTGAGAAAAGTGAGAAAGCTAAAGGGGCCATGTATTTATTAGAGGGCGCCCGGCCTCTAAATGTGTTGCGCTCTTTATTTTTAGACACATTAGGAGGGTGGCAGTGCTTTTTATTCATTTATTTCAGGCTCGTTTTTGAAAAAGCCATTTTTGTACATGATCTTTTGCTCTGGCTGTAAAGAAATATTACTATAACAAAGATACCGTATGTTTAAAAAAGAATATACTCCCTAAATTTTAGCATACTTTATCTCATCTCAATCGATGCGATTCGTTGACTGCGCACATGTCAAATTGAAAAATAGTAAAGATTGCAGCTCAATTTTTCTTTGGAAAATTTTGCAGTTTTTCCACGCTTTTCGAGCTTCGGAGATTCCAGGTTCGGAGTGTTTCGTCTTCATTTCGGCTTTCGCCTGATAAAATCGGACGCTCGCCAGCTCTAGACAAGGTGGGCGCCTTACTGTTCCTACATGAAGAAGCAGTGATCGTCGGAAACGCTCGAAACTCGTCTACTACTATGGCAAGAGAGACGAGATGCTCTACGCACCGTTTATGCTTGATCAACGACATTATCGCGAACCGACAAACAACTCTTCAATTATTCCATGATTCAGCAGAGAGCCTACTCTGAAGACGGAATAAAAGTTTCAAAGTTTTCTGCTGACCTCGGCGATCCGATGAGCGTACTGTCGCTGGCCGAAGGTCACGATGTGCATCTCGTACAAGGCGCTGAGCTTCTGGAGGAAGTTCGTCGTGTTGGGCCGAAGTTTTGTCATGTATCTGCCGCCCATCAGCTCGTATCGAACAATATCCGAGTGCTGAACACGCAGATTTTTGTCTTTATTTGGAAAAATAACTTTCAGGAGCTAGAAAGAAGATGATAAGTCAATTTGGTCTAGAATTTTCTGAAGACTTTCCCAAAAAGTCCCTGAAGGTTTGTTTTTCATGAAAATTTCCACCTGCGAAAATTGTTAGTTTTTGAGACATTCAATCTCAAGAAATATTCAAGTTTGTGTTAAAATCGTAAAAATCATCGCAAAAAGTTTGTGTAGGTCAGGAATCTCAATCTCCACCTTCCGAGTGTTTGAGTGAACCTTCAGAAAATTGCAAACTTCCCACGGAAATGACCTCTTGGGGGGATTCCCCTTTTCTGACGACTTCTCACCTTCTTTTTATCAAGCTTCATCGGCCGATTGGTCGTATGAATGATGGTCTGATCCAAATCGACTAGGAGCACCAATTTTCGAGTCGCCAGAAGATTGTTCTCGTCCTGCGAGCCAATTTCCTTCGCCAGCTGAAAAAAATTTGAATTTTGGCGGAAAAGACGGAAACCTTGTCGGAAACAATGAGTTCGGGAACGTGATGGATCATGGAAACGTTGGCCGAGGAGGATTCCAGCCGCTCGCCAGCTCGGCCGCCTCTTCTGAGGACGATTCACATACGAAACCATTGTAACTGCCCTTTTTTGAGCATTGAAACCCCATATCAACTTCGAACATAAGCTTTCTTCGAAAAAAAAAAACCACAAACTATGGATCTTTCTATCGAGCATACTTACACAAAATTTTTCAATTCTTTTCAATTTTTTTCTACTTGTTCGAATGGATATTGTTTACGAACTAAAATCGTTTTTTTGATTTATATTATAAAAAGTAAAAAGTTGCTACTATGGAAAATTTCAAGTCGCAAAAAAATATTTCGCATTTTTTTCAGAAATAAATCTTACTGTCGCAAGTCTTTTTCCACAAGTTGCACACATGTCCTTGATGACGATCGCATGGGTGCATTCTTCGATTTTTCGCGATCAATTGCCCCTGGAAAAAAATGGAAAAAAATAAATAAAAAAATTCACAAGAGAATCCCAGGAAAAAAAGGATAGAAAACCTTGACCAAGGCGACGCCTCTAGAAAGTCCGGCGGTGAATCTGACGACGCCTTCTGAAGGCGTTTTTATCCTGCCGACCGTGCCGTCCGAGCTTTTGTATTCCAGTAGCACCTGGCAATTTTTACCGTGTTATTCCGATAGAATGGTTGAAAAATGAAACAGTTATTTTCATTAAGAGAAAAATTTACTATTTCTTTTTAGAATTCATTAAACTTCAAGAAACGTGAGAATATGATTTTTTTTTCTTCCCCAAATTTCTGAAAGTGGTTCTTTACTATGAAAAGAACCTGTACAACATACATAACTGGAAAATTTTTCACACCCTTTTTTCGTGTATCTAGTTCAAAACAATCAATGTATACCAGAAATATACTTTTTTCAGCGCCAAATGAGGTCAGATTTTGAACGACTGTTTGGCGACAGCCTTGTTAGAAATCTAACTCATATTTTTTCAGCGGTTATCTCAATATTCGACTTTTTTTCAAGTGACTTTTTTTCAAAAATAAGATAACTTTTTTTTTGATTTACAGGACAAGAGTTCCGATTCTATTACACGATTAAAATTGAATTTTTGGTGGCTAGTAAGTTTAAAAACGTTTGAAAAGGCGTTAGAGATCTAAAATGCTACAACAAACGGCTCATAAAGTCCTCCATGTACATTCTTATTTTTTTTTCGCAACGAAAGCTTTGAACATATTTTTGAACGTATTCTGGAGTCGAACCGCGTCTTTCTGCACATAGCTGCCTTCGCTGGACTTTTTCACAGTGGCGCGACATTCCTCGGCGTCGCCCTCGAAATGGATCTCCATTGTGGAAAACGGAGATCGAGATCTCCTTATTGAACCTTCAAGCATGAAAACACGTTCAAAATGGAGTCAAACTGCGACAGGGAAAAAATCACGCCGATAATAAGCTGAGCAACAAGTAGAAATCAATATTTCAGCTTATCGGAGGTAAAAGTTGACCTGAACTTTCCTTCTCAGCTAATTTTGAATATTTATTCTTCTAGTTTTTTTTTAAACTGCAGAAAAAGCTTTTTCTTCAATTTGTTTTCTTTTATCGAACCTTTTGAACTTTCAGAAATGTTTCACCTTGTTCGATGGAACCACTAGATGGACTGAAGCGTTCAGATGAATGAGCACACATAAGAAACAAATGAAAAACCATAATAAAATTGAGATGTCCTTTGACTGACCTCAAAGACTTATCAATAACGCGAGCAACCGATTCAGAGTAAACAAATGATAGCAAAATAGCAAACTTTTCGTTCCGATTATTTTTTGCCTTTTCTCGGTTCTTTTTCAAACTTAGTTGGAAGGAGTTTTTTAACCTGATCCTCAAAATATCTAAATTTCTTTTTTTTTTTCGTAGTGCGATAACGTAGCGGTCGGAACCGTACACATTTATGTGCAAAATGGTGAAAAAAACTTTCAAAAAAATCAGTTTGTTATTAAATTTTTTTATTAGAACGCAACAACGGAGCAAACATGTGAAAACAATTGCAAAAGGCGAAATGAGGCCGTTTTACAGAAAAAGAACCATTTTCAAAAATAAATAAAACAGAAAAATGATCAACAGAAATTGCTCAATTGATAAGTCTGGAACATGATTCGAAAGAAAGATTTCTACAACAAAAACCGGGATCGGCGGAAAAATTTTAGAAAAATTAGCAAAAAAAGAAAGTGTACATCCTGTGACGATCCCGTTGAAAGGCGTAGTAAAACATCACCGACTTTGGACCTACTCAGAAAGAAACTATTAATGATACCTGACAAAAAAAAACACTTACTTTTCACTTAAATACCCGATCAGTTTTAAAATTGTCAAGGAAAAACAGATGGAAAACTTTAAGCAAAAAAAAAAATCTACACGATAAGAATTTCTGGTGGTGAGGGTTGAGGAAGCAAAAAGATATATGGATGGTTTGAAAAAAAGTTATTACACATGATTATCATGATTGCTACATGAAATGGGAAAGTTTTTAGAGATTCAGGGTAATCTTCATCTTTTTCTTCTTGTTGTCAACGACGACTTTGTTCGACGAAGGGAATGCGTCCTTCAGTCTTTGGGGGTCCTGTAAAAATCAAATTGTTTAACGAGTTGAAAAGGGCTGACTACAGTATTCTTCAGATATTTTCGAACTAAATGCAACACAAAAATAGCTTCATTAGGGTTTTGGCAAGTGGAAAATGATGATTTTCCAAACTTTCAACAAAAAAGAAAAATTGAGAAATTTTGATAAAAAAAAATTCAAGAAATATCGAATTTGATTTTATTTCAATAATATCTATGACGAGCGGTAGCAGGAGCTCCAAATCGTGTCACTTTTGCTTTTATTTTGCATAAAGAGCTTTCTCGGAACCATTGTTTTTCACCATTGCTAACTCAACCCTATAATATCAATCTTGAAGTATCAGGTTTAAAGAAAAAAGGTGAAACAGAAAAAAACAGGATTTCCAAAATGGAATATCAAAACTTGACACCTAATATTATTAATTCAGATAGTTTTTCTTGGTATATTTACACGATTTCGCCTTATGAGTGACGCGAGTAAATAGATAAAAAAACTAGTTAATTTTTAAAAGGTACTGAGTTTTTTCTAGATTATTCTCTCATGTCCGATTTAGTCCTGACCTTGGGTTTCTGATCTTCAGACTCGACGTCGGTGGCGGCGACGGCACTCTCATGTCGCTGACGTCTCTCCGATTTCCGCTCAGACTCCTTCGCCGGCTCCGGGGCCTGTTGCTTGGACCTTTCAGCGCCCCGACGACTGCGTTCCTTCTCCTTCTGCCGCTCACGATCACGCTCCTTCTGTCGGTCTCGCTCCTTATCACGTTCTCTTTCACGTTCCTTCTCGCGTTCTCTGTCCCGCTCCTTTTCGCGCTCTCTGTCTCGTTCCTTTTCGCGTTCTCTGTCTCGCTCCTTTTCGCGTTCTCTGTCTCGTTCCTTCTCGCGCTCTCTTTCACGTTCCTTCTCACGTTCTCTTTCCTTCTCGCGTTCTCTCTCCCGTTCACGAGCTCTCTCTTCCCTCTCACGTTCGCGGGCTCTCTCCTCTCTTTCGCGTTCCCGTTCTCTTTCCCGTTCACGGTCGCGTTCTTCACGTTGTTTTTCTCGGTCGCGAAGCTCCTTTGCTCGTTCAACCTCTCGCTGTCGGTCAGCTTCAGGCTCTTTGCTTCTTGCTCGTCGCTTCGGGGGAACCTCCTGAAAAAACTGAGAATAAAAAAAAACAAAAATTAATGTCTCAAACGTATAAAGAGAACCAAATATTAATCTTAAAAAAGTCTCAACAAAAAAACATACATCTTCCTCGGAATCCGAGTCTCTGGAGCGTTTGCGGTCTTTCTTCTTCTTGTGGTGTCTCTTCTGAAATCGACATTTGAAATCCTTCACTAGAGCAAACGAATCACCTTGTCATCGTCCTCGTGGGCCTCCTCCTCTTCTTTTCTATCCTTCTTGGTCTTCTTCTCCTTCTTGTGCTTCTTGCGCTTCTTTCTCTCTTCGGAGTCTCCGTCTTCTTCGTTGTGGTGCTTCCGTTTCTTGTTCTTCTTGTGCTTCTTATGCTTCTTGTCCTTCTTCAACTTTTCTTTTTCTTCGTCTTCGTTCGTCGACGACTCGCTGTAAGAAAATGATGAGTTTTTCCTCAAAGAATTCAACTAACTGAATGAGATTTTTATCGTGATGGTCACTGAGCTCCGAAGAATCGACGTCGGTCTTCTCGGTTAGTTCGGCAACTTCAGCTTCACTCGTTTCCAGTGCAGACTGCAGCTACAATAGAAAGTATAAGTCTGGGTTATTCTACTAATAATTTATGACTGTGTTTTTGGCGTCGTATTTACCTTTCTAATAAAATATCAGGACTATATGTAGTCGCAAAAATCATTTCCTAACTTTTTAGGTTAATGAAAGAGGGATTTTTCTTGAAGCCCTTGCTTAATTAACTTGGTCCACTGAAGATAATCACCTTGACGGTGGATTCCGGGTCTTCAGGAGGACCGCTGTGGACAGACTCGGGACTGGACTGGCCGTCGTTCTCCTTGGGCTCCTCATCTTCCTCCACCTCGTCCGTCTCATTCTTTTCCGAAACGACGTCTTCATCTCCAGTCGCGTTGTCGGCCGGTTCGGCGCTCAAATCCTCGTTGGAGGTCGAAGATTGCTTCAGTTTTTCGTACTGTAAACAAAAGTTAAATATCAATTTGGGAGATGATCAAAACCTCAGCCAAGGCGCCATCAATCGCAGCCTCATCATCCTCTTCGCGAACTTCATCAGACCTTCTAAAAGTTTGAAATCGAGGTGAACATTCAACGATAAATCGAACCGATTGCGTCCTTTAGCCTCGGGAGCCTTGCGATCCCGTCTGGAGGGCTTCTCCTTTCGGTCTCTTTCATGTCTCGACGCCTTCTTCGTCTCCTTCTCTTTGTCTTCCTGGAGCCACTCTTCATCAAGGTGACGTAGGTGGAAGGGCGGCGTCAAACTGCGCTCCATCAAAGATGGCAGGTCGCGACGTCTTCAAATCGACTGTTATTGTGGGAAAAATAATATTTTATATGACGTAAAAGTAAGATTCGTTAATCTTTTATTATTTAGTTTGGGTTTCAAAAAAACTGATAGAAATTTTCCCCAAGAGTTCTATGAAACCTGACCAATTTTTTTCAAGCGAGTAAGAACTGAGAATTTACGGGAAATTATCTCTAAAAAGCTAAAACCATTTTCTTCACAACTTGAAATCAAAAAACACTTTTATCAACTTTCATCAATTGTCTTCGTGAACTCACTCATCCGAATGCCGGTCCCTGTTGTGACCACGTTCGTCGTTCTTGCGACTTCTTTTGTGCTCCCGTCGATATTCATCGCGATCTCTTTCTTTGTCCTTTCTCTTCCGACGCCGATCTTCATCAGAGGAGGATTCTGATTTGCTACGGCTCCTAAAAAAGCTGGTTGCGAACAAAATTAGATTCCTTTTAAGGTTTCTCGTTACAAAAAATGTTTCAAAGAAAAAATTCAGTAAGCAGTCGGTTCATTTTTTTTTATTTATGAAAGAAGCAAAAAAAAAAGTGACGAGATAGACGAGAATTTCCAGAAACTAATACTATTCCGAGGGACGAAAACTTTTTCGCTGGCAGAAATTATTTTTTTCTTTCATTTTTCATAAAATTAATATCGTACTTATGGAGTGAAGTAGTGGAGAACTTATGTATGTGAAGTGAGAAATCGCGGGAAATGCATTATTAGTTTTTGTTTATGGATTTATTTGATTCTACTCGACCCCAGGAATACACTAAGAAGCAAAAAAAAAATTGAAAGTTCCGTTTCTTGCGAATAATCCTTTAAATGTTCCCTCGAACCATTCCTCAAGTGATCACTCCGGGATCCCTTATAAACCTTCTTCTGCGCCTAGAGTCCCTGTGAGAGTCGCGATGATCGTCCTTCTTGTTTTTTTTCCCGGCGTCCTTCTTCCTCAGATAGGCTTCCCAGGCTTCCAAGCCTCCCAGGCCGATTTGGTTCGAAGGGAGCGCCGTCTGGATGGTGTAACTCGGAGGTGGGAGACTGAAAATGACTATTATATTAGATCCAAAGTCGAATCAAACTTGTATTGTGTCTGGGGGATCATATGAGTCATACCGACTCCGGGAATGGGCGGTTGAGCCGGAGGAGGTATAGAGAGATTGACGTTTGGCAAGATGGCGGTGGAAGGTAGAACTAAATGAAAAACTTCCTAGATTTTCATAATCGCATTCGAAAACCTGAAACACCAGGAATCGCGGGCGCGTTCAGAGAAGGAACGCCTGGAGGAGCCATTTCAGTGGTTTGGAGCATTTGTTGAGTTTGCATGCCGGGTATCATGGTGTTCTGAATATTAAGAGATAAAACATTCAAAAAGAAAGAAATTACCATCGAGGCTTGCATCGGTACTCCAGAAGACATAATCTGCATCGGCTGCTGCTGCAACAACTCAATGAGAAGGAAAACAAAGAAAAATAGAAACCTGGAACACAGAGACAGGAATTGTCGGATGGACCAACGTCGTAGGAGAGGCATAGGCGGGAGAATTGGAGAAAACGAGGCCGGCGACGGTCGTCGCGGGAATCGGCACGGTCAACGGCGAACTCGAGGCCTGTGGTTGTGGAGGCTGAGCCGTCACAGCAGCTGCCTGCGTTGGTTGGGGCTGAGCTGCAGGCTGAGGTTGAGCACGAGGTTGTAGGCCAATCCTTAAAACGATAAAAAATAATTGTTGGTTTCACAACTTTCCCGTTTTCTGTAATCCAATGAATCTTGACTTCTGAACTTCACATAATATTATTATATACTCAGTTAGCATATACAATTTCATAATATCTTGTAAACTACTGTGCGGAATTTTCTACTTTGAAATTGCAACAACAAACTAATGCGAAAAAAACTTCAAAAACCTTCCAATACAATATCTTAACTTTTTCTTCAGTAATATCGTAATTTTTATTAACGGGTTATTTCAATAAAAAATTATTTTTTCGAAATTTCCAGCATAAAGTTGGATTCTCCGAAAAGTTTCTACTATCTGAAAAAAAAAACCTCTTTTCTGAAGAAAAAACTTTCATTATTGCAAAAAATAACGATGAAAACAATTTATTCCTAGAACGCGTCGTTTTCCCTACTTTGTTCATTTCTTCGTCCAACAAACCGAATTCGGATGTGCTCCGTGGACTGCTCGGCGACGGTGTTCGTCGACGTCGTGGAAGGAGCCGAGACGGCCGGCGCCTGGTTGTTCCACGCCTGGGCCGCTTGTCGCAGAAGTTTGTTCGGGATGAGCGCGTCGACCGAGACTTGCTGTTGGTTGCAGCCCTCGCCAGGACACCGTTTGTCCTCCGTCTCGAAAATCTTCTGCCCGATGCAGTCCGCGCAGAACGAGTTGCCGCAGCACGTCGTCAGTACGGCTTCCTGAACAAGGAAGCTTTTTATCCTCTTCTTTCTTTCTACAAACCTTCAACAAATTCGAGCAAATCGGGCACGTCAACTCTGGCGGAACAGATCTGTTTGCGGAGTTTGATTCATCCGCCAGCTGAAAAAAACTGTTTTCTGTGAAAGAACATATAATTTCTCAGTTTTTGTACTTAAATTTTTCATGTACTACATATTCGAAAGCTGCTTTCTGGAGTTATTTGAAGAACTTAGGCGAATTCTATCAAGTTCTCAAGGCGGGGAGCTATTCTTATAATTCCAATTAAAGAAAAGGCCGACTTTCGCTCGCCTCTCCAAACACTTCGAAGAAATTATTCGGTTTTTTTTTTAAACTTTTCAACCAGTTCAAAAAAACACCATATATTATCGATTTTTTTTTCGCACAATATACTGAAGAACTGCTTAAGAGTATTAAGTGACATTACAAAGAAACTTTTTTTGATTTAGCAAAAAGTTATTCGGACTATTAACTTTTCTCAATATTCCTCACCTTTTTATTCTCCTGCCGAGCCTTCCAATGCATAATGGGTATAACATATCTCCCGCTTTGATGCAACATGGCCAACGGATCGTCGGCCGTCGTTTCCATCAGTTCTTGTGCCGGAATTCCAGTCGTCCGCTTGGTGTTCAGCTGCAAAAAGAACACAACTACATGACGAACGACCGCAGGACGGATTCCGCTTGGAATCAACATCGCCGTCGCGGTTATCCATTAGGTGGAACCAGGATTTGTTCAGGCCTTAAAGTGCAGTGCCTAAACAAAGGTTGAACAAGGAACTCTCAGCGACCATTTAATTTTACCCGATGTCATCCGCCGTCTTTTGAAACTAGTTTTGAAATGAAGCTTCAATACAAACTAAGTAAACAAGCGTGGTGAAGACATTGAAAAAAGTGCTTTACCAAGTTCTATAGAATACTTTCAGCAGCTTCTTGTTCAAAGTAATCCCACAAATGCTGCGAAAACAAAAAATTGAAATGTTTCCAGAAGAGGACTTGAAAGTTCTTCGAGAAAGTCTCAATCATGTATTGCAGCATGTGTTGGAACTACCCTGAAAACCACAAATTGCTTTAGAGAAGTTCATAAACCTTAATTATCTCCGCAACCGGTTTGCTCTTACTCCTACCGTTTTTGTTGCAATATAACCGTTTATATGAACATATTTAATGCAAAAACTTAAACGTTGTTTTTGGTAATCGCGAATCTAAGACTTTAAAGTTTACTTTAGGCACGAAAAGCTCTAATAGAAGACTAAAATATTTTACACGTATTGATCAAAAACAGTTCAAATTAAAATATTTCTCAATTTAAATCAAAATCTACCGATTCCTTTTTTTCCCTTATTTCTAAAGAGTAGAAACAACTCTTGCTTTCATTTTTCAATTCAAACATTTTTGAAACATACCTCGAACTATCTGTAATACATTTTCTGTTCAAAGAGAAAAGAGTTGAAAAAAATAACCTAGCAAAAAAAATAACAAAGAACACAGTTCTGATTAAAAATTCCAATTTATCTCTAAAACGTTGTTTAACGACAACATATAAAAGACGGCAAGGGCCGTCTAGAAAGGACGAATGAAAAACAACGAAATGATCGAAAAAACAACAGTCGAAGAGAGAGGCCACACTCGGAAGAATCCACCGGAACGATGTTTCAAACCGGAGAGTGCCATTCCACATGGTTAGAAGAAGTTCTTCAATTACCATTGGGCAGTTTTTGTACCAATGTCCTGGTTGGTAGCAGCGGTTGCACGTGTAGGTTGGTGGAGGCGGTCCACTCATTATCCCTCCAGTCTTCTTGCGATAACTGAAATTTTTTTTATATGTTTCCTCCCAGAAGTGTTTTTAACATACTTTGACGCATCATAAGCACGCGTGGAGACATCCTTGACGTGATTCAAGCGTTCGTTCTCGTCCATCATCTCGAATTCCGACTGAAATGAGCTTGTGAAGATATGTTCTTCATTCTTCAAACTAACTGCAGCAATATGGCCACTAACTAACGAAGAAGAAGTTCCAGTGGCGTCTGGTTGGTTTATCATTCCGCTGTTCACACCGTTCCTGAAAAAAACGTCGATTCAGCATCCATAGTCTTACAAGGGAAACATAAAAGTAAACCAGTCTAAATCACTACTCACTGGACTTTTTGTATCTTAACAGCTTCTGTGCGAGGCACCCGTTGCACAATTATTGAAGAATTTCGAGGTATCAGCTCATCGGACCCATAATTCTTCTTTGTGTGCGCATTCTTAAAATTCGAATAAAACTTTCATTCTTCCACCAGTAAAAAAAAACCTGCAACAATAAGTCGAAAAGCTCAGCTTTGATGTTCTCTTTTGCGCAGATTTCCCGTACTAGGTCACTACCACAAATATGAAGACCATCAAACTGAAGGGTCTTATACTCGAGCGTCGCTCGAAATTTGTAGTGGATTGACGACATGTTTATATCGTCATACACCTGCAATAAAATTCAATTTATTAATTTATTTTTCTCGAATGAAAGAGAAAGATACAAAGCGAAAACTAACGAAAGTGATGAAATAAGATTTTAGGTTCAAATTTCAGAAATAAATGATTAACTCAAATATTTAAACTTTGACAAGGCGGAGACGAAAAGTTGGATCAAATACTAAAACTATCCAACTAGAATGATAATTGATAACACCTAAAATGGAGAAGTATGAGAATTAAAGCAAAAGAAGCTCACGTGCCTTGCTGAATTTCGAAACAAACAAGGACCAGTTTTGGCGGCAAAATCAATAATTTTCAGAGTCGCACTCCGGCGTACCAATGCGGCGATTGCGCGGTTAACCTTTACAGAAGGCAATGATCATGCCGTGTTCAATTTGATTCCGCGAAATGCAAAATACCCGTTAGAGAAAGGAAAAGATCACTAGATTTTGGAGAGTCAGAGATCATTTCGCATTTCGCGGAATCAAATTGAACACGGCATCAGAAAAGGAAATGAATCGATTCACGATTCGAACCGTTTTAAAATAATTATACGGAATTTTTATAATTTTCAGAATCTACTTTGATGCAAAACTTACAAGTAGAAAGTATGAAAGGTTGAATGAATACCTTTGAATGAATAGTATTTGGAATCGGTTTCATTAGAATTTTAGTTTTTTGAGCACATGAAAGTTTATACAGCGTGCCTCTGGGCTAAATTTGGCCTGAGGGTTTTTGTAAAAGATGGCAATATTCAAAAGGCGAAACAAAAAAGAATTAAATCTTACTGTTTTCACGTTTTTTTTTTTGACTTATATACTACACAATAAATTGAAAAAAACGGCTAACAAGGAGGGAACATAATGTAGTAACAACACAAAAGACACAAATAAGACTCTAAGATGGTATATGTGGGCGGACTAAAAGGCGCTAAAAGGGGCGGAGAGAGTGCGGCGTACCTTTTGAAGACAATACATGTAGTGTTGACATGGAAACCAATTACTTGATTTCTGACTTTGGTGTTGTAATTAATATGTGTGAGGGAAAAGCAGTAAAGTCAACATGAGGTTCCCATTATGCATTTAGGTGTAACCGCATAATCCAAACGATGTGTCGTTCGCAAATTCGTTGCAGACTGCCTCAAATTCTCCTCATTTCTTCAGCTTATTTCAGACGAATTTTTTTGAAAGATAAAAGTTGGAACCACGAAAGATTGATCCATTTCAAATTGAAAAAAAAAACGGGCTTTTCCTCGGAAACGCGGCGAAAAGTCAACATTTCCAATGTTTCACTTAAATTTCAGAGACGCTTTTTGCCCCAATATCCGGGAGGAATTGTAAAAATCGTCTTTTGTTTTTCACTCGGCTCCTACCTTTTCGACTGTGTAACTGAGAGTTTTCTTTATTTTCTATGCTGATTGCTTCAGAGATGGATTGACAATACTGAAAGATTGTCCAGAGATGCTCTACAGAAAGATCCGCGAGCCTCAGCTCATCACCGTCACTGTCACCATTTTCTGCCGTTAGTCTCGCGTTCTGTTCGTTTTTATGATTTCTTTCAGAACCCGGAAAACCTCCCAAATTCGCTTCTTGCCGTTTGAACAGCTCGGAAATCAATGAGAAGTTGCTGTCAAAAGGAGGAAAAGAGAAGCAAGAGACCTGTCAGAGCTCTCCCAAGTCTCAGGTGCACATTGAGGTGACAATTGCTTCAATGATCCGCTTCTCAGAATGCCACGGGCCCGCATCCAATGAAGTGCGATCACACCTGTCAAAGAACTCCTGAAAAGGCAAATTCAAGTGAGAATTTTCGAGCGTTGGTCATAATATAACGTAAACGTAGTTTAGAACTAGAACGAAAGTTTTGTAGATCTACCAACTAGATTGATTGATGTGGTTGGTTCCATGGTTTATTTAGACGCAAAGCGGTTGGAATCACTACTAATGATCACTTTTTAAACTACCTTTTTACACCATAATCGAACCACTTAATTTTTATTGTGATAAAGTGAAGTTTGAAAAAAAAATATTGAGGGCACGAAATAAATGTTTAGAAAATATTCTCAAAGATCTACACTTTTATGGTTGCAGAAGGAAAAATGAGGACCGAATTAACAAATAAAAAGTATTTTAAGATATTCTTCTTAATATTTCACTTTTTCTTTCACCGTAAATTTTAGGTAGTGGGAAAAGTTCTGGGAAAATTTTGTTGAAACATGACAAAATTAAAGATTTTCTCTAACGTTTTTGAACGCTTCAAACTAACCCTTACAACGGCCCTGAAGGGAAACTAAAAAATTCTTGTATGTCAGGTTTATTTTTGATAATGGAATGTGATACAATCTCTGCTTGCTTTTGATACTTTCAAAGTTTTTCGATTCTAGTTTTCGAGAATGCAAAAAAAAAACTTCAAACCTCAATAATTTGCTTTGAATGTTTATGCACGTCACCTATCCTGAATGCCTTCTTTCGAATCCCATTAATCCATTCCCAGTCTCAAACTGCTTCTCAATTCTATTTTCAGCTCCTAACGACCGGCACGTCTATATCGAGATTCGGAAGAAGAACCAAGGCGATTTTGTGTGGGATCATCAACACACCGTCGACTTTTCTTCCCATACCTTTCACCAGCCTCCTGATTGACATTTCTTTCCTTTTTCCCCATATAGGAATCGACTTTTCTTTCTGTATATTCTTCGATTATCATTTCAAGAGAACATTCAGTTGATATTGTGGGTAAAATCAGCGCGAAACTTAGCCATTTTAAAAGCGAATAAAGGTCCAAATTGAAAATCAGATGTTTCTGAAAGACGTCCTTAGAATAAAGTTTTGATGAAATGTATGAAAAAACTGTTTATTGCATTTATATCAATGTTCGAAGAATCACTGATAAAAGGTATCAGGGCGAAGGATTTTTTTCAGTGTTAGGTTTAATGGGAGGAATTTCTTCTTCCACAAACTTGTTCTTCGCCTTTGAAATACCGAAAAAACTCTCTTGATTAGACTAGTAATATAAGTATCGCTGAAATTTCGCAATCCTTAAAATTCGAGATCACCTGAAACTGAAAAAGATTCCTCCCATTGAAAAACTCTTATTACGGAAATTCTGATGTTTGAATATCATGCTATCGACGTCTCAAACCAACGGAAGTTCAAAAGATAGAACTGTACCTAGACATAAATAAAATATTTGAGTTTTTCTGGTTTTCCGCATGGAAACGGTTCACTAAAGGCCGAATCTTGAAATTTAAGCATCACCTAATTTTGCTTCCAAGTTTGTTTTCCAGTAAGGAATTTTGTCGTCTCCCGTGACCCTTGAAATTAAGTCTTATCAACTGAACCCCGCTTCAGTTAACTAGACGTTAATACCTAATATTTTGAAATCCGCGAAATCGGCTGACACGAGTAAAAAATAGCAAAGACGAAACATCAGTCGTGGACGACAAACAAACAAAAGATGAACTTCAACGTGTGGGAAGAGATTTCCACGAACACGGAGAAGTGAGGAGGAGCCTCAAGTGAAGTGGTACTCCACCGAGTAAGCCCATCCGTCCGTTCATCTCCCATTTCGTCTCCCAGCTCGGGTCCCTTGATTATCCTCAGCTTCTGGTAATGGCAGCTTGCTCATCAGGTACGAAGATCCCTAGGTTACGTTGTACTAGTCTTTTTTTCCTGGTTCACAGAGTTGTTCTGGAAGAATTATATATCACGCCAGTCTTTGATGAAGCAATTTTTATTTTTTTGAAGAAATTGTGAAAAAGAATCAATTTTTTTTAGCTTCATTTGAAGAAAACTTCTTTCTGAAAATCTTTTTTTTTTGATTTAATAAAAAACTTTCGTTAGACGAGAGAAAAACTTTTCTCGAATAGGTTATAATGCGCTAATTTCGTACAGCCTTTTTCTGAAATGAGAAAAAAACTCTGGAACTTCTTTTTAAACGAATAATAAATAATAAAAAAATCTTCTTTTTTTGAGTCATGAGACGGGCCAAAGCTGGTCGTATCCAATATGAATGACCGACAAAATAAGCAAAAAAAAAAACAGAAACCGAGGTTGTGACCATGAGAAAAAAAGAAAAATATTTTTCCGCCGCACACAAAGTAACCAAAGAACTGAATGTATCGGGTTTCTTGGTCTTGAGAAAATAACTATGAATAGACGGTCGGTGAACTAAATTTAACCTTGTCTAGAATTCTGAAAGTCTTGGTTTTCATTTAAAAAAAGAATTTTTGAGTTCGGGTTATGAAGTACACGAGTCGGAAGAAGAAAAGGAGTAATTACCGGCGAGATTCACGGTTTCGAGTAGGAGGTCAAACACTAAGATCCCGTGTCAGCTGCCACCCGCCGCATTACAAAGAAAATCCGTGATCCCCGGGCTTCCCCACAAACATTTCGTCTCTTCTCACTTTTTCAGATTGTTCTTCTTTTTCTGAATCATTGGAAATGTAGGAAAGTTCTCAGAAGAACTCTTTCCGCTCAAAAAAATATAAATAGTTTTATTTTTCGTATTTTTTTATGTCAAAAAAACATTTTTCATTTTAATGAGAAAAATTTCAATAAGATTGAAGAAAATTTCAATTAAATTTTTTTGAATGGTCTTTTTTTCTTTTTCCGGAAGCCCGCGTTTCAAAAACGGATCAGGCTTGTCTGAAAATGGGAAGAATTGAAGAAATCCCTTCAAAACATCGTATGTTCAAATATTCACATAAATTTTTTTGTCAAACACTTTTTTTGCTGAAAATTTTTTTAATTGGGAATTGAGAAAAAATTATTGAAGAAAAAATTCTTCTGACGATAAAATACTTCTACTTTTTTAAGTCTGATATTTTTTTCAATCTCCTTTTTGAGTTTTTTTTTAAAGAAGTTTCTAATTCATCTCATAGCCGATTGATTGGAAAAGACTGATAGATTAGGTGTAATCACAGTTTTTCATGTTCGTCTTCCAATCGGACAAGCTTGCAGCGTCGGGCGTCGGCCAGGCCATCTTCAAGTTCCGCGCGATGGAGCACCAAGAAGCCGTAGCGAGTGCCGACGACGTCTACGCCAAGGGATACACGCCGAAGAAGACGCAGAAGAACAGCGCCGAGTACGGAACCCCCAAGCCTGGAACTCTCACCGAGGCGCGTGCCAAGAAGGCTGGTACGTCGGTTTTAAGAAGTGATGTCAATGAGATCCCAAACTCAAATCCGTTTCTTAAAATTTGTTTTACCCTCATACTTGTTATCAATGACTAGATGAGACCGCAAAAATTATCTTTTACTTTTAATTTTGTTTCACGGTGTCTGGATTCATAACTGTAACCTTGGTTTGTTAGAAACGAGAGTTGGATTCAAATATTCCTATTCCTTTCCAAATCTCCAACTACAAAGTAAACGAGGATTGAGAAGAGACTTCATTCTACGCATAGACTTTTCGACATATACTTTCAATTGGAAAATAACTTCCAGATCTATCCAACTTTTTCAATTGGGAAATAAATTCCAATCATGTAGCTCATTCCAGGCAAGGAAATAACTTTACATTGCGGTTGGAAATTTTTTGAAAATCTGTCATAATATCCCTCGAAGTACCTAATTAGGGTCTTGAAAGTCTCAAACTGTACAATTTTCTAGTTTTAGAGAAAATCAAGAAGTATCCTGACCAACTTTAGAAAATTTCCAACTAAACTGAGGTTCCTTGTGAGAGGTCTTCCTAATAACTTGAGCTCTATGAAATTTCAAGTTTTCAGCTTCTCATGTGGCTCGAGAGATGCTTTATCTCTGTGAAATCATAGAAGATTACGGAGATCGGAGCAATCCTGAGAAGGTCAACATCACTTTCGGAAAACTGTTCGGTGTATACGAGCACATTTCAGACAAGGTTCGTTAGAATACTGAAAATAATTATCAAAAGAGACATTTTTCTTTTGAAGTAATATGAAGTAAAAATAATTTAAATTTTTCAAAAGTTCAATAAATTAATTTTTCGCATCTTTTCTCTTTTTCTGAGATCAAACTCGTGATATCTCACTATCGTAGCGGTCTTGGAGCTTTTTGAAAATACTAATTTAAACAAGAACTATCAAATATAACATGACGCTGATTTATGTTCATCTTAACTTTTATTGTCTTAGGACCATTGAAGGAGTGAAGATCAACGGTTTCTTTTTGGAAAATATGAATGAACTTCAAATTTAGACACGAAAATATGACCGATTCAGGTTGTGGGTATCCTCCTGCGAGCAAGGAAACACGGAATGGTCGACTTCGAAGGTGAAATGCTGTTTCAACGACGGGACGACCACGTCGTCATCTCCCTTCTGCTCCACGGAGATAAACTCAAAGCGGCCATTATTTCACATCGTGAAGCCAATCCTTCTTCTTAATTTTTTTAAAATATAGTGCATTCATGAAAAGCTTTCGAAGGTACGAAGCAAAGTTACAAAATATTCTTTTTATGACATGTTTTCGAAGTAAAGTCTGTTTAGAAAATTCATTCCTGCACCTTCAAGCTCATTCTGAATGCTATTCTCTAAAAATTGTTATATTTTTCATCCCTACTTTTGTTTTCTCTGTTGATTTAACTATAATTAAACCCGCCAAAGTCGCTAAAAACGTGTATTTCCACATTGGATAGCATTGCTCGATTTCCCCCATTTGTACATTTTCCCTTTTATTCAGAAGTTATTCCTCAATAGTATTATATTTTTAATCCATTAAAATCTGTATGTATCATGATCAACTCTGAAAGTTATTGTTCACATCTTAGAAATAAATAATTTAGTGAAGGTGAATCTTATTTTTCGATTTTCTGCGGGAACCGATTTATTAAAACAATGTGAGAACTTTGGAATTTTCCAAGAACAGAAAAGAAAAAAAAAATTGGTTTTTAAGACCAAGCCAGACCAAGCGACTTCTTCAAACTTATATTCACAGGAACTTTTTTGCCCTAACTACTCTTTTTTTAAGCTTTATTTTCGAACATGTGGAACAAACCGAACTATCCGAGTGAATAGTCTCATTTGTTCTTCCCAGACTAAAGCACGCAAGACGGAAATCAAGAACATTTTTGAAAATGGCAAAAACGTCATATCTTGACATTTTCAATAATTTCTTATCAGAATTTCTTCGTACAGATGCACCTATAAAACCTGAGGCTGGAAATCTAATCAAGGCGCCTGCTTACCGATTCTTATCAACCTCACTTTATTCTCAAATATATTTGTCATTTCTTTCCTTGCGATCTTTAAAATTTTTTAATTGAAAAAAAAGTCGAAAAAAGACTTTTTTCAAACTTTAGAACTTTAAGATACAATTAAACTCAATAATTATTCGGGATGAGACATGTATTACTATGCGTGTCTAATTATTTGTGAACGTTTTCTCTCAAATTTAGAATGACGAGGAGGCTAGTCCTATTGGCGGCATTTGTGTGCTACACCTCCGCCGCGGCTCTTTTCCAAGTTCCCGAGGCGGAAACTCTTCACAAATTGGCCGAAACTCCATCTAAGGATGTTCCATCTGACGCGGTTTTTCTAATTCAGCTCTCAGTTATCATTCTTCGATTCTATTCAGGCAGCTCTGGGATACGCCGTCGACTTCTCTGTCTCTGCTTCTACAACCACTTTGAATTGCCTCAAGAGCGGTGGCTACAGCGTCGTTTTCACTCGGTTATCATTTTTCATCCTTGACTTATGAACGTTTTGTAAAGATTTTATTATCTCGTTTATCTTGTTCAAACAATTCTCCTGAGGCTCATCTTTGCGATGGAAGAATTGAAGCCAAACTTTCACTTTCTAGCTTATTATCTCTAAAGACTTAAATCAGAAAATGATAACCAGAATATTTTCCAGTGCATACAACCCCAGCGGATCCGGCTCCTTTGACAGGAATTCTGCCACCACAATCAAAAACGCCAACACCGGTACTTGAATCTTCCGTTTATGGGAATCTACCCGAAACTTAAGTTGGCCTGGGAGTCGAGGCCTACATCACGCCTCAGCCGAAGTCAAAGACTAAGACCGGCGCCCAGCAGTTCGTGGAAGTCTATCAAGGACTCACAAGCAGCGGAATCGTTATCCGTTCCGCTTGGATTCAAGTGATCGAGACTCGAAGTTCAGAATAAAAGTTAAAACTGCAGGTGACCTCGCCGGCCAACTGGTACACCAACAGCACCAACGTCAACTTCCTTCTCTCGATGATCAACCAGGCCAGAGTAACCGATAGTCTAAAATATTATCCCTACCAACGCGGAATTCCAGCAATACGGAGTCGCCGTGGGCATCTACACGAGCTACTCGGATTGGTACACCATCACTTCCAACTATCAAGGCCTTCCCTCTGACATCCTCGTCTGGTACTACAACGTCTACGCCAGTGGAGTCACAGGAGAAAGCGCCCCTACTTACACCGATTTCCGTCCTTTCGGCACTTGGAAAGTTCCAACGGTCAAGCAATTCGCTCAAGTCGAAAGCGTGTGCCAAACTACTCTTAACAGGTACACTAAACTCCTGCTGAAAAAGAAAATCTGAAGACACAGATTAGTTGATTGTCAAAAAATCTCATTCTGATTTTAAATGCTATGGGCATAGGGATATATATAACGCTTCGATGTTCAAAACTATCGCTTTTTGACAATATTACTAAACACACACGAATGAAAATTTCTCGAATTAATATGAGAAATCTTAAGCAAGATTTCCTAATCCCCTTTTATTTAACTGAAAAGAAAAACCCCGATGCAGCTGAATCAATCTTACAGGAACGTCTACACCCCAGGAATACCAGCTCTAGCCGAATCTGAAGTTCAGAAAAACAAAGCTCCAGTTGTCGGAGGCTTCATTCGTCAGTAATCTCATTCCCAACATAATAAAATATTTAGAATGTTTTGGATTTTCCCACAGTAAAACTTTTTTTCAACCATTCCCCACTATTTAAACCAACTTTATAAGACATACGGTCAAGCCAAAAGAATGTGTAGCACATTTTCAGACAATCGAATGATTCGCAAAATGATTCAAGAATAAATGTGGAGGTCAGAGCTGCCCGTGTTCGAGAAGATGTAGAATCGAATAAACGAGTAATTACAAACAAAAGTTGAAAAAGAAAAAAGAGTTACGTCATTGCCGCCAACTTTTCACGAGTCAATTCGTTCAAAGGTTCGACTTTGAGCGTATGATTTCGGTCAAGAATCTTGCCGTTCAGGGTTTTTGCTGCCTGAAAGGAAAATGATTAGATGAGAGAAATACGAAGAAAAATGTTAGCTTTGAAAGAGTTTCTCGAGATTAAACTATTTTATTCAAAAATATTGAACGTATTAATTGGAGATTACAAGTACTCTAAGCTAGCCAGTAGCTCCTCATACTTCATAATTTTGCGAAACGGATGCTCTACGAGTGCTAATGCCGATCACCCGGCGTTATTTAACCATTCGGGTGACCCCTGGGCTCAAACATTTTTTTAAAAATGAAAGCTATTAACCTACAGTACAATCTTTTTTCCACTATTCAAACTTGAAAATTCTTTCAAAATAATATTACCAAAAGTTGAATTTTGTATATTCCCAGGAGTGACATTCATTTGAAAACAGCAGTTCAAAATAATTGAGAATTTGCAGTTAGGAGATTAAAAAAGCGAAAAAAAAGTGAGATACTTTGGATTTCTCTCACAATTTTCGCCCATCTCACCTGAATCGCGTGGAAGACGTTCTCCATCTCGACGATGGCCGTGCCGTCGGAGCGTTGGATGACGCCGATGACGCGGAAAGGCGTGAGCAGTTGGGCGACGCCGAACTGATTGTGCATGCTCGGGTAGCCGCTCACCAGAATGTTGGAGATGTTGTCTGCAGTTTTCGAGATGTTCCAAAGCAAAAGATAATGCAAGAACTGATGCCACCGTCTTCAAGCCACGCAGTTTTGCAAAATCCTTTTTTTCACTTTAAAAGTTGACGTTCAACCAACTACAGTTTTTGAGAGTATCAAATGAATTTATTTTTACGATTTCCGAAACAAAAACTTTGAAGGACGTTTTCAAAAAAGGTTAAATAAAGGTTTTCAGAATTTTTACTAGTAATATAGCGAAATTTCAGGAAACTTTTTAAAAACTAAACCGATTTTCCTAATTAGGCGATGGTCCTGATTTTTCACTGACGTCTATTAAAATAATGAACATCTGATCATAATATTTTCGAAAAACTTTTCTTTTTTATGCCCGATACTATATTTCTCTTTTCCATAAAAATCCCGCATTGAATATCAGCGATTCTCTCGACTCTTTTCTCAAGGTTTTTCTCCTTTTTCGAATATTTTATTTCGGAAGATTTTCTCAAAACTGACCTTCATTAATACACTTACTTTAAACCGATGAAAACTACATGATTGCATTCCCAAAGTGAAAAATGAAAGACAAACTTTGAGGGGACTTTGAACTGTGCAGTCCCGCGTTGACGGCTTCTTGGATGTCGCCGTGATTGAATTTCAGCTGTTTCACTGTTGGCTCTTTCCCGCCACCTACCCGGATGCTGCACATTCTGTAAATATATCATTTATCAATTAATGATTAGAACTGAGAGAAATAGAAAATGTAACTTACGTGGGACCAGGGCGTACCAGGTGTAAGCCACTGCGAGTGATCCATTGGACCATGTTTCTGAAAAAAAAAAAATGAATTTAAGTATTGAATATTTTGCAAAAAAAAAAGCGCGAAAACTTAGCGGCTTTACCTGAAGACACCACTTATTTCAAGCCCGCCAAAGCGGGTGATAGTGTTTTCATAGAGAACTCCTTGACGGATCAGGCCGTATCGTTCGGCGAGCCCTTTCATCCAAACATGTTCATTGGATCCTTGGCCCGGCAGAACGTGGACCACAAACGTGACTTCCGGGTGGTACTGAAAATAAAATTGAAACCAAAGAAGAAAAAATTAAATAGCAGTCATTTTTCTTTCCTCTATGCACCTTTGTAAGTCTTTACCAGGAATTTCTACGAGGTTTATTCCGAAGAAAACAAGCCTCACCTTTAGAACATTTTTATACGCTTCGTGACACGAGTTTATATTGTTTGGCGTGGAATAAGTAATCATGACAGGCAACGGCTGAAAGAAAAAATTAAGAAAAAAAAATCTGATTTAATAACCTCGTAGTTCAGCGCAACGCCAATTTGAACTGCTTCCCGTTTCAGATTTTCCATAAACCAACCAGAAAAATCTCTGAAAAATGTTACGTATATGTTAAATATTTTTACTTACTGAAGATTTTTAACGGCTAAATCATCCCGATCATTTATTGTACAGATCATGGCCCACTCGATGGCGAAATCGCATAGTCTCGGCGAAAATTTCTCTTCTTCGGGAGCCATCCTTCTAAAAAAAAAAAATACAAATTACTTATGACTTTTTTTAGCTTTTTTCTCTGTCCAATGGTATCTCATTACTTTCCTATCTGCAACCTAATTATTTGCTTTGTTCTAACAATAAAGAAATAAATAAATGAATTACTATGGAAAAAAATTTTTGAACAAAAAAATTTGGGAAAAAGAGGCTTTCTGAGATTGAAAAAAATTTTTCATTTCTATTACTTAAGCATTCTGCATATGAACTAAAAAGCAGATTAAGTTAAGGTGTATCCTAGTTCACAAGGAAAGAACAAAGAAAAAACCATAAAATATAAAAGTTGAAGGATTCATATATTTTGGCAAATTTGAATGCTCATTTTCCCCGCCATATCAGGGAGGAACTGCGCCCTATCGCAAACCGGCGGGAGTTTAAAATCCTCTCGGACATTGGTAACGCGAAACGGACGTGCTCCGGACGTTTCTGGGCGATTCAAGGGATCACTTAAGAGCGTTAAGGCTACTAAAGTGGTCACTAGAAATGCCCCGACACGTCCGTTTCGCGTCCCGTTCGCGTTACCAAGGTCTGAGCTGCTTCTCTGACTCGGACATTGGTAATGCGAAACGGACGTGCTCCGGACTTTTCTGGGAATTTCTAGGATCACTTAAGAATGTTGACGCTACAAAAATGGTCACTAGAAATGCCCCGGCACGTCCGATTCTGCTATAACTCTTTCTCTGACCTACACTGTTTCGTCGTTTTCACGAAGCTAGACTTTGTGTCAGAGAAAAAGTTTTGGCGATTTTTGGACGCCCCATGTCAGAGTCCTTTCCTGATGCAAAGAGATGTATACCAAGACTTGTACAAAAAAAATGAAGGTTTTATGGTGAATTACGTGGGGAATAAAGTTCCATGTTTGCCGAATATACAAATTTCTCAGTTTTGCTCTCGATAAGATCTTAACTGTAAGTCCAAAAATGGCTTAAAAATTTAAAAAAAAACTTAAAACTTTATATCTTTGTTCCAGTTTTTCCTAACTTGATTATCGCGGTTTACAAACTAGGATTTCCACTTCATAAAAACCTGCACGAAGCCTGCGTGTGGCGTAGAAGATGGCCTAATTGCTTGAGTGTTAGTCAAACATTCGAAACGGGAAGCGAGGGATGTAAAAATGAAATGAAACGGAAAAAAAATGGGCGGAAGCTGGCTTTCTTGGACAGGCGCCAGAATCGCCTTTTTCAGTCTTGCTTTTTCTTGTAAGGATCTTATTCGAATTCGCAGATTTGGCGGATTAATCCTCTTCGAAAAAATTCCATTTTTATTCGCAAGACGAACTTCAATGACATTAGGCTGACCGCAAAAGGTCCAATATGGCAACCATACGAACAAAGTGTCCTTCACGTTTATTATCGTTTTTCTTGGGGGCAAAAAATAAATAATTGGTAACGGAAACGCTACTTGAACGTACGCACTTGAATATTGCACCGTCCGATGGACCGGTATGATTTTTTTTTTACCTAGTTGGGCAATATTGTACATCGTTCATAAAATAACTTTCTCTTGGAATAATTCTCTTGGCACCCGAGGTTTTTATTCACTTTCAATTTTCAGATGGATCTCGAGGTGAAAAGCTTTTTTCATTGTTGTTTCTGAAAAAGGACTTGTAGACCTTTTAGTATTCTGAAAACCCCAGCAAGGACTATTCAATATGAACTTATGTAAGATGCCTAAAATTTTTCTTCAGTTAAGCAGCTTAACTGATATTCAGGTCCTATTGAAATTTTCAGAATTTTTTTTTAATCAATTCATTTTTCTACTTTCTTTTGACTCCCTCAAAACGTACAAAACCCTTGGTCAAACCATACAGAAGAGTTTCACTGGATTTCCTCGCATCGTCCAGTTTTTCCATAGGCAAAAAGTGCCCAGAGAGTAATTTTCTTCATGAATAACCTGCCATTTCGCCTTTACCAGTTGTATTCGAAAGAATATTTCTCTTCACTAATAAGTAGAACCCCTTTTATTCATCCAAATAACTTATAAATTGCTTTCAAGATGAGAAAATAGCGGCGCCTGCAATTGTCAAGTGGCAAAAAGTCTTTCGAAGTCATTGAAACTCTTCGATCTTTTGCTTTCTTTTCTATTCGAAAATGTTCCGTTGATCTTGAAACTACATTTTGATGGAAATACTCTCTGTCAAACGATGCGAATAAGCTTCTTTACCTACATGATTCACTTCTTTCTTCTGTTCAATTGAAAAAAGATTTCTATGGTTCAACTTCTTCAACCTTGGTCCTTTCTCCCGTCACACCCAGAAACGTTGTTCGCTTTCTTCAAAGCGCCGAATTTGAATAATATCGGACCGTTTTGACCTCCGTTTTATTGTATGTTCACTTCAATCTCATTTTGCAACAGAAAAATGTTGGTTTTCAAAGTTATTGCCCGCTTCTACAGTTTTTGACGCGAACGCTGTTTCGCTATTGCTCTCATTCATTTTTTTTTCGAAATTACCCCGGAATTTCGTTTATTTTTTGTTGAGCAGTTCAGAAATTTTTGATGTATTTGAATATGCAAAAGCCTTACAAGACTTGAATTAAGATTGAAAACGGTTCATCATCTTGATAATTCATTTTTAAATTCATGAAAAATTCTCTTGAGGATCGTGATCTATGCTCTTATTCCTATTATAAGACTTGCCATGTGAAAAAACTTTCTTCGACCTTTCGGAAACTTCCGAGTACAATAATCTTCCAAGAATTCCCTACACTTTCGTTGTTCTCCATCAAAAGTGAGTACGCGTACTTTAAATATTTCAGATATAAAAAATGTCCTTGATGAACAAGGACGCTGTTCCTCTTAAAAATGTTTCTATTTGCAGTCTTTTTCATGAAACTCTCCAAAAAATGGGCGGTTTCTAAACGACTTCAAATATTAGACGTTCAATACTTCACTTTAGATGGTCACCGGTCAACCAACTAATTTTCTATTTTCCTTCTCCGGCTTCAGCGCAGTACGATAACTTTTTGCACATAAGGATCTATTGTTTCATTGAGAAAATTCAGAACCCAAACGAATGCTTAAAAATCGAATATTCTTTTCTCATTCGCAAATCAATCTCGTATGTGATACATTAAATAATTGAATAGTTCTCCTAGTCTTGAACTAATCCACTACTGCATTGACATTGACTGCAAAAAGGCTTGTTTTGCAGTCGATCGGATAAAAACTCCAGTGTAAAATCTTGGCTCGAGGGGTTCGCTTCGACAAATATGGGCAAAAAGGCACTGTCGGGTGTAAAGTTGAAAATCTTCGCTCTCCAGTGAAAAGTGTCAAGCAGTTTTCGTGTTTTTTGTCGCCCACGCATTGATGCTTTTCTCTTTTTTTCTCAGCCTGAAGCTGAGATCTGCCCTTTAGCACGATCATTTTTCAAAACTTCGCTTTTTTTTTTGAAAAAAACGACAGGTCTAAAGTTGAATTAAGTCTGAAACTTGAAAAAAAAAATTGGGAAAAACGAGTGTCCCGCGATTTTATTTTTGCGTTCAAAGTGATTTTAGGGCAAAAGACATAAAAAACTTTCTGGTTCAAAACATCAAATTTAGAAGAAATTCCGATCTTTGCATCCGCAACGCGTGCGCTCGCTGCTGTTTTTCTCTAGTTTTCTCTTTTTCTATAGATCTTTTGACAGTGAACAATCAAAAAGCGAGAAACAAAGGACTGAGTTCGAATAATGAGCGTTTAAAAATGTTTTGCTCGGAAATCACTCCGAACACAGCGTAAAAACACTTTTTTTCAAACTCGCACCGTTTCGTCGTGATTTAGCCATAGGTCAGGCTTTCCCTTGACAAGACTTTTAAACAATTTTTTTGCATGCAAGATGCATCTTCATGCCGTGTTCAAAGTAATTTCCGCGAAATGCAAAATGGTCTCTGACCCTCCAAAATTTAGTTATCTTTCTCTTTCTCTGACGGCTATTTTGAATTTCGCGGAATCACTTTGAACACGGCATCAACTTATTTTTTTACTTATTTGTTTAGAAATCTATAAATATTTATTGCTTCGCTGCGTTTTTTTTTCTATTTTGAGGAACCTATTGTAATTTTTTGAGTAGGGTTTTTAATTAACTATTAAATTCTGAAAGACCGGTGGACGATTGTTCAAATACAAATAACTATTCATGGGTTTTGCTCATGAATAAAATCATCAAAGGTAGTCTGTATATAGAAAAGCTTATAGGTGGAGAACAAAAAGTAACGATATATTTAAACTTTGCATTGTCGATGGTGTCATCGCTTTTTTCTAAACAAACTTCTCGCGCGACTTAATTTTCACTTCGTTTTTTCACGAAAAGGTCACAGGATCCGTCTTGGCAATGAAGGGAAGTCGCTTTTTCCTGGCGTTTCCGTCAAAACGTTGATAGCATCGGGTTCTCCCGAGGTGTAAGACATGCAAGTACAGTGCGGAAAAAAAGACACTTTCCCGACGATCCTGGGGTTAGTCGTTTTCTCTCAGTTTTTCCGAGATTCAAATTTTTATTAGGTTTTGAAAAATATTTTTTTCAATGTTTTTTGAACTAATATATTGAAAACTTATTCTGAATACCTCTTTTTTCCTTTTTATCTGTTTTTTGATCAATTCATCGAGTTTTTTTTTTGTGTTTTTGAAAGCGCAGAAACCTCTTGCCAATTCCTCAAGAATTCGGATTTTGGCGCTAGGACAAAATTAACCATCAGAAAATACAGCTTTTTCAAATTTTTTTCAAAAAAAGTCAACACATTAAGGACAGTATACTGTGAATCTCGTAATATTTTGTTTGAAATTTTTCCTCTACGAAAAATTCGAATCTTTCGTTTTAGTTTCCCGATTTGATTTTTCTTAAGTTTCCGAAAGTCGATTCTTTGTATTTTCAAAAATAATACCTTACAAGAAAAGTTTAATTTTTGGTTTTATCTATGGATAATTTTCGCCCTCATTATGATTTATTTTTCTTTGTTCCCTCCTTGAGACGGCCAATATTTCTGAAAAGAAACCGGCCGACCGACATTATTCATCACTTGAGAAAATTATTACAGCACTTGATCTGCATGCCAATTTTGACCCACTTCATTTCATTGGTTCTTCTTACAGTTTAACGTTTTCCGCTTTCGATTCATTTGAAATTGAGAACAGTTAAGTTCGAAGCTCCGATTTCATTCATTCATTTTTAAACGGAAAAACAAAAGGATGTTTTTCGAATTTTCTATTGCTTCTTTCTTGCATTGTTCTAGAACTGTAATGCGTGCTAACAGAGTTTACACTTTCAAAATTTTTTTCAAGTTTTAATTTTCTCTTTTCGGGAGAGAAAAGAGCTAAAAAGGCGTTCTGATGCTCAACGGACAGTCTTGAAACTGGCTATTTTCTTGTTTTCCTCCCGCAAAATCAGATCGTGAAGTTTTTTTCTTTCTTTTTTGGAACTTCAGTTCACATGTTTTGTGATTTTATCGAAATCGGACTGTCTTTTCCGTAAGAAGTTAAGCGAACCAGTCGTTTTCCAGTTTCTTTTGGTGCAACAAAACTTTTTCACGGAAGTTCTGAACTTTTTTTCTCTTTCAAATAATATATTACAATTCTAAATTACGTTTGAAAAATACTAAAACTGTTTGTTTTGGTCAAAAAATCCTCGCGAGAGCGTTCAAAGGCGCAAAAACTTTACACGGACAAAAATAATATAGTAAAAAATAATAAGGTCTTCTCGCCTAGAATGTGTGAATCTCACCAAGCTTCTTGAAATATCCGAGCAAGAATTTTCGAACTAGAATTTTTTTTTCCATTAACAGTTCGAGACTTCAAGTTTTTTTAAAGCTTTATTTCATATCTCTTGGTTTCTAAACGGCAAATGAAGATTTCTAACAGTGAACGATAAAAAATATGTTTTTTTTTTAAAAAAAATATAAATTTAAAAAAATGACGGTCGTTACTTTTTTTGAACTCTCTTTATTTTTCTACCGAAATAAGGCTTTTTTTGAAATGTTAAATTGAAAATTTGTCGAATTTTGCAGATGAATGATTGCCTGAGACGATGCCGCCGTAGTATCGTTCTCATCACTATCGCCGTTCTCGTTCAGGTTTTTTCTCTGCAACAAATTTAAAATTCGATCATCGAGACAGTCGTTTGGCGTATTATTAGATTTCATGGCTTCAACATTTTGAGGAACGTTTGAGAGCCTAATGAGATAATTTTACTTTCGAAAAGTTGTCCTATTTTTTTATCATTTTCGTTAATTTTAATAACTTTTATATAACGTTCAAGTTATTTTTTATAAAGGGATTTTTTTTAAATTGAAGTTCAAGTCCAGGAATTTAAGAAAATTTGGAATCATGAACAATTCGGATCTACGTATCAGGTCATTAAGGATCCTATCTTTTTTTTAGTTGAATCAAAAGTTTCTTTGTCAACTTCAATCTTATCATTATGGAATAGATGGATTGAAATTAGAACTGATTAGAACCGGAACCAGTTATAGTCAATCAATGATATCTATCACGCATCCTTAGTTATTAAAATGATTTTTTATTCATGAAAGTTTTTTTTTTTGAATAATCAGGAATTGAGTTCACTATAAATCAATGAATAAAAGTGGGAAATCACTGCGAAAAACACATATATCAACCAATCCAATATCGAATCAAGAGTTAACATTTGGAATTGAGGCGAGCTTGACAGCTACGGACGATGCCGTCCTATTTGACGACGAAGTTGAAGAAATCAACAGACTTTTGGCCACTCTTCAGCGTTCCGTATGTCCTTTTTCCTGTTAACTGTGCAAATATTCTTTTATTTTTTTTGAATGATCAAAAATTGAGCGAGATGTGAGAAAAAGTTTTCCTAATCAAATCAACAAATTTGGCGCGAAGAGATCAAAAAGAGGAGATTAAAAGGTGAGAAAATTAATTTTTCCAGCATGGGGAGGTACATTCAAACGAGTTCAGCGACGAACTGGACGAAGAGCTTTTCAGGTTTTTCCTTTTTTTCAACATAGCGCCCTAAAATTATCTATTCATTCATGTAACATTAAGAGGATGAAATTATGTGATTACAATGAGATTGGGAAAGAGTAATACGGTATTATATTAAAATGAATAATTTAAGTATCGCGCAGCCGTTTCGGGTCTATAAAAATGGACGGCTTAGAGGGCGACCCATCGTCAGCATTTTTCCCTCTTGCTTATAGCAAAATATAATGTAAATTTTTTTAGCTGTAAACCTAGGCGCGTATTTTTTTATAAAAATTAGGTAAAGAGTAGAAGAGTAAAAATTGAATGAATGCAAGGAAGAAAGTATAAGAGAATCAGAGTAGTCTCCACAAACTCGCAGAAAGCTCTAGTGTCACATACATCTCTTGTAAGAAATAAGAAAAATCATGGGAAAAATCAACGATAATATGCGAAACTAGGTTGGAAATTTCGTTGAGTTATTTTTAATTTTTCGAATTTTTTCCAGTCCGTTCTAGAGCAGAAATGATAAAAAGTCGTTGAGGGTGAGGAATCGACCGCGGAAACAGGTCAGCCGCCCCTCGAAAGCTTCTCCGACAGCTCCTCAAAGAGCTCGACCAGCTCCTAGGTCGGCCAGACAACCAGTGACCAACCAACCGCGCACGCGTCCCACTCCACCCCCACTACTAACCAACAGAAGACGTCGTCTTCCTAACCGAAGGGCCAGCCGACGTCGGCCAGGCACGTCGATGAAGCGCGTCGCCGACGGGTTCACGAGGCGGACCTCGCCTCTTCCCTTCGCCAGGCCACTCAGACGTCCAGCAGTTGTCGCTCCGACGGCCAGAATCCCCGTCCGAACGGTTCTTCGGGATCCGCGACGACGACCCCAGCAGAGACCTCAGCTGCGACCTCGTTTCCCACCGCCGACGAGAGTTTTCCTTAACCAAACTCGTCCCGTCAATAGACAACCGACTTTCACAAGGTTCTAACTCAACAATTAAACGTTATTTTCGAGTTCATTCATTTGAAAGTTTTAAGTTTATTACTTTTTGAAGCAAAAATCCTTTTACCATCGATCGTTCACGTTTTTGACGTCAGTTCGTTGATAACTGAGTGTGATGTCTACTGGAATAAGATAGCCTAGGAAATTATCATTTTACTTCGAAATCACAAGTTTCCTATTGAGAATTTTCGAGAAATGATATGTTTTTCAGAATAAAAAAAACTCTGACTGACTTGATGAGAGTGAGTTATGAAATAAAAACTCGAGATCTAAATGAACTTTATTTTTTTGGGCTAGAAAATTGAGTTTCAGAAGTTATGGTGAAGGTGTTATGGTGAACGTATAGAAAATGAGAAAAAGTTTATTCTCATTGACGGATTACTGAGAAACAACTTTTGTAAAGTCACTAATACTAACTTTACAACTGAACTTCAATTAACATTTTAGTGTGAACTGAAATTAATTAATTAACAAAAAAGCACTTTTTGAAATTCTCAATGGAGAATTGATTACAACTACTAGTAACATTCAACTATTCAACAGTCTCGGAAAGTTCTTTATTTTAAATAGAACTTCATTTAGAAATCGCCGTCCACCGTCTTCTCAACATTCAGATCGGTCTCGTGAGTTTTTCCAGCTTGATTTTTTCATTTTTCGTTTTAGAAATTATAAAAATGTTCTCATTAGTTTATTTCTTGCATATATACTCGTTTCCGATTTTTTTTAAACCTCACGAATGAACGGATCACAGGTGAACACATTCGAAGAGACGATTTGTCGCGAGTCGACACGATCGAAGCCGCCATTCTCAAAGCCGTCAATGGTTTTTTTTGATTATTTTTAATTGGATTAAATTCTTTGGAAAATATTTAGAGTTTTTTTTAGTAGTCAGTTGCTTTGAGTGTCATTCAAACATAAGGCGTCGAAAAAGCTCAAATTTGATTTAAATGGTTAAATTTTCCCAGGGAGATTTTTTTCGATCAGCTAGACTTGATTCATTTCAACAAACATTCTCTATTTTTCACGGTTCAAATTTTTTGAGAGTGAATTTTTTCAAGAATATTTCGAAACTTCTCACCCCCAGCGAAAAAAAAAACCAAATTCAAAAAGTGTGCCGTTTTGAGAAAAAAAAGGTGTGAAATATTCAAGACCGGGCTTTCAACGACGAAACGTGAAGAATGCTTATAGTTTTTCCCTGTTATGCAACATTTATGAGGTAAAAACGGCGAATTTTCTCGAAAGAGGTCTGGATTAGTGCAGAAAAAGCGCAGAGAAAGTTCTAATAAAATCTCGGACCGCGGTAACGAAAACCGGACGCGCCCCGTAAGTCTGAGCAATGCTAGGGGTCACTCAAGACGGTTGACGCTACTAAAATGGTAACTAGAAACACCCCGACAAGTCCGATTTGCGTGACCAATGTCCGAGGTCAAAGCAAGTTGAAAAGTCCCGGAGCGGTACAGACGAAAAAGTACTTCTGGCTAATCAAGTAGTTCTATTCAGTTTCATGGATTCTGCTTCACCATTCTTCAGAGATCAGTATAACAGAACTTCTTATTTGAAGACATCTCAACGGTCGCCACACCGACAACTACGAGAAATGTCCGACAGAGACCAAATTTGGAGCCGACGAAAAGGCCAAGACTCGACAGCATCGAGGAAGCCGTTCTTCGCGCCGTCATCGGTTTGGCCGCAATCATTTTCACAAAACTTCTCAATGAACTTTCATTGTGACGTCTTATGGGATGGAGTTACACTGACAGAAGAACTGTGGTTCAGATTCCGTAGAGATATTTCTTCTTGGTTAAAAAAGAAAATAATTGAGAGCTCACGACTTTGTATGATGTGGATTTCCTAGAACTGCAAAATATTCAGAACCATTTCATTGCTTTTTGGGATTGTCAATTTTTCCTGTCTAATTTCAGACTCTTCAACTTTGTCGCCAGCCAATTCCTTACGACATCGGCCGACCACAAGATCTCGCTTTGAGGCTTCAAGTTCGACAGGTTTTCAGAGTCTATCGAAAATTGATAGAAAATGAAATGTCGATATCAAAATAATTAGGTTAAAAGTCTGCTTTTAATTTTCAATTCGAAGTATTTTGCCTAAAGTTTGCATAGATTATTGGCGTTATCTGTGGTAGACTCCTTCAAAAGTTTAGCTCACTTGCTTTTCAAGCAGCTGAGATAATTATTGAGGTCGAAAATCGATCATCGAAAAATGTATAAAATCTTGATCCATCTTTATTTTTTTATCGCTAAGGTTCGGCCCGTTTCCAGAACATCCGAGCACGTCCCAAATCTTGGCGAGACGCCGATTCCGCATCGGTGTGAACCGAAGACGTACGTCGAGTCTGAGTCCCACGACGTCCTCCCTCGGCACAACTTCAGCTCATTCTGAAACGACTCGAACTTCGACTGCAAGCACGACTCCGACCACGACAGCAACCACCACCAGCCTCACGACGCCGCCGACATCCACCAGCGCGCTTCTTTCTGCCACGGCGACTTCTTCCGAGCTCGTTCTCCCAGAAGGCCCCACTCCGCCTGAGAGATCATCAGAAGACCTTCACAACGCCCGTAGGCTCCAGCAGCTGCACGACGAGATCGAGCAGAACTTTGTCGCTGGTAAGAAGGATGTAGTCAGAGAGTCATCATTTTAAATCAAGCTCAATGTTTTCAGCCAAATGTTTTAAAAGATGTTACAGAGGCGTCTGAACCTTTCGATTCGGTACTCTTCATTACTCGTTGTGAAAATTTTTTTTTTCAATTTAACAGGAGCTGTAGACTTTCTTGACGTTTTTTTCTGTTTCAGATTCTTTTCCTGAGTCCTCTTTCATAAGCCTATTTATCTTTTCAGCCCTGGACGGTCCTCATCCGCCGGCGGTCCAATCGGTCCAACCTCCAGGCCTTCCGGGACCGCCGTCCTCAGCCCCCGCCGCTGAACCTCCGAGTGATGACGTCGTTCACGCCTTGAATCAGGCCGACGACTTCTTGGAGGTTCCTGTGCCAGGAGCTTATTTTATTCATAAGTTGGACTTTTTCAGGTCGCTCATCGGCTGAATATTCTACGATCCCAGCGGAAATAACAAATATTTTTTCTCTTGTAAATATTTACTTTCTGTAATTTTCTCCACAAACTATTTAACCTGACGCTTTAGCTCTATATTCCTCATGTTATGTTTTCCCAGGCTTTCACAGATTGTAGATTTTTCAGAGATTGGATAGATATTTGTTTTCATGTGCCTTCTTTTACTCACCACCTCTTTTACCATTTTGTTCGTTACGGGTTTATAAAGCTTTTGTTACACTCTACTCTTTTTAGAAACGATTTCAAGCCGTTGCGAGACAGTTATTTGATATACATTTTCGCAGGAATACGTTTTAAAAAATTTCAGCAGTATGGCCGAAAAAGCAGGAGCAAAATCAGTGAAGTTGACGAATCAGGCGATGACGTGGTTTGTGTTTATTTCTCTTCAGGAAAAAGCTGTCAAACAAGATAATGGAACCGAAAATTGGCTTCATTAGTGATTCAGTAAGTATCAATTAGACATTTTGTGAAGTTAAAGTGATAGTCTTCCGGAAAAGTACTCAAATTGAACGGAATGGAACTTTGTTCAATCTTGAAAGTAAATGGAGGGAGAAAAAACGAGCTCTCGCTTTTTTTTTCTTTGTTTGAGTTCAGTAATCCTATTTCAGCGCGTTCTTTTTGAGTTCAAAACACGGTCCTTTCAACATTTTTTGCAAGTTCTATTTAAAATTTTTTTTTATTCTCATGGTGGAGTCGAGCATTTTCCGAAGATTATGTTTCACAAAGTTGTTTAAACTTTCAAATCCAGTTATTTTCGATTTTTTTTTTCAAAATTCGGTAGTAAGAATGTAAGTAATATCGAGAATAAAGAACCAAATAATTATTAAGGACAACTTGCGTCAAGCGTCATTGTAGGGAGTCATGTTTTCGAAAGCATACACGTTTTTGTGATTCATGAGTTGGAAGATTAGAAGAAAATTTGACCTTTACTTAACCTAGGGCCTCAGGACCAATTAAAAAAATAATCTTTGTCAGTGAGTAAAACAATATTCTTTTTTTCAATGAAAAAGCTTCCTCGTCAGCGAAATCCTGCCTTTTTTTGGTAAGAAGTTGGATTTTTCCGATATTTCAAAAACGCTTTTTCCATTTTTTTAAAGTCATTGTCGAAAATAAAAAAGTTATAAAGACTTTTAAGAGAAGGCTTCCATGCCTGGGAAAGGATTGAAAGATTTTTATCATAGTTATTTCAGTGTTTATCACCAAAAAATCTCAATAAATTTTTTTGATCGCATTTGTACTTTTTCTTGAATAAAATTTTTAGCTCATAATCAACATCTAGTTTATCTTATTTTTTCTTTTCAAATTTAATCAGAACAGTTGCTGATGGGAAATAGCGTGGCTTTCACTTTCCAGCTTTTGAGACTTCTGGAAGATTATAACCAGCTGGGATCAGTATATTCAGCACTTTATTGAGCCATTCTCTGGTGGAAAACTATCTTTTTCCATACGAACTTTCTATGGTCTGAGAGGTCCTCGGAGGGTTCAAAAATGGTCGCTCTGGGAGTCATTTGAGCTTAAGTCTTCGGAACGACCACTCAAACCTACCAAAATAGTATTTACTGTTTGTTAGTGAGGCTTGGATTTGAAGCCGAGACCGATTCTCCGCGGATCCATGCCTTGTGATAATGGACCCTGGAGCTAGTGAAAGGCGTGGAGTCTGACCCTGGCGATGATACGTAAGAAAAGCGTAAAGCGAGTGGCGGGTGGTGCCTTGGATCGATCGATCTCTTCCGACCACACGTCGTTCGTTTCGCACTAGGTCCGATTGGCGCCCCTTGCTCTCCCTGTTTACCTTGTTGTTTTTTACCGACGTCTATCTCAAGTTATTTACGCGAGCCATTCTGCTACCTGTTCTTTTTCTGCTTGGAGTTTTCGGATAGGGCTCCTAGAGATCATTCGAAGAGATGAGAAAACTGTGAAAGGTTCTCATTTTTTCTGATTCTTTGATTCGAACAGACAGAGAAACCGAGATTTTAAACAATTTGAACGTCAAATTTCTGGAAAAAAGAATTTTTGAGGATGATATGATATTTTGCTGAAGCATGATAACAATTCCTACGTTTTCAAGTTGTTCATTTTCTGATCAAATCTTCGAAAAATGATGACCTGATATTTTGACTAATCTCCAAAAAAAAAAAATCTGAAACCACTCTTGGCGCACGATTTTACAATACTTGGAAAATCAATAAAACGGCCCTTCGTTTTGAGACCTTCATAAAAATTTTATACTTCTCTAAACTCCGCAGAAAAGCTTCCTACTTTCGATAAGCTGTTTTCAAATAATAGGACTCACTGAGAAGATTCTCTTTTTCGTTCTGTTAATTTTTTTTTTTTTGCAAGAACTACGCTGGCATAATCTTGGAAAGTATTTTACAGTTCCTAATGACAATAGTAAATTATGTGCGAAAATAGGAGGTTCAGACTTTTCTACAAGCAATTGGATACTGACTAGATCGAAAATTTTCAAAATTATGTGTGAAATTTGATTTTTGAACTTTATCAAGCTCTATCAAAAAAATTTTTGAAAAAAAATGTTGGAAAAATATTCAAAAAAATAACAAAGTAACTAGAAAAGTTTTCATCTCGTTGTCAAGTGCATTCAAATAGCTGAACGAGTTAAAAAGATCGCTCTCACAATTTGAAATGGACCTCGGAGCTGCCACCATTTGAGCCCTAGAACAACGGAAGGCAAAAAATGGGCATCTTATTGAAAAAAAAAAGAGAGATTTCTCTCGTTTTTCAGCACGGGAAAAGGAAAACGAAAAGAAAATGAGGGGAAAAGCGACTCTTAGGCTAACTGACGTGGTTGGGGCTGGACGCTCCAAACATGGAAATGGCAAGAGAGAGGAGGGGGATCGATTATTCGAGAGAAAGACCCTCCGCCTTGTGTTCCTTTGGTCGTTTCTCACGTTTTTTGCCTCTGACCTGTTGATTATAGGCCTTTTTATAGCCCTCATAAATTCCGCAAGCCTTCAAAGTATAATCTAAATCTCAAAATCGCCTTCAGAAGTCATTTTTATCGGAGTTTATGTTAGAAAACCATTCACCAAAGTTATTTCTATCACTTGTTTCACTTTGTTCAAGCTGTTTCATTTTTATTGAAATTATCGAAGAAAGCTTATAATTACTTTTGTTCAATTGCAAATTTTTCCTTTTTCTGCATTATTTTTTTAATTTTTTTAAATCGAATCAAATGGATTCTAATGAGAGAAAAAAGAAGAGAGAAGCTTATAATTAGATTGTTTTGTTTTTAAATTGCCATTTCCGTACTCTGCAATTAAATTCATTCATTTATATTCATGCCATCTTTTCCAATTAAAACTTATTGTTTGTTTTTTTTTCTGCAAGTGGAATTAGAAATGGGCGTTTTCATGAATAAGTTAGTGGGCTTTATGGAAATAAATAGGTTTTGAGCCCGATATTTGAGATCGAGAGAATAATTTAAAAAAGTTGGATTAGGATAAAAAAGAATAATTTTTCAAAGTTATCGTTCGCGGATTCGGTGAAAGGAAGCTTTCATTTTCATGACTCCTTTAAACTGTTGACTTTTGCTGATTTGTTTCCGGCGATCTGGCCTCGATCAAGACCAACAGTGATTTAATGCTCCGCGGGTGAAAATCCAGTGTAAGAACGACTTTTGGTTCCGCTATTAGTGCGTTCTAATGCGTTGGAGGTGTAATGATGAGTTATTAGAGACTGGACAAAGCTGAAGTTTTCCGTTTTGAAGATTTTCCTTCTACTTCTAAAACCTTAAAATTGGATGAATTCCCATTGTCATGAATCGGCGACAGATCATGATAATCTAAAAAGCGGATTTCAAAAGTTCAAATGATTTTAATCATTTATTTTATGAAAAGCCAGGTATTTTTTTGATTGAGTCATTCTGAATCAATCTTTTCCAAAAATTTATTCGACATTTGAAAATTTTTCGACATAGAATCTCGAAGCTCACGCCAATTTAACAAATTAAAAAAAATTGAAAATGGTTGAATGATTTCGTTTCTCAGCTGTTTTGGCTAAACCTTTTTGAATGTTTTTTTCAAAAACAAAGAATATGCTTTGTGGAAACATAATACATTTCTCGTAGATAGGCGAAAAGACAAGACGAATCCCTGCGGAGATCGCGTTTCAGAGGCGTTGCTTTCTTCGCGCTTCAATCTAATGAATTTCTTTTTTTTTTCCATTTTCTGTTCAACAAGTTTAGAACATGGTATTCCACGTTGATTGCCGAAGTTTCAGTTCAATTGACGCCTCGCAATTTTTAGTCCATTGGCGATCTTGTCGTACTAGAATATATCGAGCACATCCAACTGTTTTTTCTTTCTCTTTTCTCCGTGACTCTTCCCAGCAGCTAAAACTATTTGTTTCAATCATGTTAATGGGGTCATCGAGTCAAATAATCGTTTTTCAATGTAAAATGTGCAAAAAAAATTATAATTATCAATGAAATATCTTTTTTTCTGTTTTTCAACCTTCATCTTTTTTGAATGAAACCGTTCTAGTGTCATGAATATTCTAGGAGAAACATTTTATTAACTCAGCAAGCGATTGATTTTTATATTTTTATCCGATTATTAAAATACCGAATGCCTCTAATTCTGATGAATTCTTTCCAAATCTCTCTTCAATTGTGTATTTCGAGTTTGAGAAACAACTTTTAACATGTCATTAACACTAAAGATCTCTTTTTTTTTATAGATATCAGCTTTGATAATCACAATGAGCCAAAGTTAAACTCTTGCTGTTTCTCAAACTTTGTCACATTAAAAGTTATTGCAAAATTATTCAACTTTATTCTTGTAGTTTGGATCGTGCTCGAACAAAATGAAGAATGATGAATAAAAATTCGAGAAAATAACTTTTTCTTGATATGTCGCTTTCGGTTCGACTTGACATCAGAAGGAGCAAAAGTCTTGCGTAATCACGGAGAACAGCTCGGAAAACTCCATGCAATTCAAATTTACTCCTTCAAACATCTAAAATATTTGTACGGTACAATTCAGAACAGTATCATTTTGGCTCCTCCAAAGAATAGAAAGTTTTGTCGGCCTAGATCGGCTTTTTGAAAATTAGATGTTAGAGCTGTCGGTCGGCTTCTACCAATTTTGCCCTCAGCAAAGGAAATGACTAGACTACCAATTTTCCTTCAATGGTTCTTTTCTCTCAATTTGTTTGTAATTCGAAAGTTCGTGGGTGCTCCGTAAAACCACTTTTTTGCTATTAAAAGTTTTATGTCTTACAAGGAACTTTGAACATCCGCTTAAATTTTTTTTCGGAGTCCATTAACTATTTATGCATTTCTTGAAGTCCTTCTCATTCCCTATTTATTTTATTTGTTTGAATTTTTTGCATCGCGGTAAGAATAAGATCTAAAACCGACTTTACTTTTTTATAAGCTTTTTTTTAAAGAATC
Source organism: Caenorhabditis auriculariae (assembly GCA_904845305.1). NCBI lineage: Eukaryota > Metazoa > Nematoda > Chromadorea > Rhabditida > Rhabditidae > Caenorhabditis > Caenorhabditis auriculariae. The sequence goes on along the minus strand of CAJGYM010000001.1, from coordinate 5,126,761 downwards.
GTTGCCATTTCATTCTTCGTCCATTGTAAGATCCAACCGATTGATCGTTTAATTGTGACTTTCCATTCGTGTTTCTCGCAGTATTCTTCATTCTTGAGTCCGAAGTTTTGCAGATGCGATCAAGCTTGTCGTCATTGAACTCGTCGCACTTTGTGCCGACGCTGCCGTCGTCGGCCGCCGTGCCGTTCGACGCCAGAAACCTCGAGATCAAGACCAAATCCATCGAGCAGACCCTGGTCCCTCTCGTTTCGCAGGTCTCTTTCCTTTCTTGGAAGAAAAATGTCTTGACTTCTGTAGTGACCTTCGAAAATATCTCCAAAAAAAGAATTCAAAAAAAATTTGAAAAAAAGTGTTTTTTTGAATTTTTGTGCAAGGCTTTCCTTCCAAAAGCCCCATTGAAAGCCGCTTTTCGGCTTTCTTCTTGTTTTTTTTCTTGCTCCATCCATTCGGCCCATTTTTTCTATTTCCTGTTTTGAAATAATTTTTTCAGATCACCACTTTGGTGAATTTCAAGGAGTCCTACCTGACAAGCGGAAAACCAAAGTCCGACAGGGCCATTCGAGCTGCCCTCAAGGTTTCCTTTTTTCTCTTATTTTTGTGGTTCCTGTTGTGAATTTATTGATTGATAGGAATTTTTCTAAATCTTCTCTGTTGGATTCAAATTTACAAAAAAAGTTTTTTTCTTTGTTAGATATTATTTTTCTTGCTTTATTTAAGGCATGATTCTTCATAAAAGCTGTTTTTCTTTTTCATTCGGAACTCTCAATTTTTCATCCTCTCATATGGATACATTAAAAAGCAACTTTTTCGGAAAAAAAACACTTGAAAATTTTCCAATTTTTCTTCTCTAGGAGTTAAATTTTCAATCAAACTATGAGCTTGTTTTCGTTTTTCTAAATATAATTAGGTTCATTTGATTGCGAATTCATTTCTGAAATCAACTTCTCCAGATCGGCAGCGCAGTAGAAGCGGCGATAGAACGGTTCGTCTGCGTCGGAGAAACGATCGCCGACGAGAATTCGGACATCCAGCCGGAGATGTACGACGCCTGCAACGAGGCTCGTCTTGCCGGTCCGTTTCCTTCTCCTTTTGCAAAGTTTTCGTTATCCTGTGTTTCAAGTGAAAATTTTTATAAAGTAAATCTAAAAACTTTGATGGATTTAAAACTAATTCATATTAGCGAATTGAATAGAAATCTCACTATATGCTCAAAGATTCTGGTTTTCACATGCTTTTCCCCTTCTACAACACAAGGAAAAGGAACGCAGAGAGTTTCAACACGTAACGAATGATTTGTAGAAAGCTAAGAGGTCATTCTGTCTAAACTGTTTACGTTTATTTGTTTATTTCATAGTTGTACTGAACAAAATTCAAAAAAATACTTTCAGAATCAAAAATTAGGCTGAAAAAAACTTTTTTTCCTTTCTCTTCAGGAATTCAAAAAGAAATTTTTTTAGTTATGAACTATGATCAACTCCGGAAGACTTGTGATATCAACATCAAAAAGTAATAAAAAATTTATTTGTTGGAGTGAATAATTCATGAACAGAGAACAGGCAAGGAAAAATGATATTCAGAAAACTTTGTTGAGCCGAAAAAAAGTGTAGCTTGGGAAAATCTCAGATTTCATGCGGTTCCCTTTTTCCGCCGATTTGGGCCTTTTCTCCTGTTCCGGCGGCTACACCTTTTTTCGCATTTATTTTCAGTTTTTTTCCTTTATTTGGTTTTTTTGTAGCCTCCGATTTTTCTAGCTTTTAGTTTAGGCTTATATTATTTCTCAGTCTTCGGGAATTAAGGAAGTCTGGTTTTCTTTCCTGTAATAAGGAAAATTAATTTAGTGTAGACTTTGGAAATTTCTAAAAGTCGCTGACAAATTTCTAGAGGTGTCTAGCTAATTCCCCTAATTTTAGAGATACGATTTTTCAAAATCGAGATCTTTGAAAAAAATGGGATAGTTCACACAGGTTGCGACCGTTAAAAATCTTTATTTCTCTGAAGAATGTTTGGGCGAATCTTTCTCACTCGTTTTTTAAAATGTGTCTTTCTTTCGTTTGCACAATAATGAATATAAAAACGAACGACTAGTCTCAACTTATTATTGAGAAATCCAGACTTCACACGAGAGTTCTCGAGGTTTCATGGCGAGCAGATGACATTTTCAAAGTTTCGTTAGGATATTCAGTTTGATTTTCGCCAATTGATCATCTAATGTTCCCAATGAATTGGGCATTCATCAAACGATGTATAATTTATAACAAAAAGGTCCAGGAGCATCAATGGCGAATCTTTCTTGTGCGTGTTCGACGGACGAGTCTTCGTCGGTGGTCGACAAGGCGGTTCTGGTCCGCGCGAGTCGCCAGCTCCTGAGCAGCGTCACCCGGGTGCTGCTCCTCGCGGACCGCGTCCTCGTCAAGCAGATCCTCCGCGCAGAAGACAAAGTCAGTTTGGACAGAAAAACTCGCAAAATTCTTTCAGAAAAAGGTTTTTGAAGTTTGTTCGTTGGGAACCGATAGCGGTTTTTTGACTTGTTTAGCCAGATAGATGAAATAAAATTCCGCTCACAAGGGCGGTCATTTTATTTCGCGGTTGAGAATTTCCTGAAAAACGACCAGACTTATTCTTACTGTGATTTTGAAAGATCCTGAAATTTTCAAACCGCAAAACTTCCTAGTTTTCAAGAATAAAAGCTGAAAGTCTCCAAATGGCTCATTTTGAAGGGTTTTGAGGTTTTTTTCGACTTTGAGCCCTTATATCTCGAAAAATGGGAAGTTATGCACGTTGAGACTTCCAGGGTGATCCTCGGGTACATCAAAAAGTGTTCTGGCTAATTTCCAGGAAATTCCCTACCGCAAAGTGTAATAATCTTCCTTGTCAGTACTTTATTCATCGAAAAAGCCGAATTTGAATAAATTTGAGAAATTTCTTTTTTTTTCAGTTGACAGATTTTCAGATAGCCTTCTCATTATCACGCCTGGAGTCCACGCGGTCATTCAACGATTTCGTCAAAGTGTTTGCTGTTTTTGGTGGCGAAATGGTTGAATTGGCGCACAGAAGCGGGGATCGGTTCGGATTTTTCTTGAATTATCGTTTTCAGTTCAATTATTCAGACAACACGACTTGAAAAGCGAGAAAAGACGAGCACAAATGTCTGTGGCGCGGACAGCCTTGGAAAGGTGAGAATTTCGATATCTTATTGAACTTTCAATTCGAAATGTCCTAAAATGCACGTTAATTGAAAATCGATGGTTGAAATCAATTAACACGTAGCCTCTGCGATATGGTTGCTTCCAGGTGCTACCGATCTGAAACGACTTAAGCGCGGATAGATTTTTTTTTCTCATCGCAGTTTTGGAAACGAAACAGTTTCTCTACACGTGAGAGAACCTGATAAGTCTTGAGAAAAAAAAATTGAGCTTCAAATAGCTTCACTTTTTCGATATCGAACTCCAATCATATACAAAAATGTTACAAATCAAAATCATGAAAACAGAAACAAGTTTTCCGATTTTAGGCTAACGATGCTTCTCCTCACATCTTCTAAAACCTTTCTACGACACTCCGATTGCGAATCGGCTCTGCAATGCAGAGATGGGGTTTTTGATCAAGTAACCTAGGTTCTTTCGGTTAGTGGAGATGTTCATGGTTTCAGATTCGATTATCACTAGAACTGATCGCAATTTGCGTGTGCGACGGAGTGCTGACCATGGAGAAGAACAGGTACGCGCCGGAGGACCAGCAGATGCCCATCGACATCGCCTTGCAACTCACCGCCAACGCCGCCATCAAACAGCTCACCGTACGTCATGCAGACGTCGCAGTAGCTGAACAAGAGTTGCAGGAGATGCTGGAGATGATCCGGATGACGAGTCGGGTCGGCGCCGGCGTCCGAGAAAGGATCGTCGCCGCCCTCGACGCCCTCTGCCAGCTGACACAAGACTTTACCGACTCGGCCTACACGCCTCATCATCATCGGGAACAAGTTCTGGACTTCCTTGAGGAGTGCCGCTTCGAGATGACCAACCTCATCCAGCCCGACGTCAGTAATGCGATTTCACTCCTTACTAACAAAGAAATTCATTTTTCTTTGCGGTTTCCTTGAAAGTTGGCCAGAGTACTTCTTGAGGGACTAGCTGACGATTCTTAAAGTTTCGACCTGTACTACTTCCTAGTTCATGAGAAAGCTCAAAGTCGAAGAAAACTATTAATAGGAAATTGTGAAACTTTCGGTGATTATGTACTACCTATTTTATTTAGGAAGATTTAGAAAAAAAGGAGTTCGAGAAAAAAAAAATTCGGTAAAGGCTTAGTCGGAAAATTCGCAATCTGAAAGTTCCTTGACGGTATAAAAAAATTGGAATAGTCGAAAGTTCGCTAATTTTTATTTAATACCCCCCGATTTCTAGAGAGATCCTAACCGAAAAGGGAAATGAGTACCATGTAAAAGCTCCTTTTCTACATAAATACTCTTCGTATTTCAAATGAGCTTTCAGCGTGTTTAAAATATATATTCATAGAGGTTTGATCCCAAAACAATCAAAATTCAGGAAAATGAGCATTTGGCGTCGAGCGGACTAGAAGTGACCGTGGAACGATTAAATCGGCGGTTAAAAGATTTGAGTAAACAGCTGCAAATTGTCGCGATGGAACAGGTACAGGAATTGCAGGAAATTGTAGAAATCGATATGGTTTCAGATCTCCGAAGTATTACGGGCGAATGAAGACCAAGTACTTCTGTCTTCCATGAAGGCGTGCGCCGTGGCTGGAGACATCGACGGCGTCGAAAAGTACATGCACAAATTCCGGGAACACGCAGAGCACATGCAAGAGGTGGAAATTGTTTTTAGTTAACCAAGCTGGTGAACTCAGGGAGAATAAAGTACGTCGATGTAAATTGGCTTTTTTTTGTCTTCTTTATTTTTATTTCGAAGCTTCCTCAAATCTTTTCGCGATTTCATCGCATATACAGTACGCGAAAGATCTCATACCCTATGAAAGAAAAACATTTTTGAAATTTCTAATCTTCAAAAAAGTTGAAAAATGAAAAAAAAAGACTGGATCAAGCTTAAAATCGAGCAACACTGCTTAAAAGGGTCTTTTCAGTATTAGGATGGAGTATTATTCCAAAAGGCCCCTTTTCCCAATCCCCTGAATTTTTTCCACTACCGGCAACATGAGAAGCTTTTTATTTTTCAATACAGGAACATTTAAAAGAAAAGATTTTTGTTAGGTTTGTCGTCTTTTGCACCACATTTCGATCACCGACGCCTTGCACGTCCACACCGGCCATGTTGAGAGAAACATGCGAGCTTTGGCGCCTTTGGTCCGTTTCCATTCCCAGAAAAACATCTTGATTAGAATGAATTTCAGACGTTACAAGCTGGAAGAACCCTTTGTATTCATCCGTCAAGTCGGATTGCTCGCGAGAATTTGGAAGTTTTTTGCGACACCTGGGGTCAAGCGGTTAGTTCTATTCCGGGGATTAAGCTCTATCCTCCTTATAGTGTCGTCGTTTGAATTTTGAAAGCCGTGGAAAAGAAAATTTCATTCAAAGAGGATAGGGAAAGAAAGTTGTAAGGGCGAGAATAAAGTGAAAGTAAAATCTTCTCAATCTTTCAGTTCACGATTCCACCATAAACTCAATTAGTCACCCACTTTTGGAAATGAGTGATATGGTTCTTGGGACCAGGGGAACATTTGTTTGCTTTTAAAAAATTTTCCAGATCTTTTCTCTTTAAAATTCACTGATTTCATTTTCATTTTGAGGAATCGATGGTAAGTCCGTTGTTTCTTGAAATGAGGTTATTTAAAAAAGTTTTAAAGGCATCGAAGTTGGAATTGACATAAATTATTTCAAAATAGTTTTTGCCTTGGCCTTATTAACCCTTTGGAATGAAAATGAAACATTCAGGCAGACAAGAACGGACAATAAAGGGTTTTCGATTTTGAAGTTGAGGTATCTTGAAGCATACGTCGGCCGGATCCCTTCCCGGGGTGGTGGAAGAACTGCGGCCTACCCCTGAAAAGTATTTCAGTGCATTTTTGAATAATTTTCGCACGAAAGGCCGGAAAAGACCAGCCGACATATGTCTTGAAGTCTTTGCAAATACTCATAAGTTTCTCAATAACTGACAAATACCCAAGAGCGATACTTTTTTGAAGTTTAAGATCCCTTTTACTTTCCCAGAGCTCGCTCAATAAGTTTTTTCAGGTAAACGACCTGTCGCGAGTGGCGAAAGAGTCAGACGTGGCTGCGAATGGAAGAGTCGCCGCCGAAAAGCAAGCCTACATGTCGCTGCCGAGGCCTGGCGTGAGTTTCCTGAGTCAGTCGAGCCCAGTCTCGCAGCACCCGTCAGGCTCGGGCTCCTCGCAGCAGTCGGTCCGCAGCACGCCGATTCTGCCCTTCCAGCGGTCGTTCGAGTCGCAGACCGTCAGTCAGCTCATCACCGATGAAGACGTCGTCAGCACGTCGTCGTCGGCCGAGAAAGGCAAGGCGACGCCGAGGAGGATCGTCGCCCAACAAGGCGACGACCTCAGCTCGGCCGGTTCTCAGGAGGAGGACCGCGTCGACGCCTTCCGCTACCGCATCAGTCTCATCATCGATGACTTGCATGCCAATTCTGTGAACGCGTAGTTCTGGGATCCCGGTGCAACGGAGCATTCTGACTGTACGAGAAAGTTTTTCGCTCAAAAAAGCTTATTAGGTATTGAAATTTTAGATATGCAGAATTTAAGTGTGTGTGATTGTGTGCTTCAATTTTATCCTTCTTCATTTGAATTTATCCATTTTTTTTTTTCTTTAATTAGATTAACTTCCATCGACATTCCCTTCGAGCATGTTGTGATTGTGTCAACTCATCGTTTCGTGATTTCGATTTTACCCTAATTCTCAGTTTTTCCTTTTCGCTTTGTGGCTGCTCAGTTATGACGTTGTATCATTATGGCTGATCGTTAATTGTTGTTGTAAAAAGCGACTGCAATAAAATTATTGAAATTGTACAATCGTTTTTTCTGAATGCAGAAATAACAACGCATGGTGTGATGTGCTTTTTAGGCGTTTCAGGAACGATGGAACTGGGTAAAACAAAGAATTTTTTTAAAATTGAAACGGGTGTTGCGAAATTGGGATATAATTCGAAGAATTTAAATACTTTAAATTATATATAGTTTGGAAAAAAATTTAAATTCTCTTAACGCTCCAAAAAAACTCAGTTTAGAAAAAGGAAAATGTTTCTTTGAATACATTTTCAAAAGAAAAAGAAAAAGAAAATGTTTACAGAAGCACGGAACAACGCAAAAAAACCATCCAAAACCAATCACGTTGGACGTCGAGGTTTGAATTGTGATCCTGACAAATCGTATTTCTTTCTATGTGTAGGCAAAAAAATAATTTTAAATTAATATTTACCATAACAGCTAGTGTATTTTCTACAGTAAGAATCATATTTTTCATTTTTTGAGAACCATATTGAAGGACCAGCAAAAAATGGCAAAGGTCGGCCTCGAGATGAAGCTTCTGACGTCAGAAGTTGATGCGGAGGCGGAAAAATGGGACGAATACGCCGAAAACGACATTGTCAAGCGAGCCAAGGTAATTTTCCCTGGAACACTGAAATAAATTGGAAAAATGGACTCCAGGCAATGTCATCTATGGCGTACAACATGTATCTTTTCACACGGGGAGATGGTCCGCTCAAAACGACTCATGATCTTTTCACTCAAGCCGAGTTCTTTGCTGAGCAGGCCAATCAGATGTACAGAACTGTTAGAGAGTTCAGCTACGAGGCTGGTCTTTCTATGGATTCATCAAAAGATTTATCAATTTTGCAGGTCCCCGGATCCGCAGAAAAAAGCGATTTGTCATCGATCCTCGAAAGGATCCCATTGCATTGCCAGCAGCTGCAAGTTCTCGTCAAAAGCCCAACTGTTGGCAAAACTGCTACTTTTGGAAAGGTTTGACTTTGAAAAATATCGAGAAATAGTGGGGAAAATTTCAGGTTGACTCGGTGATTCAAGAAACGAAAAATTTGATGAACGAAATCGCGAAACTGGTCACGGCTTCGTTTGTATGTGCGACAAAGGTTGGACCTTGAAAAATTCTCATCACGTTTTGATTACGTCAAAGAGCATAATTTTCAGTTGGAACCACAACAAAAGTAAGTTCAAAAACTCGTCCGGGGAATATTAGTTTCTTGTCCCAAATATGTTCCGCTTGTCGGTTATTCGTTCAAATGTATAAAATTGCTTCAGCTTCGTTCTCAAAAATCAGAAAATTGAATTTTTGTGCTTTTTGTCTTGTGATTGAGAGCGTTGTCCGATTATTTGAAAAATGTTAAAGCTATGTTTTGTGTCAATAGTTTTTGAATGGTTTAAAATTTTTAAAAGTTTTTTTCTTATTTTTGCAAAAAAACTTTTTTTCTATGGAACTATAATTTTTTTATCTGCAACAATGTTATCTAAAAATCATAGATTAGCAACCCATCACAAACTTTTTCATTTATCCAACCCAGCACTGCAATATCAGCCCTACCAAACCTTCTCGAAAAAGTTATTCAACTCTAAAGGAAATGTTCAGTACGAAATCGAGTTTCGCGGAGGCACGATCAATGGCCGGGGGCCAAACGACGGCGAGAGGGCCAGTCGCGAATCGACTGTAAGTTTCCTTCTAAATTACCGATTCGTGAAATTCATTATGTACGCTGAGATGTACAAAAGCACAAAACTCAAAACTTATATGAACTAGCACGGAAAACATAACTTTCTAAAAGATTTTTTACTTTCTCAGACTTCTCAGTTACTAATATAGGGCTTTTGAACAGATTTAAAAAAAATTTAGATTAGTACGATAATTTGATCTCAGTATTAGTTTTCGACTACAAATATATTCTAAAGGTTTGGCGACGGACGCCGAGCATTCGAAGGCAAATCCCGCCCGCGTCCCTTCTCTCCACCAGCCACGCATCCAATATTCACATTTAGGTATGTGTAAAAATAAAAACTCATGAATCTTTTTCTTTTCTACAAAACAAAAAAATTATTTGAATCGTTTCAGCAGCCGGATTAAAGGACAATAAATGTTTGTTGGTAAGATCTTTTTATATGATTGGCTTTAATAACAGCATGTTGAACGCTTTGGTGATGGTGGCTTCTTATCTATAGATTCGTCATGTGTTTTTTTTTCTTTATTACTGTCTTTGAAAAAAAACTTTCTAGTTTTTCCTAAATTTTAGTTGCATGTTTAATGAAATTAGGAGATAAGTTGAAACATTTTTATGCATGTAATCCAAACTGAAATTCCTAACGAATGGATATCATAACTTTCACAGAAGCTTTGACTGATGATTCGTTTGGAAATTTTAACTTTATTAGCCATGGTTTTGTTGTTACTAAAGATTATGAGCTATCATTAAAAAGATTGATCTGAAAATTCCAGACAAAACCAGCGGGAAGAAATCGCCTCACCTATCCGAGACCTCAACGCCTCGTCCTCCTCAAACTCGACGTCTTCTCCATCCCCTAGAAACATTTCTTCATCGAAAAATCTCTACATGGGCCTTTTTGGTGCCATGCAACTGTGGAAAAACGTTCGCGACGGTCGCCGAAACCAACAATACAGTCAGCTCTAAACCCTATCATGATAATTTTTTAGAAGGTATGAAAACGGAAGGTAGATTGTTTATTCTTAGAATTTCATTATCAAACGTAATTATAGATATTCACAGACGTTTGGGCCAAAATGTTTTTCTTTCTTAGATATATTGATCCGTTCTTGTTGATAATATATGCTCACAGCTTTTCTCGCTCATATTCGAAGATTCTTCAGAATGTTATATTTGCTATCTCACTGTCAAGATTTCTCACTTTTCATGATCATTTTTTTTTTTTGAGAGTTTAACGTTGTTTCATAAACTAAGAATGTTATTTTTTGTACTCTTCAGTCATATTTAATTAGAATATGCGTGTGGAATCGAAAAGAAATCGAGAAAGCAGACTCGCGTTTCAGAAAAATTGCCAAAATATTATGATCTCTCGATTTTATTCTTACTCAAATACTACCCGTACTTTATACCAATGAATGCAGTTTTAACCATGTTGGGTATCGATAAAATTTTATTTTTGTTAATGTATAAATTATTTTATGTAATTGTTATATTCATCATTATGTAAGCCTCCTTAACAGAAAAATTTACCAAGTGCAGGAAAATACAAGGAAAGAACGATAAAAAAAAGTAAGAAAACCTCAAAAATCACAAACATATTCTTTTCAAACGGGGTATCTTATTAAAGGCGCACGCATACGCCTCGAAAAGTTTCGCAGCGATCGGGCTGAGTTAAAGGCACATGGCAAGCTGCCATGTATTTTTTCTTTCTTTTAGAATGCCCCTATTTTGCTGTTTTTTTGGTATTTAAAGCATTCAATGATGTATTCAGCTTCATGTAAAAGATTCCGAGAAGAAAGGAGCTCAGTTGCCAATTATATATCAACTTTTTTCGCGTAGCTGGTATCTTAGATAATTTTACTTTAAACTTGTTTTTTTAACTTTTTTTCATCATGTTATTTATAATTCTTCAATAAACTTCCCGTTGACCTTTTTTTTCTTTATCGTCTTGTACTTTCAAGAAAGTTTAATCGATATTGTTAAATAGCTTTTAGCATTTTTTTTTCTTTTTTTTTCTTTTTCTTCTCATTTTGTTTATCAAAGATATGGTATGAATCATAAGTTTTTTCAGGATGCTGGTCCTTTTTGAGACCGCCGCCGGGTATGCAGTATTCAAACTCTCAGACGAAAAAGCTTTAAAAAAGGTTGACAACATTTGGGACGAATTTAACACTGCCGAAAAAGCTCAAGAAAAGTAAGTTTTCGTTGAACCTTTTATTTTTTTTAAGTTGATTCATGGAAAACCGTATAAATTTTTCCAGGCTCCAATTGGTTTCATTCAAAAAGTTTAAAACTACTGCCGACGCTGTAGAAGCCACTTCAGCTCTTACTGATGGCAAAATCAACAAGACTTTAAAGAAGTTGTTGAAAAGCGCCGTGGAAGAAGGTGAAGAGCTTGCTGTCGGAGATGCTAAACTTGGAAACATTATCAAGGTGAATTTACTTTTTTTTTAACTTGCTTTTAATATTTTTTAGGAGAAACTTTCTCTTTCTTGTGTTCACAACTCGTCTATCTCGGAGTTGATGCGTGGAATCCGCTCTCATATTGACGACCTTCTCGCGGAGCACAAAGAAGAAATGAACGCAATGAACCTGGCGGTGGCTCATTCGCTGGCCAGGTACAGGGTCAAGTTCAATCCTGAGAAGATTGACACCATGATTGTACAGGTTTTGGTCGAGTTTGCAACAAGAAACGTTTTTTTCTTCCAGGCCGTCTCATTGCTCGATGATCTCGATAAAGAGCTTAATAACTATGTTATGAGATCTAGGGAGTGGTACGGGTGGCATTTCCCCGAGCTTGGAAAAATTGTCCAGGATCACCAGGCTTACGCCAAGGTGAAGTGTTAATAATTGAAAATGTAAAAGGATCAAAAAGGCCTATTTCACGAAAAAAAAAAGTTTTAACTAGTTTTGATAACATTACTGATTGTAAATTTGTGTTATTAAATCTTAGAGTTATTTTTAAGATTGTACAAAGCGTTGGAATGCGACAAAAAATAGCTGAAAGTGATCTGTCTGCCATTCTTCCTGAAGAATTGGAAGCGAGAGTCAAAGAAGAAGCCGAAATTTCTATGGGCACGGACATCTCCGATATTGATCTCATTCATATCCAAGGGCTGTGCGACCAAGTCATTGAACTTTCGCAGTACAGGTATAAAATTTGAGTAATCTGTGATGCAGCGAAAATTTTAGAGCTCAATTGTTTGACTACCTCAAAAATCGTATGTCCGCACTGGCTCCGAATTTGACTGTTCTTCTCGGAGAATTGGTTGGCGCTCGGTTGATTTCTCACGCTGGCTCTCTGGTTTCCCTCGCCAAGGCACCTGCTTCAACTATTCAGATCCTCGGAGCTGAGAAGGTTAGTTTCAAAGATTACACCTTCGCCTTTTTCTAATATTTTCAACTTATGAAGAAAACATCTTGTTTTATTTTCAAGGCTTTGTTCCGCGCCCTAAAAACCAAGAAGGACACGCCGAAGTATGGATTGATTTACCACGCACAATTGATCACACAAGCCCCTCCAAAATTGAAAGGAAAGGTAAATTGATTTTTTTTTTTTCAATAAATTTTTTCATACAAGACTTTCAGATGGCTCGAAAGCTGGCCGCCAAGTGTTCACTAGCTACCCGCATCGATGCTTTGACTGATGATTCCACGTCCAACGAGGTACATCTTTCATTTTCTGAGAACTTCATGATAAATACATTTTTCAGGTTGGAATAGAAGCTCGTGCGGCGTTGGAAACTGTTCTGAGGACTGAACAGGAGCGTGGACCAAAGAAGTTGCGTACTCCGTCTCACAAGCACGATAAATATGAGTTCAAAAGGTGTGTTCAGCTGTCAGACTGAGATTTGTTTTTAAGCAAATGAAAAGTCGATATTTTTCACTGCCTATGAGAAAGGAAAAGATCTTTGTTGAAACCCAATGCTAAAAAATGCATAATTTCAGTGAAACCTACGAATATGACGGTTCTGCGGATGCGGTTCGTTCTAAAAGAAAGAAGTTCAATGACGACGACGAGAACGGACATTCCGCTAAGCGGCCAAAAGTCGAGGAAGTAAAGGACGAGCCTGAGAACGAGGCGGACCTGTCTAGCCTTAGTCTTGAAAAGAAAAAGAAGAAGAAGAAGGACAAGAAAGTGAAGGAAGAGGAAGAAGAAGAAGACGACGAATAAATATATTCTAACCGTCATGTTTGAGAAGTCCCTTGTTATTGAAACGTTGTTACTTTTGTTGAATTTTGTTTTCTCTATGCAAAAACTTTAGATTTGATGCTTTGAGAACTACCCTTTCATCTCAAGAAACTTTATGAACTGTTCGATTAAATTTTTTACCCTTTTTCTGTCTTTGATATCTGTTATTGCCAGTTCTGGCTTTGATTCATTTTTTGTTGTTGTTAAATTGTTGAAACTTTGTGTAATGAAATCTTTTTGGTTGAATTGATATTTAAAATTGGTCTCAACCTTCAGTCGGAAATCGTGAGAATGAAAACTGCGAGAAGAGAGAAAGTTTACGTATCCTGGTTCCGCCCTATGAGGAGCATTGCAATGGCGTTGAGCGGCGCCGCCAGGCATGATCAGGTGGCCGAGTGGTTAAGGCGATGGACTGCTAATCCATTGGGGTTTCCCCGCGTGAGTTCGAATCTCATCCTGATCGAATTCCTTTTGCCATTTTTTCTTCACTGTTTAAGCTCATTTTGCGGATTCTATGGACATTTAATGAATCGAATACGTGAATAGAAAGACAGAAATGGGAAAATGCGGACGTCCCTGGCTCATTTTGTAAAGCTGCGTTCTTTATTACACTCGTCAAGAATTTCGGCGACGGCACCTGCTTTTTTCGGTAATCTTTCTTTTTAGTTCACGATCGTTTTCTTTAAAATTTTAATCGGAATGTTGAAAGATTTCTAGAAGGTTAGGGAGTCAAAATTTTGAGTTTGATTATGAGGAGGCTTTCTAGGAACAAAGAAAATTTGGGGTTTTTTGAATATCACGTTTAAAATGCGTTTTAATTTATTATCGGTGAATTTCTGCACGAAGTAGGATATAAATTTAGTTTCAATACACGAAAGTTTTCAAGTCATTGATGAATTAAGAAAACAATTCATCATTCACTTGGAACTTTTGATTTAGAACGTGAAGTTTAAAAAAAAAAGGTTACTTCACGTTTTCAAAATTTTCTCACTTCTATCGAAACTTTTCGAAATCTTTACAAGAAGGATGATTTTTTTCAATTTTTGACCTGCAGATGTTCATTGAAATTGAGGAGACTGTCCGATTTCTCTCGACTTACATGTATGGACGAATCCCTCGGAGGTTTCTATCAATTTTATTTCTGAAAGGAGAAATGTTCAATCTTTCTTTTAAATGAAAAAAAGATTATTTAGAGCGACTTATATTTTTCAAAAATATCTAATTTTTTTCTTCGAAAATGTTCTTGATGCCGTGTTCAAAATGATTCCGCGAAATTCAAAATAGCCGTCAGAGAAAGAGAAAGATAACTAAATTTTGGAGGGTCAGAGACAATTTCGCATTTCGCGGAAATTACTTTGAACACGGCATGAAAAATTTTTCAAAAAGGCCAATAATTACTCTAACCCGCAAGTTGTTCTGCACCATTTAGGTTTTTATAATAAAAAGGACGTTTTGGTTTTATCTGTTCTTCTCCACCTTTCCTGTCTCTCAGCTCCTCTGGACCATTTTTAGCCGCGTGAAGTCGTTCGCCGTGCATCTGACGAGTCTTCTCAGCGAGATGTTGATCAACAACGACGGCCTCGTCTGCCGCTACGACCTCGTCGTCCACGCCGAAGGCCGCACCGACGACGTCATCGTCCAAGTGGAAAAGTCTTCTGAGTCTCCTCTCAGCGACGTCTTCAGGCGGCGAAGATGGCCTACGTCCGGATGGACGAGTTCCTGGAATGCGTCGGCGGCGGTCTGATCATCGAGATGTTCAGTGGTCGTGTCCGAGCCTTGACGCCCAATTCGGCTCAGGTCGTCTACCCAAAAGGTCCCTTCTATTGAAGCTTCTTCTTCTTTGTCTATTGCGTGGGAGATAAAGGTCCCTAACTTGGCTTTTTGGTTATGAAATGTCAAAAATGTTATTAGATTGAACTCTTAGGAATGATCATTGGCTTTTTGGTTCATATACCTTCCAAAAGCTAGGATTTGAGAAAGACCTTCATTGCCCGCAAGATCGTTGGTAACCGTTCATATTTGCGAATTAAAATATTGGAAATCTCCATTAAAACATGTTTTCATAGCGAAAGAAACTTAAAAATTCATTTTTAAGCCGTAATAATATATCAATCTTGGATAACAGAACGTCTTTATGGAGAATTTATGGGAGGGTGTCATATCAGTCGGAATTTTTATGGTAATGGCAAAAGTAGAAAAAAAAATTATAGTACCGAGAAAGCGCCCGTCGAAACGTGCAGAAAAAAGCCCAGAAAACTCCGAATTTTTCGGAAAAGGAAAACTTTTCGTTGTACAACAACTTTTTTTAATTAGACGTTTTTCATTCACTTTTTCCCAACAGTCCAATGAGGCGAAAATGTTTTCTCTTTGCAAATTAATCGCCACGTTCTCAGGAGCTGATGCGATTTGTAACGCCTATCGGCCCATTAATCTGCGCGAATCACTGGTCCACGAGCCTTTTTTGTACCGATTTACGGCCGGAAACGTTTCAAATCGGTGCAAGTGGTTGGAGAGACAAAGATTGCTGATTTTTATTTAGTCCATTAGCCGTTTTCAACTTCTTTCTACCAGCACTCACCAATATGAGAAGAAAAAACAAGCGAAATATAAAATTATACAGCTAAATTTCATGAATTTTAGGATATTTTTATATTTTATTATAATTGGTTTTCTATTTCGAAAAACGTTTGCGGTTTCATTGATTTATATAGTCCATTAGCCGCTTTCGCCTGCAATGAGTCCATGAAACAATTTATTTTTGAAACTTTCAGCCGGTTCCCTCAAAACTTGAGAAAAAAGAAGGTCTTCGCTAAAAAGCGTTTTTCAAGAAATTGTTTCTTTTTTTCTTGGGACATACTGCCTTTCTCTATGTCTAAAAATAAACATGAGCTTTGATTTATTTTTTGATAGTCTTTGACAATGACTCATTGTTGTTATGAATTTCATAAAAAAGTACGCGAAATTGATATGAGATGAATCTGAGACGAGACATTTATACTATGCTCGAATTTTTTTTCCCGGGAATGTGAATGTTCTGACAATTGAAACACTGTAAATGAAAAACTTACTGGGATAAACATCATCAAAAAATAAAATTAGAAGCCGGGGAGAGTCAGTCATTCACTAAAAGAGGGGGAAAAAAAATTTTTTTTTCACCTATTCTTTAAAGATATATCCAAGAACTTTTTTCAGCTTTTTGGAAACCTATCGAAACTTTTTTTGCGATCACGTGATATATGTACATAACTTATCGTAACAAGTCCAAAAAGGAAAGTTTCCTTCGTCCTTAACCAAACCGAAAAGCGCTAATCGCCTTGGCTGAAGAAGAAACCAGTGTCAGAGTTGTCGTTGAGCCGTGTTCTGTTTGCCGTACACACGTTGTCCTCATCCATCTCAATAGGGACTTCTGCTGGGAACCGCCGACGACACAGTCAACACGTCGGGTCAATTTGCTCGACGAGCTGAACAATCTGAAGCATTTGGCATCGCGACAACGAGCTAGGAATCGATTTTCTCGGTTTCTTTATTCATTATGTTTGCAGAAATGATGGGTTAGAATGGTTAGTGAGAAAAAAAACACGAGAAGAGTTCTGGAGGAAGTTGTCTCAGTTCCTTTGGTGTTATTTTTGACTGGGGTGGGTTGACGCTCAAGATTCCAAAACTTTAATAACGAAAGAGTCCAACATAGAATGGATAGAGAGATTCTTACTATCCGGCTGAGTGTTCTGAAGTGTTCTTTCTAAAAAGTCGTCAAAAAGTTGAAACATGCAAGATCTTTATCTAGTAAGTTGAAGTTTTTTGCCAAAATTTTTGATAATTTCTGTCTTAACTTGAATGGAAATCCCCTTTTAAACAATTGGGAAAATTTAGTTTGCCCGCATTATCAGGTAAATAATGTTTAGGAAAATAACACATTGTCAAACAAGCCCCCGAGACTGATATGGAAGTTCCATATCACCTTTTTGAATCTAGGAAATTTTTGAACGCCCTCGTATCTCATCGGTAAGTCCATTCTGTTCGAGCCATTCGCTAGACACGCCTCTCATAAAAAGGGCCAAGACTGCTGGCGTTATGCCAAAAACCGTGTGTCTGACACCCTCCGTCAAGCCGTGGTCTCTCGATGGCGAGGTCAGCTCGCAGGACGCCACTACCGTCCACCCGATTCGCCACAATCTCCTTCCACACGTCTGACCTCTCGACGCTCTCTTCCCTGTTTTTATCTTCTTCCCATCAAGTTCCGTCATAATCCTCATCTTGATAGGCTGGTCCGAAGAGCATTGGCTGAATTTGAAAAAAAAAAAGGTTTCAAATCGAGAACTTTCTCATTTCCACTCAACAAAAACCGTTCAACTGTTTAGAAAAAAGTTGAAAAATTGACATGATTCCAATGAAAATTCCCAGTAAAAACTATAATTCACATTTTATTAACTAAAAATTGAGATTGAAATCTTAAGCAAGAAAAAATGGGTCAAAACCTCCTCAGAAATCTGACTCACAAGTTTTTAGATCAAAATTTGGCCGGACTTCGCTTGGCGCCGCCTTTTTTTCTCACCGTCTCTGATCCTTTCGATTTCTCACTTTTTTTTTCAATTTCGACTTCTAATAGCGCGTTCAAAGAGGTTTCTAGTTATGAAAACGTGAAGAGTTTATTTTTCACTGTGAATTACATATTTTATTGTTTTCATGTTTGAATATCATTTTTTTATCAGCATTTTGATCGTTTTCCATTTCTTTTTCAGATTTCGACCTCTTTTTTAATAACACCTTGAGAACTTCATGTTTGCTCAATAAATATTTCGTTTTTTATGATGTTTCCTCTCAAAAAAGACGAATGATTCATTTTTGAAAGTGCAAATTGCAGAAGGACACTAGTCGAGGCTCGGCTGGAGACATCTCGTCTTCCTTCTTCTCGGCAAACACTTTTGAGAAGCACACTCGACACAATGGTTCGTGTCTCGTTATCACTTATGAATCTTAATATGAAAATTCGAAAATTTTGACGCCTAACTCTTATCACACACCTGTACGGTCAATTTTGACCTGATAATGCTATCTCGCCATCAATTTCAAACCAACTTCATCAAGGTCAATTTTGAAAAAAACGTTTCTCGAGACTTTCTTGAACGCATCCATCATGACAGGCTCAAGGTTGATGGGAGATGTCGAAGGTGCACAATAGATACCGTAGAAGAGACCTCAAAGTGTAATTTCCAGACGTTTGAGACAGAAAAGGCAAAGATAACATTTCCGAAGTGAGAAGAACAACGACTTCTATGAAAATTCTTCAATTTATAGGCTTCTCGAAAACGCTGTCTCAGGTTTCAGAATGCGCAAAAAGTTTTGAAGATGAAAGTTTTTGGAATACTGTCGTAGAAATAGTATGAAGTCATTTTTTTCAGCCTCCAAAGTTTGAAGCTGGGGAATACCAGCAAGATTTGAAAAACTGGTTCTATAAAGAGACTAGGAATAAACATAAACCCAATCCGAAAAAAATGTTCTACTGTTTTTCTTTTTTTTTTTCTGGACCAGCCTTGAGCGACGCTATACGGTAAGGTTTCTTCAAAAGGGCGGTCAGAAAAACGGCTGACCAGTCTGCTGCTGCTTATGGCACTCTCCGCACGCCCAGAACAGAGTCGCCGCACTCTCCGCGCGTTAGCCGATACCTCGTTGATCGAGCTTCTCTGCGTCTAATTGGGCACGCCGCTCTAATATTTTGGCACAGTGCCCGAAAAAAAGACAGTTGGTTAGCGAGGAGCCTAACGGATTAATTAGCATACAGCGGTTCTGTCAGAGCACTGTTGTTGGTCGGTGTTGCTTTCGGAGCTAATCCGAAGGTCAGATCTCTATAATTAAACGAGGAAGCGAAAAATTTCAACTTATCTTTTCAGGACCGATCGAGGAGCCAAGGCTCGCCGGCACAGTCTAAATCGCCAGGACGTCCCAGACGTACGCAACAGGCGACCACACCAAAATCTGAGCCGTCGACCAAGGCGGAAACTCCGGAGAATCGACGTCGCTCTCAAAGTCGGACTCGAGGAAGACCGAAAGGCTCGACGAAAAAAGCCAAAGAAGAGAAGGAAAGACAGCGTTCTCTGACTAGAGTCAGTAACTTTTCATTCGATATCTTCTGAAAAGCGAACTGTAATAAAAATCCAAGCTTGCAGCGCTCACCAAGTCGCTCCACAAGCCGTGGTCGTCCTCCGAAGAACCCAGCGGCCAAAGCCTTGAAAGCAACGCCAGAAAAGACGAAGAGTCCTTCCAAGAAAGTAGATCAGCCGTCAGCCTCCAAAGCTAGCCCAGAAAGACAGAAAAGTCCTCCCAAAAAGGTCGAACGGCCGTCAGCTTCCAAGAGCGAGACTTCTTCTTTCTCTTCTTCGTCGTCGCGGATCTCCAGGGCGTCGCCGTCGGTTCCATCGCCGTCCAGCATCATGAGAGCCGCGTCCCGATCTGCCGAACGAGCTTTCACAAAGTATGAACCACGACTCCTGAAAACGTTGCCGGATTTGAAGACTCCTCACTTACCGGTACGTCCCGACCTCAAAAGAGACAAATTAAATGATATATAAAAAGTACAGTTACGAAAAAAATCCTGTTTCACTAATGATGGTGTAAACTTTTTTAAATAGAAAAATAATCCGAATGAAAAAAACTGAAGTACTTAACGGATTCAGAAGATTCACTTTAAAATTTTGTCAATATTTCTAGCTTTACTTGATGTCAGCAGTTACCCAAAGACGGGAAGTTTCACGAGCAGAATGAATTGAAAGATAAAAATAAAATAGGACATTGGTAACGCTAAACGGACGTGCTCCGAACGTTTCTGAGCATTTCTAAGGACCACTTAAAAGTTCTTACTCTACTGAAGTGACCCCAGAAGTTCTCAGAAACGTGCGGAACACGTCCGTTCCGCGTTAACGATTTCCGTGGAATTTTTGGCTGTATTCTTTTTTTTCTTCTATGGAGCAGCTTCGCTGCAAAGAGCCAGAAACTTCGTTCACGTTCAAAATTTATTCTTTTTTAATTGTAGAATTTCGCGCGCTTTCAAGAATTTCTATTTTTTCGACTCATAAAACAATTTAGAAACCTACGAAGGAGGCGGTCAAGTCGGTGAGCAGAGTCGTGGACGACCTGAAGTCTTATCCTTACTACCGTCGTGCCAAGAACGTCTACAACCAGGCCAAACGTAACTACAAGGAGATTTTTGTGACTTTGGGTTTCATTCTACTCATAGCCTTGATCTCGCATCTCATCATCCGTGTTAACCCAGCTAAACTCAGAAATTTCATCTTGAATCTTCCATACAACATAAAGGTAGCTATGAAAAAGATGTTCAGTCAACATCACTGACTTTATTAAAACTATTTAAATGTTCGTCAACTCAAAGTTCGAAAATTACTTATTCATTTATATTCATTGCCGTCTATTTTCATACATTAACCAGCATCATCACTGCCACTTTTTCTCTTAGTTTTCTGGATTTTTCTTGTAAATATCATGATTGTTTTTTGAATTACACTCAGGCTAGCTTGGATGGGCTCATATAGAAACTGAAAATTCACTAGAGTCATGTCCAATTCATTGTATGGGCACAGTTCAGAATGTTCTTCATAAAAAGCCGTTCTTTAGGAAACATCACAGCTTTTTGGGAATTTGCTCGTGATGAACCCTATTTGTCTTAGAGCGGAACTGACCGAGCTGAGTGTGCCGTGTTGAAGGTGTTTTGTCACAAGAGACGGGCGGCTTTATTTCATTTTTTTCCTCTATTCAAAAATATTTAGAAGTTTAAATGACGTATTAAGGCCGCCTTTCTCTTGAATGGCAGTTCCGCTTGAACCCCGTGAAGCTTTCATTTTTCTTAAACTACTTTTTTCATTGTTAGGAGCAGTTTTTCTCCAAACTGTTCCACTTCTTTTTGTCAATCTAAACTACAAGTTTAGTTGGCATTTTTCCATTCTTGGAAAACTTTTCAAGTTTTCAAACAAACGGACGGCTTCAACCCACACTCTTTGCGTCAGTTTCCCAGTTATGAAATATTCTTTGATCTATTATTTTCCTATGTCAAACAGCATTTAACCATCCACAACAAAACAACGATCTTTCTTTGGTCTCGGTTCGTCGAAATGAGCCCAGTTTATGCCGAGAGCCCATTACTCTGTACTCATCTGATTTGTGCTTGCTCTCTAATGTCTATCATGTGCTGATGTCAAACATTATGTCGAACTATATTTATGTGTTGATTCTGAAAAACTCGTAATAAATCCAGAGTTGAAAATATGGGTTTTTTTGTGGAAAGTTACGCAGCGAATCAAATGCAAAATTGTTCGCTATCGTACAATTTTTTCTCACATCAAACATTCATCGAATAGTGATTTCTTCATGATCACATGCATACATTTATGTTTAGTCTGTGCACAAATGTTGTCGAGGACGTTTGAAAGTAGTTTTTGCTGTTCAAAGTATAATCTTGACTTGAGACTTCGGCGCCGAATAAACCTCCAAGATTTTTTTCAAAAAAATTAAAAAGGAGTGAGAATGAAAACTTTTAGAAGTTCAAGATGATGTTTTTACTTTCGTTGAGAGGAAATGTTAAAACATTTAAATGTTTTTGTTCGCTCACAGACAATTTTGTGGCTTGGAGGAAGAAGAGAACCAGAAAAGTTTTAAGGAGAAAATATATCAGATATGGTCTCTTTCCAAAGCTTAGGGTTTTAGTAGAGGTTGTATGAATAGTTAAAATTGGTTTTAAAGGTTCAAGTTTAAAATCATTTGAAAAATCGGAAATTGAAAAAGAAATCCGAATAAAATCGAAAACCAAGACTTTTTTCTAAGATGCGCTTCAACATCCTCAATCTCGTCAAGACATTATAAACGGAACCGTGAAAATGAACGCATTGATGAATCGCGAGAAAATGCTTCGATTTTATCAACAGCTTTTTCGAACTTCTAGATGCCAAAATCGGTTCGTCAGTTACAGTTCTGACTAGTGAGCTTCATAAAAAGTTAAATTGAGAAGCAAATGACTAAAACATATGAAAAAAGAAGACGTTGCGTGACGTGCGACGACGTGAAAAGCCAATGGGAAGTTGGGATGGACATTTCGCGGCCGTCGCACCGGTTGGAGTCGTGTCGATGGCAGCTGAGAATGCGACGGGCGGTGCTGTTTCCGGCGCCGAAAAGGATCGGCTGCCCGTCGAAAAAGACGAAATTGTCGTGGGTTTTTCCGAAAAAGTGTCCCGAAAAGCTAAAAACCGATAAAAAACGGTCAAAATTTGAAAAAAAAAAAAACTTTTTGGTAAAAGGAGAAAATCCGAAGTTCCACGAATTGAGCAAAAACGCTTTATTTATTATTTAAAACCGTCTATTATGTTGAGAGCAGCGAAAAATTGAAAAAATTCTTGAAGAAGGTTTTTCTTCCGAAATTCGATTTTGAAGAAGTGGTTTTTTCTACTCACTCAAAATAATTTCAATGCTGTATCTCAGAGCGAGTTAATTCGAGTTTTGATCGAAATTAAGAAATTTTCGTGTAGTTTTTTGAATAGATTTTTTTTATCGAAAACTCTCATTTTTCTAGATTTTTCGATCTCTAATTTCTTGGGGAAAAGTCAATACATACGCCAAGTAACTAATTTCGAATCTTTCGAACAAATTCATGACCTGTGAAGGTATAGATGGTCTCAAATCTCGCGAGTCGGAATTCAATATCGAACTTGAATTATTTTTTTAAGTGAGAGCATCATTATCAAACCCTTTTTGTTTTTAGAGCCTGATTTATTAAATTTGTTCATTTTGGCTGTTTTTAGCTAGCAAAAGCTCTTAGCTTTGACTATCCCGAAGTAATCGGAAACATTTTTCAAGTCCGGAGAGTACCGAAGAAAAATCACTAAGACGCAGATGTTATGACTCATTTCCTATTACGGGTTTTTTCTTGGAAAAAATCTTGCGGAGAGTCTTGGAAGAGAAAAAATAATCCCAGAGACCACAACGAGAAAAAAAAATCGAAATTTCAGACAGAAAACCAGAAAAAATACAAACTTCAGTCGA
Source organism: Caenorhabditis auriculariae (assembly GCA_904845305.1). Taxonomy (NCBI): domain Eukaryota; kingdom Metazoa; phylum Nematoda; class Chromadorea; order Rhabditida; family Rhabditidae; genus Caenorhabditis; species Caenorhabditis auriculariae. The sequence continues at coordinate 5,103,871 of CAJGYM010000001.1, read as the reverse complement.
TTCTGGGCGATGGCGGCTATGGCACCGTTTTTCTGAGCCACGACAAAGAAACGTTGAACTTACCTTTTCATGTTGAATGTTTTTTTTTCTCTTTTAGACGAGTGGCCGTGAAAACGGAAAAGTACAGCAGGTCGATGTTGCACATCGAAGTGAACGTCTTGAAAGCGGCCAATCTGGCGAGTTGCAAGCATTTCTGCGATCTCATGGACTACGTGGGGCTTCGAGAAGAGAGAATAATTGAAGTTTCCTAAGTTCAGGGCTCGAAAAAGCCTGACTACGTTTACGTAGTGATGACGCTGCTCGGGAAGGACCTGCATAAGTTGCGGAGCGAACTTCCCGACAGGAAGTTCTCCCTCAACACGGCCACCAAACTCGGCATACAGTCCCTGAGAGTAAGATCTGGATATGATCAGAAATATTCAATTTCTCTGTATGAAACAAGTCTGAGTGGAAAAATAGTTTTTCTGGTTTCTTTCAGACGAAGTACTTCGTCTTTATCGGATAACACCTTTTTGATTCCAGTTTTTGAGTTTGACCACCAATTTTTTAAATTGATTTCCCCCTTCACAAAATTTCTTTTTCATTGGAAAAAAAAACTCAAATTAGCCATTTTCAGGCTTGCGAAGAGCTTCACAAGGTTGGGTACATCAGCCGTGACATCAAACCTGGAAATTTCGCTCCGGGGCTCAAGGAGAATAAGCAAGCCAAGATAATCTTTATGTATGACTTCGGTTTGGCTCGCAAATATATCGACAGGGTTCGTGCTTTTTCTATTTATAAACACTCAATCGAAAAAGAAAAAAACAAGGAAACAAATCGACTGGGAAGTACTGAAACGAACGGAATTTAGAATAATAATGTTCTCCCGTCGAGGAAAGAGATTGGCTGGAGAGGAACCACGCGGTACGGCAGCCTCAACGCCCATCTTCGTTTGGTATTTTTTGAAACGTTTTTGAAACATTTTGTGGAATATAAGTAACTTTAATTGACCTGAAAGACATGAACGAATTATTTCGATATTGAATTTATGGCTCAGGACCTCGGCCGACGAGACGATCTTGAGAGCTGGTTCTACATGTTGGTGGAAATGACTCGCGGGACGATCCCGTGGAGATTGGTCACAGGCAAACTTCGGAAGCATTTACGCGGTAAAAGAGATGTTTCCAGACCGCACGGCAGTGCAGAAGGCAAAGGAAGCGGCCCGAGGAAGTGGCCGCCAGCAATTTCTGTTCGAAGTTCCGAGTCAGTACGACAAGATCCTGAGCCTCATCGACGCCCTCAGCTTCGAAGCCACTCCCGACTACAATGCCCTTTGCAAGCTGATTGAGGAGGTTTGGCAGGAATGAGACCGGCAAAACTTCTAATAGCAATTGGTCAAATATTGACTGAAGTTTCAACTTTCAACAGAAACTCATATTTATTTGATCGATTAGTCCTTTTAATTTTTATCTTGTTTAACCAATACTTTCAATTTCATGTAGAATCTTACAAATGGGCATTAGACCTCGAAGGAATGAAGGACTGGGCCAATTTCGGCTTTTATTGCTTCAGGAACCTTGCAGAAGAAATCAAAAAATAACACTGGTACTCAACTTCTTCGCCAAGTTGTCATGAAAAAACTTGCGATCAACTTTTTTCTTTTCGGAAGTCAGAGTTTGGTTGATTTTAGTGGTGCCGTGTTCAAAGTAATTTTGGCGAACTGCAAAGCAGTCTCTGACTCTCCAAAATCTAGTTATCTTTTTTCACTTGCTGACAACTAATCACTTTGAACACAAAATGGAAATTTGAAAGGCTTTGTTTTTAACTTATTGCAGAAGTTTTAGGCTTTGTTGTGGGTCCTTAACGAAACGGGAAAAGGTTATGGAAAATAATCTTTCTAAAATTCAAAGATCTACCTGAATTAAACGCAAATTTTTTAAATCAATTTTTCTTTTGAGGACATGAGCAACGATCTATCGCGTAGAGTAAAAAGAAAAACGTTTTCTACATTTATCTGAGTATATTGTATGAAAGTAAGGATTGAAAAAAGAAATGGGCAAAAAATTTTAATGAAAGTATTTCCTTGAAGGTTCGAGAGGAGAAGCAGCTGCGAGAGAAGGAGTGTTGGGACTGGGAGGAAGAAACTGTCTCGACGACTGTCACCACCGTCACCTCCTACTCTGACAAGGAGCTCCGCGCCAAGGCCGAAAAGTTAGCCTCACCTCAAGTCTCAAACTTTTTTTCTCTTTTTCCAGGAGTAAGTAGCTCTTTTCGCATTTTGGTCGGCCCTCCAACGATATCACTTCAGTTTTCTTTTGCTATTGGGCACGTTTTTTTTTTGATTTTTGTGTCGCTCGTCATCACTCTGTTTGATTGTGTAGATTTGGAACATAACGGCGCTTTTCCCGTTGTTTCTGTCTTTCCACTAACCGCATTTCTCGATAAACACTTCTTCGTTGGCTGTCCCCGAAGCCAAAAGGCTCTGTCCTGAGTGCTTTTGTCTTCTCTTCTTTTGGTCTGAACACACATTTTTTGCAAGAACGTTCTTCGATAACTTTGATAGTTTAGGGCTCTGTCAATAAGACGGATGTTTTTCCAACTATTTTGAGCCTGGTAGGAAAGTTCAGTCCCTGGTTAGTCTCCTCTTTAGTCTCGCGAAGTCACAACTTGTACAGCTTCGTAGTTTTCGATAAAAGTCGCCACTAAAAACCATCGAAAGCTGGTGAGATGGGCTATTTTGAGACTTCGATCTCATCTTTTTCGAAAACTAGAGAGCGTGTGAGCTTAGGCTCTTGGAATTATATCTGGTACAGGAAAGAGAAATAGTAGAAAAATGGCCTACCTATCAAGTGTAGCTCTTTCTGAATTCTCAATATATCTCTCGTGGTTTTCCAAAATTTTGTTTCCGTCTACTTCAAACGAGAAGCTTGAACGCTTTCCGATTTCCGAACACTTATCCGATTGAAAAGAAACAGTAGGAAAAGGCGCAACGACTTCCGAAAGGCGTCGGATCTGCCGCGGCGCGCGCGAATCGAAGCAAAAAAAGAAGACGACGACGACGACGAGGAGGAGGACGGAACCGGTCGGCGGTTTCCTCGGCAGGAGACGTGGCTCGTTTATCTATCCGCCGCGGCTTCTTTTTTTTTCTGCTGCAAAGATTGCTGCTTGTTCGCTTTTTGCTGTGATGCAATCGCGGCGCCGTTTCCTACAAACACAGACATGCTTCTCAGACGAGGTCTCTTTACAAATTGGACAGAGATGGTGTGACAGTAGATGTTACTCTGAAAGGATTATCAGTGTGATCATTTTTTTCCTTGCAATAACGAGGTAGATACTTCGATTGGACGGAACTGTGGCTTGAAATTTGCAAACTTCTCCTGTATAAGTTTAGAAGCAAGAGCTATGGGGAGAATTTGTACAGTGCTTCAAATTCATAGGCTCTTGCATTCTGATCTTCTTGGGGGACTCAAATTTTCAATCAATCTGGTTGAAATCAGAGTTGCACTTCTTTTTTTTTTTCAAAGAAAAACACCATTAGCTCCAAGTTATAATAAAAACTACCTAAATAAATCACCTAAGCAAATTTTTGGTTTTCGAGAAATCTCAACATTTTCAAAATCCTTCGTGAAAGATTTCGCGCTTTCAGAAGCCCGCTGAAATTAAGCATGCAATTTACCTCCAGATGAAAAAGAGAAGTAGTGAACTGGTTATGTACAAATTCCTAAGACAACCCCTAATTCTGATGTTTCGAGAAATTTAATTTCTGAGCCGAAGTTTTTTTAATTATTGAAAACCTAGCTAACTAAAGCTGCCGATTCCACATGCATTACTACACTGAAGATCCAATTTTTAATAGACAATTCTTTGAAAATTGATTTTTTCTCCATTTTGCTACAATAAATTGATTCTTTAATCCTTTTTATGCTTCGAAAGCCCTGAAACGGAATGGGAAATCGCGAAGATTGCGTCATACGCGCCGATGGCAATCTGTTGCGTCGCATCCGAGTGATACGATACGATCAAAAACGATTTGCTGCGGATTTGTTTTAACCAGTCTTCGCCGTGTCCCAAGGACATTTTTTAGTTCTTAGGTTTCGGCTTTGCCGACAGTAGCGGAACGGAAAAGGAAGTTGGGTTTTGTAACAAAGAAAGATGACAGATTGATCGGGTTGACAATGCCTTCAAGGAGAAGTTCATTTGACTTATTTTCAGATTTTTTCTGAAGTCCCTAGCTCAAAGACCTTTTCTAGGCCAACAATAAATCACAAAGAAAGAAAAAAAGAAAAAGAAAAAAACTTCCCGGTTATAAAAAAATAACGAATAAGCAGATGATGAGGAAAAAGCTTCTAAAAAGGAAGATACAAACGCGCTCTAATGACAAATTTTTTTAAACCTCGAAAATATTGAAGTCGTTGTTTGAGAACGCTTCTTTTTTTGAGATATTATATTTTACCAGGTGGAAAACTAAAAACCTGAAGTGAGGCTTTTTAGATAAAAAATATATAAAAAAACTTATTGTTCAAAGCAGCAGAGAAACATTGCAAAGGGAAATATTGAACTCACAAGTTCGAATAATTCAATTCCACCGAATTACTTAAAAGTTTCTGATATAATGTTTTTTTCTTTTTCTCATGGTGAAAGCTTTAAAAAAATTCTTCAAACCTTCAAATTAAAGTTTTTTTATTACCGGTCTGGAGAAATGAGCCAAATCAACAATAGTTTGATTTTTCAATGTATTAATAGAATTTTTTTAAAAAAATGTTTGTAGGTCACCGAAATAATCAAATACGTCGTACTGATCATGGATAGAATAAATTATTTCTTTCCAAAAATTTGCTTTCGAAGATTTTTCTGCGAAATTTTATTCTTTCTTTTTGAAAAAAATTAAAAATAAAGTTTGAGTCGCGTATAGAATGGCTGAAGTCGAGTATAAAACAGTGAATTTTGGTATTTTTCATTCACTTTTTGGTGTTCAAATCGTCCTGTATCTTTACATTTTTCAACTTTATTTTGACCGAGATTATTAATTTCATGAACTTGATGAAAAAAAAATCTGAAGACCTTTTTCGACCGCATTTTATCCTTAAACCTATTTTTATCACCAGTAGTCGGTAAAAAGTTGAAGAGATATGCCAAGTTGTAATAATATTTAAAAGTTAGATTTCTCTGAACTTTGAGACGGATATTCGGACGATTACTTGTTCAATAGTAACTTTTTTTTTTCTTGTCTTTTTTCAAAATTTTCGTATACGTTTTCAATTTTTTGAGCGTGAGCAATCGAAACTAGTTATAAAATGCTAATTCACGATTAATGTTCATTTAGAACCCCAGCTCGAGGTTTGCTCATGTTAGCGGCTGCATCCGCATCAGAAGCACCGGAGGCGTGGCAAGTGTTTGAATGGCAATGGGAGGAAGATTCAAGTTCTGACCAGTGGGCTGGACGGCCCCTTCGCCCGTGTCGGTACTTATGCGGGCGTCGTCCCCTCTGCCCACACTTCCTCCAATCAGCTTCTCCTCTCTTCTAACTCCAAAAAAAGGTTGGCAGACATTTTCATTTGGGTCCTGATCATTTCTCAGTTTCGTAAATATTTGAGCTTTCAAAATGGATTTCCCTCGTCAGACTGATTTTTTAACTTTTCTCAAATTTCCCACCTTCTGAAAGTAGAAAAGCTTTTCAAATTTTTTCTCGCGAAAAAAAAATAATTTAGTTGTATGCTCAAAACTTCATAGTTTTGAGAAGAGTTTGTATTTTTTTTTTCTTTCAAAATTCGCGCCTCGTGACTTGGATTTGTATTTCGAGAGTACCCGATGTTTCCGGAGATATTCATAACTTTCAGATCTACTTAAATTATTCTCAAGTTTCGGATGCTTTGGAAGTTATGACTTTACTGTGTTTTTCAGAGTTTTAAGCTCATTTTTATTGTTTTTTTTTAAAGCTAGAATCTTATCCTAACAATGAGGCAGTACATAAAAAATATTTTAGTTATGAGTTCTTCTTCACAGTTTTCACCTTGGTCATCATTAAAAAGCCTTTTTTTCATTTTTCTATGGGCGAAAAAAATTATTGAAAAAAATGTTTTTTCTAGCAGCTTTCGTCTCACTCGGACCTCGTTTTAAATGTTTTTTTTTTTAGATTTTTTCGTCAAAATGTTTGCTTCTGAATCAATATGTGAACTGATGAATTTCATACATTCCGTCTCCAATAATGTCTGCATCAATAACTGAGCAATCATCTATTTTCGAACTCTCATCAATCAAATCGAGTAGTAAAAATGTTGTTTCTGATCCAGTTTTCAAAAAACTTTTCAGTCCGGCCGGCCAATCGGCAACATAAAAATTGTTTCACATGACGGTTGTATTTCAAATAAAAAAAAGAGACATTTAACGACCGAAAATCGTACGATTTTTATTACGGTGGCCGAGGAATTCATTTTTTTTTTTCTTGGTTCGATGATGGGAATCTATATGCTCGGAAGAAACTTTAAGGAAGTTGAACAAAAAGAATAATCCTAAAATTGAGCCGCAGCATGTTTAGCCATTCTAAATGCGACCAGAAGATCCTCGTCTTTTTTTTCCAAATCGAAATTAGTCTCAGTTTCACACGTTTTGGCTGTATTTCTGATCCTGCGAATCGTGTTCGATTACGGTGGAGCAGGTTTGGATTCAAAAAAGATCGGTGTGTGTGTTTGGCAAAAGAAAAGCAAAAAAGACGACGCAACACGGGGGCGTGGCTTCGTCGGAAGCCGGTTGAAGCCGTCGCCGTGAAGGCCACATATCTTCAGAATTTATTCATACCACTCCAAACACCTTCTTCCTCATCGTTCCAAACACGGTTCTTTTAAGCGTTTTTCTACACTCAAAAAAAATGAATGAGAAGTTTGATATTCAATATTACTTGAGAAAGTACCTAGCGGCTCTGAAGACCTGGAAGCTGCATGCATTCCAAAAAACAATTTATCCTCAAAATAACGGAAAATGGATCTTTACTTGAAGTATGTTGATAATCAACTCAAAATTCCCTTTCTGAACAGAAGATTTCCTTTTTTTTTTCTCATCCTTAACTTGATTTCAAGAGACTATGTTTTTTTGAGCTTCTAGGGAAAGAAAATATAAATGTATTTTTTTAGAGCTGATGAGTTATAAAATAGACTGTTTTTCAATTTTTTTGAGAGATTTTTGCTGCCAAAAAAATAAATAACATAATTTTTTTGAGCCTTCCAGGGATATTTTTCGAACTGCTGACGTATTTTTTTGCAGATTTTTTACGCTTGAGTTGAGTTGGAGAAAACCTCTTCAGTGATTGGTTCCTGTGGACTTTTTTAATTTTTAATTTTCATTCCTTTAGTGTAATTTCAAGAAAGCTGAAACTTCTCAGGAAGTCTTTATAATCTGCGGAATTCAATCAGTCTTACTTCATTCAGTAACGGATTGAAATATTACTTGATTTTATTTTTGGTTTCCTATATCTGAGCAAAAGAAAAAAATTATTTTTCAAAGAAGAGGAAACCTTTTAGCGTTCCGTAGCTACTAGAAATCACCTCTGCTTTTTTGCACTTCGATTTTTGAAGAAAAACTTTCTTTCGAATCATTTTTCCTCCGAAATGTGGGCGGTCAGTACTGTTGAGAGGATCGGAACATTACACAGCTCAAGTAGAGATGGGCGGCCCTTGAAACAGGCAAAAAACTCGTTCCGAATGCCAACGTCTTCTTCTGGGCCTCCGGCGTGTCTGGCCGTCTGCCGCACCTGTTACCATTCCATTCCTACCGACCCATTTCACCCGACATCCGAATTTCACTTTTCGTCTACTCGAATGGTGCAATTCTCTGAGAACTCTCAGGCCGTTAAAGTTTACAATCCAGAAAAGAGTTCCGAAATCACAAACTTTTAATTTTAATTTGGACTTAGTTCTACCAAAACAGGAGCTGTTTCAACCCAGGCTGTCGCGAACTTCTAGATTTATCCCTTCAGATTGCAAGAGGTACGTCCATTTTTCTTCGTTTTCCCCGCATACCCCTTTCTTTTGAAAACGACCAAATACAGTTAGGCCTGGCCGATTGCTATGTTGCTTTGCTTTGCTAATATTGCACTCGCCCCGGCCTGACCGTTCCGTCATTCTTTCCCCCTTTTTTTTATTTTATTGGTCAATTTTCAGATAATTTGTGTACCACCTCTGTTAGGCGTACACTATGCAAAATGTTTATAGGCTTTTCAAAAATCTTTCAGTGGTCAAATACATTTTCAGGAGGCTAGGACTTCTGAAAGCCCGAAGCTTCAGGAAGTTCACTAAAACTGGGGTTTGACTCACCAAAACACCCCTATGCGAAAGTTTTCGAAGTTTTTTGAATATTTCAGAATGTTAAAGGGTTTAGGCTGAGTTGGAAAAAAAAAACTTATTTTGAGTTTGAGAAAAAAAAACCGATTTCTAGTTTTATGGCATGGAAAGAGATATCTTGAGAAAATACAGCGCTTCAATCAACCGAAAGAATTAAAAACTTGCTATCAAACAGAGATCTTGACTACGGGAAAGTTCCTTCGAATAATGTTGGTTTTTTGGAGTTAGGAAAACGGATTTTTTCTGAAAAAAGGGGTTTTTCGACCTATTGGAGAGTCAAAAAATCCAATCTGATGGGTCTTGCAGAAACAGAGGCGTCTGGCGGTTTTTTCCAAGGAAAAAAGAGCGTTATCAGTCTCGTTTCGAGTATAAAACCTGAACCCACGCGGACGAATCAAAAGACACGCGATTGGCAACGTTTTTTTCAGAGACGAGTCCCTCTTTGACCTCCGCACTATCTACGATCTCTCTCACTCTTTTTATCACCAGAGCAACTGTTTTAGCAGAGGAGAACCGATTGAGATCGGTCATTCGACATCTGCTCCTTCCATTCGGCTTCATCTTTCTTTTCCTTCTCTTTTCCGAGTTTTTCCCTTTTTAACTCTTTTACTTGCATAGTGTTCAAGAAATCCTTTCTAGAGTTTCGAAGGAGTATGACCTAACTTTATAAAGTTTGCAAGCTACTATTTCCACACCGCAAGTAGGCCAAAACAATTTTTGAACTGCTACAAATACTCAGGAAACTTTCTAAAATAGATAAAACAAAAGATAGAACAACAATTTCAGTGGTTGGCTTTGAAATTGGATGATTTTTTGATTTTAGATCGAGTACTATGCGTTCTTTCAGTATTTGTCATGAAGAATAAACATTTTCAAGCTTCCGAAATACTTAACTATTTCACAGAAAAACCAATATTTGACAGATTTGAATAAATAAATTAGAACCACAGGGTTCTCGGAATCTAGAAGTTGTCTTCTTTGAAAGTTGAACTTTTTTAGTTTGAAACGCCACGTGTTTTTCCTTATTTCAAAATTGTCAGTATGATATAATTTCATTTCCAATACATTTTAAAGGTGGCCATGAACAGAATAACCGCGCTTCGAAGTCTTCTGCCCAAAGGACAAGTTTCCTACTACAAAGATCAGGTAGTTTCGATAATAAAATGAATACTACTTGGCGTCAGAAAATTTACAAAAAGGTTCTCTTAATCAAAGCCCTATTTCATCCGCTAAGACAGTCATTTCACGTCGAGCCATTCCAAATGCGGCCTTTTCAGGATCACTTGTAATATTTTTTCAGCTTCTGATCGTTAGAGGAGATCGGCAGTTCTTATTTGACAGCAACGGAAAGAAATATCTCGATTTCTTCGGCGGGATCGTCACAGTCTCCGTCGGACACTGTCATCCGTTTGTTTTTAATATTTTTCTATTTTTTTCAAACCAAAGGTAGAATAGACTTGCCGCACTTTGAAGAAAGTTTCAAGCTTTGTTGGGTTCGTGTCAATGATCAATCACATTTGATGGTTCTTCTTTTTAGTTTTGGAAATCTAAAACCCGAAGAAGTTGCATTTTATCAGATCGCCACGTGGAAAAGTGAGAAATCGCACTAGACAACTGTCGATTTTCTCATTTCAGTGTAAAGAAAAAAGAGCATCAATCTAAGTTTTTCCAACCTTCCATGAGAGCTATTTTAAAAGAAAAATTCGACTCGTAAAACATGCTCGAGTCATCTTTGATTTGAATGGATCAAGGCTTAGTGACGGCGAAGCTTTTGCTTTATATTGTGTATTTCCCCAAAACATAACTGTAGAACATTTTATTTCGACTGTGACCATTCCAAATTGTTTCAAACCACGGTGAAAAACAAAGATTTTTTGCAATCACAGGAAAGTCAACGACGCACTGAAGGCTCAAGTCGACAAACTGTGGCACACGACCTCGATCTACCACACAGAGCCGATCTACGAGTACGCCCAGAAGCTCACCTCCAAGTTTGATGACCCTCTCAAGGTTTTATCCTGGTAAATGAAGGTAGATTCTGGAGAAAAGAGCAGCCGGAAAAAGCATCTATATAATCAAACTTCTTCTTTTTGAACCTTTTTTTCATAGCCACCGCTCGAACTGGTTAAAAAGTTTCTCGGTTATTTTTGGATTGGAAGAGTTTTGTTGAATTTATTTTTGTAGTAAAAGAATCATTAAACTGTTATTAAACTGAAAATTATTAAACTTTTATTAAACTGAAAAACTATTAAACTGAAATGAAGAGATTCATTTTGTTATTTTTTTAGTACTCAAAAGCACAAGGGGAGTAACTTTACCTCTCTATTTCTCCCTTTTTTTTCAATATCTGGAGGTTCAAATGTAATAAATGGCGATGAACACAAAAAAGAAAGCAAAGAAAACAACTTTCTTCGACTAAAAAGCGGAATTTCAGTCAGGTCTATTTTATGAGTGACAGGAAGTTCGAAAAAAAACCACCTAAGTTTTGGACTAGTTTTGGAAATCAACCTAATTTTTAGGTCCAAATGTTCTCTAGAGGAGGTTTTGTGAGTCTTTGATCGGTCAATCTAGTTCCCAATTCAGATAGCTCCAAAGCAAAAACTCTGCAGGTTGTCTTTTTCGTCAACTCGGGTTCGGAGGCCAACGACTTGGCTTTGGCCTTGGCGCGTAACTACACAGGACGTTTTGACGTCATCTCCATGAGAAATGGCTACCACGGGATGACTCAGACCGTCTTGGGAGCCACTAACTTGGGTGAGTCATCCCTTCTCTACAAAGTCAAGGTGATCCTCTCAGGTAACTGGAAACCGACGATTCCACACGGATTCAACATTTTCAAGACTCTCAACGCCGATCCTTACCGAGGTATTTGGGGTGGAGCAAACTGTCGTGATGGTCCAGTTCAGGTTAGGTCTCCGGAAAAGTTCTTGAGAATGAGTTTGTACATTTGAAGGTGAAAAACCGACCCTGCGACTGCAGCCCAGGACAATGCAAGGCGTCGGACAAGTACGTCGAGCAGTTCGAAGACATGCTCCTCCACGACTTCTCCCACTCTTCCGGACCTGCCGCCTACCTCGCCGAGTCGATACAAGGCGTCGGCGGCACTGTACAGTATCCCAAGGGGTTTGAAGTCTGCCCTGGACGATAGGTTGAATGTTCGGGACGTCTCAGATTCCTGGAAAGAGCTTACAAAGCGGTGCAGAAGCGTGGCGGCGTCGCCATCGCCGATGAAGTTCAGACCGGATTCGGACGACTTGGATCTCATTTCTGGGGATTCCAGTGTATGTTTGGTTTTTTGAGTTTTTTTAAAGATAGTACCTATTGAAAGTTCTAAAAAATATTTGAAACTTAACTAACTGCGTTGCGACGGCAACTCTTTCAGGGAGACCCATAAGTTTTAAAATTCCGACGAATGGAGTATAAATTGATAATTAAATGAGTTTTATCATTTGCGAACTCTAAACGCCAGCGTTGTAGAAATACTGAAAATACCGATGACAAGCTTTTTTTGAACATGATAACTGCGTCGCAATCTTTGAGCTCTTCATAAACTGTTAAAACTCTCTCTTTTCTTGGAAATAGATCAGTATTGCAGCCCAAAATGCTAAGCCGGACATTGTGACAATGGCCAAGGGAATCGGCAATGGATTCCCGATCGGAGCTGTCGTCACCACTAAAGAAGTTTGATGATCAATCCAGAAAGCTCCAATTTCACAGATAACCTTTCAGATTGCCGATCCTTTCTCCAAGTCTCTGTACTTCAACACTTACGGAGGAAATCCATTGGCCAGTGCTGTTGGAAAAGCTGTTCTTGAGGTCTTTTTTCCATTCATATGAATTATGATCTTAAGCATTTTTTTCTTCTAATCAAATTTTTGCAGGTCATTGAGGAGGAGAAGCTCCAAGATAATTGTGCTGAAGTCGGTGATTATTTCTTGAAACAGCTTGCGGCGTTAGACGAACCTGCGATTGGAGATGTCCGAGGAAAGGTAAAGATTCAACGAAATCCAAGTGTTGAATAGTGTGAGATGACCAATTATTCAGGGACTGATGATCGGAGTTGAACTCAACGAGGCCGACGGAAAGCCTCTCGCGCCCGCCAAGTCTGCCGCAATCTTCGAGGAAACCAAAGTGAGCATTAACAATTTCACTTTTGAAACTGAAAGCAAACTTATTTTAGAATCGCGGTCTGCTCATCGGAAAAGGTGGAATCTACGGCAATGTGCTACGGATCAAGCCGCCTATGTGTATAACGAAGAAGGATGTCGACTTCGCAGTTGATATCATCGCCCAGTCGATCGCGAAATTCAAATAATTTCGTTTTCGTTTATTTGTTGAATTTTCACATTTTATACTCAACTTATTTGTTTTTGTTTTTGCTGTTCGGGTATATGTTGCATGTTATAGTAAAAATTTCTCAATTGCGTATTAGAAAGTGTATGGCTGAAATGGAGATGTTAGAATCACATATCACATTGAAAAGCTAATATTAGCAAAGCCGGGTACTGGAACTGTTCCAAAACTACTAGCGCGCGCTTAAAGGCTATCTACTGTAGCTCCGAATCCCGCAGTTTAGTGCTCGCGTGTACCGATTTCCTCGTGTAGATATACGCACTTCCACTGTAGCTACATGTAGCATCATCCACATTTTGGAAATCTTCTTTCTCTCCCTTATTTAGGATTTCTCTACTTCTTCATTCGGAGTTTTCAGTTGTCGAATGCTGAAGCCACGCAAAGTCTCGCTCGATATGTCGAAAAATGAAGCTGAAAATTCAGCAATTTTCATCAAAGAACGGTAGGTATTCTTGCATTAAACGTTTTTGTATTGTATTTTACAGCTATGAATTGATGAAATGGACAACGAATGTTGAGATCAAATCACCCAATTTGTTGATTCCATTGCAAATTGCAAATTACGTGGAATCATTACCGTTTTGTAAAGTTGCAGTTTCACCGTAAGAATTATTTCTAATAATTGGCTGAGTTTTTTTCTTTAGAAAATGTGACCGCGTTGCTCTAATGAGCCATGCACGTTTGTTAGACATTTACACAGTGGTTGGCGAAAGTTTGAAACATGAATCCAGTGTTCAAAGTGATAAAATAAAAAATAAATAAAAACAATAAAGCAAAAATATTTACAGTTTTGGAAGAGTCTGCTCCGGAATATTGTCTTCTTCAGTTTTCCTCAACAGGAAATTTGCTTATTTCTTCTAGGAGTACTCCTCATTTGGACATTTTTGACCAAATGGGTGGTTATTGTTATGATATTCCGATGGTAATCTGAAAATTTAGTGTTCAATTTCCTAAATTCTTTTTCAGGAATCTTCGCGAGGCTATTTCGATGCGACCTCTGCGGTTTCTTGTATGCAAACACTTCCACATCACGCCATTTCTTCCAACGACAAGTTTACGGAAATTCTGTACACTTTGCAGTATACTGGAGACTTTACCGTCTATAAAATTGGGTTCGTGGTTTAAAAAGAAGAAAAAATACGATAATGGTTATATGATTCAGGAGGCTTTCGAAATTCGAGAAACTGTGGTCCGTACCGCTGGAAATCGGTTTGACTTCGACTTTCAAAGTTTTGCCTCAATATAATTTGCTTTTGGTCGCTGCTCATCACAGCGTTTATTCCAAGGTCAATTTTTTTTTCGTTCAAGCTAACAGAATTAAATTTTCAGGTAAATCCACCAGGTGGACTCTGTTCTTTCAGGCTTCTTGATTCTGAACCTCACGTAGAGCCGATCAGAGTCATCGCTTCAGAAGGTAGGATTTCCTAGAAAACATTTTTTTTTTTCATTTTTTTTTCATTTCAAACTTCAAACAAAATAATAGCCCTTGTTCATTTTCTCAAACCTTAATATAAATTTGCAATATTTTTAAGGATAAAGCGAAGACTCCAAAATTGGAGTTGAACTTTTAAAATGGAGAGATTTTTTTTTGATGATGTATTCCAAACTTTTAAGATAAAAAAACTTCTGAATTTCAAAAAGAAAAAGTTTTTTTGGTAAATGAAATTTTTTTCATTAGTTATTTCGTGTTCAAAGCGGTTCCGCGAATCGCAAAATAGCCGTCAGATATAGAAAAAAAGATAACTGAATTTTTAGAAAGCCAGAGATCATTTTGCATTTCGCGGAAATTACTTCATACACGGCACTAAATAATGTTTTTTTCAATTTTAAGACTAAACTCCGAAAAAGGGAAATAATCTGTAACTGGAAAATGTTTTCCATCCGTTTTTATTTTACGAGTTGATTTTCTCGGTGAAAAAATCTTGAAAGATTCCCGAGAGGAAGACATTTAATTTTTGATTAACCTATTATTCTCTAAACACAGCGCTACCGACATAAAAATTTTGCGTCCATGAGAAAAAAAAAATTATTTTTTATTTTTTATAGCTTTAGGCTCACCTGAAATCTAGAAAATCATGCTTCTGTTTGCTCCATAAAAACTGATCTTTTTTTCAATCTTTTTAGTTTTTTGAAACAAATCGTTTACTTTTTGAGGCGGTTGGCTTTCGAGATTGCCGTTCAGCGCCATCACAAAAACTTTCTTCACGGGTCTTTCTCTTTCCTTGGATTCCACTCAATTGGTCGGAATCACCACCACCGGTTCTGTCTACGTTTTTGAGGTTACCTGACATTTTTCTGTCATTTCGTAAAATAGTTTCAGGTTCCCTCAACTCGCTTGAAAATGGTGTACAATTATATCAGCGGACCTCGCCCTGTTCAGATCTCTTATGCCGATTTTGATGTAATTCTTGCAATTTTATTCTTTTCGAAATTGATGGGTTTAGCTCTCAGAATATGTTCAACAGGGAAGTTCTTCAAACCTAAAAAAAGAAGAAAAATGATAGAATTCGTTTTTTAAAGCTTTTTTCAAAGCCTACGATCAGGATTGATTAATTTATCAGAATGTAAAAATTTTGAGCAATTCCTTAAGAATATTTTTTTCGATCTAACAAACGGCTCAATCAATTGTGCCTTTGTAAAAAAAATTTTGAAAATAAGATTATTCGAGCTTTTAAAAAATCCTGAAAAAAAGGTTCGCAATAGGTTTTAAAAAAATTTTTAGAAAAAAATTGTTCAAAAAAATTGATTTTTTTAGTGAAAACAGAACATATTATTTTTAGTTACCATTTCTTGCTTTGTAATTTTTCAAAGTTTCTTTTCTACTTTTGAAGTTTTTTTCCACTCATATATTTTTCTTGGAATTTTTCATACTTTTAGCTTTTTTTATCGAAATAAAAAAAGTTTGCAGGAAATGGTTATCATCTTTGATACGGGGACTTTGATCCGATGTAGTCCGGATGAGTTGGAGGAAAAACTTCACACTGTGAAGAAATCCAAAAAATTCGACCCCGAAGGTTCAAATACATTTTGAAATGGAATAGATTTTTTTTAAAAGATACTGAGTGCGAACTTTATTCTGGCCACACAATCATGATTGCTCCGGCGCAACGAGAAGTTTTCCTACTTTCTTCGCAGGTTCGAACCATCGGTAATCATCAAAAACGACAATTTTTCAGGGCGACAACTCGGTTCTTCGGGAAGCGGCCCACAAAAGAGTCACTTTGGCCGGTCGTTTGTGGATTTTCACACTTTGGACCTCATTTAAAAATGTTTCCATTTTTTTAAACCTTTTTTTCTATCTAACTTTTTTTTTAAGTGAAAGTTTTAAATTTTAGTTGGAAGGTGCTAAATGAAATAATTCTCCCAAATTTTGATAAAGATCCCGAGGCAAAGGCGGTTCTTTCCTGATAAACTATTGCTTATTTTATCGCTCTAGAACGAATCAAGAACTTGAAAAAGCTTATTTTTAGGGCCTGTAAAGGAAGTTGAATGGGAAAGTTACTGTTTTCGATAATCTTTTTGTATTATCGATGGTAAACGGATTTTTTTTTTCAGCTGGTCGGAATCGCCGTCGGAGATGCTGCACAACCCCTACAAATGGCCACCCACGTCGCTCATTTCCACTTCTCCTTGGTTCATTCGCCGACGAGATCTCTCCAGGAACTTTTCGAGAGAACTGTGAGTAGTACAGACATGCTTGCGGAAAAGATTAAAATTTTATGCAAAAAAAAAAACTTTTTGTTGGAATTTTTTTTTTGAAAGCTTTTCTTGGAACATCGATTGAAATTATTTTTTAGAAGAGAAACCCGGAAATAATGTTTTTGGACGAAATTCTTTGCAGTTGGGTGAGCACGACTACGCGAGGGCCAGAGACCTTGCCAACGCCTACGATTCCATCGATCTCGACCTCGTTCTTAAGTCGGAATGGTGCGAGCTTTGCCGCATCGGAGCCGTCACACTTGATCATATCGACAGCATCTTGGTTCGCCATGTGTATAATAAAAAAAAGAGGATGAAAAAATAAATTGAAATGCGCCAAGGGACGCATAAGACCAAAATATGGAAAGAGATGAAGGTTTGTAAAACGGCTTCTGAAATGCCAATTGTTTTTTGAAACAAGTTTCATTGAAATATTTTTTCCCTCTCAGATTCAAGTTTTCAGAAGAACTGCAACGATAGCGAGTGGGTGGCACAACAATGCGCTTCTACGGAAGTCGAGAAGATGGACGTTCAGAAGGAGTTGATTGATTTGGGTAAGATTTCACAGTCGAAACTTTTTCCAGAAAAAAAGATTGTTCAAAGAGCAATTAAATCGTACGAATTTCAAGTTTGAAGCATATCAAAGTCCATTATCAAGTTTTTTTCAGTGTTCAGAATACTATTTTTAAACGCTTGCAAGCTCAATAATAAGAAGAGCGATTGTAGTTGAAAAAGAAAAAGTCAGTGTTGAAACGATAATTTGTGAATCAGTATTTTAAAAGTCACTTTTTCGCAAATTAAGGTCTTTCCCTGGACACGAAAGAAGTGAGCGTTATTTGGCGCATCCAGTTATTGCACAACGCCAGAATAATGGCCGTTTGTGAAGACGTCGAGAGTTTTTTGACGACGCGACAGAAAAGTTGTCTCGATGCGGCCGTCGTTTTCGCCCAGGTATTTTTTCCTTTCTGGAAGCACAAGCTGGAATCATTGTACGTACTCTACGTTTATGTGGTGTGTTTAGAGCTAAAAGCTGGATATTGAAAAAACACATCACTCAATCTTTTTTTTTACAATGATTTTTTCTGCAAACACTCTATCAAAAACGTTGCGTACGAAACATTTGAATGTACGCACCTGCGATAATTAATTGGTCATCTTACAGAAAGCCCAACTCGAATCGCTGTACCGCATTCTGTCGACCAACCTCCCTGTTTTGGCTCCGTTCCAAGAAAGAATCATCTCCGCGATTCCTTCCTGTATTCAGCCGTCTAGATATGAAAATTTGCTGCCGATCGTGCAAAATGGCGCGATTTCGGCCTGGGAAGTCGAAGAGGTCATTTTGAAAGTAAGTGAAGCCAGAAAATAATCGTTTTCAGGCTTCCAGCGAGTTCACATCGAACTTGCAAAGCCTGGCTGAAGAAGGCGTCGACACAGCTTCCCTTGTCCGTTTGGCCGATCTAGGAGACGTCAAATCGGATGACGGGTGAGTTGAAATAGGAAAATCTGAAGAAATGAAGGAGAAGACCAAAAACTGTAATTGTATGATTTGAATTAGATCCAGTTGACTTTTTGGCGTGTTCAGAGTGATTCAGAGAAAGAAAAGGATAACTTTTTAGAGGGTCAGAGATAATTTCGAATTTTGCCGAAATTACTTTAAACACGAAATCAATATTTCTTCCCATTTTTATAGTCTTCAAAAATATAATGGATGCAAATCAATGGAAGCACATGAACTTATATTTAGAAAGTTATTTTCAAATCAAAAATATGATTCTCATTCTAAAACTCCAAATTCTTGAAGTTATCATTTTAAAAATGTTTAATAAATAAAAAATGAGTATTTTAATGAGAAAATGACATCTTTTGTCAACTCCGTTTCATTTTTCATTGAACGGAAGAAACATTTGCAGAAGCCTTGACTACATAAAATGGGTGCGAGAACGAGTTCGAAAGATTGACTTTGAATGCGGATTGACGCGACATATTCTGACTCTCCTGTCTATTTCTATTTCTCGCGGTTTTGAGGTATTCAAATGATATAATCTGTTGCTTTTTATAGTACCAGTGATTCAGGAACTGAAAGAAGACGTCGCCGTTTGGGAAAGATTTGCAGATTATGTGAATATGTGCACAGCTATCAATGAGAGCATCGAATCATTTGAAACGCGCGACGTCAAAACGATGATCGACCGTTTTCTGAGGGTCTGATCAGAAAGAAAAGATCTGTGACTGATCTGTTCGGTGTTCAGCTCACTGAAGAGGAGAGGATCAGAAATGCGGAGAAGATCATTTCGATAATCGAATGGAAGGTGGAGAAATTGGACGATGACCCGAAGGCTCTTCGATCTCACATCCAATCGTTGCTTGTCCAATCAACGGAGAGAAGTTCGTCGGTTCTGACGGCTTTCAGAGAAGTTCGGCCGGAAGTCGTTGATCAGGACATGGTCAGTATTGTGAAGAACATCACTCTAGTTATTTTTCCTCAAAAAAGCAACGCTTAAAACCTTCTGTAAACATTCACTCATATTGAACTCGAAAAGTTTGTAAATAATTTCTTTTGAAGAAAACTAAGATTATCAACTCAGGCAAAAAGTTTTTCAGATTGAATAAGAGAGCAAAAGATCGTCAAATTGTGATCATTCGTTTTTGTTTATTATAAAAGATCAACAAAAAATGGCAGCCTGTTTTTTCACGTTAATTTCAAGAAAGCTTTCTCAGGGTCTCACAAGTTTTTCAAAAAAAGTAAATGGTTTCAATTGGTTTTTCTAAAACTCTCAATATGTTCAGAGATAAATCTAGCACGTATCATAAGTCATAGAGGAAAAGTTCTAGAAAGTATGAAAAAAAAATTCGACTCATCTCAAAAAATCCGATCCCGATTTTTAAACCTAGTCTTTCTTCATTTTTAATTTTCTCAAACAGTTCGCGATTTTTTTCTTTTTATTTTTTTCGTCTGGAAAAATAAAACATTGATAACAGTGGAATATCCGCTTTTTCAGAAAAAAAAGGTGATGATTTCAGATCACAGAATGTCTGTTGAACTTGTCGGCGACCGGAGCAGACCTCCTTCAGTCGCTC
Organism: Caenorhabditis auriculariae; assembly: GCA_904845305.1. Lineage (NCBI taxonomy): Eukaryota > Metazoa > Nematoda > Chromadorea > Rhabditida > Rhabditidae > Caenorhabditis > Caenorhabditis auriculariae. The sequence goes on along the minus strand of CAJGYM010000001.1, from coordinate 5,084,429 downwards.
CAAAGACTTCCCAGCGACGCCTACGCCAACGTTCGCAGCGCTCTTGGCTGTCTCTTGTCGCGCGACGTCAAAATGACTTTCAAGGCTATTTTCGAGAGTATGAACGACGCGTTGGTGGAATCGTGCTTTTAGTTCTGGACTTTCTATTATAGAGACGGCGCTAGAAGAGTTCTGATCAAAATGACCCGCAGCGGACACTGTGAGACTCTTTCCGACTGGGCTTCCCTTCGCGATGACGTCGTCGACATGGCCGAGGGGTAGCTGATTAATCAACCAACTAACTTTATTTATTTCATATTTGAGCATTTTCAAAGACCTGATCACGAAGGAAGAGGCGTTGATGCTCCTGGCGCAGGAGATTCTGGAGAACGAACGAGTTGGCCAGAATCCAGAACTCATGTCTCTGGTGTTGACCTTGCGCGGCCAGAATCGAAAGAGCACGCCGTCGCTTCTGGAAGATCCGGAGAGGAAACTGGACATCACGAAGAGCGGCGAAGTTGGCGAAAATCTATATGAGATAAGAGAATTGAGGTAATAGGTGCTGCTGGCCAAAAGCGCTGAGCTGATGTCGGAGGCCACTCATCGGGACGATCCTCTCCTCGGTCGGTCTCGCTTTTTCGCCGTCACGGCTCGGGAAATCGCCCCGAAGGCGGCGGCTGAGCAGCTTCGATGGCTCGACGCCGTCGAACAGGCACAGGAACTCGGCTGCACCATGATGCCCATCGGAATCAAGTTTGACCTTCTTTTTCTCTGAAGAGTGTAGGAAAAATCAGCTCACGACGAAGATCATTTTACTTCTTTCTTGGGAATTCTCTGAAAATTGACCAGATTGGCCAATTCATGATGTACCACATGAAGATCCTGATATTTTCCACCTGCACAACTTTCCAGTTTCTAATTATAACAAACGAGGGCTCAAAGTTCCAAAACTACATTATTACAACGGTATGGGTTTCTTTGACTTTTTTTTTATGTCTACTACCAAAAATATATTTAGTTGTTTCATGTTGATTATTCACCCAGGTGTTTACTTACTAGGACTGGCCAGTTTTCAGAAAATTCCCCATTAAAAATTGAATTCACCCTCGTGTCAGAACTGCTAAACAGAGCTTCCAAAAAAGTTTACAAATGAGAGGGAGACTTTAATATATTTTTCTTCATGACGTTTTTTTTTTTTTTCAAAATTTTTGTGAAATTTACTCCTCAAGCAGCTTTTTTTCACCATATCATGAGGCTTTCATATTTTTTTATCATCAAATTTCACTTTTTTTCCATAGCTTCGCCTCGAGAAAAAAAGTTTTTTTAAAAATTCATTCTTTATAATAGAAATATATATTATGTTTTTTTAAGAACGTAAGATTTTTTTAAAGTTCAAAGAAAATATTAAAATTCCGTTCCAAATTTACAATCAGAACAGCCTTTTTCAAAACTATTTTTTTATTTCTTTTCAGATTTGCCGTACATGATCAATTGTTGACGGATATTGTACGTATCGGTTCTAACTACAAACAGGTTTGAGCTTAAGAGAAAATATATATTTTTTAACATTGTTGAGGGCAAAAAATGCGCGAAATTGGCTCAGCTTTTGGGAGTGGAAACTCCAGTGGCGACGGCCTTATCCCATTGCGCCCTGGCTGCCCTGAAAGCCAATGACGCTACTTATTTGAGTCGATATATTGGAGAAGTCATCAGCAAGGTTTATTCCAAGCAAAACTTGAATTTGGCTGTTAATTATTGATTTTTAGGCTCGAAATTTACCCGTTGTTCATAAATTGTGCATGCAGATCATGAATTCGCCGCATGTTCCAACGGTAAGAATCCTTTCCTGGCTGGCAAACTTTCGGATTTTACAGGATATGAATGATATTTATGCCTGTGCGGTGTTGAACTCGACCGATTTGAACTTGATGGAAACCATGGAAGCGATAAATCGATCTCGAGAGGCTAAACTTCAAGAAAAGGCAAGAATGTAGTGAAAAAGTATCAGAGTATGAATGTATTGAACTTCAGGAAGTTATAATTTTGGCTCTAATTTCGTAAATATAGTTTTCTTTTTTCCTATGACTTGGAAAGCGGCGGTCGCAATCGGAATGTCTGAGGCGGATGCGTTTCAAATCTTATTAGGTCTACAGTTGGCCGGGTATTCAGTAGCCCGACGCAAGTCGTTCCAAGTCAGACGCGCTTCTGAAAAAGAATCGCAGAACTTCCAGTTCATTTCATTCGCGACTACGCCTTTCCATGCGATTTTTCTATTAGCTAATCATGTTATTCAAGACCGAAGCCGGTAAAAACTAAATACTCACACTAGATGAAAATATTTTCATCTATGATATTTCAGCTGGAAAAAATTAAAATCAACGAAGAAGAGCGGAAATATATCCCCGTTTGTTCGGAGTTCGTTCAGGATCCAATGTATTCAACGGTTTCTTGAAAACTTATAGCTGAAATTATCTTTTCATTTTCAGCTTGAAAAGTACCGTAAAACTTTAATACCGGGTGAAGTACAAGCCGATCTCGACAAATTCAAACGGGCTTCACAGATTTTGTCCTTCAAAGAGGTTGGAAATTCTTCTTTCTGACTAGTTACCGATTCTTTTGAGCTAACGAGAATCACTGCGCACGAGTCGGCGACCTTTGCTTTGAGTATGGCGCTTCTGGCCGATTTTGACGAAAATGAGCCTTCCTGGACAACTAGCGACCAACTTTTGCGATATGAGAAGGTTGGCTTTTGTTTTGATTCTCACAAAAGTTAATTTTTAGTCGATCCGATGTTTCTCTGACCGGCTGCCTTTATCTACTATCATCCAAATCCCGGCTGGAAATCTCCTTGCCGCTGCGAATCAAGAGGACTCCTCGATCACAGCCATCGATCGTTTGGCGGACTACGGTAAACCCGATTTGAATAAAATAGGCAGACGTTATTCGTTTAGCCGATCCCCGCTCGGGCAAAATTTTGTCAAGTTCAAGCGATTTGACGTTCAAAAACAGTTTCAAAAAAAAAATTTAGCAATTTTTCAGGATGCGATAAGTCGCGGTTCGTGGGTGATGCTGAGTATCGGAAAGAAACGATTGTCGGACTTGCGATGTGAGAATTTTTTGAAAAACAAAAAAGTGATATTTTAAAAAAATATCAAGATTTTAATGAATTTTTGATCCGTGAAGGCTCAACCTGTAGGTTTTGGGTCTTTCTCGAATACGAGCTCTTTGAGAGGAAGTTCTAATCGAAAGCTCGCATCTGCGACTAATGTTTCTTCGTTTAATATTTTCACTCAAAATATCATTTAAAAAGTAAGAAAAAAGAAATTGGACAACAGAAGTCTTCAGGACGGAAGTTGAGCAGCAGTTCCAAGACGCCCTAGAACTCGCTGAGAAGTACCATCTCGACGCGTGGGATCTTCACATGGCTTCTTTGGAAAACGCCCTCACTTCGTTTGAAAATAATGGAGATTCCAGCTCATTTTTTCGCTTTCAGACTCACAATTGCGGAGGCAAAGCAAATCTTGAAGTCTCGAGGGCATCTGGCCAAGCTTCGGACTCGACCTGAAGATTTCCAGAAGACGCTCCGCTCCTCGGTCCTGCCTCTCTTGTCTTCCAATGAACAATTCATCGCCTATCTCTCCTTGTTTTCTGAGAACGAGCCTGAGAAGAAGGCGTCTCCGGTCTTGAAGAAGGTTCTTGAGAAAAAGAAAGGTCTGTTTTGTCTCGTGAAACTCGCAAAAACTGAACAATCACCTCAGATGTCAAAGCGGTGAAAATGTTCACAGACGTCAAGTACCTCACGAATCTGATTGTTTCTATTCCCGACAAGATTTTGTGGTCGTTGATTGATGTCTTCCTTATTATCCCGGTAAATAGATTTAGTAGAACTAGCTCTAGTTTGAACTTTCAGATTGGGGTAGAGGCTTGTGAATTGGCGGCCCGTCAACTTTTGGATGGAACGGATGTTCGGCCGCCGGGGCATCCGTTGACTTTGTTCTTGTTGCTGAGAAGAGATGTCGAAGAGTTCTTGGAACTGGTCGCCATCAAATCCGTATGTTGAGGAATCCATTTTTAGTAATAATAAGAGAACAAATGTCGGGGTCGTGTTTAAGTGTTCCAAGTACAACCAGAAAAAACTGAGTTTCTTGTAGTACAGTTCTGAAAAAGAAAGACATGAGGTTATTCAGAGTCTTTCAAGGTTCTATAACTTGACTAGGAAATGAATGACAAAAAATCGAGTTGAACTTTTGATATCTCCAATCTTGATCCAATTATTGACGGTACCTCATAGGGAAAGTTCTATTTCATTTCATTTTAGCGCGACGAAGAAATTGCATACTTGGAACGGGCTGCGATGTATGTGGAAGCGACGCCAAACGTTCCCCAAGAACTGAAAGATTGTGTCAAGTTTGTATGAAATCGAAAATCAAATCTCATTTTTCTGTTCCAGAAAACGTTTGGAAGCAATGACGTCGTCAAGAGAAGCGACGGCGAGTCCGGATTCTGAATCCTTCACTTTTGGCTCGTCTTCTGACGTCGGCAATGCGATCATGAACCGAAGACGTCGATAAATCCCCTCCATTCACTTTGAAAGTGACCCTTCTCTCATTAGTTACTTTTTTCTAACTAATTATCCAGTAGGAAACGGTAAACTCCATTCGCTGTGAGTTGAAAGAAAAATGTGAATTGGGAAGCGTCGCCTTTGCGTTGCGGTTAGCTTGAAAATCCTTTAGCTCCCTCTTTTTTTTTTTGAATTAACTTCCGCGAAAAGCAAATTAGTCTCTTACTCTCCAAAACTCAGTTATCTTTTTCTATCTCTAACGGTTGTTCTGAATTTCGCGGGATTACTTTGACCATGGCATAAAATCTGCGCGCAAGCAGTTTTGAGTCGGTTGCGGACTGCGATCTTCAAGTTAGGACGAATGGAGTTCCAAACCAATTTTTTTTTCTGTTTTTTTTTTCAATTGTCTATTACGGGACGCTTTTGCCTTCCTCAAATGTATTTAGCCAAATTTCGATAATATTTTTTTTTTATTGCTATGGGTATTTAGCTATAATTGTTGACGCCAAATAATCGACAGAGATGCTTCATAAATTTTTATCAACAACCAAGTTGTATACTCGTTTTCTGTTTTTCCTCGGTTATTATTGGAAGAAAAATTTTCAAATTTATCAAGGTATTTTCAAGGAAAAAAAAGAATCTCAAATGAAATCGCTATGAACCGGAAGTTAGACGAGACCGTCAAAAGAAAACTGGTGAGCGGGATTTTTTTGTTATTGTTTTGTAACCGTTAAGGAATAAGCTATTTTTTTAAATCCAATACATCATTTTCAATTTTTTAATTTTTTCGAACTTTGAACTGTTTTCAAATTCCTCACTTTCAGTCGCTGTCTAGTAGCGAGAAAAGTGACGAATGGCTCTGTTCTTCTACTCATCGACCTCAGAAAGATGAAAGTATTCCAAGAAAACACCTAAGAAAAAATAACTAAAAATGTTTAGTGATAAATTCTTCGGCTCGTCGTCGAAAAAAGAGAAATAGGCGATCCATTGATTTTCCTTCAACACCGAGGAATCAACTGAAACGAGAACTACCCAAAAGTGAAGAACTTGAGAAGTGGCCGAGTGAGTGAAATAAAATAAGGAGAGAAGAAGTGAGTTGAAATATTTTCAAAAAAGGTAATTCTCAACTCTCCATAGCTCTCTCGAAATCTATCAAAGCTTGAACAAGAGCTTTTTCTTTGATATAAGAGAAGCAAAAAACGACCTGGAAGCGTTCTTAGGGCTGTCGAAACGAAAAAAAAAATCCCGAAAAAAACTTCATGAATCTTTCAAATTCCAGCCAAAAAGTTCTCCGAATCGATCGACTTCGAGAAGTTGCACAGTTTCAAGATCAAAACAGTTTCTCAAGAAGAGATGAATATTGATATTGAAGACCCCGAATCGCCGCCAAAATGGAAGAAAAGTAAATATCGCCTAAAAAAAAAAATAAAACACGGATTTATTTCTAGCTGGTGATATCCTGGAAGCTCAAGCTTCGGAAACCAACACGCCCACTATTTCTTTGCTTAAAAGAAATTCCACTCAATGTAATTCTAAAAATTTCACAGCTTCAAGACTTGAATCGTTCAGCTTCCTCGGCTTCTACTCGAAAAACTCCGACGGGTTTCGAAAGGTTCCGCCAACGAAGGTCTCTTGTTGACTTCACCAATCAAAAGAAAGAAAAGTCGGACATTTCGCGACAAAATGAAGACGCGGACAGCGGTGAGATATTCGGGCGGCGAGAAAGTTCTGTCGTTTTCTCGTGTTCCAAAGTAGTATTAAAAGTTGGTTCAAGTCGAAAAAAAAGTTGAGTTGAAAAAAGTAAGGTTGAAAAAAAAAAGAAAAGAAAGCTGTTTTTAGTTTGGGATTTATCACCTCTGTTTTTTTTTTGAAATCAAAAACTACAGTTTTTTTAATGATTTTCTCAGACTCTGGATAACATTTTTTCAACCACTTGTATGAAATAACATTCTCGCCAGTCTGATGAAATCACGTGGGTACTGTGAAAACTGAACAATTTTTTCAGATGTGTCAGATATTTTTGATGATCTGCAACCTTCGACTTCTCAATCAACTTTTTACACGCCTCAGCCGGCGAAAAAGAAAAGTTTGATGTGGGGAAGCGACCTCAGAATGTTCAGCACTCCGCCGTTACAGAAGAGTTTTTTTCTGGAAAATATTTTATATATATTTTTCGATTATAGCCGTGCTCTCAAATAAAAGACGCTCCATCGAATCCCTGTTCAGTACTTTCGAAGGAATTTCACCCAAAAACGACACCCCCAGTAAGTTTCTTGTTTGTTTTTCAAGGTTCAGAATGCAATTTTAGATCTGGTTAGTTTTTTTATTTTTGAATTTTTCAAGTCTACTTCGAAATCCACACAAACCTGAATTTTTCTCAGAACGTCGTCGATCTTTCAAAAACATATCAAGTATTACGTGTACTCGAGAGGACTTGGAACAAAGTGTGCTTCTCATTGAAGATATATCCCCGACGAAAAAATGGGTCGACGAGTTGAAGTGTCTTCCAGAAATCAATACTTTTCTTGAAATCACAGTTTCAGACCTGTTCTCCCAGTAGTGAGAAAGGGGTTCTCGTCTCCGCCGGGACTAACTTCGGCTTCTGATCATAATTTTCAAGGTAAAATGAAGCAAGGACGGTCGTTTGAAGTTTTTCAGCTTCTGAAAAACAAGGAGCGTTCTCCCAGCCGGTCAACACACCATTACTAGACGATATCAAGTTGAATTTCACGCCTTCCAAAGGTTCAGACGACGGAATCTTCCCGTTTCAGGTCTTCTTTTTTTCCTGACAACTTGCAGACTCCTCAGTTCTTAGGAAAATTCCATCGAAATCAACGACGCCTCGCCGATTCGGCAGACTTGCGCCCATGAGTTTCTGATTGAAGAAGCTGCGACGTGCGCGATTCTTGACGGTTTCTAAGAGGAAGAAGTTATTTAAAAAAAAAGACTGACTTCAGACACGGCCAAGTTTGAAGAAGATCAGAGAATAAGATTAATGGTGGGTTCGTGGAAAATTGGCGTCTCAAAACTTAATCACTGAAAAAGTTGAGCTTTTCGTGCACAAGCTTGACTATATATACGAATTGTTTTGCTGATTTCAACCCTGCAGAAAGTGGTTGTCAAGAAAGTCCTTGAAAAAAAATTAGACGGTCGACATTTTTAGACTTTTTATGGCGAATTAGGCGAGCAGTTTATTCGAAGAGATATCTTCGACTCCACTAAACTCGATGAAACGCGAAAAATATTGGGAATCAGAAAGTTTCCTGAAGTTCGTCTTACTAGAGAACGTTCTGTCTCAGCTCACAGTGGGGCTTCTTGATAAAACTAGCCTCAGTAGATGCAATTCTTCACGCAAAATTCCGAATCTCTGATAAAAAAAGTCTCCGAAAATACTCAATCTGAGATACTGAATTTTCGGACTTTTGAGAGTCCCTAACATTTTTCACAGGCCTTGAGAGTCGTTTTTGAAACCAGATTTGGAATCAGCGTGAAAAACTGCATCTATTAAATCTGGTCTCATCCAGAAGTTACACTGTGAATTAAGAAAATTCTCTAGTTAGCAAAGTTTGACCGTATCTCAAAATATGTATGCTCCAATTTTCTTCATCAGTAATTCTCGGCAATTCGACAAAATTCCCTTGAAGAACCGCGTCTCAGCGTCGTCCTCTGCGACGAGTCTCACTTCTTGGACCCGCAGAGTGTCTCCAGAGCCCGAGAAGATCAAGTCGAGCGAATCTGAAGATCCAGAAGATTTGGCTGATGATGAGATCTGCGGTAGCCGAATCGCTCGGAATGAGCTTGTCGGGATGGCGAGTGAGTTGCTCATGTTAGAGTTCAATCGATTGAGTTTGTCGAGAATTTTCGTTTTCTCAGTACTGATTAATTCTATTCGCGCTAAAATGGTTTCGAATCCGAAAAAGATCGAAAATTCAGGTTTTTTTTTCCGTCAAAACGATTGAACTCACTTGTTTTTTTTCTAATGAATTTTATTTTAAAAACTGAAAGGCCCAATGAAATATTTTTCGTTTTCATGGAATTTGAAGTACGGAACTTTTGGCTGATTCGAATTATAAATTCATGATCTGAAGAGATATTTTAGATAAGTATGTGACTATTCTGTCCGCCCGTGTTTGCACGCCATTTCATTCCTTCCTTTCTTATTTTTTGACAGTTTGCGTCATGTAGTTTTGATTCTCTCCCGCCGCAGAATGATTCATTCTATCGTTTCCGGCTCTGCGTCATGAATAAAAAAAAGATTTGGCTTCGAACTGAATTTTGTGGTTTGGCTTGAATGTTTTCGGTTAAACGTTATATATTTAGATAATTAAGTTTTTAAATAAATTTTTCCCGGTTCGATCAAAAAACTTTCAGCTCATTTTTCACTTCTTATAGGTTAAGTTTTACAAAGTTCTTTTGTTTCTCTCTTTTTGACTCTTTTGACTCTTTTGTTCTTCAAAAAGCTCAAAACTTTAGGAGAGTTGAACTCGTTGATGTGCTCGTTGAAGTGGGAAAGAGACGAAGCGAGAAGTGATTTCCGGCTCGGAAGAAATAAAAGACCAATCATTGAGCTTCAGCCGACCGGCGAAACTGTTTCGTGAGTTTTTTCTTTTTTCAATTTCGATGCCTCGACTAGAACCATATAAGCCTATTAATCATTTATCATTCAAAAATCGTCGTGTTCCAAGCAAAGAGCGTAACTCTTATCTTTCTTTTATCACAACTCCATCAATGGCGGTATTAATCACAAGCAAAGTTGGAGCCGTTTTTCTGCTGATTGTGTTGAATGTTGCAATTTCGGCCGGTCACTTTATGATAGTTTTATGGGAACATCAAGATAGTGTGGGATCGCTGTCATTTATGACTCCGCTGAAATGAATTCTGAGATTTTAATAACGAGTTTACTAGTGTGTTCAAAACCGATTTTTCCGTCTGGTTGGCTGTATTTATGATTGGCTTGGGCTTTTTAGGCAATAATATTTGATTATCTCGAAGGAACGTTTAAATGCGCAGAGCTTACGTGTTAGCTTCATATCATAGAAATCAATTCAAAAAAGGGTTGATTTCCTTCAAAGTTCACTTGTTTTAATAATTTAAAGAAGTGAGGTTGATGAGAAAAATAATATTCTCAATGTTTATTAAATGTTTTTGTTTTTCTCTTCTCACAAAAACTGAATGAATAGATTTCGTACAAGGAGCGTCATTCTGACAATTTCTTTGAGAAATTGGATAATAAAATTCCGAGAAAACGTCTATTATATCTGCATTTTTTGCGACCAAATGTTTTGGCGAGACGCACATAAACAGGCGCCGCAAAAGCTGTGCCTATCTATGGAAATTTCCGGCGGCGGCCCTCCTTTCAACTTTTTTAACCATGGCGATGAAACTTTCGAAAATTTTGTTGCGAATGATTATTGAGACTCTTTAAATGTAATTATAATTGTTCAAATGACCATTTTTTGAAGTCTGAACGGCAGAGACTTTGACTGTAATTTTTGGGAATTCAGAATCAAAAATAGCCATAGGAAATTGTACGGTTTCAGCTTCTCATTGACAGACGGGCGAGATTTAAGCTTTTGCGCTGAGTTATGAATTAGTTTTTGACCATTTCGAAAATATTCAAGAACACTCTCCTTTGGGATCTTTAGCCAACGAGCTTTTGGACATGAGAAATGAGTATCACTAGTTGTTATGACCAAGTACCATAGCAGGATCCCTTTCATATCAATTAGATCCATTGTCAAAGCTGAAACTAAAGAGAACTGCTGAAAATAGGGTTTTCCCAGTCAAATAACGCTTGAAGGTGTGTCCACACGCTGTTTGATCGACCGAAACGTGTGACTCGGATAAACGGCCAGCGGTGGTAATTTGAGAATTGGCAAACAGTCGAAAATTAGAAGGAGTGGACCTTCTCGCTTCCAGTTTTCGCCGCACCAGTACGATTTTTTCAAGTTTTGTTTGTTTTAGAGCAATCAGAGCAGTTGCGTGAGCTCAGCTGTGTTGCTTCATGGATCGGTTCGAAATCGCTACTCATCATTTATTGAGAAGTGTAGAAAATGTACAAAAGGAGGACTCTCGAAGATTTTTTATAAATCTTTGTTGACTTTTTCTTGAGAAGCAAAAATTGACAGGAAAGAAGATTCATAAAAGATCAAGTTTTCAAAAAGTCAGTTGTAAACCATTTGAAGCGCGGCCAACTGTGAAATAACGACTGTCCAGCCGTCTCCTTCAAATATTTTGGGAACATTTTCCAATAGCATTTTCTGAGAAGGATACCGCAAATAGTTGCATAAGGTGAGGCGGTAGAGATAAGATGATTGTGCACGGCTGAACACCCGGGGCAATCGAGACGCTTTTGTCTGCCTGTGAAGGAACGGATGTTTCCAAACACACAGCGGACACTCATACAAACACAGTCGCACAATGAGGCCGTTCCCACGGATGGCAGCAAACAAATCGCGGCTCTTCCTCTGCTTCTTCAGTGGCGTCGGCTTCTTGTCGCTTCCTTGATTCGATTGCGAGTATGATCTTTTGATAGAAGCTCGGACTCGGGCAGGGTTTGTGGCAACAGGTGGAAAGAGATCGGAAGTCGGGATCTTCAGCTGTAGACGCTCAAAAGAAGTTCATGGCACCGTTCAAGGCGGAAATTTACTTCGTTTTCAAAAAAGTAGCAAAGATTAAACAACTTTTGACGGAAAAGATCATCAAAAGGAGGCCGCTTGAGGAATTTTTCCCTGGGAAAAGGCTTGGAACTGAACTCGAAAAACGTTTCTTCTCTTTTTCCCATTTCAGAGCTACCTTTACCCTTTTCAAATGAAACAAAGAATAAATTCTTGAGCTTCCAAGGTCTTCTGCCTTCATTGAGCTAATAATATACGGATTAATGAGTGTCCCGCTTAAATTGTCTGAATAAAACTAGAAAAACAGAAACAGGAGGGATTTTTAAATTGACCAATGGTTTGTGCATTATTTGGGATGAGTTTGTGGCGTAGGAACTAAATTGTTTTTGGAGATCAGAGTCTGGTGAAAGATTCTCTGATCGATTTGCGCTATAATCAATCAGCCGAAGGATTTTTTTTGCCTTTCATAAAAAAAAAAAGAAACCATTCGGCTAATAATCTTCCTTCATAGAACCCTATTTTTTATCAAAAAATCTTCTTTTTTTCAGAGCCTGGGGCGTCAATCTGCTGGCACTCAAGACAGGTCAACTCGTATTGCATCGCCAAGAAATCCAACAAAAAGAGCCGGCGGCGCCTCGAAGCCACGCCTCCAGCCAAAGCTCCGCCTCCTCGACCGTCAACAACAACACAGTTCGCGGCAGCCTGCAGGCCCTCGGACCATTGCCTCCGCCGTTGCTCATCTTACCTCAGCTTCCTCCGGTCATCTTTGATCCCGTCATTATTGGCTGAACCTGACTGTTGAATTTTGCCGTAAATTTTTGTCAACCGAGCAACTTTTCTCTTCAATTTGTTGGTTTTCTGCTACTGGAACGCTATTTTCTATTACTTGAGTGATTGATCGAATTAATTCGCTCGCTGGAGCAAACTTGCCTGGTTTTCCACTCGATGCGCCTGAAGACGTTCCTCATCGCGTTTTCGATAGCTCTTCTTGCGCCAGTTATCCATTCTTTGAGGTTGGCCTTTTTTTTTTAACTTTCTCGGATTTTATTTTTTTGATTTCCCTCACTTCCAAAAAAAAACGGGAAATTTCAATCAGTTTTATATCAGACCTTTTTAGCGCGCATTTTTCGAAGGGTATCTTAGTTTTGCGGTGTTTCTCAAGGCTCTTGTGTGTTACTATTCTCATAATCCTCAAAGCTAACTATTTTTTCTCTGCTTTGAAACTGTCAAATCAATATTTTTACTCGCCTTGTTTCTTTGAAAACTTTGAAAGTATAAAGTTACCCAGTGGTTTTTTTTAATTTTTCGTGTATTGTTTCTAAATTCCATACTTCTAAACCTTTATAAAGATCTTTTCAGTGAGAATCAAAACGAGCAAAAAAAAAATGAGAAAATCAAAAATATTACAGCCTTAAAATATATGAAAAGGGCTAGGATACAAAAAAATTATGAATTCAATTAAACTTTTTCGGTGTATCAAAAGATCTTTTCATGCGTTGATCCCCAATTTTAATGCTTGAAAAATCAAAACTTTCCAAACTATTGGAGTCTTTAAAAAAAAGATAGTTTTCATTTTGTTCTTTTGCTTCCCTCGAAGTGAACTATTTTTAGTTCAAGTACGATTCGCGTTATATTCGCTCTCTCTTTCTCCCAAAACCTTTCATCTCCTGTTTCAAGGATGCACAGGTATCGAACAAACTTCTAATAACAGGTGTGTGAGGAAACAAATGTCTTTTACGCTTGTTATAAATCATCGCCGTGGCGACTTTCGATTTTGTCGTGTTGCAGATTTTCCTGCGGCGATAAGCGTGACAAGCCATAAACCTTATCCAAATAATTTATATTGTGTGTATCAATTTTTTTGTGTTGAGTTTTTCCTGTTGAAAAGGGTTTTTTTTGGCTTTTAGTTTCGCGTTTTCTAAAACCTTTTGTTTTCGAAATTCTTTTTTTTTTGGTTATCAAAGAAGCATAGAATTATTCCTTGATGGTCCCAATCAAAAAGCCATTCTCGGTTTCATTCCGGAAGGCTTCCGAGTCTTTGGATACTGCAGAAATTTTGATTACTCATGAAAAAAACTTGATTGATCATTTGTTGGGTAAATTTTTCTTTTTCACATTTATTTTGATTTAGTGACAACATAATCGAAATTCAAAAAAACAATCAGATTGATTCAATAGTTAAAGTATTTCGAATTCCGAAGGCGCCAACGCCTGAAGTTTCAAAGTTTCCGTCCAAAACTGCGTTTGCCATCAAAGCGTCCAGCCGCTCTTTTGTTCAACTTCTCTGTGATACTTTGCCCTCAACTCAAGTTTCCAAGCGAATCGGCGTCAGCAAAGGCTCAATTAGAGGTCCAGACCCCTTGAAATGCAAGCCGCAGCACATGCGGCCGCCGATTCGCGCTTCGTGTCCGTTCGGTGGCTTTGTTTGACATTTCGTCGGTCAACCTAAGCTTCTGCCTCTCATCAGTTCTTCCGATTCCATGCGTCTTTTGTGCGTCGGAATCCCGGTGACACACTGACCACTGATTCCGTTTGTTCTCCGACGCATGATGATGAGCCGAAATAATCGAAATGAGCACACGAACCCGACATTCTTTTGATCTGAGGCGCTTGAAAAGACTTTCGAGCATCTTTCTCGATATAACAGCATCTGAATATGTTCCATGAAAGTCTTGAGGTGGAAACTTGAGTCAATTACAAACATTTAGAAAATTCCCGCCTTTTTCGAAAAACCCGGGCAAAATATTGTGAATAAACCATATCAAGTCTGACTAACAGAACTTTTCTCCACCTTTTTTTCTTCCTTTTAAAAGTCTTTTTACAACATAGATGAATTGAGAACGTTTCGATAATTTTTAAAATAACCGAAAATAGAAAAAAGTATACAAGGAAAAAGTACAAACTTTGAGTCGATGATATCATTTTTTTTCTAGTAAATTTTTCTTTCAGATCAGCAAATGATTTCTTCGACGCTTTTTTCAGAAGGTTTCAATTGCAACACGCGTTTTTGAGCTTCGCTTGATAGGAAAATTATTTTACTTTGCGTTGCAATACTTTCTGCAACATCTCAGTTTTTTTCTGATTTGTTGTGGAAATCATTTTGACTTCGAACTGCAATAAAAAAATGCTCAGGCTAAATTTTGTTTGCTATTCAACTCTTTCGAATTGCAACCAGGGCGATTCTCCCCCCATCTTGTCTAGAAAAAGTGGGAAACTTTGTCCGTTGATATTATTAGAGGATTGCAATCCCTTTTCTTTCTATGATTGACCAGAGTTCCTGAATGAAATTCTGTGAACTTGTATCCTCTGTACTTTTGAGCGCTTTCGGAGCTTAACAAACTTGAGATCACAAAGAAACGACCTTTTGTCCGAAACACAAACAACTAGAATGTCAACTTGCTTTGTAAGATTTGCCACTGACGTCAGAACTTTCCAGCTAACAAGAAATAAAGTTCGAAACTTTGAACCGTTTTGCAGTTTTTTTTTGATCGGCTGAGTTCAGCTGATGTTATTGATGGTTACTGCCAATTAAAATGTTAAGTTTGCAGAATCCTTTTCTGCTAATTTTCAATAATACAGCCCCAACTTTGCGACCAGTGGTAGTATTGTTAAGAAAATTCCGTCTGCACTTGTTTCGCGCGGCCTCCATCCCATTATTCGAATATCGCTTGTGGGAATACGCTGTCCTTTGCGCTCCATTGCAAAAAAGCGAAACCATCGTTCGATAGTACATGGGAAATGTCGATAAGAAGGCAGATGTGAATGGAAAGTGGGAAAAAATGTGGACCTTTTTTGCAGATGTCAGTGTACGACGGACCGCGGCGGCATCCGGTGCTACTCAAATTGGTGCGAAGTTCACAATACCACAGACAAGGTTCTTGACTCTTTTATCTGAGAGAAGAAGAGAATATTAGAAAAGTGTCAATGACTGGTAATCAGAAGGTTTTTACAAGCTCAAGTAAGAAAAAAAAAGTACTTTTAAAGTTCCAAAAAGCGAGAAAAGCTTGAAAAGGTTTATTTTGGTGAATCTGTCTCAGTTTTCTTGTCTTTTTTTTAAATCTTCTTTTAACTGTTCACTCCAAAATATTTGATAAGAAGTCTCAAAAAGTGCTAGAAAGATATGAAATCATTTATCATCTCTTCTATATCTTTGAAATTATTCTCTTATTGAGAAGGAACGTAGGCTGGTAATATAAATCTTGTTCGTTTTACTTCTAAATTTTATTTTGTTCTCTTTGAGAAGAAATCTGAATAATTTCAAAGGCAGCATTTTTTGACCTTGTGATTGAATTGATTAGTTCTTTGAGAGTGTATTAAGTCTGAAACGATATTTCCCTCTCAAATCCTCCCTTTCCAGGCGGCGGCCTGTGCGATGGTCCGCATCGGCGGCGTTCAGCATTTCGCGTGCATCCGCGTCAATCACGCAAGTCCCGACTCCTGCAGAGTCGACCGCAAAAACGGCCGACTCCAGGTGCGTCTTTTTCCTTTTTTTTCTCATCAAATCGTTCGACTCGGTTCCGTCTCGCGTTTCGTTCAGCCAAGACATCTGACAAGAAAAAAAAACGTTTTGATGAGCCATCCAATTTGCCTCATTGTTGTCGCATTTTCTAAGAAACTTTTTTTGGCGCGTCTATGACTCATGTTGCCGAAATTTCCCTCAAATGGAATATTATTCAAATTTCGTAGTTTTCCTGAAGCGAAATGGAAAAAGCAGACGAATTCTTGCCAGAAACGAAAGCTTTTACTTTTTTTTTGTAAAGGAAACGAAAGATCAAGTAGTGCAAATACACCATTGAGAGCACTTTTGCACTTTGAAGATACTGTGTTTTTTTTTTACTTGAGAAAGGTTTTTCATGGTTTTCTGGGAATAGAAAGCTTACTGGAGTGTTCACAGTTTTGACTTTTCGTGTGAGAAAGGACAGCCTAAAAAAAAGGGAAGAAGGAAGAAGCCTAAAGAGCAGCTTGTAGGAGAAAAAAAATCAAAAAAAGTGAAGAGTCACAATTATAAACCGCAGAATTATGTTTAACTTATAAATAATCAGATATAAAGAAACAGAAAAAGTAAAAAAAAAACAGTGTTCAAACCTTTAAATTGGTTCGAAATTTAATGCTTCATCTTTGAAGACTTTGCTTAAGTTTTGTCGTTGAATTTTTTTATTGATTCCTGCAGATTATATCTCTGATCTTTTCAATCCTACTTCCTTAAAATCTTATCAGTCAATATTTGGTTGAACTGGGCTATAAATAAGTTAAAAAGATTATTTTACTGATGCTTCAGATCTTCTATTTTGAAGCTTATGTAACATATTTATTTCTTTTGAATCACAAGATATTTTTACTCTTCACATCACTCAAATTGGACAATCGTAACACTAATCGATATCCAATAAGATCTTTTTCTCAAAAATTGCCACTGAAACATTTTTTCGCCTAGAGAAGTTTATGAAACGTCTATTTATATAAAAGTTTTTATATTTCCATTTTCATAGATTCTCGTCACACCGATATATATTGAACATATTTCTGGCTTATTTATTTTGGCGGATTAACTCACAAAAGCCCACCTATTGACTCAAAAGGGCATTGATAATTAAACTCGGCAAACGGAACACGTTTGGCGCATCTGTGCAATGTTTGCTTCGGCTGCTGTTCGGTCGACAGTTAGTTCAACTGATTTGGCTCTCATTGTTATTACGAAAAGCGGACGGAAGTGCTCGGTTTCCAGAGGAAAACTTTCGTTTCGTAACCTTCTGTTATGTTTATCTCTTTGAGAGACGATTCGAAACGATTCCATCGAATCGCCCACACATTTCTTTTTGTTTTGTTGGACTCTCGGTTAATTATTTCCAAGGATTGTGAGTCACTGAATCATGTGGAAGCTCTTCACGAGGGTTTTTTCTTCGATTTGGTTCTGAGAGTGGAGCAAATAATACGGTACAACTCATCAAATATTATGAAATCGGGAGTCAATGTTGAGCAATACGAGGAAAGCTTGATGATTGCGAAAATTAACGAAAATGTATGATAATTTATTTGAAAGTACTAGAGAAATGTTTTCATGGATGTTGAACATTAGTACTCTCTCGTTTCCAGGAGCTTACGTCACCAAATTAAAAATATCTCTCTTTAAAAGGAAATAACTTGAAGTTTGAGACTCTCAAAAGCTTCAACTGATACTCGAAAGTTCTTCAACCCATTTTCATAAAAAAAAAAGAGTTTTTACAAAAAAAAAGTCGCAGTTTCTCATAAAACTAACAATATCTTTTTGTAATCAACGCTAGATGTTAATGAAGCAATCTGAAAACTATTGAAGAAGCTATTCGTTACTTTAAAAAAGCCGCCATCTTATAGAGCAAAACAGGAAGAGTTTCAAAAAATCAAAAACCGAGCACCTACTTTCCGAATTCCTCACATGAAATCAATGAAACCCGTCCTCTCTCCCTAAATATGCGTAAAGTTGTAAGGGTTATTGCGGCACGTGGCCGTAAGTCACATAACGGCTCTTTTTGGGGGTCGTGGCGAAAACATGCGGCGCATAAAAATTCCCATCCTCGTCGGCTCAGTTTTCGCTTCAAAACGCGGCGGACCGACGAACAAAAGACGCAGGTGCGGTGTTCTTGTTGACTTTTTACAACGGCTGGCGCGTCTTCAGTCTTTTTGAAAGGTGGCAAGGCCATCCGGCTCTTCGGGTCAACGATCGATCTCATGATTTCTCTGAACTGTGGACTGGATTTTATATTGAAAAAAGCTTGCAGACTCGATGTTGGTGCCGCGCCGAAGATTACTGCAATGTCGACCTCGCTGAGCGTGTCGAAGACGGAGTAGATTCTGATGACTACAATGACGACGACGAGGATGAATATTCCAGCGTTAGTTTCAGCTATTTTCCTGAAACTTAAACTTCATTAGAGTTACGAAATTTTCCTGAAGTCGACAGCATGAAAGACACATACCAGAAAAAAAAAAAGTAAATCCACTGTGTTTTCACAAAAAGGAGCTGAGTAAGCGTTAAAAAGAAAAAAATTTGTGTACTACCAAATGTGAAGAAGTTTTTTTTCAAATACTTCAGGAAAGTTTTTTTTGAGCTTTGTGAGATTTTCAAAAGCACTCCAGTAACCTTCATCAACAAATATTGACTATTTACTACAAAATTTTCATGATTCGCATCAATACTCTTTCCCTCAAACTATCAGATATTTTGATTTCCGTATAGATTCAAACGAATATTCAAATTTTGATCATTTACAGCCCTCATTTGCCGAATCGGTCAAAAAAGAAGACGAGATGATCATCGAGCAAACCTACGACAGTAATGATGGGTTCGTTGAAGGATTTTGAAAGTCTAAGCTAAGCGAATTAGAATCTATGATCGTTGCTCAATAAGTACTTTTGATGTTCTGTCCCTTTAAAAAAAAACTATTTTTGAAAACGCATTTCATTTCCAGCAACATCAACCTCGAAAAAGATTTTGATGAGGACGATAAAGACGTGAAAGATTTCGCTAAAGAAAAACTACCCCCGATGCCGGTCTATGAACGGCGCAAGACTTCTCCAGGGGAAGAGAAAAAGTGAGCTCCTTTAATAATCAGTTGGAATACGGAAAATCCTTTTCTTCAGTGACATCAAACCTTGGAGACGAGAAAATACTCACGCTTCGGAAGATTCTTGGCGTCCTCCGCCCCCACCTCCTCTCCCTCCTGCTCCAAGTTTCTTTTGGGGGAAAGACCTCGGAAGAAATTCGATTTTAGAAAAAGCCCTTCCGACGACGACGACAACTACAACTATGACGACAACCACAACCAGAAATTATGAAGAGGAGAAACGGCGGTACGAGGAAGAGCTACAGCGGAGAAGACAGGAGTACGAGCATCTGAAACGTCAACGAGAAGAGGAAGAACGACGGCATGAAGAGCAACGGAGAAGACAAGAGGAGGAGCGGAGAAGGTTTACCTGAGAAAGTGACTGGAAGGAGTCTCTTGAGAGGTCTCTACCTGGGAAAAGAAGAAGCGTTATTCTGCTCAGAACACACAATTTTGCTGAAAAATGAGTTAAGACACTTGTAGGTTCATTTTTGTTAGTAAGAATCTGTGAAAAATAAGATCGTTCTGCGCTTTTTCAGACAATTTTTTCAAGTTTAGAAAGTCCATATTCTGAAACCGGTTGCATGAGCAGTTACACAACGTAAATTTGAGGGTAGAACAGTTTAAAGATTGAAAATTTTCAGTTTCTACTTTTGACTTGACATATGCTTCCTACAAGGCTCGCATAATCTAGAATAATTCAAACTTACCATTCTCAACTCACTTACGGAGCATAAAAGTATACGATCTCTTAGTTTCAAAAAAAGTTTCATGGTTCAGAGCGCAAGCCCAACACGAATCTCGACGGAAGTTTGCCGAAGAGAAGCTGTCTTGGCCTTTGCCACAGTCGCGCTCCGAGCAGCCGAAGCCGAAAGAAGAGTCGCGAGTCAGGTCCTGGCCGAACATCGTTCGACCTCCGCAATCTGAGAAACGCGAAGAAGAAGTCAAACAGAACGAAGAAACACCAGTCAAATCTTGGTCAAGCATCGTCAGTCCTCCAGAGGACCGCCAAGAAGCGCCAAAGACGCAAGAAAATAAGCCGAGCTCTTACAAGCGTCCCTCGCAGTACCGTCGACCTTTCGATTTGAATCCCTCTCCTGTGAGTCTCAAACTTCTCTTTCCTCAATCTTTCGACGTGTTTCAACGTTTTTTTTTGCAGATTTCTATCGAAAACTTCAACGCTATTGTCTTCCCGCCGTCCACAATACGCAGTCGAACATCTTCGACGCCTACTCCAACTACAACCACAACTACAACCACCGCTAGCACTACGACTAGTACAACTACAACATCAACAACCACGCCCAGACCTTCTACGACCACGAGTACAACGACGACATCCACCACGACACTTCCCCCGACGGCTGAAGAACCTCTTACCGAGGTTCATCTGAAGGTTCTCACCTTGATACATTTGTTCTTTCCAGATCGCTCACGAAGGAGATTATGAGAGTGACTATTATGAAGAAGATGTTACGGAGACGTCGACGATTCAGACGACGACAATGACGGCTCGACGCGTGACGACCAAGTCTCCACGAGTGCCGCCTTCGAAGCTCGAAGAGTACAAGATCATGATCAAATCCACTGTACGCAATTCTTTTCCATTTCTGGTCGCTTCTATTTTTTCCTTGTTTCCACTTTTCATTTGAATATCCTTAATGTTTTCATTTCGCTGAGTTGAATTCTCAAATTTTCCATTGTTATGAGAAAAACAATTAGGTCTAAATTAAGTTTTGTGTCTTTGAAAGATCCAGAAAGCTGTTGCGAACCAATTATAATCTTTGGAGAAAGTTCAGAACTTTGCAAATATTACAAAAAAATATCATGTTTTTCCCCTTTTTTTCAAAAAAAGTTAAGGTAGGATTTTTTTCGTGAAACTGCCATAAGCCGCCATATTTAACCTGTAGGCCATTTCGCTTTTTGATTTTGGGTTTGTTTCACGTGTATTTTCGATTCTTCACTAGAATTCTATTTTTTTCATTCACTTACAGAAATTTTTTTTTCAATCTCAGAAAATTTGTACAGAAAAAATCTTTCTGTCGTGTCTTTTTCATTCAAATCTCTTATAGAGCTTTAACAAATCCTTTAAAATTTTTTCTTCGCTTTTTTTATGTTAATTTCAATTTGCGGGTTATGTCAAACCGTTTCCGATTCTGCCCCTGTTTCACTGTGTCTTCCGGCCGTTGATTTTTTTTTCCTATTTCATCAGAATATTTAATATAGATAAAGTTATAACACATTATATAATTGATTATCATTCATCAATTTTTAATTTAAAAAAAGAAAGAATAAAAAAACATGCTGTGATAAGCACGCTCCATGGAGAAGCCGCGCGCGCGTCTGCGTTGCGTTGCTTCTTTTTTTTATCACTTCATCCAATCACCTAACATAATTGCCTATATCGCAGCGGGCCGCAGGCGATATAGCCAATTCTTCTTGCTGCGATTTCTTCAATATGTCGATGCGACCTCGTCAAAGTCTCGCTGCCATATCGCTCCCTCTCAAAATTTTAAATTTGAAAAAAATTTTTTTGCTTAATTTTTGACTTTTATGATGAAATCAATCAAATTCAAGTAAAAAACGTTTTTGAAGAAAAAATTTTCAGAAAGCGATATAGCGCAAGACGTTTGCGAGAGGCGAGCGATATTGCTCGCGAGCGGTATAGCATTACTCTCGCTGCGATATAGTCCACAATATTGGGGATATTATGGACTGTATCGCAGCGAGAGTAACGTTAACGTCAACGCTGTGTCGCAGCGGAGCCGCAATCCACAGCAACATCGCCCGAATTGCGCTGCGACCTCGCCATAGTCTTGCGTTATATCGCTTTCTGAAAAATTTCCAGCGATGCATCGAATTTTTTTTCTAATTAATATATCCTTTCAGCAATCTAGAAAATGAAGCGTAAAAATTCTCTTCTTTTTCAAAACTTTAAATCTATAAGAACGATACCTTGACATGGTCACATTATGCAGTTCTGGCGATATCGCCTGTGGCTCGTTTCGTTATTGTCAGCTGTGTTGGGTATTGCACTGCCTGTAATGTAGCTTAATACCGGATTTTTTCTGTTTCGCGTAAATGAGAAAAAAAAACCCGGTATAAAGATTATTAGCGTTAATTCAATGCGTTCTTCGTCGTGCTTAGAAATTTCTAATTTTTTCTGTCGTTTTTGTCCGTTTTTTTTTGTTGCAGCTTGCTCATTTTTGGTTTATTAATCTCTTTCTGAAGCGTTCAAGGTAGGAGAGTGGAGTTAGTGAAAACTCAGATAGAACAGTTTTTGATAGTACTCTGTTAAAAAAAAGCTGTTCAAAACGTAGATGTATAGTACGAACTATAGTCATAGAAGATAATTGTAATTTTGCTTCTTTTACCTTGAAAAATGTCTTCAAAGTTTTTTTCTGAAACCCGAAAAAAAGGGACAAGCTTTTATTTTTTCAAAACTTAAACAGGGTCTATTTGAAACTGAAGACAACAATCTTGTAGAGTTGGAATATAACTGTTGGAATATTTATGTTGCAGTGAATTTCAATTATACTTTTCAGTTAAACAGTATCACGTTTATGCTACGTTTTTGTGAAACATCGAAGCTGATCTAACGACTTCTAGGGCTCTTGGACTCGGCATACAAAGGTTTTTTTTTAACATTTAGAGAAAAAAGTTCTAACTTCAAAAAAGTAAATGTGGAGGTGGTTTGGCTGGAGGCTGATTTCATTTCATAAAGTTGCTTCATAAGCGGTGAGATTGAAACAAATGGTTTGATGTGAGGAATTGACTATTATTATTTGTCGAGAAACAGTGTCAGTGTCTATTCTTGCAGCTCGAGAAAAAACGCCGCCGTTGCGTAAAAAGCGAAGATAAGATGTTAAGCGTTGTGCCAGTCGTTTCCCCGTATTCACGTCTTTGTCTTCGTCGTGTTTATCTTTTTAGGAAATTTTTTCTGTGGCTCACTTTCAAGACGAGTCTTTTAAGTCATCATGATTGATGGTCGTCGTTAATTAGAGACATTTCATTGTCCGTAAATTCCGAAGAAGTTTTTATCAAATAGCTAAATTTTTTTTAATTAGTTGGAAAAGAAATAGGGGGACCAAAAATGATTTTTTTTTTTCTTTATGGTAAGTTTCCTCAAAAGTTGTTCAGGTTTTTTGTATGATCTTTTTTTAAAAAGTTATTTTCCTTGTTACTTAAATTTAAATTAAATTAAATGTATCTATAATTTTTTCAAACGATTTTCAATTTTTTTGAAAAAACGTATGTGATTATTCTAGGTAGGAAATGGCGTTTCATGCGTTTTTAATTATTTTTTTTTAAAGTCTGTCTCAACTTTTTTTTTTTGAAATTCATTTTGGATTAAATCGAAGATGAAAAAACTCAAAAAAATGACTTTTAAAAACTAAATTTTAGCTATTCTCATAGAAAATTCGAAATTCGTGGAATGTCCATTTTGCTTGGAAAGGCGTATTTTCCGAGATATGTTTATATTATGATTGAATCATTCATTCTGCATTGAGAAATTGTCATTCTTGAAATTCTTGATAGTGTTGAATCATTACTTAAGGCCGGACAACGGGAACGAACCGATAATGGCAATTTCTTTGTTCTAAAACTGTACTTCAGCTTTGATTAACGAGCAGCAGAAAATTTATCGCTTTTTATCAATTTCAAGCCCTCTCAGCTCTATCTATTTTTCGGCAGCAAAAATTTCCTCCTTTATTATCGCTAATTCTTCTTTTGCAACCCTCGATAGTTTTTGTCGTACAGGTGGGCTTTAGATCATTTGTAGGCTACGCCTCTCTCTACGTGAATGACAGTTGATTGATAAAGTTCTTCAAAAAAAGACTTAATTTTTTCAAAATCTTTCATCACTGTGAGGACGTTTGTGAGTGATAAGAGACCGGAGGTGCATCATAATCGCATTCTTGCGTTCAGAAGTTCGGAAATATCTTTGAGATTTTTCTTATGATGGCCAAGGCGTATGACATATCGGTGGATTATTTCAAAAAAGAAGAGATTGTGCTGGCGAAAATGTCAGAAAAGGTGTTTGGCTCCAAGTAGGTTGACTTTTATGATCAAATGGTGCGTGATAAAACTTAAATTTTATGATTACTTCCGAGGAAGGTGACAAAAAATTGGTTTGATAAAAGATGCCCAAGGTCATACAGTACCGCTCAAAAGTATATTAAGTTTTGGTTTTTTGAGGATATCTCAGCGAGTACTTATCCGATTTATATATAACTTTCAGGGATAATGTAAAATATACTTTGAAACATATATGGTATACAAAGACATGTCCGCAATCACTGTGACGCGTTTTAGGAATTTTTTTATTGAATTCAATTTTTTGTTTTTTTATGCTTTTATTTTTTTATTTATTTTTTTATCAAATTTTTTAAAAAGTAATAATGTTGCCATATGTTTTTTCATGTTTTTCAAACATGGGAAGAACCTCTGAAAAAAAAGGATTTGACTGATAACGACAAAAGAACCATCGTTGTGGGTCGTCAAAATGGACTGACCATGATGACGCTGGCAGGAATGTTCGGCGTGACAGAGGCGTGCATTTCTCAGTTCCTAAAGCGTCGGAAAGCTCAAGATGGCTCTACTAACAGCCAACGCACTGGAAGACCACGTGTCACTGGTCGTAATGACGATAGAAACGTTTTGAAGACGTCTAGAACCAATCCAAGACTCACCGCCCCTGCGATCAGACGGGAATTTTTCTTGAATTCGCCATCTCCGCCATCCGTCTCGACCGTGAAACGACGTCTGAATGCTGCTGAAATCATGGGAAGACGTCCAGTGAAGAAACCGCTGATTTCTGAAAAGAATCGAGCCGGCAGGGGGAAGTGGGCGAAGGAGCATCTCAACTGGACCCGTCAAGACTGGAACAAGATTCTGTGGTCCGACGAAAGCAAGTTCCTCCTCTTCGGGAGTGACGGAATTCAGTGGGTTCGTGGACCAATTGAGTCCAGATATCATCCAAAATACCAGTTACCCACTGTGAAACATGGTGGAGGACCGTTTCGTCGGACCACAGAATCTTGTTCCAGTCTTGACGGGTCCAGTTGGGATGCTCCTTCGCCCACTTCACCTTGGCGGCTCGATTCTTTTCAGAAATCAGCGGTTTCTTCACTGGACGTCTTCCCATGATTTCAGCAGCATTCAGACGTCGTTTCACGGTCGAGACGGATGGCGGAGATGGCGAATTCAAGAAAAATTCCCGTCTGATCGCAGGGGCGGTGAGTCTTGGATTGGTTCTAGACGTCTTCAAAACGTTTCTATCGTCATTACGACCAGTGACACGTGGTCTTTCAGTGCGTTGGCTGTTAGTAGAGTCATTTTGAGCTTTCCGACGCTTTAGGAACTGAGAAATGCACGCCTCTGTCGCGCCGAACATTCCTGCGAACGTCATCATGGTCAGTCCATTTTGACGACCCACAACGATGGTTCTTTTGTCGTTATCAGTCAAATCCTTTTTTTCAGAGGTTCTTCCCATGTTTGAAAACATGAAAAAAACATATGGCAACATTATTACTTTTTAAAAAAATTTGATAAAAAAATAAATAAAAAAATAAAAAGCATAAAAAAACAAAATTGAATTCAATAAAAAAAATTCCTAAAACGCGTCACAGTGATTGCGGACATGTCTTTGTATACCATATATGTTTCAAAGTATATTTTTACATTATCCCTGAAAGTTATATATAAATCGGATAAGTACTCGCTGAGATATCCTCAAAAAAACCAAAAACTTAATATACTTTTGAGCGGTACTGTAGTTCTTATTTATTTTATATATTAAGTCCAGTTAGAAAAAAAAAACTCGAAAAATTCTTTTTTTTTTATCGAGATTTCCTTATATGGAGCTTAATATTTCTGAATCCTCTGTATTTGTAATGACTGTTATTCATGAAACTCGAGTGGAGTTCTAATTCGTAGAAAAATAAAACCCAACTTTGTAGAGTTCTTCAAAAAGATGAGCTCTAAACGATGGTTGTGAGAAAAAAAAACTTTTTTTTTTTGAATCTTTTCTGACTGTACTGTATGTATACAACATATTCATATGTTCTTTTTCAAAAATTTTTTTTCAATCTTCTTAAACTAGTTTGAATTTCAAACAGATGGTTCTTAGTCAAAATACGTTACAGTGTTTTCCTTGAAGGCGTAGAACTTATTTTAGATTAATATAAAAATTAACAGTTCTCAGAACTTGGTTAAATTATCAGCGACGCCTCACATATCTCGAAGTTTTTTTATTTTACTTTTCAGCAAAAAAATGTTGCCCGAACATTATTTGAAACTATTCTGCGCGTCCAGTCCACTTAAGTCGTAAAGCGTCATTAACAAATTATCAGGCTTTCACTTCAGTCAGAAATTAATTTGAGCTCTTGAACTCGATCATATCATTTTGTGTTTCTTCGTCTTTTCTCGGCTTCTTACTCATCGGAATTTCCCACGTTTTTCGTCAATGACGTCGCGAAGAACGACCGTCTACTATTGTCATGTTTGGGGTGTACCTGTGTGAAATGCTCGGAATTTTCCAGTTTTGTTTGCCGAATGTCGTAAGTTGCCTTCAATGATAACGGTTTCACACGCCTGGGAGCTTTCCTCGTTCACGCCTTAAAAGAGGAGCACAGCGCGTTTTTTCCGTTGGTTTTTGTATTCACCATCAAAGTCTGTCGAAAATCCTTGGGTCTATTGATGCGCTTTCTTGTATAACTCAAATTATAGTCAATTTTTCCTCACTTGGAATTCGATATGGTATTGACAAGAATGACTTGTTGCGTAGGCTTCTGACGGGAAAATCGAGGTCAACTGCGAGACTTTTTTCCCTTGTTTCGATATTTTCGAAAACTTATTTTTCATGGTTTCGAAATATTTAGTTGAATGAGAAAAAGAAAAAGAAATTTTTTTCACGATTAAATTTAACTTCGAATCCCTTGCCAAAAGCCTTGTACGCGCTGATCACCCTTGCTGGCCCAAAACGTTTAAAAAGTCGGGAGTGATCGATTATTCGATTGTCTCGAGGTTTTTTAAACCACATAACCTTGTACTTTTGGAGGAAATGTATAATTGTACAGGTTACTCGCCCAAGAAAACAGTTTTGTGCACTTTCATTGTTTCCTTTTGATACGATTTGAATGGTTTGACGAAAATTTCATGTTTTCACACGTTTGATTATGTAATTTGATCTCAATTTGGAACATGATTTTTCGTCAAACGTACGGATTTTTGTATATATCGAACTGCCATTTCGCTTTTTTCATTTTTCACTCTTCAACAGTTTATTTTTCAATTCTGACATCGTTAAGAATTTATTTCAAATATGTAAAAGGAACCTGTTGAACGTTGAAGAATATGGTATAGTATTTATCAAAAAGTGAAAACACTCAGCCACTTTTCGAAAAAAAAAATTAGGTTTTGAAGTTTTTTCTTTTTTATGCGGTCCTAAACCCTGGGCGAAAGGAACTCTGAAAATTAACTGCTCTTCACACAAACTTTGCACAGTTATAGCGTTTTTGAACAGATACAAAACTAAATTCAAATTTATAACTGAATTTTACGATTCTTAATCAAATAATAATGTTTTCAGCCAACTTTCTATCTTTTGAAAGATTTTCTGTCTAGTTGAGCCTTGGAAGATAAGGAAATCTCGCGTTGGAGCTATTTTCGGGACGAATCCTCTCGCTTGGACGCTACTATATCTTCCTCATCCCGGACGGGAAACTCATGAAGAACTACAGAACTTTTTTGTTATATATCTTCTTTGCCCGAAGCCACCCATCCATTTTTGGCGCCGAGGGAGACGGACTAACTTGCCGAAACGAAGTGCACACAAATGTTCTCCGAACGTCCTCCGGGGCACGATTATTCTTTTTTTCTCTTTTGCTCGAATCGAACCGATCTCGGAGCAGCGCTGAGGAGTGACGACACGAGATTGATGGCGCTGCCGGTTCCATGCAAATCACCCGCCCATTACCATATTTCCTGCCTCATGCTTTCAACCATATTTCATTTCCGTTTCCATGAAATCTGACGAATACCAGCTTGAGTTTCTCAGCTTCGCTTGTTTCTAAGTCTCATTAGGTTTTCACACTGGTAATCCAAATAAATTTTTTTTCAGATTGCACTTTTTTAATGATTTATAGCTACCAGTAGCATAGTATATCACAGCACCCCTTGAGTTTTAACACTTCAAAACCGCTTCGTTTTTTTTTCTATTATTGATTTTTTTTTCTGAAAACCTAAAAATAATTATTCAAGACGAGATTTTTTTTAGGCCAAATACGAAGGATAAATGAACTATGTTTCTTTCGTTCTTCATCAAACCCTTTTAATGATCAGTTTGTTTTTTCGCGCCACTTTTGATTTTCAACAAAAATCAGTAGTAATTAGAATAACTTCGTGCTTTTTTGTCAAAGTTTCTTCGAAAGTTTGAACGTTCTCTTACAGGAAATGCGTGGGTGGTTGGCTTTCTTCTTGATCGGCGCCGTTTTCGCCGCTTCTCCTCGAAGATGCCGTCCTCGCTATTTGGAAACCAAACAGGCGGTTCGTTCATTCTTCTTTTTCCCATTCTTTCCACGTTGATTTGTTGATTTCCAATTCTTTTTACGTTGATCTTATCAGTTTGCAAGTGGCTCAATTAGCTAACGATGGAAATTGTGGTGATCAGAGATTGCCATCGAAACAAAGAATGTCCAACAACCAAGAAAGCGAGTCATAAAACTGAGCGAAAATTTCGATAAGCCGAGAATTTATTCTGGAACGCTTCATTTTTGAATTTTTGACCTTTTTAATTTTTTTATTTTTGATCAGTGATATTTTGGAAAAACTTAAGTTTCGCGGTTTTTAAGTCAACAGAAGTTTGAAAAAAAATTTCCACCTGGATTCTGATATTCTGAAAGTTAAGATTATTTTTTTAAAGTTTTTTTGAGTCCGAGTCATTAAAAAGATTAAGATGACTTTGCTAAAAAAAAAAAGTATATTGAAATTTGAAAAAGGAAAATCCAATTAAATTTTTTTTTCATTTTTTATTGTCACATTCTACCTTCCTTTCAAGAATTTGACCTTTAACAGATAGCTTAAAGAAGCTTTTTAAAAAAATAAATTCCAAGAAAATTTTTAGGAGAGATCACCAGGTTAAGATCTTTAGGTACCCCTGAAAACTATTTGAAGTCATAAACGTTATTAGTTGCCATATTTCAACAAAACCATCATCGTTTTGTATTTTTTTCCAGCTCAAAAAAACTCACAAAGTAAAGGGAAAACTTTTTTTGTCTCGTAAAAATATATTTAAAAAACCAAAGAAAGATAACTTGTGTTTTTTTGCAGCCTGAAGCGTTTGCTCGACAGCCACGGCGTTGCCCGACGACGACGTCGCAAATCGGCGAAGAATATTGGTCGACGGTGGCTCCAGATGGCGTCCTCCGCGGAGGCCGCACCGTCAACGACTTCCTCGTCATTCCGCACGACAAAAACGACGGCCAACACTACAATCAGTCTTACATCGGATTCTGGTGGGTAGCCTGACCGAGCGAACAGAAGAGAATGAAAAAGTTGAAAGTAAGACAGAAACTTATCTTCGCTGAGCACGTTCAAGTTTTTAGAAAGTAGGTTTTGAAATCGATGAACGCTCTAGCAAGGAGGATGGAAAAAATTTTAAAAGCTTTTTTCTGAGGTTTCTAAATGTTGATGGTTCGAATAAAAAAGCTCAGAAACCATTTTTTTTTTTAGGATCACCCGCACTCGATACGGTCCCAACGAGCACTACGAAGCTTTTGGCCACGTTTTCATCAAGGAAGAAGCTGGCCAGCAGGCATTTCTACCTGGATTATTCAAAAAGTAGCTGGCGAATTCAGAAAATCTGCGGCTGGTTCGTCGGTCTGAACAAGGAGGTCGTGCAGCTCTGCTCGGGATTCAGAATTTTGAGTCGCAGCAGCCGAAACCCCAATGAGGAAATTCCGTTAGTTACGAAGAGAGCTGAAAATGGAACATTCGATGTTTTGAAGGTTCGAATGGGCTCAAGGCGCAAATCTGCGCGACAGAGATACTGTCGGTTTCCACCACCATCGCATTGCCAAATACGAGGGAGCTGGGGATAACCACCAGGTAAAAGATGAAGGAAATGTCTAGTCTAGAAATAATCGAACATTGGAAAATTATGCTGTGTTCAAAGTATTTCCCACGAAATGCAAAATTTTCTCTGACCCTCTAAAATGTAGTTTTTTTTTCACACTCTGATGGCTATTCCGGATTTCGCGAAAACACTTCGAACACGGAATTAGCCTGAAAATAATTCCTGGATGGATTAGTAGGTAAAGTGATTATTCAGAACCGTGAATAACTTAAGTTTGAAGGTTAATTCCTTGAAAATTCTTCGGGAGTCGTCCATTTATTCATTGTGATGTATGGAACATTAGTATTGAATGCGAGCGGCATCTCATCTAAATTTCGAAAGTCCTTAAACTCGAAAAACTTCACGTTTCGCTTTTTTCGAACTTTTTTTTTTCTGTTTTCCGCTTTTTATACGTTTAGCTACTTGAAAATGTACAAAATCGATCTTCAATATTCGATTCAGATCGTCTACGGCGACGCCCACGTTTCGAACAAGAGGTTCAAAGGCGTTTCTCCCGATGTTCCACGTCTCACCACGGTATCTCCTCAAGCCATTTTCCGCGAGTATTTTCGGATTGCCAGGTCGACAACGCTCCCGAGTTCGATTCCCGCGTCTGGCTCCTCAAAAGAAAGCCCCAAGTAGGTCAACGCGGCTACTACTATCCCAAGCTTTGAGGGACGACATTCATTCCTGTATTTCATTCTGTCGTTGTTTCGATTTTTGCTCTCGTGTTTTCATGTCCCTTTTTCTACTAACATCCCTTGCATGCTGCTGAAATCTTGTCTCTTGTCCAATCATTTGTCTAACTTTTGCTTAACGCATGTGAAAACTTCGAAGTCGAAAAAGTTATGTAAGTAAACCCACGATTCCTGGAACCAGGTGATTTCAATAGTTTCTTTCAAAGAAATGCTTAAATTCCCGGTCATTTTTTATAGTTTAGGCCGGAAAATTGATAGATTTCAAATCAGACTAATTTTTTAGAAATGAAATTGTTCCAGCTTGTACTTCTATGTCGAATGAGCTAACGGACTGCCATTCTTTCTGATCCATCGAGCTTTTTCTAAACTTGATTTTTTTAGCTGTTCACCTCGCTAGATATTATATAAGCCGAGTCTTGGCACCTTTATCAGTATAAGATACTTGCTTGTCCCTCGAATCTTTCAGCTTTTCATTGTCCTCGTTCAGAACTTTCGTCTAATAATAAAGCGATTTTCGAAAGAATCGTTGTCCAGCTTGCTCTCGAAGAAATGAATGTGATGGATTATTAACTATTTTTTCAGTTCATTAAAACCACCGTGCCCAAGGTAGTTCAACAGCCATTGGTGAGTCTTTTTCGTGTTATTCGAAGATAAATGCTCTTTCAGAGCCCCTTGATGTTGTACGCCGATCCGCAGACGAAACCTGAACCTATCGATTTCGGAGGATATCCTTACCAGTACCAGTATAATCAGCCACAATACCAGCCGTCTTATCAATCCTACTACGCGGTACTTGGCTCATTAGTGGACTAGACCACTTTTGGCCTCCCTAGATCTATTATTTTGGAAAGTAGTAATTTTTGCAGCGGGTTTCAGTGAAATCTGCATGAATTGAGAGGTCGAAAGTGTTATCATTAATCGGCCAAAGGAAGAATCTACATTTGTTTCCAGGACCGCAACCGCTACCCCAACCAGAACGTCCAGCAGTCTTCGGAAGTTTCCGGGGAGGCGAACGGCAGACCTCGCGACGGCTTCGACCCTTACGCCAACGTCGACCTCCGTCCCAACAGCGGTTATTCCGTCGGCAACGACCTCCGTCGTGGTCAGGACGGATTCGAAGAACAACGTCGTCAGCCCCAGCAAGCGCCTGCTCTGACCAAGAAAAAAGGCGGAGAATCCGAAGGTTCCGGGGATAAAATCGTGGTGAATGAATTATTTCATGTTTTGCGCAAAGGAGGCTTTTTTGTGTGAAGATTAAAATTTTCTATGAGTTCGTGAAGAAAAACTCTTCAAAGTTCTAATTAATGTTCTTCATATTCATCTATTTGTGCGAACTTCTAGTTTTTGAGATATATTTGTATTTATCATGTCAGTTACGCAATTTTAAATCCTTTCATTTCAAGTTTCAGCCTTAATTCTGAAAAAATTTTAAAATAACTGGAAAATATGTTTTTCGAAGGTTCGGTTATTCTTTTTTTGAATTCACAGGAAGTGAACCAATCCATTCAGATATTCATTACATGACAACACTCAACCAATTTTTCAAGTTTTTTTAAGAATAGAAGCCTTAGAGTCACAGCACGAAGGCATGAGAGGGGACTTTGAATCATCTATGCTTCGAAAGTAAAAATAAAAATATTAATTTTGAAAGAAGAAAAATTTCGATTGAAAACCCTGGAAAATGATCAAAATTTGAAGATCCCCTACAACAATCGGAATGGCTACGCTGTGGGCAGCGGCGTCGAGGCGCAGCGCGAAGACGACTCTTACCAGTACCAGGACCCCGTCCGACAGAAGATGATCCTCGACCGTCAACGCGAGGAAGAGCTCCAGAAGGAGCGTTATCGCGAGGCGCTCCGCAAGCACTACGAGCAGCAGAGAATCTGGCTCGAGAAGCAGCAGCAACCCGACCGCCTCGCTAGTGGACAGCGCTCTTCGCAGCCGGTCGTCGGAGGCGTAGGACAGCAGAATCAGTACCAACCGTCCGGCCAACAAGTCTCCGTCCAGCAGTACCCCATCCAAACCTATCCGCTGCAGAAGGACGGTCGACAGGTCCTCGAAAGCCCGGGTGCATCGTCTCCAGCCGAGCGGGACAGTCTCAGCCAGGACACCGGTCAGTTACGACCACAAGAGAGAGGAACTTTTCAAGAAAAAACCGTTTTCGCTTCACAGACCCCGTTTTTTTTTCTTTGTTCGGTTTCAGAAGGAAGGTACTAGCAACCTAAAAAAAAATGGAAGTTGTACACATCCTTGGTGAAACATTGCACATTACTGTCCAACTTCAGCCGCATCGACGTTTGATGTTCTCCGTCGCGGTCAGGGACAAGACGAAGCTTCGGCTCCGGCCGTCCAGCAGCCGCCCTCCGTCAACTACAACGTCGACCCGTCTCGTGGAACGTTTCAGAGCATTTCCTGACCTTTTTCAATTCCTAATTCAGCGTCCACTTGGCTAAAGTCCGCCCGAAGACCCTCGTCCGCGACAAAAAGGGAAACCTCTACGAACAGATCATTGAGAATGGGTAAAATCTCATTCTTTTTTTCTCGATTTGGATAGAATTTTTGTGATAGTGCCTTTTTATTTGAAAAAGTTTAAAAATTTTCGCGTTTTGAAAGCGGTTTTCATCATTCAAATAGTAGGACTTGAATGAACAGAAAAAAAAATATTTCCATTTTTTTGCAAGATTTTTTTTTAATTATTAGGGAAGCAAGACTTCTGAAAAACTCATCCGTTTTTACTCTGAAAAATGACTAAATCATAAGTTTCCTTCTAACTCGGTAAATTGAAGCCATTCAGTCTAGAATGGCTTCAATTACGTCTAGAAAAAAAGTTTTTTTGCACCGCCTAATTTTTTTCTGACTTTTTTTAATGTTTTTTTATTTATTAAATATTTTTTTCTAGGTCAGTTAATTTTTCGAATTTAAAATGTTTATAAAAAAATTAATTTTTCATAAGATTCTTGATTGAATGGTGGTCTCATTTTTTTCATTCAAAAGTTTTTTTAGATTTCAGTGGGAATATTTCCCATCCATATTTCTCAGTTCGAGGGTATTCAGTTGATATCGAAATAGGACTTTTGATTTCAAAGCAATGAATAATGTTTTGCAGTCGCACCTACTACTACGAGTACATCGACCCGAGCTCCAACACGGTTCAACGGGGTCACGATGTGAAGTTGGTCGATTTTCAAGATTTCTCTTCATTTTCCATCAAATCCAGGATCACGGGTATCGATCCCAACATTGAGAGTGCGATGGAGCGCGAAAGAGTCAACGAGGAGCAGCTCCGACGAATTATCGCTGCCCAGCGTAGAGCTGGTACTTTTTCGAGTTATTATTCAGATTGGATATCCGAAACTGGAGATGTGAAAATTTTGCATCTATCGAAAGAAACAAGGCTGAAAAAATTTTTTTGGGAATTAAGGTTTAGAGACATTCGCATTAGTTTCTGCTGATTCTGCGCCTTTTTTCGACCTGGAGGAAAAGAAAAGGAAATTTATTATTTTCAGTTCAAAGTTCTCTATTTATAGTTCTTTATTTTTAAGTTCTCACATTTTTCAAATCGATTATTTCTGAAAAATGCAAAAGTTGGGAATAATCTGCTGGTCTTTCAAAGTCCTCTATGATCTCAAATTGAAAATCAGTTTCTTTTTTTAATAAAGCCTAAAAATTTTTCATTACTATGCTTCGAAACTCAAAAAGTTATTGAGGCGCGAATTTTTGTTTCTAGGCCCTATGAATAGAAGTAAGTTTAGAAGGTAAAAGGTAGAATTAAAAAGTAAAAGTAAGCTTCAAATAAAAACTGTTAACATTTTAATTAGCAAAAAGAGTTTCATTCATTCAATAGTTACGGTATGATTTCAAATACAATACAAAAAGGAATTTCGAAAAAGTTCGAAACAGTCAGTGCATTTAGAAATTATTGCACATCTTCAATTACTAATTTTCGAACCAATTTCTGAATTTTTTCGTTTTCAGGCAACGGTCAGGCGAGGCCCGGTCAGCGCGGCCGAGTTCGGTGAGAGAATATTTGTCTCAAACGAATCTGAATTCTTTTTTCCAGGCCGCCAAATCCATCCATCGGGCCCTTCGGGTCAACCCGACGACATGGTTGTTTACGTATTCGATAAGAAGGAAAAGAATGCCAAACGGCGAATTATAGGAAGAAAACGCGTCCGAACCCAGAGATCTTCCACCGTAACTTTAACCTTTTCCCTGTCTTTTCTTTCCCACGGTTTTCCTCTTCATCGACAAAGTCGGAAAGATCTTGCATAGTTTTAAAGGAGCGAAAAATTTTTTTTTCGATGATGTTTCAGTTTCTCAAAATTTAAAGGCACATAATCACGAAAAACTTTACAGGGGAGCTTTTTTGTGGGTGACGTTTGGATTTTCCTATTAATCGATCCTGAAACTAATATTTCTGAAAAAAAAAATGATATTTTACGCAGGTAGTAACATCAAAAAGATCTTTCAGCCTTTGTCTATGTTGCTTCATTACAGAGCTTCAAAAAAACCTTGTATTATTTGTAAATTTCTTTTCATGCTTTATGGCTTTTTTGCGTTTCTGTTCTGTTTCTTAAGTTTCAAATTGCCGGAATGAGCGGCTTATTTGTTTTATGGAAAACTTTTGGGATAAGGATATTTATTCAAATTTTGACAAAGAAATGCAAAAGATATTGGAAAGATTTTCGGAATATGATTTTTTTGGCTTTTTGCCTTTGAACTGTTTCTAGACTTCAAATCTTTTAATACCATGCTTGCTTCATGATGCGATGCTGTTAAAAATTAACGGTTTTACGCAAATTCCCATTCGGCCAGCAGATCTCCCCCCAATGCTTTCATTTCCTCTGAAGATCCACAAAAAGGTTGAAAATTGCAGGAAACTCCCGCCACCACGACCGGAACCGACTGAAAACGCTGAAGACACCTTCTTCTTCTAACTGCTCTGTTTTATTGTTTGAATTATTCTTGTTTCTTTTTTTATTATTTCCAATGACTTCTCATATCATCTTTGCTCAAAGGCCAACTGTTTTTCCGGTATATTTTCTCTTCACTTATATCCGCCTTCACTGAATCATCTCCCTGGGTGCCTACTGCCTGAAACATGTTTGTTATGTTTATTTTCTCCAACTGTTTATGTTTTATTTTGCGGTCTGTCGGTGTAAACGATTTCTCACACCGTTTCACCAGTTTTATTCAGCAAATTACATACAGAAATATAAATAGAATCTGAAGATGGCATAATTAGTTAAAACATTGTTTTATAATATGTCAGAATCTGGGACGATAGAAATGTATGGGCAATTTATTAGGACTTTTGATTATAAACTCTTGATGGTACAAAGTTACCGATTGCGAACTTATCGCTTGAATAGCAGACTTTGATGCGATTAAAAGTAGACTTTTCTCCTCTTTTTTTTTTGGTGCTTATCTTGTTTCTATTTCAAAGTACATGAAAAAGCGCCAGATACACTAAAGAAAGACTTATATGGCACAAGTTTAAAAAAATGCACCGTAATACTAGATACTGAAAACCCTAGAAGAAAATAAACATTTAATCGAAATAAAGTCCGCATCTCGAGCGATTAGACCGGTATCGTCAACTTCGTTGCTTTCTATTCACAAGGCAATTCAGTTAAGAAGAAAATATTGAGAAAAAAAAAGACAGTTCTCATTTTGGCCGAGCTTATTATTATATGTATAATGGAAAAGATCACCGAACCACCACAACCTTTTCAATAGGGAATAAAATAAACTATGTACATAGCGAATCTAACAGCGAAACCAGTTTCGAACGAAATAAAAGTCGTTTTTTTCGGGCTCCAAAAAACGAAGAAGCTCCAAAAAAGTAGGAACGAATCCCGAAAAAGAGAAAATTATAATGCACCAAAATTATTGTTGAAAAGAACCTAACTATTCGAAAACTACATTCAACAGGAAATCATCTCAAAAATGACAGTTTAGGAAGGAGATATTTATGGAAAGTCGCATAAAATAACAAAAGATAATGGAAATGAAATCTGTTCTACAATGCGCTACGATTTCTATCCCGATAAATATCATATCATATGCATACCGAATTAATTACACCGCTAAAGTACTAAGATTTGGAAGAAAGAATTGAGAAAGAAGGAAAAAAATCCAGATAGATAGGGGCCTTTTGAAGCGAAAGGGGCTCAGAAGTTGTACCACTTCTTTTTCTCGTACTTTTCCACCAGTTTGCCGGTTCTCGAAGACAAATTCATCGCGTTGTTCTTCAGATTTTCTGTCGCGTCGACCGTCGCATTCAGCTTCTCCGTTCTTTCGTTCAAGTTCTGAAGCGTTTATTTCTTATTCACCATAAGAAAGAGAAAGTTTTTGAGAACTGAACTTTCGAATTCCCGGAGAGCTTCCTACAATTTTTGAACCTTATTTTTAAACTGGTTTCGATAAAATTTCAATTTTTTTGAGAAATATTTTTTTGAGAAGTTGTTCTATTAAGTTTTCTAAATATATGAGCTGACTACGGGGTCTGGTCACAAAGTTGGGCTTTTCACCTTTTTTTAGGCTTAAAAACTGAATTCTAAAAATATACTTCTCTTTTTCTCCTTTATCATCGGTGACAACTTTTGAAAACCTTAACTAAAATTGAAATTTTTTTTGTCATTAGAGTGTTATTTTTTGTTCCTTCGCTCGTTCAGCTCTAGGAAACTTTTTTCGAAGCGATAAAAAGTAAAAAAAAAATTGATGTGAGTAAAGTCGCGTTGAGATAGCTCATTCAGGGCTTGAGCCATCGAAAAAAGAGTCCTGACATGATAAAAAAGAGATAGTGCGTGGTTGGTGGAGAGCGTAGAGAGACCACGCCCAAAACTTGTCGTAAATCGGCTACATGCATTTGTGATATCTCGGTGAAGGTAGATTTTGTTTTTTCTTCCCACCTGAAGAGCCATGGCGGCCGCTTGTCCCGCTGAAACACCCCCAGCATGTGCTCGGTCCATCGACATCGAGGGCCCTGAAAAATAAACTATTGTGTAAATTTTCCGAAACTAAACACTATGTACTAAATTAAAAAACCAGTGAAAGTTCGAAAAAAAAGTACCGGGAATTGTCCTAGCAACGCTTCTCATACCCGTCGATCCGATGGAATTCTTCTCTTTGCTGTCCGCCACTGAAACAAATTTTCCCATTGATATAAACATACGAACACGGACAAGATCAAAAAGGACCTGAAAAAAACTATTGGAAAAATGTCTTTCAGAACGTCTCACAATTTCTTTTTTTCTTAATATTTTGTAAAAAATTGAATGAATAGCTTCGAGAAACTTCGAAACGTGCTGAGAATGACAAAAAATGGACGAGAATGGGAATCACCCTACAAATGTTTATATTTCACGTTCAAAAACTGTTGCCGAAAAACAAATAAAGAGGAGAAAATTCACGTGATTTCGCTGTGAGAATGGTTCCCAAAACCAGAGGTGGAGGATTAGGAAGGCAGCCCTTGGCTTGGCGGCCAAGCCAAGCCATTGGGCCAAGCGATAGAAATGAGTCATTGACTTACTATTGAAAAAGTCATTTCTGCCTTTTGGGCGTTTATGGCTTGGCAGGCAGGGCGGCCAGTGGGCAGCCATCCTCCACCTCTGCCCAAAACTCTCTTTTTGAGAAGAATTCTTCAACAAAAATAAATTTACGATGCAGCAGATAGATAAAAACTTTTCAAATCTCGAAAATATCTCAATTTTTTGATAGAAAGAGGTACACGTTCAAGTTCACTGTAACAACGCTTATTTTTCAATTTTTTTTTCGTCTATCTTCTACCTAATTTATCTAATTTCATCCCTTAGTAATCTGGATAGTGGACTACATTTTTAGTGATTTTCAATGGAATATCGGAGTTTTCATAGTTATTTGTTTATATGGTTCTAAAGCTCACAAATCGTGTCGATGTCACATGAATCCTGACGCGGCGTCCCGCTGAAAATGGACGAAACGCCTTGGAGGCCCTGAAAAAACAAAATCGAATCATTTCCCAAACAAAATGCGGGAAAAAAAAACCTTGAGGAAAGAATGATTTTTTGGCGGTTCAGGCATTTCGCATGGGACGAATAATTCGCCCAACGAGTCTGCCGTCTGATCAGCCAGTTCGGAGCAAATTGTGAACTTCTCAACCTGGAACGTTCATAATTTAAAAACAGCCTGGTCGTTTTTATATGTTTTTAGCTCAAAAACTCTACACGACTACTCCAAATTGAGTTGTAGTCAGTTCAAAGTTGAAAAAGTTCCATTATCCGATTGAGTTCATTCATTTTCAAGTGGATAGAACTTTCCTTGGGATTGAGCCAGACCGATTCAGTATTAATTTGAGAAAAAAAGTAAACTTGGACGCTCAATAAATTAGAGAAATTCAAACTTGAGTTAAATTTTCAAAAAATACTACAAACTTATTTGAAAAAAAAAATCCGCACTATCACATACTGGGAGATGGCTAAAAATCTTGATAATGTATGAAGATTTATATGTAAAGAATGACAGAAACTTCAGCTTTTGAGTTTCGATCTAAAAATTTCTACCATGCAAAAAAAAAGAAAAAAAAAGAAAGATAAATTAATCTCTTATGAAATTGTGCATGCGGCAATTTTTTCCACAAAAATACCGCTTTTTTAATCTAACTAATAAGAGCTTTCTAATGTTTGAAAAAAACTCAAAACCTCGACAATTTGCATGTTTTTTTAAAACTTTCTACAAGATTTTTACCTCAGTTGGACTCGCCATGTACACGCCGAGACCGTGATCTGAAAAATCCGTCTTCTGGCAGATCCTGCAACTTTTCTAGTTGATAAAAGAACTTTCCATCATTATTTTTAGTTCAGATTCAGCTCCCAACCCAAAGCAACCAGTGAACGGAGAAAGTAAATAACTAAGCGTCATCGACATTTTGAATTGAAATGAACCGATGAAAAAGATGATAATCCAGAAAGTGGATGACGAAAATCGACGTGGTTCGATGTCAGCAGCTCAACTCATTCTCAGTTTTGGCGGTCTTTGCGAAAACATGTTTTTTCCGCCGTCCACGTTGCAGTATCTTCTCTTTCCGTGGGTTTTAAGAATATCAATAGGGTATTATCAAATTTTTTTGTGTATTTTTTCTTCATGTATCCTTCGTACTCCTTCGTAAAGCCAAGAAACCCCATTGTGACAATATAGTCAATGTTTATCGACTTGAAAGGGGAGGGAGGCGGGGCAAGGGGCGGGACGCGTAGCGTGTGCGTACGCGGTTCTTGGCGCCAGTTCAATTCAATTGCCGCCGACTAATTAAAAAGCTCGGCAACCGCTCTTTCTCTGTATTTTCTACTAATTTTTGATGCACAAACTAACATAATCAATAAATAATTAAAAAATAAGTGAGAAGAGCGATAAATGAGCTGTCTGAATGCTCGCTGGCGGTTGAATTGAACTCGTGCCAATAACCGCGTACGCACACGCTACGCGTCCCGTCCCTTGTCCCGCCTCCCTCCCCTTTAAAGTCGGGTAACATTGACTATATAAAGTTTTCTTGGAATCCCTCGATTGAACCAATTCAAAATTATTTAGCAAAGAGAAATATTCAGGTTGTTCGCAAGTCTTGCGCTCTCTGTGATCTCAAACTGTGGCGGCAAGTCTAAGAAAGCTCCAAATGGCTCTTCAGCATCGGTTTGTTTTCTTTTGGGTGTTTTGATCATGGAATCGTGACGAAAACATACCAAGTAGATTTAAAAGGAAATGAAAAATTTGGAAGGTCTACGGAGCCCATTTAAAAAAAAAAAATAGCAAACTTGAACTGCCAAAGTAATTACTCTTTCAGTCATAGTACAATGGCTCAATTTCTACGGCTCAACCGTACTTATAGCTCGCATTCAAGCTTTTTCCCAAAATGAAAAGTCAAAAAGTTTTTTAAGAATGAAAAAACGAATTCGAAGTCACCGGCTAAAACCCAGTCGAAAGAGCCAAAGTCTCCTGCTCTGCCGGCGCCAACAGAGTCCGCACCCCCGAAAGGCAGTTCTGTGGAGAACAAATCCTCGGAAAAGAAGGAGCCTGTGGCCGCAGGTGGAGCTGGAGCAGCTGCTGCAGCCGCCGAGGCTGCCAAGACCGACGACAAAAAGAGCAAGAAGAGCGCCGAGACAGGTCCAGGTTGTTCGCGCAAATCTTTACTTCGCGTTAAATCGCAAACCGCTACTCCCTGACGTCATCCCTATGACATCACCTTCATTTGCAAAATTCGCACACGCAGCCATATCATTTTTTTCATTTTTTACGTTCCAATTTATAAAATTAGATTCGACGTGAAAACTTTTCCGATCACATGATTTTTTACGTTCCAATTTATAAAATTAGATTCGACGAATTTTTCACTGTGGCTCAGTTTTTTCGAAGCGAGCCACAGTCGGCTTCGCGCTATGCGCGCTCCGCCTCCGTGTGAAGCCTTAAAACTAAGCCTATTTTCTTAAGTAATGCATGAATCTGTAGGCGCAGTTTTAATGCAAAGGCGCAATTCAGGCTCTTCCCATTCTTCAATTTTTTCAATTTCAATTTCAATTCAATTCAATTTATTCAGTCTTCAGAGTAAGATGAAGAAAATCTCTGCTGAATCAGGGTATAATCGAAGAGTTAGTCGTCGGCGCGGGTTACGGTCCACAATCTTTGTCCAATACGTCCCGGAGTGACAGCTAGCGTTGGGAAATAATGTGGACCTGTTGGTAGTACCAACGAATAAACTGCTTCACCATGTTGGAACAGTACAGCGCCCAGCTTGTCCAGGGCTGAGGGGCGTCGGAATATTATCCATGAGAGAGCGGCAATGAGACCGACCAGACGACGTGATGAAATGAGATAATAATAATCTGCTGAATCACGTTCACGTGAAAGAAATGAATATATAGCCAAATATTTCGATTACGCTTACTTCTAGTGTTACGAATGGTGTCATGACGTCAGGGAGTAGCGGTTTGCGATTTAACGAAAACTCGAATCTTTCCGATCGGACGAAAACACTGACTTGAGAAATGAACTTCCAAGTTGAGACTTCTCTTTCGCATCTTTTTTCGAATTTTTCAGACAAAAAAGTTACTACATAAAGAATTTCGTATCTTTTTTTCTTCATTGCCGTGAAAGCGCCTTGAATGAACACTTTGCAGTTGCAGTTTCTACTTTGAACCGAGCTTTGAACGCACTTTGCAAATCGTTCAATGGGTAAAATGATACTTTTTTCCAAAAAAAAAGCAGCCGAAAAAAGTAGACTTTTCAAAAGATATTCGAAAATTCAGCAGACCGTAGAGACGACGATAAGAAGATGGAGGATTCGTTCGAAAAACGCCAGCCGAAGAAGTTGGAGACCGCACGAAAGCAAGAGGTTTCTTTTTAAAACCTTTCTCGAAATTTCATCAATTTCATTGAAAGATCGAGGGGAAGAAAGTTGACAACAAGGGTGACTACAAGACTTGGAACAAAGTGATAGAAAACAGCGAGTTTAATAAAACTCTCAGCGAAAAATCAAAGTCGACCAAGAAAGATAAGGAGAAGTCTAAAAAGGAAAAATCGAAGAAGTAGGAAAAGGTGGATGTCGTCTTGAAGAGATTCTCGATGATTTTCTGATTTTCAGATGGACCGGCACCGAAAAGGAAAACCGCTATGGCTGATAATTGACAATGCCTCTATTTGAATAAACGCCTTTTTCAAAATTCAAAATTTCAACTTTTTCTTAAAACTTGAATTGGTTCCAGATATTCCATTTCACACGGAAGCATCGACAAGGGAGGAAATACGATAGAAAATAATTTGAAGCCATCTTAAGACCACAAGTTGACCCAACTGATGAAAATCTAACTTTTTCTCCGTTGTCCAAATCAAATGAAACTTTTTTTAAACGAAAGCCAGTAACAAAATGAACATTTTCTGTATACTAACTTTTGTTTGATAATTTTTTTTTCATAAAAAAATTGATTTTCATTGAAAAATCGTGCATTTATTAGTTTTTTGGTGTTTTTAGGCAGAAAAACCCCCGAATCGTGAAGTTTTATACTTCTGGAAGAGTTGTCCTTATGATTCGGGGTTTTTTTCTGCCTGAAAACATCAAAAAAACTAAAAAAACTGCCCGATAATGAATGAAATTCAATGAAAACCAATGAAAATCAATTTTTTTGTGTGAAAAAAATATTTTTATAAAAAGTTAATATACAGAAAAATGTTCATTTTGTTACTAGCTTTCGTTCGGCTTGGACCACGGAGAGAAATGTTACTTTTTTTTTTTTCGTATTTTGGCTACAGTAATCCTCAAAAGGGGCGGAGCTTGTCAAAACATCAATTAAAAGTTCCAGAGGCTTATGTAGTTGTTGTATTACAAATATGAG
The DNA here is from genome assembly GCA_904845305.1 of Caenorhabditis auriculariae. Lineage (NCBI taxonomy): Eukaryota > Metazoa > Nematoda > Chromadorea > Rhabditida > Rhabditidae > Caenorhabditis > Caenorhabditis auriculariae. Next base: position 5,041,522 of record CAJGYM010000001.1, on the reverse strand, counting down.
CTCGAAAAAGCCTTTTCTGCCTTTTCTCGGAGAACGTGTGTTATACACCCTTAAATTTTTGCGAACTATGGGGAATTCTCAAAACTTCACCCTTTTCAAATTTTTTCTAGCAATTTTTTTTCCACTTTTTTATTTTTTGTTCTGAAGCAACCTGAGACTATTTACGACACTGCGGTAATTTGAAAATTCCCCTTTTTACAAGGTTTTTCGAGTTTCTTCTATTTTCTCGAGTTATTTCTCGAACTGTCGTCAAGATAACTCACGAGTCTTCAATCTCGACAGAATGCGGAAGCAGGGCCGAAGTGTGGAGGAGGCGGAGCGACGGCAGTGAAAGGACCACCATCTGGCCGGCCGCAGAAAGACACATCAGGACTGGGAATCCGCGGACATGCGTCGCTTTGGCCTGAAGACGTCGTCATGAGTCTTCAGAGGCATTTCGATGAATTTCATTTCAAGAAACAACATTTTTGAATAGATTTTGATGCGGCACTACTTTGCTTAAAGTTCCACAAAAATTCTTATTCGAGAAATCTTAAAGTTTAGAAAATTATCCTCACACGCATCAACTTTGCAAAATATTAGAGGATACCGAAAAATTAGATGAATGCGCTTGGCTTCTCGGAAGAAAACAATAAAGTTGTATAAATTGAATACAGACTGTATATTAATCAAAAACTTCAATCAATCAATCAGAGGAAAATGATCTTTAACCTACTTTCAGACGTTTTTCTAAAAATTGGTAATTTGCGAAATTTCACAGAATATCCGCAAACAAAAAAACATTTAAAAAAAAATACTGAGAACTCTGAAGCGATTGTTCTAGTTTCCCTATGCCTGAATAAATCATTTTGCTAGTTGAAGATCCGAGAGGCCTTCAAGGGAAGCTCACTTTGACGAGAGGAATCTCATCGCATTTGTGGACGAAGAGCTGGCTGAAGCTGGGCAAGGCGATCACCTTGACCTCCATCTCGGCGACCACCACCAGCACTTGAGAGATCTCGTCGTTGACGTCGATCGAGTTCGAATACTGCGGAGCGAGGCTTCCCTTTGTCAGAGTCTGAAAAAATCAATCCAATTTTCGAAAAGTAAAAAGAAAATCTGACGAGGGAGATATAAAAAGTTTGAAAATTTGATTAAATTCTGCTTGGTTAGATCTTCTCCAGACCTCATCATCCTGGAACAAGTGAAAAATAACTTTTTTTTATAGGAAGGATCTTATTTACAAAGGGATTCGGTAACTTTTCAACGAGATTAATTCGTTGATAATATGTAAAAAAAGTAGAAAAAAATTTAGTTAGAAAACAGAAAAAAATTCCTTTATTCTTGAATTTTTGCCCTTTGGGTTACTTGGAATCACGCAGTCACCTCAAAGCCAAAAAAATCTTTGAAAGTTATTTTATTTCGAGAAAAAAATTTGCTATTGAAGAGATTTCTTGCGAGCCTTAAAAAATTTTTTTCAAGTTTTTAAAAAAATCTATCAGATCATTCTTTCATGTTCAAGATGGAAAGTCCTGCGTGAAATCTTATTTGTTTGATAAAGTTCCTATCCATGTTTATTTTATTGATGCCGTTATCCATTTTATTAAAAAAAAGGAAATCCAGGAATTCCAACTGGCTAATTTTTAGAAAATTCTCGAATGGAAAGTAAAATGAACTGCTTGTGAAACGGAAGTCCACAAATACTAAATTTCCGCCTCCTGGAAACCCCTCGGAACATCCACAAACCCTATTAGTGAGTGATCTTTCGGGACTGTTGGTGTCCTTGCTCTCGCGGCTCGTCTCCTTGTAGGACTCGACGGCGGCGCTGACCAGACAGAACGAACTGTCCATGAACGTCTGGTACAGCACCTGGCCTTTCAGCTTCACCACCGTGCCTGAACGCAGTCATTTCCCATCAAAAAAGGAAAGAAGAGCTCAAAATCACAATGAAAACCAGGAATCAAGGCGAATCAACGCCAAAAAATAAGAAATAAAAACGCTAATGTTACATAGCTACAAACACAAAGTTATTATCAATTATCTAAGCAAGTCTTTTTCAATAATTTTTTGAAATCGAAATGTGCAATTCGGAAAATCATGCAGAACTGAAATTTTTTTTGCAATTAACACAAAATTGCTCAACAAACATGCAGACCTAGGAATTAAGTTTCAAAATGATAAATTTGAGAGTTTTCTTACTTTTTGTTAGCTACATAATGGATTTGAAAACAGAAAGGTTAGAAATAAGGCGTTGTTCTATTGTTACAAAACTACACAGTGGGATTTCTAAGCATTCGTTGGAAACCAGGGAGGAAACGGGAATCCGTTCTAACCACAACGTACCGATAGTTGAAATCGTCGCCTTCACCCGAACTGAAGATTTTGAGAATCAAGGGACCATTTAAAAGTGTTGCGAGGAAATTAACTAAGTTAAAGCTTAAGTTCACATGTTAGTTCGTTTTGAAATTAGTTGAAGAAAAAACTGAGCGATAGTAACCAACCGAGAGGAAACTTGTTGAAAATAACATTGATAAAAAAGCGCAAATAAATGTTAGAAGCGGAAAAAGCCAGCAAAAAGCAACACGACACACTGCAAAAAAGGCGAAAAAACAACTGAAAACACCTTCGGAACGCCCCACAAAAAGACGCACAGATCGTATGTTAATAATAAGTTTTACAACATTCAGCTTGTCGTTAACTTACTTTCTTCCACTGCTGAAAAAATAACCAGTTAGATTTAAGCGTTGCAGGAAAAAAAAAAAACGAGGTTTATGAAAGCTGAGCTGAAAAATTGGGAACTTTTTCCATTAAAAATATTTCAATTATAAAAGAAACTTAACACGCTGTCTCCGTTATTCTCAAAAAAACAACGGCCTTGAAAGTTAAGTTTGAAAGCCTTGAAAGTTAAGTTTCAACCTCACCGGTAGTCAGAAAGACGAGTTTTCTCTTTTATGAAAAAAATTTCTTGGTATTTCACATTTCTCATTTTTGATTAGCTGTTTTGAAAAGAAATTGGCAGAATAGGTTTCGATGTAAATGATAAAAACTTCAAATGGGGAAACTAAGCCGATATTTGAGTTCAAATCGATATTTCGAGATGATGGTCCTCTCAAAAGGGTTTCCGATTGTTATAAAACTGTTGTTCAGACACTCTTGTTCATGTTTAAGAAAGAAAAAAGTTGAGAACGGTCACATACGGGGTCAGGGATCCCGTGAAAAAAGCCGAGTCGGCCATTTTAGGCCAAATTTAGGTTCAAAATGAAATTTCGAGATGATGGTCAACCCGAAAACATCTCAAATTGAAATAAAAATCAATAATAGATGTCTATTAGTGAAATGGGAACAAAGATTGGGATGGATCTCTGAAGAATGAGCCGTCAGGCATCATGGACTTCACCCACTTGGCCGCCGCAAGACCACGATTGCGCGCCTTCGAGGCGATTTTTCGAAATGATGGTCCACCTAGGATTTTTTCAAACTAGTAACAGCTTGTACAGCTTCTCATAAGGTATCTTTTGAGAAGTTAGGAAGAATGGATCTCCCGGTTCAAGCTCATGGTGGTCGAAAAACTGACTCGGCGGACACAAAAAGTACCGTAACTCAAAATTTTCCCACCGTAACCCATGATGGTATGTACTGTAAGAGTTCCTAAAATTGGATTACCTATCGATTGATATATCACTTGCCTAATAAAAACTCATAAATACTGAGATACGCAGGTGCCCACCTGCCTACCGTAACCCGGCTACAGTAAGAGGAAATGGCTCAAAAAGTTGGGTCCGCATTTCTGATGATGGGTTATCACACTGGATGAAGTTTTGTCAAAATCAAAAAAAATTTTTTTTATTGTACCCGTTGCTTTTAGAAATTTTTGAGAATAACGGAGACAGCGTGTTAAATCAGTCGTTTAGTTTAATTATGCTCCATGGTAAATGATTTCTATTTTTTCTCATTTTGATTGATATTTTGAAAAAAATTAATTTTTCACACCTTGGTTTGTCAAAGAAACGATCAAGTGCGAAAAAAAGCCCGAATAATTTAGAGATCTTAAATTTTCATCCTTATATCTTCAGCTCATCTTTCATTAACTTGGGAAAAGATGCAAATTATTAGAATTAGCCAGCAAATGATTAATAAAGATATAAAAAAGCTGGTGGGTAAAAGAAAGGCGATAGCATGAGCAAATTAGCAGAAAAAGAAAGAAAAGAAGCCTGAGCGTGTGAATAACACATCGAATTTGAGAAAATGAAAGAAGGAAATGGAAAGAAATATGCAGATAGATGAAAGCGCGATCCGAGCAATAGAGTTTTGTGCGCTCTACGGATAGTTGTTAGAATCTAGATGCTTCTCTATTGAAAAAAAGTCGATATTTTGCGGTAAAAGAAGTGCGAAACCAACCGGACGGAGCCACAACAACCGTGGAAACGAATCGATCTTCGGGCAAGATCAAATTCAAAGCGATCGTTGTTCCCGCCGAAGTGCCGACCCACAAACAAGGCGCCATTTTCGCGTCTGAAATGATCGGAGGGACTTTCTCCAATTTATCATGCGCTTTTCTTCATTTTAAACCAAAATTTTTCGTTCTGAAAATGTCAATCGTGGAATGCTTACTTAAGAATTGAAGCGAAAAAAATATCCCTTATGAGGCATGATTTGAACTGTTCGGGAGGTTTTTTCATTATGAGACTCTCAAACGGACCATTCCTCCGAGAGTGAGAATGGATGAACTGCAACGAAGTGACGCTCTCGTTGACCGGCGGCGCCATCGCCCTTTCCAGGCTGCTCGTCGACGGCGACCCGTTTCCGGCCCGCGACAGTCCCGGCGAGTTCTCACCTTAACCAAGTTGCGTACTACCTCCACTATCTTTGAATTAAAAAAAGCTTACAAAGGAGGTCGTTCAGCTTTTATTCCACTAGAAATGTTTTTCATGACTCTCTGAAAGTTCTAGACAAAGATCCTCAAAATCGCTTCACTATAATTTTAGAGATGCGAAATACCATATTTCGTGTTAAAATTAGCTCCGAGCTATGCATCCCAAAAAAAATTATTTTCAAACTTTACTAGTCCTTCGAAGAAATTCAAGGAGATCAAACTGAAAATTCGAAATGATGAGAAACGACCTTCTTTGTAAGTTTCTACAGGATAGAGGCTTATGAAAATGATAAAAAAATAACAGCACAGAGGATATAAAAGGAGAAAATATATAATTGAAGAAGGTTTGAACAAAAAAAAACCTGAGATTAGGTATAGAAGACGAAGATCTTCAAAATATCAAATTATTGAGTTCATAGGAGTATTTTTTAGTGTGGTAATATTTTTTTCTGGATGATTGAAAAATGGAGTTTTTCCTGAAAAGAGATCCCAAATTCTGAAATAGGTGTTGAAAATTGCTAAGAATCGGCAGAAACTTGAAAAAGAAACCAAAGTATTTTTGTAGAATATGCTAATTTACCAACTTTGCTAAATTTACCTATTTTATGATCTAGTGAAGTGAATTTCAAAAAAATCTATTTTTATATTTTTTGAGAAGAAACTGAGGTCTGTTCAATGAAAAAAAAACGAAATTCTCTTAGAATTTGATCTATTTGATGGGGCTGTAATAGGAATATCGTAGCAGAATATCTAGAGAAAATTTCTGCGTTGTTGGGATTTACAAACAAAACCTCGCGGACTACCGCCGTTGGTGTGTTCGATGACGCTTTGCGTCTTGAACAACTGCGGCCGTCGGCTTTCGAACGACTTTTGCTTGACGTCGGTGTTGAGGCGGACGAGGGAGCTCCGCGGCGGCTCCAGGCTGCTCGGCGACTACAACACCACCTTTGTCTCCCGACCTAGCTTACTCAAGAAACGACCTTCCATCTACTCAAATCATGGAAAATTCAAGTTATCGCAGAAGTAACAAAGGACCCCTAACATTGAGAAGAGAACTGCACGACACGACAGACAGACAGACAAAAATAATGATATTAAGGGAACAGAGGCACTAAAAAGTCCACTTGAAACAACGATAAAAATTAAATCTCTCCAAAATTTGAAGAAAAAACAAAGAATGAAAGACAGCACAACTAATTCCAATGAAAGCGATAAAGGTAATAAATTTTTCAACGAGCGATATCGAAAAAGTAAGCTTTAACCAAGCAAGTCGAAAAAAGAATTAAAAGCAAAAAAGAAACCAGGTAAGAACCCTGCTCACCTTCTTCAGAAATGTTCGAGTGGAAGCTTCTGGAGCGAGAAAGAGACATTGTCGGCTTCTCTTTGGTCGAAGATCCCTTGGTGAAGCGGCGCATGATGGATCCTTTGACGGAATGGCTTCTCGCCTTGACCGTCTCCGCTTCGTTCGGAGTTGGCGGAGGAGTCTGACCTCTTGAGGGCGGCGGCTCGACGTCAGGCCGGTCAGGAGTGAGTTGAGCCGTCGGATGGGAGTAACGTTCTCGGATGGTGGCCGCCAGCTCGGCCGTGTTCCTTCGGAAGATGCCACCGATTCCTGAGCCTTTCCCATTGTTCATCGACTTGCAGCGCGCGATCGAAGTCGTCTCTCCAGCCGTCAGAAGTCCATTCGACAACTTCACCGTCACACTCGTCGATAAGGTCGCCTTCGTCGTGATTGTAGGCGTCGGTATGGGCGAAGCCGGTGTCGCTCTGCCTGATCGAGGCTCTTCCGGCGACTGAAATACAAAACACACGACTACACTGAGTCCACCGCAAAACGTCATGCAGTTAGATCCTTTCATGCAACATGCGTCACGTCAGACAGGAGGGTATATGACAGAACAGCTGAAGAAGCCGTGAATGGCGGAGAAGAATATGCGCTCTAGGGCTATTTTCCGCAAAAGATTACTTTTTTGTTTCAAACTTCATTGCATCATTTTGTCTTCGTCATAGAAATCATTGAAATTAAAAACAATTTTTTCAATTGAACTTTTTTTGAAAAATTTTTTTATTCCTCTCGTTGCTTTTGAGTGGATGAGACGCCTTGAATCAAAGTTTTAAAAAAAATTGAGAAAAATTGAGAAAAAGACGTTTTTGCGCCTTGAACTTCCCATGGAGCGCATAATCGTCCACTTTTCACGCAGCTGATTCTGTCATAAACCTAGACAAGTTAGTAATAGGTCCAATATTAGTTCGTTAAGTAGGTGTTCAGGTAATTGAACTCTTTTTGTGAAAGATGTCGTCTGATTTGGGCGGTGCTGGCACTCTGTGCCGTACCTCGACAGGGCTGGGCGCGTCGCCGAACTGGCTGTTGAGCTGGATGGCCGGCGTCGGCTCGGAGCCGTACAGCTCGCTGCTGGTCCAGGCGTAGATCAAGGCGCATTGGGTGATGTCCACGAGGGCCAGGCCACTCGAAGTTCCTGGAAAGGGGTGGATCATCTTTGTTGGACCGGAAGAAGTGAAACCAAGGGCAATGACTCCGTAGGCTGAATTCAACGCTATCGACGTCAGATTGTCGACTTTCGCATGTGAAGGCCAAGGAATGAAACAAGCTAGTTCGGGCTGCAAATATCTATCTATACATCGATATTACAGTCTGACTTTTAGCGCTATCGTCTCCGCTGCTTTTTAAAAGCTCAAAGGGTTAATCTCATTTCACGTAATTTGTACTGACATTTCATTTTTGACATTTTTCAAACACCTTTTTCAAATATTGTCTACGGTTGACATTATAAATTCATTTTCATTTCGCACAAAAAAAAATTGCGGGATTTAAAGTTCAACTTGAATTGATAAAGTGGAGTCGAGTTTTGTATAATTTTTGGTATATTATTTATTGCGCATTTCGAATATATGTATAATAACCTGAAATCCCGGCGGCCGTTTTACGGGAGCACCTCGAACCTTAAAAGGCACGATTCTCTCGTCACCAGAGTCGCTGGTATCGAAGGAATTGGTCGAATCTCGACTCATCACCTAAAAATCCTTCAATTAACTCTTAAATTATTTAAATTTATTCTTTATCTTTTTCCCCATAGTATTTCAAAGAGTGACTTAATAAGAATCGTATAAATAAAACGGAAATGAAAACGAAATTAGGAATAGCATTACAAGAAAAGAGATGATGGAGGAGAAATTTAATGGAATACCGCATTCTAAATAACAGAATAAGGAAAGAAGTTAAAATGAGGAGGAAAATTTGCAGGTGAGCGTGAGAAGGTTTGAAAAAGGTGCATGTTATTTGTGTTTGTATTTCAAATTATCTATTTTTAAGTTGTATTATAAATTTATTCACTATGACTTAGTCATAACTTTTTAAAGGGCTAACTGTTATTTTCTATGAAAAAAATGTTTATTTTTCACAATTTTTGAACTGGAGATATCTAAAAGGAAACTGTTTTTTTACTTCATCTAACTCGAACTTTTTCAAACTATGTTCCATAGGAAAACCGAAAAAAAAAAAATTAAAATTCAAGAAAAATCGTTAAAAGTGTCCCAGATGTTCAGTGCCCATGGAAAGGGTGCAAAACGAGTAGTGAGAAAACGAAAAAAAGAACATGAAAATCAAGCAAAAAAGCTGCCATTTCTCTAGTGACAAGCCTCAAGTTTTCAGCTGAATTTTCACGTTCTCAAAAAACCTCGATGAAATTTTGAAAAAAAAAAAGCGAAACCGGGCCATAACTCAACAAGTTGTGTCGGCAAAAATTGAAACGAAAATCGTCGTCGTCCGATGTGACACAATTTCTGGAATGCTCGATTACCGACTCACATCAACTAGAAACACTTCAAACGAGCCATCATTTGCTGTTAGGTGGAATGGAAATTCAAGCGTTTTTTTCTCGTTATTTGCGACTGGTTTCAAATTTGTTCAAAAATCTCCTCAAAAAATCTTCTGAATGAAAACCAGCCGGTGAAAGCATCAGCAAAGTTATAACGGGAAAGGAAAACAGCAATCATTAAAGGTACAAAGGAAAGTTAGATTGAAAACGATCCAAAGGGGGTGGTAAAAGACGTAGTTATGTTAATTCCTGTTATTCGGCTAGGCATATCAAGTTGCATTGTCGTTTTGGAAAAAATGACCCTTCGGAATCGTTTCCGCGTCAATTCCTTCTTGAAACAGTTCTGATAAATAGTAAAGTGAGTCCGGAATTTCCAAAACGACGATAATATAAAAGTTCAACAGTTATACGTGTCGGTGGATTTTCGAAGGTTTTCCCTGATAAGTTTTCAATAATTATTCTGTCTTTTCAGAAACCCTACAGGAATTTTGAAAACGCCCACTGAATTTTCTTAATACTATCAAAACGAAGAGCCATTATCAGTGTTATTTAAGGCCATGCAAGACTTCTGAGTTTTCAAAAAACTTGAAAAAAAAGTCTCTGAAAAGACTATGTACTCACATGGAGAATCATTCTACTTAGCTTTCTGAAAATTTCTTTAAAATTGCTCGAAAAATTTGCAGTGGAATAGAATTCGGACCGGCATAGTCGCTATCTTCGCGAACTTTGATTTTTGAAGAAATGAACTTTTCAAGTTGCGAAATATGGATTTCATACCGAGCTTTCTCCTAAACTCGGTATTTGAAACTATTCTAAATCTCCTAATCTAGAAGTTTGCACAGAGAGCGATTGATTGTGATCGATTCCAGTTCTTCGAAGATTGTTTAGAAAAATCTATAGAAACCCCCAGTATGCTAGGTAAAAGGACTCTCCATTCTAGATAACATTTCCCGCTCGAAAATGAATGTTTTGATCAATGACCTAGAAATGTTTCTCTTTTTTTTAAAGATGATGTGCTGAATGAAAAAAAAAAATGTTTTGAGGTTTCGAAAAATCTTCCAATATCGAATCATTTTGAGTGGAATGGTCATAAATTTCTTTTCAAATCCTTGACTGAGAATCCGACCGACGAAAAGCTTCGAGATATCCAAGGAGACGACACGGCTTCCAACTAACCTTCCGTTGCCGTCGGATCTCCTTGGAGGCGCCGGCCGGGCCGTTCGTCTTCTCATCTCCCGTCAAGCCCGGTCCAGAGGCCCACGACGTCGACGGATTGCCCAGCAGCGGAATATTGACCACCGCTATCGAATTCATGTTCTCCGTTTTGGAAAACCTGAACAACGTCACTTGGCCCGACATTCCGGCTACCAAAAGTTGTCGCGACTGCAAAAATCCTCATTTTTATCGAGAATTCCTCTCATTTAACCTCCAAACAAAGTTCAATACTTTTCACAGCGTGAGAAACTTTATCAGAAGCTTCCATTTCCTCAAGCCGTTCAAAGTGAGAAGCTGTTTTGAGTCGATATAAAATTTGAAGATGCTCTCCTGATTCTTGCCAAAACCGAACGGTGCCATCCTTGTGGCTGAAACTCTGGATTTTTTCAAGTTAGGTTACAAAAAATACCCAGTGATAAGTAGCTCTTGATGACCCGTCGCGCATTCTCTGCCGATGCCACCCGTAATTGGCCATGTCTTAAAACATAAAATTAGCTTCTTTTTTTTGAAAGTAGGTAGCAGAGAAAAAAAGTACTCAAAATCTTACTCAAAAGCGTCAAAGCATTTTTTTTTTTTCGAATAGCAGTGCTTAGTGTCATGGTCAGTTAAAAATTTCATTAGATTTTAAGAAAATGCGCGTGAGAAACATAGTATCATACGCAATTTGTCGGCGATTCCGTTGTGCGAGTCTGCGATCACCGCAAAATTTCGAGCAGCTCACAATCCAACGTGTAATTCCTATTTTCATTGTTTTCCTTCTTTTTTTTTCATATTCGCTTTTTTATTATAAAAATGAATTGTCACTAAGTAGTACTGCAAACGAGCCGACAATACTGGCCAAGACGGATTGTGTCTGTTCGTCTGTGCTCTCGCTCCTCAAGTCCCTGCCCCCATTGATTGGTAAACGTGTACATGGCAAACGAGGCCGCGCGAGGGCTCTCCATTTTTTTTTTTAAACTCTCGTCAAAATTTCGTCTGTGTAGTTTTTGAAAGAATATAGTTATTTTTTACATCTCGTGAATTTTAAATTTTCCCACTTTTTTTTCGCAGATTTTTGGAGTTGTTCTACGATTTACTTTAAACTGTCCAAAATCTTTGCTGTCGTGTTCAGAGAAGTACAAACGACTTACATGAAAGTGCGATCGGATATAATTGAAAATTTTTGCGCTTCAAAACGCTTCAGCGAAAGCATTTGAACAGAAAATGCGAGAACTTGAATTTAGCTACGTATTCAGCCTGAGTTGGAAATCAAAATTGCAGGTAAAATGAAGCTCCTTGTCCTATTGGCAACATTATTGGGCGCTGCTTTCTGTGCTCAAGCCTCTGAGGAAATAACCATCGCGAATTTCAAGGCCGGAATTTTAGCCAAAGAGCAGACGCCAAATGATGAAGCCCTTAAGAGGTTTTTTTTTGTTAATTCATTGTTTTCTATCATATTTTTTGTCCAGTATCGTTGTCTTCTCGAAATCCTCTCACGTGCTCCAAGGAGACGCCAGTGGCCGATTGTACGTTTCTTTCAACGTTCAGAAGAAGGCCGGTGGCGCCGCTGTCCAGCCAGAGCAGGTGAAAAGATATTTTATTCATTATTATTCTGTTATTTTAGGCGTTCATCACATTGGAACACGTGGAAACCGGCAAGGACGCCGTTTTTATCGCCGAAAAGACGGGAGACAAGCTTGTCTTGGATCTGGTAGCATTTATTCCACGTAGCTTGATCAGATATCAAGTCTTCAGGCTTTGAAATCGTCACTGAAAAAGCTGAACCTCGACGGAAAGTTCAAATTGAGCCTGATTGTCGGCGGTTCGACGATCAAGACGCCCGTCAACTGGCACTTTGTGAGAAAACGATTGTCTTTCTTGGTAATTTTGAACGGTTTCAGGCTGATGCGACGCTGGAACTGCCGACGTCGCCAGTGATCATTCCGAAGTCGCAGGAGATCCTTTACGACGCCCTGCCGGAGATCAAACACATGTTCCGGCAGCCGGAGAAGCGTCCGAGTGCCGTCATCTCTGACGCCTTCACTCTCCTGTGTCTCGCCCCTCTCGGATTCCTTCTTCTGGCGGTAAGAAACAGTTCAGAAACTCATTCATCTTATTTCTTCCAGTGGCTCAAGATCGGCATCAACTTCAACAACGCGCCTCTTTCCATCTGGACCCCCCTTTTCCACATTGGCCTCGCAGGTTCGTTCTTTCTCATTTCTTAGAAGCAATTTATTAAAAACTTTCCAAAATTTCAAAAACTATTTTCTTTTGGTGAACTGATTTTTCGGTAGAAAATCTTTGAATGGCTTAACATTTCTCATTGTATTTTCAACTCTTGGCATTCTTCTTTTTAAAAAAATTGAAAAAAACGGCATTTCAAATCGAAAAAAAAATTTTTGCTTAAAAAAAATTGACTGAAACTGGTAGTTTACAAAACTCTTTATTAATTTTGGCATTTTTCCAGGAATTTTCGCCCTTTACTTTGTCTTCTGGCTGCAACTCAACATGTTCGAGACGCTCAAATACCTCGCGATTCTGGGATTTGTCACGTTTTTGGCCGGAAATCGCGTTCTCCGAGCAATCGCCGACCAGCGGAAGTATGCTTCTTATATTTTTCCAAAACTTATTTTTTTTTTCTCTGCAGGAGCAAAGCCGAATAGATGGCAAAAGAATCGTGAATCATACCAGCGGATAGCCTTACTACTCACTGTCGGTTTGACTCTACAAAAAGATTCCTCTAAGTTATTTTTTATCCCACTTTTGTCGATAATGGGTTGTGTTACGATATGTTTTAAATTCATCTGACGTGTAAACCTTCTTAGTCGGTATTTATTTATTTAATTTTTTTCGCAATTTGTTGTTTCCTCGTTGTTTTTTTCATGATTGTTTTTTTATTTTTTTCCAATAAATGAATAATTATTTTTTTACCGTTTTTTTCCTAAATAATATCACATCTCAGTTTCACCAAACATTTTTAATTGATCATGTATTCTATACATGATGCGAAAACCTTCTGACTCTGAAAATGTCACATCTCACAGGAGAAAAGGAACGAACCCTTGAGCTGTAGTCCTTTTTCCGTTGCTTTGTGCCGACCAAAGTCAGAGCGCCTATCAAGTCCAAGGGACAATCGGAGTGATAAGAGACGCAGGTGACGGGACTCTCGTGGATGTTCATGGAGTGCGGCGATTCGATCATCGGGTGACTGGAAACATAGGAATTGCTCTTTTCTGATTTAGTGAAACGTGTTTCTTTGATAGATTATAATCTCATGTTAACGAAGAAAATAGATATAAAACGAATTCGACAAAAATCCTATTTTTCACTACTTCGTTCTATTCAGTGGAAGAACTTGGTTTGAAACGAACCCCTGTTGTTGCAAATCGAGGAGCATCAGGTCGTTCTTCAGAAGAACCGCCACGGCGTGAGGTTGTTGCGGACATGAAGGGAAGGCCACCTTCAAGCCATTTCGTGCAAATTTCCCACTTTTTGAAAATTATCCCTGTTCCTATGTATTCGAGATAGTTTTTTCGATCACCACTTTTCACAAAATCTATTAGTACGACAGCTAAGTTTTCATTATCAAACAGCCAAAACATTTTTTTCAATTTATAAATCACTCTATTGGAGCTGATTTTGATCCTTTTTGCATTTCGAAAATCCAAAACTCACTTGCGAAAGAGTTATGAACGAAATGATGGGATGATCCATTTCGAGAACCGTCGCCGACCGGCCGCCTCTAAGAATGGTCAGAGCCGGAACCGGTAAACCGTCATCCGTTGGCATTCCTGATGAATTTCAAGATTAGAAGACGTTCCAAATCAACTTAGAACTTCAATAAACGTTGTGATTTCTTTCTTTTTCTCCGAAAAAAAGCCATCAAAAAAAAAACTTCGTCATATGCTCAAGGAGCTTTTTGTGATACTTTGAAGCTCAAGGAGCATATGACGAATTCTTTTTTTCGAGAATGGGAGCTTGAAAATTCAACTTAACAGCGTCTCGAAGATCGATGTTGAAGCATCGCAAAATTCGAAAATAAAAAAAGTTGAACAGGTTGCGATTATTTTTATAGATAAAATTATTTTTTGCGATATTTTGAAGTTCGTTGAGCAAAACTCGGTGTGACAGCCTGGTCTGTCTGCGCTCTCTTGCTCTCTCAGCCTCATGTTCTCTTGGTTATTTCTTAACATGACAAGAGAAGGGAGAGCGCAGACAGTCAGATTTCTGTCGAATGAAGGTCAGCTCGGACCTCCGGAGAAGACGATGATCTGCTCGTTTTCGTTGACGTGCTTCCACTCGATCTGATGAATCGGTCTGCAGGCGCCGGATCCGTGGGGCGTCGATTTCTGGACACATTCGCCCGTCTTCTTCACGTTGTACATGCTGATCGAGCCGTCGACGTTTCCCGTCAAAACTTGGCGACCGTCGAAGTGCCAACTGTAGGGGAGAAAATGAAGATCAGGCGGAGGTGAATCTTTGAAATTTTGAATCCCTAGTCACTTCTCAGGCAAAAAGATCTAAACTCATAGTGAGGCTTTTGAATGGTACTCGATACGTCTCACGACAGGTTTTTTGAAAACTCAAAAGCTACCATCTAGGACTAAGGGAAAGTTTATATGATTTATTTCAATGACATTGAAGATTTTATCAATAAACCAAAGGAGCTGAATTAGGAGAAAACCGAATGTAAAACTTAGAGAGGTAGAAATTTTTTCACAAGTTTTCAAAATTTTTTTTCCGAACTATCGTCAAATCTTCCAAAACATTCAAAATTTCCCATGCTAAATCAGAGCTTACTGACTCAAAAAGAATTAATAATAGCTCGAGCCATATTATTTATCAACAAAAATAGATAGAGAAGTTTCGATTTCTAAAAATTCGTCACAAATCTGATCATTCCAACCTGACGCTCTTGATGGGCGGATCGAGAGGAAATCGGTCGACTTCCTTGGTCGCCAGGTTCCACTGCACCAGGATGCCCTTGTCGTAGGCGATCAGCATCCTCAGAGGGTCGATCGGGGACACGGACAGCTGTCGGACTGGACCCGGATGTACTCGACAGCTTCTGAAGGACAAATTATTCAGAATTTGCGCTGATAATGAAGTTCATTCCGTGTTCAAAGTAAGCTCGTTCTTTTCCAAATTGACATGTTGTTTTTTTTTTTTAAAAACACCCTTTCAAGTCCGCAACACCCAGATAATGAATAAAGGGTATTCGTAGGGCTTTTCATGTTTCTCAACTTAGAAGCAATATCTGTTTCAAATAATTATTTTTTTCTAGACGTAAGAGCTCCTAGAGTACCAAAGTTCCACCGGAACCGATCTTTAAAATGAACTCACAAATCTATAGCCTTGTTCCAGTTGATGACGTAGGGACTGAGCTGGAAGGTGCCGACAGAAACGAAATAGACGTTTCCCTGAGTGATACGGAGACTTCTCGATGAAGAGCGATGAAGAAGACTACCTTGTCGGTGCCGACGTAGAGCCATTTGCTGGAGATGGGCAGATGTATGGCCGTGACGGCCTCCTTGTTCAGCTGCACAGAGTGGACGATCTCCGGCACCTTTTGTCGGTAGTTCCACAGATGGATCATGTCGTTTGCACAGGCTGTTATCAGACCTCCCTGGAAAGTGCGGCCAATCAGAAACAAAGTTTATTCAATAAAAGCCATGCCCTAGCTGACAGTTGATGGAATTTTCCAATGAACCTCAATTCCCTGTATTTCTCACCTCATTTATGAGAAATTGCATATGTAGAACGGCTTGCTCCGACTCGTGCCGTAACAAGTAATCCACACCTGCGTCTCCTGGAAAATTATGAAATTCCTTTTGGAAAAATAGGGTTTTAGCATCCTAAAGAAGTCCGCCTAGTCCGACCCGATTTTTTTTGTTGTATGAAGAAAAAATTAAAAAAGTATTTTTTTTTAGTAAGGCAAGCTGTTTAATATTGAAGATCAACAGATTCTTCCGGACACTGGGAATAACTTTGAAGACAAGAGGTAGCTGGGGGAACATTGACAGCCTCGCGAATTGTCTTGTCGTCGTGCCAGACTCGCAATTTTTTTCGGCGCGATCTCGCTCTTCAAGTACCCAGAAAAAATATTTGGAAATTTCCAAAGAGCGAATCCGGCGCGGCCAAAAAGCAGCACTTTTGCGATATCGTCAATGTTCCGCCGTCTATTTTCAGGAAGTATCAGATCTTCATTTTCACACAGCTTGAACAGCGAAAAAAAAAGCTTTTTTCTCCTTCATGAATAGTTATAAATCGGGTTATTCAATGGACGATTCAGACATCCTTCTTGGTTGTAGGTAATGCATACCGATGATTCTGACATGACCATGTCCAGAACCGATGGCGAGAAGTCTTTGGACCGGGTCGTAGGCCAAACAACGGGCGTCGTCCGGAAAACCATGCCGGACCACCTGAAACCAACCATGGGTCGAAAAAACTGGGAATTCGTATGAAAAAATGTTTTTTTTTACATTGAAAAAGCAAATACTTTTGACTTTTCTAATCTTGATCTCTTTCCGTAATCAAGAAGTTTTGCTTGAGCTTTTCAAACTTTTCCTGGCTTCCGCTAACTTTCGCTTCTTAGGTATTGCAATGACACTTCAGGATGATTTCAGGAAAAATATTGTTGAATTTTCAAAAAAAAGTTTTTAAAAATGGATTTAAAAAAAAAACCGTATGCAAGGAAAACTTATTTTTAATTTTACTCAAATTCTAAAAAAATCTTCGCGCAAACCTGTTCTGAAATTTTGTTGTGGCTTGTTCAAAATAAAGTTTTTTTCTTTTTCCTCATCTTTTCACCATAATCGAAAAATTCTTTCTTTCCCTCTCTCCTTTTTTTCAAAATATGAGCAAAGGTGAGTTTTTTTGAGCCATCAAGCTCAAGTCAGGTCATGACGTATGAACCCAATTCTACTCCTCAGCTCTCTAAATTCAGCCAAAAATCCAAAAAAGAAAGACTAATCGAGTTAAGAAGAAAGCCGGAAGTCAAAGGTGAAACATATCCGCACCAAATGCATTACCACATAATCAGATTTCAATCGCCCCACAACGGACCCCTAAAACGAATTAGACGTTTGTCAGAAGAGACCAGGAAATGGGGCTGCTTGATAGAAGGAAAGAAAAAAGTGAATCCAAGAAACGCGGAAGGCCAGTCCTAATGCATTCATAGTGAGAAAAAGATCAGGAACGCACTAAATTTGAAGTTTCCCAGTTATTATTTGATTTTTTTGGAACTTTTAGCAGTGTAGAATGTGAAAGAAGTCTCTACTCTCAAAGCAGAATTCTAAAAAGAAATCATAATTCATTTTTGGATTTCAACTTCGAATTGTCCCGGTTTTTCAAACGGCTTCCTGCATTTGAACTGTGAAAGACAATTTGAAAACGATTTTTTTCTGTGAAAAATATCAAAAAAATTGAATCAATTATATCAAAGCCTCCTCTTGCTCAATTTTCGGCTTAAAGGCATAGGGGCAGTAAAAAACGGTGTCTCAGTTCAAAGCAGTACTTTGTAGAGCTTTTCATTGCGAATCGAACGGTAAACTTGGAAACGTACAGAAGTTCCTAGTTTTGGAGAAAAAATAATTCAAAGTCGGAGAGAAGAAAGTTTGAGTTCCCGCGAAAAGGGCACTTTGCAGTAAAGTTGCTCTATGGACAACAGGCTTCGCCATCTTCCGGATTTTCGCTTTTTTCTTCGTTTCTTTCAATTTTCAATTTTTTCTGTTGTCACCAAAGTTCTTTTCGTCACATAAGCTTTCTATTCATGTATAGTTTGCAAACTTTGATCGCAAAAAAGCGTTTTTCGTGAAAAAATGATGATTTTACACAGGTTTAGATTGGGATAGCAATTATTTGTGTTTTCTTTATTATCAATGTGTGTTTTCTGTTTTCTTAATCGATTTTTCAGAGTAGAAACCCTTGATTTGAAGCAGATATCCGGTTATTTCTCACAAAATGCGAGTCTAATGAGACGTCCGCAACATCTCGTGCACGGCTACTGTAAACATTTGTCTGTATACCGATCCAAAGCTTTTTTCAAAATTAAAGGCGGGAAAGTAAAATCGCGTTTTTCTTCTAAAGTTGTCACATCTGTAATTTTTTTGAGTACACCGTTCGATTCGCAAAGAAAAACTATATAAGATACTGCTTTCACCTGAAACCCCATTTTTACTGCCCCTATGCCTTTAAAACTTCTGCTGAATGGTCCTTTAAACATTATATCTTTTCAAAATGGTTCTCAAGTTTGCTCTTTTTTAGAGGAACTTCGCATAAAAATTTGTTGGATTTCACGTCCGGATAAGGGAACTTGGCGAGACACTGCGGAATGAGCCGAAGCAGAAGAAACGGCGCCGCTGCAACACAACACCGCTTCCTGTCGCCGGGAATCACGCTTCCGGCCCGATTTTTGACCCCACGACGAAAGAAAGAATTATTGAAAGCCGCCAGGAAATGAAGAACAAAAAGCCGCAAAAAGGCATAGGAGTTCCGGCTGCACCAAAAAATCCAGAAGAACACTTTCTCATAAGCAAAAAAATGCTCAAAACTAACTTTTCACTCTAAAGACGTTTTTTTTCACATCGAGAAACTTAATTTGGTTTGATAGAAAATTTGAAATCGAAAAATTTTGATTGTTAAAAGGAAAGCGAGAATGAACCTACACATAGCAAAACCTTTACTTCTTTCATACTCCTTCGAATGAATAAAAATCTCAAAAATCAGCTTTCTAGAATTCGTTCACTATTGGATCACGAAAACACTCGATAAGGTTCTTTACGTGATTATCAAAAAAAGCTCTTAATTTTTAAAAAAATCGAACTTAATTTATTTTTCAACTTTTTTTGAAATCATTCAACCTTCGAGCAAAGTTCGCAAAATATCGAATCTTCCTTCCCCCCAAAAACAAAAACAAAAACAAAACTTTGTCAGGTTTCTGTACATGTGACCTTATCATGAAAAAAATAATTAATAGTCTTTGGAGGCTTAAAAAGGACTTTGTTTGGAAGTAAGAAGTTTTTCGAAAAAAATCTTATTTATCTGGAAGGAAGCCTTTTTCGAAGACACTCTCTCTCTCTGATTTTACTTTCTCCGGAATTAAATGAGCGGCAAAAGCGGATTAAAAGAATAAAATTGATAACAGGAAAGTAGGAGGCTCATAAATCAATGTCTTCCATTGAAAAAAAAATAATAATAAGAGCGAAAATTCAAAAATAAGTATTGAACTACTCGGAATGAATAAATTCTCGGAAAAAAAGAAAAAAAAAACTTACTGGAAAGAGCCATTAAATCAAAGTTCCACGGGAAAAATCTCAAAGAAAATATTCTGGGAAAGAAAAAAGCTGACCGTGTGAAGAGAACAGTGATCGGGAAGTACTTTCTCGTCCACCACTATGTCCGTCTTGTTGTGAAAAGATCGAAGCCCGTCAATCGCCGAGGCGAACCTCAAAAAGTATCTCATTAAAAAATCGGAATCTGAAACTGCCAGCAATGAAGTTCAAAAACGCACTTTTTCTTGGCTCGATCCATGGTTTTTGAACGCTAAAAAGCTTCAAATCCAAGTCAGCACTGGTTTAAATCCATTTATTTGATCTGGAAAACATTCATAGATTTCAATAAAAAATAAAGAATCGTTGAATGAATAGATCGGAACGCAAAATAATGGCTGTGCAAAAACGAAGAGCCATTAAAACCACATAAAGGAAACAAAATTTGAACGTCACGGACGAGATAACAGGAGGAAAAATGTGTTGAGAAAGAGAGAACAGTGCAAATTGAAAAATAAAAAAATTTTTCTCGGCATGAAATTTTGCGGAAAAGTGTTTGCGCTCGTTGCGCGTAGTCTCACGGCGATTTTTAGTTGAGAAAAGTTTCAAACTTTCATTTTTGTTTCGGCAACCTATTTTTTTTTTCCTTTCTCATCTGCTCTTCAGTCTATAAAATGTGAACTGTAAATTTTTTGTCCTAAAGTAATGACTTCCCGAAATCGTCAGAATAAAACGAGCTTTTCAAAGGACAGAACAGTATCAGGAAAAAAAGTCGTGTTCTTTTTTCACAGTGAGTAGAAGGATTGAAAAGTGAACCTTATCTCAGCCACAAAATTATGTAATTCGAGACTCGTAAATTGAACTTCTTGGGAAAAGAGCTTCCATTCAGAATTATTTTTCGAGAAAAAAAGCAAAAAAAAATCCTAATTTTCAACTAGGACATCATTCAAAATGACAATTTGTCACGAGGAGAGCGAGTTGTTCATCATTCGAAGTAAAAGAAAAACGGGCTTGCGTGAGAAGAGTTAGGAAAAAAAAATGAAGAGCAGAGCTCCAAAAGGGAAGATTTGTGCGATTAGAGCTAGCTTTAATATGACACAACTCTAAGAAGATTAAAGGTGGGAATAAATGAATATAAAACAAAATATATACACCATGGAAAAGCTTGTTGCTTTTTTTCTTCTTTGAACGACACTCTCCACTAAAAGATGCATGAGAAGCAAAAAACCGAGAGGCAAACTTGGTCCGAATTGAAAAGAAAAACCCATTGGAGGATGATGAGAGTTGGCCGTTTGGGCTTATTCCGTGAGAAAGAAAAAAATGACTGCGTTGGTTACAAATAGACCAAAAAGCCAGGAGCCATTGGATTCTGGGAATAAGGTTCACGGAAAAATAGCAGCAAGAAAGGTTTTTCATTTTCAAAGGCTCTTCGTTCGATGGCTAATTTGGGATCCTTTAAAACGTCCTTTTTTGAAAGAAAGTGCTCCCTTTCCTTTTCATGACTAAAGTTTCAGTTTTGAGCAACCTTAGAATATTTCTGGAAAGGTGTAAAAAAGGATTAGGGTTAGGTGAAAGAAAAACTATAAAACCTTGTGAAATAAGATTAAAAATAATCTGAACCTTCTTATTTACTCATGGAATATTATTTATATTTACCCTATTTCAGAAAATAACTCATAAACTTGGTCCATCATCATAATATGTGGAAAAGAAAGTGGAAAAGGGGCGACTCAAGGCAAAATGATTGTGATGGACGTCGACATGAGAGTGTGCACAGATTGCTTCCTTCCCGCCACGCCTACTTCGCAACAAATTCCATCAAAGAAGACGTTCGCGAGTGTTTGTGAGGCTCCAAGCGCAGAAAAACAAGGTGAAAAGCAGACGAGAGAGGTCTAATAGGATGAAAGAAGGAGGAAGTTCAGTTCCCAGATTAATTTCTTGAATGGGAGAATTTCAACCAGTCATGTTTTGAGAAAAGAAAAACGAATAAAAAAATATAATTACTACGTGAAGCATTTCCATCATTCGTAACGGCTATGGGTTTGGAATATTTTGATGCGCGCCGGACTTGAAACGACTTGGGAGCGGAGGCATCTCAAAGCATTTGAGAGCTGCTGAATGTTTCTATTTCCGCAGAAACGCGACCAAGACAGTTCAAGTCGTTTCACACACGACCACATTTTTTGAAGAAAGGGCGAATGAAGTTTTTTATAACTTCATATTTTACCAACAGGAATTCAGCACTTTGCAATGTTTTTGAGATGCCTCGAGGAAGTTTTATCACAAATGGAGATCTTGGCTTTCAGGACGTATTGAATTTCAGCTCGAATGAGAAAAAAAGAAAAAAAAATGGAGGAGACATCTTTCGATCTTTTTTTTTCTTTCCGTCCCACGTCTCCTCTGAAGGAAGTCAAACTTTGGACTTCGGATAAGAGGAAAAAAAGTTTTTCGAGTAAAGTATAAACAAAAAAAAGAAAAATTGAAAATAATAACTCATCATCTTTTTCCATTATTCTATCCACCAATAAAAAAACTACCGCATTGAAAGCTACAGTAGTTGAGCTCATTTTTGAACAAGATCAAAAAAAAGGTTCAAATCAATGAGATGAGGATTTGGAGGAGGCGAAAGAAATGGATAATCTGTCTAAAAAAAGGCCACGGCAAACGAGATTTCAGGGAGAAGCCTAAGAGCCAGGGAATAAAAAGCAAAAATGAAAAAAACCCGAAAAAGTTTTGAAAACATAGATCATCCGGTTTTTTTCAACGGAAAACAATTTTCGGTGCAAAAAAGTTTTCTCTTTTTATAGAACAACATTAAAGGTTTAATTTTTTTTTTTCAAATTCAGTTTAGATTCAGGAAAATACGCGCAGATTAGAACCGATCAGCGCAATAGAAGTTCTAATATTGCGGAAAAAAGAACATCAGCTGAGGAAATTGGCAATAAGAATAAAATAATAGTAACAAAGCGACAGAAAATTGTTTAAAAAAAGTTTTTTCAATCAAAAAAAAAAATATATCAAAAACAGATAAAAGCAGTGAGATGAGAAGTGAAAAAAACTTTAGGAAAAAATGAACTTTCAGTCTGAACTCGGCGGATGAACTATGTTGCTGGCACACGTCTGTTTGTTCTCTTTTTTTTGGAAAGATCATTTTCCGCTAGCCACGGTTCCAGAAAATGTTCTAGAAGTTATTTCTGAAGGAGACTGTACAACTATTCGGACATCAGCAAAAAAGAGACGCTGGAGGCGAAAAGCCTCGAGAAAAGAGGTAAAAAAGGAAAGTTTGGAGGGAAAATGGGATGAGGAGTGCTTGAAGATGCTCGTGAAACGTGAAAGATTTATGCGGGTTTCGAACGAGTTCCGTCGCATGATGTCACGTCTTCTGAAGACTGATGAAAAGGTGCCGACGAAACAGCAAAAAAGGACAGGCTCGAGAAAAGTTCCCATTCGGAATTTTTTTTTTCCAAATTTACCAACTTCAGTTTTGATATGGGGTTCAGAGACCACATTCGAGGATCTGAAATCTGTCAAATTTCGAGGAACTTTCAAAAATTAGTGCTTTTTAATGGCATCTACTTTTCAGCAATTTAATTCGAACGAAAAAAACTACCAAAAAAATAATTTATTACTGGAAGTTTTTTGAGTCGTTTTCTATAGACGTGGCTCATATTTAAAGCTAAACTTTATTATTATTATTTTTTTGGTAATTTTCAACGATAGACTCTGCCTTTTTGAATTGTTGACTTAGAACATCACCACAGATTTTGCCCCACAAAACCTTTTTGAAACAAAAAAAGCTCATTTTATGGAGAAAATACTGTAGCGTGTGAGAAGAACTCGCACGAAAGAAAACAGCAAAAAAGACATTTTTTCAGCTTTCGCTTGAAATTTCAATTTTAGCTATTGCTAAATTTATGACCAAACGAAAATTTCTCTCCAAAAGACCTACAAATTAAACAGGTAAGCCATAAACTACAGAAAATGTGTGGGTTTGTCTGGAAAACCATTTATTTATCTTGCAATTTGGAGAATACGCAATTTTCAAGTAAAGCATTCATTATGGGCGTCTGCGAGTTGTTTTTTCTTCTTTCTAAGCTTATTTTCAAACGAAAATTCTCAGAGATACTGCATAAATCTCTGATTAAATAATACTGCGAAGAGCCGTCTTCTGGGAATCTTCTAAAAGTCTTGAGATGGTTTTCTGTCCAGAAATCGAAAAGTAGTCATGGGAAAGAAAGAAAGACGGGGACAAAGACATGGCACCGGAAATAAATATGCAATTGGTCACCGGTAGGGTCGGCACGACGAAAACACGAGAAAGAGGGGCTCCTGGAGGAAGAAAAATGAACAATTCATTGTTTAAAAAAGAAATGATGGAATGAAGGTCGCCAGGGTATCGAAAAACAAGGTAGGAACAGGTCAAAACACAAGGATTCTTCGATTAATTATAAAGAGCCAGATTTAGACCTTGCAAGGATTCGCTCCACAGGTTTCTTTCATTTCAACTTTTTGCAAGGCTTCTTATCTACCCACGCGTGTACTTTCTTTAAAAAATGAAATCAAAAACTCTTTTTTTTACTGAAAGTCAGCTGATATCATTTCCTACGGTTCCCACGCACAAAATGAGCTTTTCCCGAATGGCAAAAATGATTCGGCTGTTAATGGAAAAATTCTTTTTACTCACGGTAAAAAGAAGTTCGAAATAAGATTTATCTGAAGAGGAAAGTAATGGAATCCAGCGATAGAAGGAATCTCGGCTCATGCCGATGGAAATAACAGCGACGAGCGTGATGTCTGGGGAAAATGCTGCTCCCAGGAGCATCAATCTGATCGGCAACCGGAAGAAAAAGATGCCAAAACACGTGATCATTTTGAAAAATTGGAGTTTTTGCTCCTTGAAATGATTTCCGCTTGATTGGGAATTTGAAAGATCGCATGTACCTAGAAACGGTAAAAAAAAAAAGAAGAACCAAAAACCCCAAAATTTCAGTTGTAGGACTTTTGAGGCAGAAAAAGTTTTCTAAAATTTGAGAAAAAATTTTTCTCGAACACCAGGTTTCTCTCATTTTTGTTTTCCTAGGGCTTATAGAATAGTACTCTAAAGAAGGCCTCACAATAATTAAAAAAATCGAGTTTTCGCTCTCGAAATATTTATTGATAGGACATTTGAGCGATTTCGTAGGATAGTTACATTAATCAGCCGAAAAAAAAGCAATATAATTTTAATTCTTGAGGCGAAGAACGACACGAAAAACAAAGCGAAAAAAATTGCGTGGGGTTTAAAGTTAAGGCGTCTTGTCGTGTCCGAAATGCAGGCAACAAATATTGACTCAAAACGGTCGAAAGAACTCCGAGAGCCAATGGACGAAGGGAAGAGGAACCTACAAGTAAAAGCAAAAATGATCTTGACAAGCCGGGGGATCGAACCCAGGCCGGATGTGAGATAATCACAAATACAAACCCCTAGACTGTCTGGACAAACTGTGACCTGCTAGCAAACCATGGATGTCGCCTCTTGCATTGTACATGTATGAGAGCAATTTGGCGTTCGTTTCCTTGTTAGGCTTTGAACGGAAATGCCTTTCAAGGAAAAGCCAAAACGGAAGGCCGCTGTTATTTTTTTTTGTGTTTGCGAAAATTGAATTTTTCGTCCCATTACGCTCCAACCATTTTTCAGCTCCCTGGACCGAATGACTTTTTTGCACAATTTTTCTCTGCCAAAAAACGACTGGCGCAGAAAAATGAAAGCTTCAAGAGAAGAGAAAATTGAGAGAAAACCGAAGGTACAACTAAGCTGCAAAAAAGTTCAAAAAAAAAAAGTTTTTTTTGAAAAAATGTGCCTTTTTTTCAATACACCCGAAGCCAAAATCAGCTTGAAAAGCTAAAAGAAACACGGACGGAAAATGAATAAAAAGGGCCAAATCCATTTATTTTTGTCCTTTGATTCCATCGCAGAAAAAATTGCCATTTTTCACATCGAGTCCAATATTGGAAGATTGAAAACGAAGATATAATTCATTCGTAGACGAATCGCACCGTTATTGGAAGATGTTTTCTTACAATGTGTGAGAAATGAGAAGAAAAAAACAGCAAAGAATTGAAGTTTTTTGAGAATTGTCCAAATTTTTGACAATTACTTTGAATCTTATTTTTTCTATTTGAAGAATTAAAAAAAGTTAAGGCTTTTGAAAAAAAAATCAGTGTTTCGAATAATTCATAAGGTATAGACGTGATTTGATCTGTAAATTCAGAGTGATATTATACTCTCTCTCAAAAATAAGTTGTCAGAACACCACATTTATTCTTGATCCGGGCATAATTTGGAGAATCTTCAGTTCAAAATAGTCAACAAAGACTTCCAATGCCCTTCTTTTCACATCAAAAATATCTTTCTATCTCATTTTCCTGTTTGGTAAATCATCAGAGTGGAAATTTATTTTTGAGAACAAAAGAACTACCGAAGAATTGATGCTTTTGTCGCGTTGGAAAAAATCTCCACAAGATATATTGAAGAGGTCATTAAAATATCCTTGAAGAACTCAGAAAAGCGTTCAAAGCCACTTTGAACTAACCATCGGAGAGCCTTGAAAGGTGCAATAAAATGGGTTACCCTTCTTTTTCCAACAACTACAAATGGCTCACTACAATTCGTACACAATTCATCAAATTTTCACGGGCAAAGGCAAACATGAGCAAAAAAAGGAAGAGCTCGAAAAAACAAAGTGATCGAGTATCACTCGAAAAAAGGCAAACAGAACGGCTGAAACTACATTCAATAAGAAATGGAGAGGAGGAGGAGGAGTGCGGTGGGGCACAGGAAAAGCGACAAATTGGCGGCCGAAATGAGCCGCGTGTGTATATTCCAACGGGAGCCAGCCGAGAGATCGCCCAAGGCTTCGTTGTCGCTTCGGAGAGCTGGGAAAAGGCGAAAAAAGGCGGGAAAAAAAAGCGGTCGTCGAAAAAGAGATACACACACACACACATACACGCACATGGCCGCATATTTTCGCGTGTCTCTATCGATTCCTCGCCTTTTTAGGCCTTTTTTCCTCTCCTCCGACATCCACGGGTCGTCCACGTCTTCGGCTTCATCTTCTCTAGGGACTGCCTCTACTTCCTGCCGATGCCAAAGGTTGTCTGGCTACCTGGCTTCATCAATCCAGATGTTTGGTCCCTTCAGCCGCAACCAGTAAATGCCTGGTAGATCTAGTCGTTTCTGGAAAAGTCGTGAGAAACTTTATTGTCTCAACCAGTTTTCAGGTGAAGCTTGGGAAAAAAAAGTTGACGAAAAGCAAATGATGAAAAAGTATTTAAGCTGTCATTACCAGATCACTAAATTTGTTGCACGGATGTTCTAGAGCTTCTCATCTGGCCTTTCTCAAAAGTCAATTTTCAAAACAATATATTTTCAATTTTTATCGAGTTTGATAAGGATATAAAAAATTTTAGTTGGATAGATGAGAAAAAAGTTCGGCAACAAGAAATAGCCTCCGAAAGCTGAAAAACTGCGCTCGACGGCTCAACCGAAATTCTCTGAAGATAAAATCCCTATCTTATCTCCTTAAATTCATTTTTCATTAAAAAATGCTGTCCTCTGAACTTTTATTTCTGAAATACCTAATATTTCAATGATTTGGCAATTTTCAAAAGCCACCACCATAAAATGAATTTCCTTTGCTTTGTCCCAATGCGCAAATAACCGAACCTTTTGAACTCGAGCGAATGCTTTTTTTGCCAAATTGACTTCCGCCGAAGAAGGAAGTCGAAAGATCACTCTCCGCAGTTTTTCTCTAGGAATTGAGATTCCTTTTATTTTTACTTTGAAATCTTAAAATCAAATGTAACATCATGATTAGTAGTTTCCTTCAATTCAAAGATCTTTTGATAGATGTTCTTTTTTTTGAATTTTCCTCGTGTTCATGGAATGAAGCCAACGGAAAGGGACTTATCTGAATAGTTTTTTATTTCAAAAACTCCTACACAAAACTTCGCCACTTTTCTCTAAATTTTATTTCATCCGTCCGAAATCCAATTTGCATCTGTGAAACGGAGGGCATTATATTACTCGGCGGACCCACTGAAAAGCTAATCAAATATCCTCCGGACTCGGAGTAATCACAGAGTTCTCCTCCCGGAAAAAAAAGGGCAGCACATAACGAGGAGCCAATCACGGCCGCTTTTGAAAAGTGCGCGAGTTTGTGCAGTGGAGCGAAAAACAATGACGTCTTGGGGGGAAAGGAGGCTTAATGCTCGAATTGGCAGCGAGCCAGCCGTAATCCCGCTCTACACCTGCCTCGGAATTCGCTTCAAAACGACGACTTTGCAACAATCGCCTCGTTTTAAATGTATGAAGTTCCCCCATGGGAACATCTCTCGAGAAGATTGCTTCATTGATATGAAACGAGTGAAAGTTTTTCGATCAACTAAACCTGCTCAATTAACTTATCAGAAATTTCCAGACTCGACTGATAATTGGCAATTAGCCAGACTCTCAGCTCTAGCAATTTCGAATGTTATACATTTACTAAAAACGTCCTAATTTGAGAACCATAGGCCGAACTTGTGATGACTCGGCGACGCGCAACGGTTGTGTAGAGGTTTCTTCAAATTGTTCCCGACCCAAAACGACTTACGCACGTAGACATCCTCAAGTATCAGAGCGAGCTGAGATTTTTCAGTCGGTTTTAAGCCTGATTCCAACCGCGAGGCGACCGCAGTCATTTTGAGTGCCGTTTACAATCTTCAAAACTTCATAAATAGCTTTCAACTTTTAAACGGCAGAAATGACTTATTTATGGGATATAAAAAAATCAAAAAAACATGAAAAAAATGAAATGAGAAGAAATAAATTGCAGAAGATCCAACGCAAAAAATTTGCAGAAGATCCAACGCAAAAAAAAAGAATCAGTAAAGCTTGATACTTGAAGTTAATCTTCAGGAATACCCGAATGAAGCCTTTTATTCTGCATTTTTACAAATTTTCTTCAAAGTTAAGGAATAGTTTATTTTTCAAACCGTTCAAAACCGTAAACAAATTAAGAGCGGTTTATTTATGCTGCCAAAATCGAAAAACCGGCTTCGGGGTCTCTTTCAATAAATATCTCCTTTCATCGAATCTTACGGAAGTTCTGAGCTTCCTCTACTAGCCGAGGTAATCGTAGGGTTCTACATCGAATGGGTCATACTCCTTGGTCACAAACTTCGTGGTGGTTTGAGTTGTGGTCCGCGTTGCGGTCCGCGTCGCGGCTTGAGTTGTGGTTGAAAACGGAATACAGTGGCAGAAATGGGCGAGTTCGTATGGAGCACAGTTACCACTCGCGCCGTAAAAATCTAGTCGATCTACTGTTCTGGAGGCGATTCCAAATACGGAAGGTTCATTGAAACCGTCTTCAGGTGAGCCGCGTTTCAGAATCACCGTCTGAAATCCGATATTTGAATACTGAAGCTAACAAGGAATTCGGAAAACCTTGAAAGTTCCGTTGTTCGGAGGAGCCGCCTTGACAGTGACATGATAAAGTTGAGACTTTTTGGACTCCATATACTCGTAGGCTTGCACTTCAAGAACCTCAAAAAAAACTTTTCTTTCAGGTGAAGTGTTTTAACTTTGGTAGCACGTAGAATGGCTCTGCGCTTGAATAATGCAAATAAAGCAGTTGGTACTGACAAGTGTGTTATTTCTTCTCAACCACGACGCTCTGATCCATTCCACATGCGACCATAATACTATTGGAGACTTACCGTTTCAAAGACTACTGGAGCGCATTTGTACACAATATCAGCTTTCTCTAAAGATTTTCTTATGTGCGCAATGAGAAAACGACCAATCGATTCAGCCAGTTTTGAAGTTCTGAACAAAATTTGTCGTTTTTATGAATTGGAGTTGTTGTGAGAGAGCATTGTTTGAAGGTGATTCCGAAACAAAATGAAATTAAACTGAAAAGCGTCTGATTCAGAAAGGAGTTCAGATTTCAAAATCTTTGTGAGACCAGACAGTTTTGGGCCGGTCTTTCAAAGAATTATATCTAGAATGTTTAAACGCAGAAAAATAAAAAAAGGTCTCGAGTCGAAGAGCTAGTCGCCACGTTAGTGCATATCCTTCAAATAAGCCGAGAAGAAATCATTTATCTGACCACAAAAGGCGTCTCAAACTATTTTGAAGCTATTAAGTTGTGCAATTTTAGGAGCGGTCTCAACTACAACTCAGTCGAAAAATGTTCGAAAAAGTCTATATTGGACATATAAACTCACTTATCAACTCTGGTCGTGTTGTATTCACACGGGCAGAAGGCGAAAGGAATTCCGAGTGTCTTCAAATAAATAATGTTTTTCATTTCAAGCCTTCGAAACCTTGCAATTTCTGTCCATTTCTGGTTGATGTCTCAAAAAAGAATGTCCTCGTTCGAAAGCTGCCGCCATAGGCTCGTAGTCTCGGTAGTTTTTTGATGGTTGAAACTGGAAAATTGTATTTAAACAACAAAAACTTTTTCTCGAACCTCAACAATGTCGCGGAGAGTTGCGAACACATCGTAGTGGGTCTGTAATTTCTTGGAGCTTTCGCGAAGCCTCGAAATGATTTCAGTGGAACTTCGGAGCTCTCGAGGGATGGATATTGAAAGATGGGCGTTGTTCGCTTCGAAGTTGCCGTGAGGCGTTCGAGAGTACTGTAGTATTAAAGAAGTTTCTTAAACGTGAGAAATCGAGATACTTCTTCATAGATAAAATGGAAAAGTTTCTTTGAGGACTTTCAAAAGGAGTTGAGAAAATTACGCTAAAAATATGAGAAAGTCTTCGAAAATTCTATAAAAATAAATCAAGGTAGCAGAAGATGATTGGTGAAAACTTTTAAATGGAACATATAAAATATGATTTATTATTTTTTTCTACGATCTCCATAGGAAGTAATTCGGAAGCTAACTCAGAAAAATTCCACTTTAGAAACTAACCTTGCCAAATCGAAGACCGTGGTCGCCCATGAAAAACACAAACGAATTGTCCAGCTTCAATTTCAAAAATTAGTAAAAAAGAAATAAATTAGTTACCTCGGTTTTATACTCATCGGTCGCATGGAGAATGGCTCAACTCGTAGAAGTCACTTTGAATGTGTGACCGACCAAAAACCGACTTGCGCGCATCGGCGTTCAGACTTTAGCTTTGGCGTCACTAGCCGTGTCATTTTAAAAATTCTAAATTGAAATCCAGCGACACCGCAACGCTTTGAGCCATTCTTAGTGCGACCAGGGAGTTTCTAACTTCAGCAAATGAAGTACAGTATACAAACTAACTTCCTCACGATGTTTCAGAAGAAAGTTTCTGAAATCCAAGTCCATATGGGCGGAGCCTATGAGATAGTTATGTGACACCTCCGAAGACCAAATCCACCCGAATTTCGGAACCCCTGACCAATTTCTGCTTGATTATTATATAAATTACTATATACCTTTGTAAGATTCAATGAACTTTCCCAGGTAGTCGAGCAACTCGATATGGTGTTCCATGCAAGTTCGACTCCGCTCCGACATAATCTTTTTCGATTCTTCCAGTAGGATCTGGTAGGGTCTTAATTTGAAAACTTAAGTTATTTATTGACTTCAAAAACGCTGTGGAAGTTTTTTTAAATAATAAATAATATAGTTTCATAGCCTTCCACAGTCAATAAAAAAATATTGCAGAATTACGGGGACAAACTACTAAATTAAAATTCGAAACAAATTTTTTCTCTACTTTTCTCTTTACAAAAGAAAGATATAAGAAAAATCTGTGTTGCGGAAGCCATTTCGAGTGCGCATAAAAAATAGGACCAGTCGGTTTTGAGACCATTTCCTCTACAGCCTGCTCATAGACATATGATAAAATTTTCAAAGCCGTGTAAACGGATTATTTGATGTCTTAAGGTAAGCTTTTATGAGTGTTTTTTGAAGTCGTCTGAAACTTTTTTTGGATTCTGATACACCAAAAAATAAATAAAAGTCGTGTTTCGAATGTGAGCAAAAACTATTACTTCAGAGCCTTATATGCTGTATTTTTTCTACGACTGTGGTGTTCCAAATCTTAGTTTTTACCTATTAAAATGGGTCGTTGGCTGATAATAAAACCCGTTACAGTTAGGCCATAAAAGAGCGCCTCGGGCCCAATCTTCAGCGAGAAAAGTCTGAAAAAAACCCAGGCAAGTTTCTTTGAAAAGCTTCTCGATTCACCTTGTAACCGGCATCTTCATAGAAATGCATGATGAACTCCTCCTTGTTCAGGTAGTTGTAACAAATCTGAAATAACAACCCAAAATATCTCTTCTTCAGCTATTTCGAGACTTTTTCGTGTCCAGGTATATCTGCTTTTTTCACAGGCAAGTCATATACAAGTCGGTTGAGGTCGTGAACTTGCTTGTCTGAATTCGTCAAAACTTTGAAAATTATTTCTTTTCGAAAAATCTGACTAACTGAACCACAAGGCCATCGCATTCGGGTAACTGTTGAGGCCAACTTTATTCAAATACTCGAAAGTCACAGCTCCCATTTGTCTTTCCAAATAAGACAGAGTAGCTGGCATGTTTCTTGGAAAAGTTCATTTCGCTTTTAACCACAGAAAATTTAAAACCTGATAGTTTGAGGAGTAGAAGCTGAATCAATAAGTAGCCCGTAGACACTGTACTGCTTGCCGTTCTTTGCTTGGCTCTCTGCCAGTTTTTTGAGATCGAATCTGAAAAATCGAGAAAATAAGATTGAGAAACATTGTTCAAGAAAAAAGAACATTTTGACGAATATGCTTACGAACCTTGATGGTCCGCTTTCTCTGATGTGCTCAGTGCGGACCAACCGTTCTCCATTCTCACCTGTCTCTCGCCACGCTTATTCAATGTTGACGAGGACGGCTGATGTTCCTCCGGAAAAGGTCTGCCCACCTGGTCGGTGGTCTTCCGATGGGTTGCTTGTCTATTGGAATCCAGAAAGCTGTTTGAGTGCTCTACCTATCGTCAGCTCTTCTCAAAACGTTTCCAACGGTGTTTTCCTCGGCTTTTTTTCAGTTTAGATTTCGCGGATTTGCGACTTGTGTCAAAGGTACGTGCTTCGTTGTTGTTGGATTCACTGTTGGTAACGTGTGGTGTCGAGAAGAAATCTTTCGAGCGCGCGATAGCTGGTACACAGGGCGGTGGCTGTCTAATTGAAGTCTGCCCATACTTCGGACGCGTAGGTTAGGGCGGGAATGACAGAGACTTCAAAGATTTGAGCACTTAGCTTGGGTCTTTTAGTTGGCTCGTGACTTATCGAATGTTCTTAAAGGCAGCCTAACCGGCTTTTCCGCGTATTCCGACTTTCTTTCTCAGATTGTTAGTCATCTTGACTTCTCGCCCGAGGTAAACGAAGAAGCCGACCCCGACCGAAGACCGGTCCATTGTCGCAAAAATGGTTTCGTATGAATTGCGTCTTTTTGCGATTCATCGAAAGGCCGTTTTTCTTTCCTATGGTGTCCAGGTCATTGGGAATTGACGTGAGGTCGGCACTGGTGTTGGCGAATAAGACAATGTCATCAGCAGAGCGAATGTGTGTGAGAGACTTGCTGTTATGGAAATGTCTTTTTCTTCGCTGACTTCGTGGTTTTTGTCTGTGTTCCATTCAAGTAGTCGCATCGCGTCTTGGAAGGCTTTCGAGAATAGTTTTGGAGAGATGGTGTCTCCTTGTCTTACTCCTTTCCCGTTAGGGATCTACAGTTTCTTCTCGAAGAGCTTTTATTACTGTCGAGGTCTTTCCGTTGCAGTCGGCCGGGAGGTCGATGTACTATGCTGTGATACCGACAGTGTTCAGAGCGTTTAGTATGACATTGATCTCCAAACTGTCGGAAGTTTTTTTGTAGTTGACGGAAGCCATGGCAATAAATTGCTAATAAGGTGAATCACTCCAAAATTTAAAACTGTCTGAAAGTTCGCTAAAATATCTTAAAGACTAAGAAAGTTACATAAATTAGAACTTTCAGAAAATTTTAGAATTAAAAAAAAAAGAGAAAACTTTTTTATAAGGAAGTCATCTGTCCAAACATGAGAAACTTTTTTTTTCAATTTTTCGTTTGAGAAAACGCAGTATAGTTTGAAGATTAGGAAGACTTCTTACTGTGTTTCAACAATCTGGTAGAGAATCGTCTCCTGAACTTCGGACGTTGCGTTGTTGGAGCAGTTGAGATGGACGAAGTCGCAGGAGAACGAACTATCGGACTTGACGTCCCTCCAGTCGTCGTACTTGTTGTGATACTCGCCCAGCCACAACGCGCACCTTATTTCGGCCTTTGAAAGGGGAACAGAATGCTGGGATTACCTGGCTTTGCATTGAAGTCCTGGTCTTAGAAGTATTATTGTCTGATTTCTGATCTCAGCCATTGGTTCGCTTTTTTGAGAACAGTTTTTGAACCATCCGATTGTGTAGTTGTGGAACTGCAAATGTGTTCAAAAACGGCAGGAAATTCAGAATTCAATGGAAAAATACATTTGCTATCTCTGACACAGTTTTTCAAAATAAGCGTGAACTGACTCCAAAAAAATACTATTTCGTTCGGTAGAATTTACCTCAAAATTATTCAAAGCGTTTTTTTTGAAACCTGTAGAGAAAAAGAAAAAAATTGTGTTATCACAATGTTCCGAAAACCACAAAATCTTTCAATATTCCGTTTTCTCATATATTTTTTTGATTAACACCTGCAACTAACTTTTTAATGAATTTTTTTGAAAAAAATTTCTTTGATCAAAAGCGGTTTTTACATCGCAAGGCTATTTCATTAATTCTTAACTAAATTAATAAAATGCTACCAACCTCCAAAACAGGATCATCCCATGGATCGAAGCGCGGCAAAACGCATTTCTCGAATGACGATGGCCTCCCTGTGAAATTAATTCTTTTCAAAACGTTTCTCGGGTACCTCATTCTGCAAGGTATATAAAATGTTCTGTTTATGAGCTGCTTTTCTTCGAACTTTGAAAGAGAATTCCGTGAATCATACCTGTAGTTCTTTCCGCCAAATAATCGTCAACCCATCGTTCAGAAAACCATGGATTTCGAAAAAGAAAAAATATTGGCGTCACCAGAGCAAAAGCGATTATCAAAACGAGAAGCCGCTGAAAATGACTTTTTTGAAAAGTTGAAATTTTTTTTCTCAACCTTGTAGGAGGCTCGCCGGCCCATCAAAAACGTGTCCTCGAAGCACAAAGTTCTAAACTGGAAAAGGAAGAATTAAATACATTTCAGGAGGAACTAAATCTATTTTCAACATTCCTAGTCTACCACACACTTTTAGTTTGAACAGGCATCCTTTTTTGAACAAAAAAAAACGATGGCACAATTAATTCATTCAACCCTTGCTTGAGAAAATGACATGCAAGATTTGAGAGCATTTTTTCTGGCAAAGTAGGAAACATAAGAAAAAGAAGCTTCTGAAAAATTAATGACCGGATTTTGAAAATCAGACTTCGAAATTGTTCTTATCATGGATAAATATTAACTTCAAAGCCATTTACACCTAAAAAAAATGTTCAAAAATGTTTCGAAATTCGAAATTTTCTAAAATTGAACATTCATTGAAAACCTACCGAAATAACCGACTTTTTCAAATATATTCTACTATCCGTAAAAAATTAAACTTGAAAACGAACATGATAAAAATCATTCAAAAAAGGCTAAAAAGAAGGAAGAGCACTGATAAACCGGGGAAACGTGTTGTTTTCGCCTGCTTGAATATTTATTTTGCAGCCAAAACAAGGTCAAGGGAAGTAGTAGTCAAGAATTTATTTCAATAGTGGATTTCTCAGTTTTGAGACAGTGACAGTAGTGGCCGACGGCGTACGGAGCGCAACTCCCGGCGTTTCCATACTTGTCGAGTCGCTCGATCGAATCACTGACCAAGTCGAGAGTTGGCGGTAGTGATGGGTCTGTCGGATCGGACTTCCGGATGTGTGCCTGAATTGAAGGTTTTTTTTTCTTGAATTATTCTCGAAAAATTAAAAGTTAACAATTTGAGATGATTTGAAAGTTCTGTCCAGCGAGCAAAATAATTTTTTATCGTCGAAATATTTTATTTTAATTTTGAAGTTTTTTTCATTGTTGATAAAAGTTTTCCCGATTTGTTGAGTTTTTTACAAATACAATCATCTTTTTGAGTCGTTATATACAGATTATATTATGAAACTATTTTTTCTCACGAAATCAATTAATTTTCGAGCTAACAAGTTTTTATATTTTTCGGAAAAACAGTGAAAAATCAGTCCATTTTATTATATGCAAACTAAGTGGATTTGTGCCTTTTTCAATCGTTTATGCTTGGACTTTCAGATTTTTAGAAATCATTGCTCTCAATCGTCTAACTGAAATCATTTGAGAAAACCATCCTTCATGGTTTTCAGAAGATTATCAAGAAAACCGACCCTGAAGATTCCATTGTGAGGAGCCGCAGCCTTGATTGTCGCCTTGAAAACTTGGTACCTGCCCTCCTTCGAGTACTTATAAGAGCGGATATCGAGAGCCTAAAATCTGCTGATTTCCCTAGTCTTTCTTGTATAATAACCTTATTCAAAATCACAGGTTCGCATTTATTTGTCATGTTTGCTTCCTTCAAACCCTTGTTAATAATTCCAATTATGTAAGAGCCAATGGATTTGGAAACTTGCGAAAAACTGAAAAACTACGATGAAAAGCTTCTTGGCTGCAAAAAATTACGTTGTGACGTTCTTCATTTCAAACTTACACATACAGAAGGAGAATGGAATCTCGAGAGTCTGAAAGGAAATAAACGGACTCGTTTTTTTTGGGAAATCGGGAGGATAACCTTGCAATTTCGATCAATTTCAGGTTGACGCCGAAGCAAAGAATGTCCCCG
The DNA here is from genome assembly GCA_904845305.1 of Caenorhabditis auriculariae. NCBI lineage: Eukaryota > Metazoa > Nematoda > Chromadorea > Rhabditida > Rhabditidae > Caenorhabditis > Caenorhabditis auriculariae. Next base: position 5,005,520 of record CAJGYM010000001.1, on the reverse strand, counting down.
GTCCGTCGCCTTGGCGATCGGATCGTAGTTTGAGTACGCTTGTTCGGGTTGGTACTGAGGAAAATGTTTTGATATTATTAAAAACTTCATATGCAAATAAGATATTGGCTCGAAACGCTTTGGAAACGATTGTTTCAGCGCACCCGACAAAAAATAGGTCGAACGCAATTTACTAGGGCAGTGCGAAAGGTGATTGTATCAGGTTTCAAAGAAACTTTGTTCAGATGTTCTTTCTGAAATGCTCAATTTGAATTCATTAGGAAATTGCGGCTTTTGCCTTTTACCTGATGAATAATTATATACTGTATTCTCTTAAATTCCAGATCCAGATGAACTCGTTAGGGTTCATTTGATCTGTCGATAAATTATTGAGCGGTCAAATAGGGTATAAAGCCCCAAAGACGCCCAAATCCTCTTTTTCTCCACATCAATGGTATATTTGAACTATTATACCATCACAATATCTCTGAAGGTGGCATGAACATCAAAAGTTGACTGAAGCTTCTGAGCATTTAGACGGAGAATATCCAAAAGCCGAGTCGATTCCCGAAGTTCCCTCGGTATCGAAATGGTGAAATGCGAATTTTTGGCTTCAAATGCTCCATTCTCCGAGTGGGCGTACTTTAATATAAAACTTGGGAAATCCTCTAGAATAACTCGAATACCTTCCCAAATCGAAGGCCATGGTCGCCCATCAAAATCACGAAAGAATTTTCAAACTAAAAAGCGGATAAAATCAAGGAGAAAGTCGAGAAGAAAAACTTCTTTGCGGTGATCGATCAGAAAATTGCGAAAATCCAAATCCACATGAACAGTTTGTTCAACGTAGTAATGCGACGCTTCACTCGACCAAAGCCATCCGAATTTAGGAACTCCTGCAAGAATTGCACCTTATATACAACCGCAATCAAATACGATTATAAACTATCAAACTTTCTCTTTACTTTCTTTTTATTATTCATTTCCGATCTTTCACTATTTCTGATCTTTTTGAAGGAGTTGAAGCCGTGTGAGCGAAAAATAGGGTTTGAGGAAAAAAAAAACCATATTAATAACAGATGGATTACAACAAACTTTTTTTCATGAAAAATTATTCTTTCGAAGAACTTTAAATGAAAAAAAAGAATGGCCGTGAAATTTATTAGCTGCAAAAAGAAAGTATCACTGCAAAACGACAATTTTGTTCATTTCATAAACTTTCCATTTTTAATTTTTTCTCATGTCATTCTCAACTCTCCCGTCTCGATTGCTATTGATTGTGATGGAATTCTGAAACCTTGACCACTCAAAATGAATTTTGTTTGCTGATTTTTTGTAATTCTATTTCAAAGATTCTAGAAACTGAATGTGTTTATGATGACCAGAACTTTATTTTAAATTGAATAATTCCATATTTGAAGCAGAACTGCAATGGTTTCATGCCAATGGCGAATTCTAGTGACATGCTCGCAATTTAGAGGATTTACTATAGTCAATGTTTCCCGACTTGAAAGGTGATATGGGCTGGTTGGCAAGGGCGAGGTGTTGCGTGTGCGACGCGGCTATTTGGCGGCGAAAGTTTATCAAAAGTTTTTTTTTCCTTCGTCTTTCGGCGTAAAAATGAACCGTGACGTGCTTGAAAAATGGAGAATTTCGTGCGCATTATTAGAAGTGATGACAATTCCAGATAAAGCCCTCCAAGGTCAGCAAAACTCTTTCTTTTTATGCTGTTAGCTTTATTCAACCATGAAAAAAAGGGCATTTGATGAATGAAACGTCTTAAGACACTCAACCTTCGTAAGACTCAGCGAACTGGCCAAGGTAATCGAGAAGGATCGGATGCGCTTCGATGCAATTTTTCTTCTGGTACTGGGTGAGGTTGCGACATTGCTTCGACTCCAGAAGAACATGATAAGGCCTAGTGATTCTCCCAACTCATTCAAAACTCTTTATAGGGTACCGCATATTATGATGAGTAGGCTGTTCCTGGAATCCATAACAATTCGGCCAAACCACGGCTCCTTTGGCCCAGTCTTCTGCCAGAAACGTCTGAATTTCCTCATGATTCCATCCCAGGAGAAGCTCAACCTTATAACCCTTTCGCTCGTAGAGATTCATGATGAATTCAGACTTGTTCAGATAATTGTGACAAGTCTGGAATATGAGCAAAGCTAGAAATGATTTGAGTTCTAGAAAAACCTTGGAATATCCAGGTGAGTCTGCTTTTTTTATAGGCAAATCAAAGACTAACTGATTATTGTCCTTGATTTGTTTATCTGAGGACAAATTAAAATTTTCTACAAAGATTTTTTCAACTCACTGAACCAAAGAGCCATTGCATTTGGATAGCTGTTGAGTCCAATTTTGTTGACGAATGGAAAAGTTATGGCCTTCATCTGCTTTTCCATGTAGGCTAACGTTGCTGGCATGTTTCTACAATAATCTATTTCAAACTGAAAAGGAAAGAGAATCGAAAATAACCTAATAGTTTGTTGAGTGGAGATGGAATCGATCAGCAGGACGTAGACACTGTAAAATTTCCCAGAAGCCGTCTGATCCTTTTTTGTCTCATTTTTGCCTAATCTGGAAGGTTTGGATTTATATACTTGTACTTGCCGCAAGGAAGATGCGGAGCCGTGAAAAGTCGTCTAAAAATAGGAATAAAAACTCTTTATAATACCACTACGCGCAAGTCGTTCTATGTCGGGTGAAACTCAAAAAAATAAAAACTTTACAAGCGAGTCATCTCACATAGGTTCACTTTAAGAGCTTCGATTGATGCTGATTAAAAATTAACTCCCTTTTTCTCAAGAATCTGAGCTTGAATATTTTCCATTTTCTCCTTGGTTTTACTGTTCTTGCAAATCGAATGGACAAACTCGCAATCGACTTTCAATTTTTCCTCGAAAGCAATTTTCTCCCAACCGCCGTATTTGTTGCTGTATTCACTATCCCAAAAAGCACATCTAAACAAGAAATTTACGAAGAGTTTTATGATTTGTTTCGGAACCTGAACTGACATTCAAAGCCTTTTCTGACGACTTTGAAAGTTCCTTTGGCAAGTTCCGTCACGGGCTTTTCCGGTAGAGGACAACCTTTACGATAATCGAATTTGTGGTCGTGGTCCTGAGAGTTCAGACGGTGTTATAGAAACTATCTCAGCGGTTAAAGTTATTTAATATTAGAGAAAAGCAGCAAACTTTGAAAAAAAAAACTCTCTTCCTCGTTTTATCTGTTCCTAGAGTAAATCGGAAGACTACTTTCTTTTATGGCGTGTTCATCGGACTGCTTCGAAACGCTTCGAAACGCAAAAAAATTGCTCCAAAACAAAAATTAGTACTGTTTTGGAGCAACTTTGGCGCGCCGATGAACACGATTTTTCGTTTAGAAGCATGTTCCGTTTCTTCGAAAAACACGCCATTATCAGTATGAAATGAAGTTGATTTTACATAAAATTCTAAAGATTTTCGGGAGTTTGGCATAAAAATTATGATTCACGAGTTGATCTTCAATTTCAGAAACTTCCTGTTTCTGATGAAAAAAATTTTTTTTCTGGTTAGCTTGGTTGACATTTCTACTTTTAAAATTACTGTTCGAGCTAATCTCCCTTCTCAGAGAAAATTATTTCTGATGATGATGAAGTATTTTTGACAACTGAATGATAAAAAAGGTCTTATATCTCTTATCAATGAGTTTGCGCTTATCTCACCGAACTGTCATTGAAAAATGACCACGTTACGAACATTAAAAAAACGTATTCTCTGAACCCAAAAAAGTTCAGATCAACGTACTTTTTTTTTGTTAACAAACTCACCATGAGAACAGGATCATCCCAAGCGTCGTACTTCGGCAGGACGCAATGTTCAAATGCCAAACTAGCCGTGGTCCCACTGTCTACAATACCTCCCTTCTCAAAACTATTGTTTTAATTGGGCAAACCTGCGTTTTTCAATAAATTATTGAGAGTTTCCGTCAATTGCGCGCTGATGCAAAAATAAATCGTGATTATTGTCGTGATTAAGAAAACAGCGGAAGTGAAACATCGAAGCAATAAAATAAGGACCTAAATTGAATCCGTTTCAGAAGAAGAATCTATTATTTGATGAGTTAAGTCTGTTCAAAACGCTTACTGGGATGTTCAAAAGCGCTGAAATAGTCTAAAACTCTATTAAAAACGGCATTCTTGGGACCTTCAAAAGTTTTTTCTAATGCGCCCTTGAAAATTCCAAAAAAATTGAAACAAGACAAAAAAAAAAGTGAGCTCACCGGTTCATCATCACTAAAAAAGATATCGAGACCATAAAGGGAAAAGCAATCACGCTTATCTTCTTCCTTCTTGGATGTATACATCTCGCAAAAATAAAAATCGAATGTAATTTAGCGCTGAAACCAGCGAAAGCCTTGCGGATAGCCGCAAAACAGAAATGAATCCATTTTGAGAGTTACCAACGTAGGACGTTATTTTTTTTCTTATTTTTTGGCAATCATAAATTTTTCACTGCGACAAAAAGGAAGAGGTGGATCTCTTTCAAATATTGTTTATAAAACGGAAAAATTCTTGTTTTTTGTGACAATCGGCCAAAAAATCAGTGACAAGAAAAGAATTATCGAGAAAACTTAATCAGACCTTCTGTTTATAATTTTGAAAAGTCGTTTAATCCGTCTTTTTCTCTTCAAAATTGTTGGTCAAAACTACTTCTAGGGTCTAAACGGTGCAAAATGATTCTCTGATTGAACGATTTTTTCCATCTTTATTTCTTTTTTTCTCTGATTTTTGTTCTTTTTCGAGTATAATTATACAAATTTAGTAACATCAGCCAGGTGAATGATACTAATGAGCGTTTCTTCATTCCAAGGAAAAAAGGTTTTCTGACACATAATCGGATGATTATCCATGGAAAAATGGCAAGTTTCTACAAACGACTTCGGTTTTCGTTGGGATTGACGACGTGAGTCAAACGGTCCCAGTCAGGCATTTTCGGCGGTTCTCCCAGCGTTTTTTTGAAGAATTTGATTGTATTCGCCCAGGACTTTTCCTGGCTTTTTCCGTGCAAGACTACTTCTCCACCGTAACCGCAATAGAAAGCTGTAAATTCTCATTCAAACGAGCCTTGAATATTTCTTTTGAAAACCTTGAAATTTGGCGTAGACTAGCTCGTGATGAGGGAAGTAAGGCGGTTCCATAATATGACCTCCATTCACTAATTCCACCTGGAAGTGAAACTTTTCCAATGATCAGGGGTTGCAAAGGTGAACCTCGGCTTGGTGACCGGTTTCTCGTAGCCTCCTTTGCCGGTAGAGCGACGTATGGATAGAAGGGGACACCAAATCGTCTACGGATCCCTGCAAAACAAAAAAAAACTAATTTTAGGATTTCTTAGCAACAAGATCGTTTCAGACCAGAGGCTGTTCAAAATTTTTTTTTCCAAACTCGCGTTTTAAGACATTTTTATGAGAAGGTTGTGTCAAAATCCATTAACCTCTAAATTTCTCTTATTTCGTTTAATGAACTTTTTATTATCGTGATTCTTTCGAAACTTTTTTCCGGAACCAAAGAATTTTTTTTTGAATGGAAACTTCGCTACCTGATATGAAAAAAGTGAAAAAGCAAAAAAAAAAACTCACCACAAGTCGAAAAGCGCAGTCCTTGGGAACCTTTTCCCAGGGAGTTTCTGCTTCATCGGTGATGTTGTCGGTCAAAGTGCGGTGACAGAGATGCGTGGCCAGCACATTATTCAAAAAATACCACCTCGTATCATCAACACTGAAAGATTTTTTTAGCTACCATGAAAACTTTCTGATTGACTCACTGTACGGTGGGCATAGGCTTTCCTTTTTCTTTGATATTGTAGTAACTGCATTGCAGATGTGGCCCATTGATCACTACAGCCGCTTTAAACTGGAACTTTCATTTTTTTAGATACAGGCAACTTTCGAAAAACCTCTGGAAAGCGTGCAGTCAGAATATCCACTAAAGTTCCGCCAAATGAGACACCTTGAATTCCGAATCGATCGCCGATGTATGGTAAACTCAGCAGAAATTCTACGGGTTTCTGAGTTTTTCTTTGTTTAACTCTCGTGACAACGTTAGTTGAGAAAAACCTTGAAATATTCAACGTCGATATCTTCGACTTTGTCAGGAAGATCTTTATACTGAAAGTAGGCAACGCATAGTACTACGAATCCTTCAGAAGCGAGCATAGATCCCTTGAAAACGTTGTTTCATTCGCTCACAAAAAGAAAAAGTATCGATAAAATTTGGACAAAAAAACCTTGTGTTCATGAATACCGCCGCCAGTTCCTGACATATCCATGATGCAGGGGAAAGGTCCATCTCCTGTAATAACACATAACTTAGATGAAAACATAAAACCTTGAAGTATTTATGAAAGCTTGCTTGCTGCTTAAGCTAGCTCCAGCCAGGCTTGTGCGAGGGCCGGCCCGTCACCCTCCCGGCCCCCCGACCATTTCGTGAGCCCGGCCTTAGCGAGACCTCAAGAAAAAATGGCCCGCCCGGCACAAAACGCGCAATTTTTTTCTAGTCGATATCAAGTTTTTCTCCGACAAAAATTACGTTTTTGCTCAATTTTTCACTCAAAGTTTAACAAAAACTATGGTTTCAAAAGTAAAAGTAACATTTCGGTGAAAAATTTCAAGTGGATTTTTTTTTAATTTTTTTTTTTCGAAGCCTGGCCCGGCCCGAGCCCACGCGGGCTTTTTTTTTTCCTGAAAATGAAGCCCAAAGCCCGGACCAGGCCGGCCCGGGCCGCCCGGCCTGACGCACAAGCCTGGCTCCAGCTCGAGCTGCCGATTTCGCACCTAACATAATTGCCGATATCGCAGCGGGCCGCACGCGATATAGCCAAGGCTTCTCGCTAGCGATCGCTCGCGGCTCCCCCGCGGTATAGCGTTACTCTCGCTGCGATATAGTCCACAAAATTGGGTGCGATCACTAAGAATAACTGCCGAGATAAACGCGAGACACTGGCGGTACATTGACGAGCTCGCAAACATCTCGCTTTTTTTCTCGCGCCGGTCTCGCATTTTTCTGGGCGCGAGCTCGCATTTTTCTAGGCGCGAGCTCGCATTTCTCTCGCAATTTGAAAATTTCCGAAGTGCGAGATAAATGCGAGATGGCGCCAAGAAAAATGCGAGGTCGCGCCGAGAGAAATGCAAGATCGCGCCTTGAAAAAAGCGAGATGTTTGCGAGCTCGTCAATGTACCGCCACCGACCTCGCTTTTATCTCGTCAGTTATTCTTAGTGATTAGAAAAATTCAATTTTTAAGGTCAAGTGCGCTCCATGAAGAATACCTTGGAGCGCAAACGCCCTGTAACTTTTTTCGAAATAGTTCTCAGGCACTTTTTTCGAAATAGTTCTCAGGCAATGGTGCGCGCACGCGCGGGGGTACTGATTCTTTTTTCGCCTTTTCCACTGAAATACGGTTTTGAAATATAATTTTCATATTTTTTTAACACTACCCAGTGCCCCTGCTCACGTTTTAAAGTTCTTCCGAGCACTTTCGAACACATTTATGAAAAACAATTGTCAAGGGAAACTTTGTTATTTCAAATTTTTGGGCGTTCTAATTGTTATAAACTGGTGCAGAGCAATGATAGGAGATGAACAGACATGAAAAATATTAAATTTATAACTTTTTAGTTAGTTAAAAAGCCAAAAAATAAAAAAGGCACCCCGCGCGTGCACGCGCACTTTTGGTAACACGCGCCGTCAGTGCCTGAGTTTCGATATCTATTTTCTCTTCTTGTTAACATGTTACTCATCAATATTAATATTGATTTGTTCTCCCTCTGTTTGTTACCGTACAGATATATAATACATCGAGAAGCAGTTTTTCCAAATTTTTCCCGTTTATAGAATTTGCGACAGAAATGGTTTCACTTGATTTTACGTTCATGTTTTTGAGAATTTCGTCAACAATGAACACCACTGGTTCTCCTCTGAACGAAGCGGACAAGGAGTTCCTGAGACAAGAGTTGAGGGATGTCGAGGGCGAGATTCAATCGCTGAAACTCGCGCTTTCCAACCGTCAGAAGCACGCTGCGGAGCTCAAGAGAAAACTCGGTATTTCTCCTTTTGCTGATCTCACTGACGACATCAACCGTACCAAAAAGGTTTTTGTTCATTTTATAGGATTTCAAGAAGTTTAATTGTAAATGGTTCAGCTCGTGACAGATTCTGAAGCCTATCAGCTCACGGCTGAGGTCACCGCTGCAGCCGCAGACACGGTCAAGGAAAAATGGCAGGGCGTGACAAACTCTTCGATTTTCAAGTCTTTCGAAGCCAAAGTTGGCTCCGCGCTTGACCACGTGAATTGGATTGTCTTTTCAGTAATTATTTTTTGAATCCAGGCGAAATCTGCAGCCTCCACATCGCTCGATTTTATTGCCGAGGCAATCAAAGACCCTGTTCGCCCCTCTCATTGAAGTTGGTTTATTTTCATTTTCAGTGAAAAGCTTTGAAACACTCGGAAAGGGCCAGGACTCTCGTTCATATGATTAATTTCAAATAATTCTTTATCAATCCGCAGTTTTAGGACCTATCGAAAAATTACAGAGCTACCGCATGCTTCATCTCTTTGACGTTTAACGTAATTCAACTTATTTACTCCATTCACTTTTCTGGCTTCTAATTATTTTTCACCTCTTTTGTGTTAAATATCTATTCGAATGAAATTTTCACTTTTTCGTGAGAATTCACTCACCTGGGGGCTTGAAAAGCGTCCCATAGAAACCGTCATGCGCGATTTCAGTTCTTTCCAGTTTCGGGTGCATCCAATGTTTCTTTATCGTCATCGAGTCTATTTTGTTGTCCTTCTCATCGAAAAGGCTAGAAAATGTTGGAAATAGTTATAGTTTTTATAAGATTCTCACAAAAGATCGTAGTAAAACGGGACTGGAGGCGTGCATCTGAGGTATCCACCAAAGGCAAAGTCTTCGAGTGGCCTTTGAGATAAAAACAGTCCCATCGGCTCTACACCTGGAATAATTCTTTTCGAATTAGTGTATTTCAAAGACTGCTTTGTTTTCAAAGAGAGATTTTTCCTATAAGTACCTGCTTTTTTTAAAGTTATTTCAGTGTTGTAATTAAAAAAATGTGTTACCATTATTCACAACCCACTCGATACAATACAAGAAGCTTTGAAGTGTTTTTTTATTCTAAAGGAGCAGTGAAGAGATTTTTATAAAAATATATTGAATTTATTTTTCGGCGGAAGTGAAAAAAAGTTTATTATTTATCATTATTATCTTTACCGGAAGTTCGACTCATCTTCTTCAAATGCCAAGTTTAACTAGTAAACATCATTACCAGGGAATCACATTTTATTTATTGTCTCGTGACGAATTTCATAATACTATGGTCAAAGCACTCCTTATCGATAGATGCTGATAAAATTTTGCGGGGGCTGTGTTTGAATTTGTTTTCCGGATCAGGCATTGAATAAGATTTTTTTTAGCACAGAGGTCAGAATTACCTGAATAAGTTCCTCTTATCGGGGCGTCCGTTTGCAAGTCGATATATCCTGCTGAATTTGAACGGAAGGTTGCCGTGGCGCTGTGCGTCCCGTAGTTGTGTTTTACACTGAAATTTATAGGTTTTCAAATGGAAGATGAAAAATTAAGAAATAGTCCTGATTTTTTTCGAAATTTTAATACATATTCAAAGATGTTATTTTGAAATCCAGTTTTTCTATTAAAAGGGGGGTTTGACTTCTCTGAATAGTTATAAGAACATCGTTATTTTATATAGGGTTCCAAGACCGTCCCTGTGAACTTATTACAAGCCATTTTTTAATTTAAAGCTTTATAAAAATACTTTTTTTTGCATTGAACCGAACAGGGTAAAAGATAGGTGGATTTTTCTATAACACTGCGCCAAAAGCTATTGATTAATCTTGTAAAATAGGAAAAATATTTCAAATTTGATACTTAGTTTTCATAAGCTCAACTAACGTCATGGTGATGGTGTAGATCCTTTCCGGTTCAAGTCCTGTGGCAGTTATGTGGACTTGCTCCGTTTGCATCGTATCTGGCTTGTCAACATGGAGGAACATTTTGAACCTGAGATCATATTTGAAAAAAAAAATTAGACGAAGCGATAAAAAAAAGTGAAACGGTTATGAAAGCCAATTCTAAATTTTCTGCCTACGAAATTTAAGATTTTTTTGTATTTTGAGGTTAGAGAGAGTGTTAACCTATAACGTCAGAAAATTCTCAGCTAATATTTGGATGGCTAAAAGTAACTTTTTTTTTAGAGGTATTGCATATAACTGAAAAATAGGTTCAGACGAAAACCTACAGGACGATCGAAAATAAACTTCCCAATCAAAAACTGTGGACAATCATTGCTCCCGCTGGCCATTTAAAGCCTGTGCGGTAGTTTATCAGTGTCCACAAACCTTTTCATCGCTATCGGCTCGAAAAAATAAGCTTTTTGACGGTCTGACACTTTGTTCCTGGCACAATTATCAGTGTACGGGGCACGTAAACTTTTTTTTTCATAACTTGAATCGTTCAAGAAATCAGGAAAGTGTCTACGAATGATAAGAAAATGGTTTCGTCTTAGCATAAGCCGTTTTTTTTTTGATTTTTTGGTTTTCAGCTTATCAGCTAAAAGGTTCAGATAGTTGATTGGTGGAAGTAAAATTAAATCGCAGTTTTTGAAAGTAAACCGATTTTTTTTTCGAATTCAAAATAATATTTATGAGGAAAAAAAAATGGAAAAAAGGTTTCCGAATAATTTCACAGGAATTTTCTCCATTCTTATGTAATTTATTTCTAAGCTACTTGGTTTAAAATTGATGAATTTCCTAGAAAATCACTCTGTAACACGATTTATAAGTTACTGCAGCAATCTATTTTTTGCTCGTGGGAAAATTATGAGTTATACGATGGCCAATATTATCAGTCGTTTTTTTTTTGAAGTTTCATTTCGCCTCGTTTCAATATTTAAACTGGAATAAACTGATGTTTCTATTTGTTGGGCTTTTTTTAACAGTTTAACTTTCGAATTTTTGAATTGGAACTTTGGAAATCGTATTTCGGCGGGTCTTAAGAATGACTGTATGAAGTTTAATTGAAAGAAAAAAGTGGAAAAAAGAAGATTTTTCTTTTTTCCCAATTCTCATTTTTCTCATAGTTACTTGTAATACACGAAAAAAGAAATTTATACAGACATATATTTACATCACAAATGACTTCGGTTTTCGGCGAGTCTGGGGTTCACGACGTGAGTTTGGCGATCCCAGTCTGGCATTTTTCGCGGAGCTCCCAGAGTTTTGACGAAGAATTTGATCGTGTTCGCCCAGGTCCTTTCTTGACTTTTCCCGTGTAGAACCACCTCGCCGCCGTAAGCACAATAAAAGGCTAAAAAAAAGAGTGAAATTGTAGAATTTCCATAAAATTCATATAATTACCTTGGAACTTGGCGTAGACGTGCTCGTGGTGTGGAAAGTAGGGCGGCTCCATGATGTGTCCTCCGCCGACGAGCTCGACCTTAAGACTTGAGTTTCTTTCTATTTCAATTTTTTCATTATTTCAACTCGTATTGGGAGTAATAATCTCATTCAGCTTATTTATAGCTAACTTGAGCTGAAAAAGATAGCGGATCTCAAAAAGAGATTCTGAAAAAATTTACAAAGCAAGTCGGTCTCATTAGATCAATTTTTTGCCTCCTATTTGGTCGGTTTGATTTCTTTTTCTTCCAGAATAGTCTTCTTCTATCCATCAAATTAAAAACTAAAAATGTGCGATTTCTCGTGAGGTCATTTTTTCATAAATAAATTCTTTTTTTGGAACTTTTTTTGCTTCACGCGTATTGGAAACGATTTTCTCAAACCTCTACATCATGACCCGTCTCTTCAAGTCTTCTCTTTCTGTAATACGTTGTGTGGACCGAAGGAGAGCACAAATCGTCCATTGATCCCTAAAACCTTTTTCAGAACCTTTTTCCAAATTTTTACAAACCACGAGCCGGAACTTGCAATCCCTAGGAATGCGATGCCACTGAGTCTCGTTTTCCGCATTCAGAAGAGGGGTGGACGTCTTCAAAGTGATGTGAGTATTCATCAATCCATTCAGAAAGTAGCATTTCGTATCGTCAACACTGAAAAATCCGCATTTATTGTGAGAGTGTTTGTTGGTCCGTACAAAACAGCGGGCATCGGCTGACCGTGCTCTTTCAGATTGCAGTAGTGATTCTGAACGTGGGGTCCGTTGATCACGACCGCTGCTTTGAACTGAATTTCATATTTTGGGAATCTATTGAATAAGAAAAAGAATGTTCTTTGAGTATTTAAAGGTGCATAGGAAAAATTTGTTAGGTAATAAGACGAAGAACCTCATAAATATTCAATATTCAATATTCAACCTCGTTCAACGCTAATTGAGACGACTTTTGCGCTTAGAAGACGCAGACAAGCGTTTATAAAATACTATGTATACACTTTTCTGGTTCAAAAAAAAACAAACTTCCGGATATCGTGTGCAAATGAGGTCGACCAGAGTTCCCCCGAAAGAAACGCCTTGGATTCCGAACCTCTTTTCGGTATAAGGCAAATTGAGCAGAAAGTCCACAGGTTTCTTTGAAAGATTCGTTGATCATCCAATTTTTCATCGGCCTTCAAACCTTGAAATAGTCAATATCAACGTCTTCAAGCTTGCTGACGAGGTCTTTGAATTGGAAAAAGGCGACGCAAAGCACCACGAATCCTTCGGAGGCTAGCATTGAGCCCTTAAATTTGTGGCAATTTGAATTTCAAGTTTACTGTAGAAAAAACCTTGTGTTCATGAATACCCCCACCAGTTCCAGACATGTCTAAAATTGTTGGGAACGGTCCTTTCCCTGAAAATTGCTTTTAATACTTTTTGCACTCAAAAGAAAAGATCAAATTACTCGAAAAACTTCTCATTCATAATTTTTCTGTAGTTAGATACTTAGTTTTTTTGCGGATAAAAATTCTTTTTGAATGAATTTATAATAAAAACTTTTCCCAAATAAGTTAGATTGATTTCATCGATTCACTCACCTGGGGGCTTGAAAAGCGTCCCATAGAAACCGTCATGCGCGATTTCAGTTCTTTCCAGTTTCGGGTGCATCCAATGCTTTTTGATCGTTATTTGATCAACGACGCTCTCTTTCTCGTCGTACAGTCTGCCAATATTTTATTTCATTTGATGTTCACAGTTTTCCCTTTACATCAGATCGTAGTAAAATGGTAGAGGCGGCGTGCATCTGAGGTATCCTCCAAATGCAAAGTCCTCGTGAGGCCTTTGGGACATGAACAGACCCATCGGCTCGACTCCTAGAACTTTTATTTTCAATTCTGCCGAGTTTCAACATTTTTTCTTACTTCATTTACAGTTAAAGTTAGAATTACGAAGTTTGTACAACATCGGCTAGCGCAAGTAGTTCTGTGGTCGGTCTTTTAAATTCGTCAAAATCTGATTTAATTCACCGTGGGAAAAAGTTGGTTTTAAGTCTTGGAAAGATTATGAAAAACGAGTTTACAAAAAAATTATGGTAGATGAGATTGAAGGGTGTTGATTTTCACCTGAATAAGTTCCCCTGATTGGAGCATCCGTCGTCAAATCTATATATCCTTTTGAGTTGGAACGAAAAGTTGCAGTGGCGCTGTGAGTTCCATAGTTGTGCTTTAGTCTGGAAAGTTTATCGATTTTTCAAATATTTTGTCGTTTTATCATGAAGTTGATCTGATCCAGAAAGAAGTGCAACTAAATCCTTCATTTGCTGTTCCCTAGAAATATCAAAAGAAAAATAAAGCTGAGATACTCCTCACATCATGTTCATTGTGTAGACTCTGTCCGGTTCCAATTCGTTAGCGGTAATTTGAACCTGTTCTATCTGCATTGTATCCGGTTTATCGACGTGAAGATGCATCGCTCTTTCTGGAAAGAGCTCAAAAAATTGGTAACTTCTGTAGAAAGGTATTTTTATTAATAAGATGTATTCAAGTTTAGTTGGAAAAGTTTATTACGAAATGTTAAGGAAATTGGACAGCAAGTTTTTAATTTTCTAGAGAATGCTTCACATAGAAGGTTAGAAATGAGATCATATTTTTCTAAGGACGCCAGAGATAAATCAGATAAATTTCAGATGACTTTGAAAAGTTATCACCGACGTAAAAAGAAAAGTTGAAGATACATTTGCTGGCTCCAGTTGAAATTGACAAATGAAGCCAAACATTTGTCGCATAAATGGTATCGGAACTTTTCACGGAACATTGTGAACAAGAGAAACAAAACCTCTACAGTAACCTGTACATCAGGTTTTTTGGCAATCTAGTAATGGGTTTAGTACAATTTCACTGAATCCAACGAAACTATCGAACTTCAATGATAAGGATAAGAAAATCAGGACGCAAAACGGAGACTGATTTCGAAAATAGCTTATTTAAATGACGAGACCCGGCCCACTTGTCAGCTTTTCAGCGTGATTTATCGTTATCAGTGCTCAAAAAATCAACTAGTGTTGGTAATCAGAACGTCGAATCCGTTTCTGGCCGCTTTTTTGAAAAAGAGACGTCAAGGTCTCCGGGTACTTTGTGGTTTCTTTTTGTATGATGTCAGGTGGGCCAAAGGTTCACAGGAAACGATACATTGGACCTGTCGGAGTAGATAAATTTTTTCCGAATGGTTTGACCGTCTTTTTTGAGTGAAGCTTTCATAATAGTAGGTAGCTCAAGGTAGTCAAGGTAGCTAATTGAAACCAAGAGAACAATCAGAGTATGATTTTTACATTTATTCATTCGGTTCAAATCAAGCTTTATGAATTGGTCAAACTTCAGTTGATTGAAATATTTGAATCTTACCATTTTGAGCTCTAAAATCGTTTCCATCCGATTTTTTTTTTAAAATTCTCGTTGCTGTACTATTTTCTATTTTTTACATGGTAAACAAGATACGAACATTGTTTATGTGGGTCATTTGTTCGTTTTAAGGAAATCACGTGTTTTGAAGAAAACAGTTGGTCTGTTAATAAACATTTTCCAAAAATAAAAGGAATTTCAGCAAAGTCACTTACTGGGAAACATCGTCATTCTATTTCTTGTTTTCAGAAGTCTACTTTTTTTATTATTTCTCATTCAAAGTATTGCGAAGCTTTTTGGAAAAAAAATCTTAACAGGTTAGCTTTTTCATCTTTTCAAAAGTTTGGCGTAGAAACTCAGAAACTTGAAAAAGCTCTCTTTCTGAACCAAAAACCCGCCTAATTTATTCCCATCATCTTTCTGTTCAGCAATAACTTGAATAAAATTGTTCTAAAAATGATTTTATTTTTATAAACACGTGCAATAAACAATGCATCATCTGGACACTCCCGATTTCACAAATGGCTGCGATTGTCGACGGGCCGTTGGACGTGCTGCAGCCGTGGCCAATCAGGCATTCTCGGCGTGTCTCCGAGGACTTTCTTGAAGAAACTGATCGTGTTGGCCCACGACTTTTCCTGGCTCTTCCCGTGTAGAACCGGCTCGCCTCCGTAGCCGCAGTAGAAAGCTGAAGTTTTTGTTTGAGATGTTGTTTTCAAACTGAGCTACAAACGAGCTTTTGTCAGGTACTCTCTTCACTGATTACTAAGTAAAAGCGTGTCCGAAAGGCGCGAAAAATGCTCCCAAAAAGTTTCACGATTCTTTTCTTAGACGTTAAGCCGATCCAGTTTTTGAAAATAAAAACGGTCCTTTCAAAAATCAGCCAGTTTCTGAAGATTCAAAGCCTTTTTTGCTGAATTTCTTATCCTTTTTTCAGTAGCCTGAGCAATATTTCAGCAGTGAAATTTTTGAGAAAATGTTTATATCTATATTAAAAAAATAGTCTTTATCTTTGAATAGATAGATTGTCATCCAAAAAAGCCAATTTCAATTTCAATTTCAATTTATTCAGTCTTCAGAGTAAGATGAAGAAAATCTCTGCTGAATCATATTATTATCTCATTTCATCACGTCGACTGGTCGGTCTCATTGCCGCTCTCTCATGGGATAATATTCCGACGCCCGTCAGCCCTTGACAAGCTGAGCGCCGTACTGTTCCAACATGGTGAAGCAGTTTATTCGCTGGTACTACCAACGGGCCAACATTATTTCCCAACGCTAGCTGTCACTGCGGGACGTATTGGACAACGATTATGGACCGTATCCCGCGCCGACGACTAACTCTTCGATAAAAAAAACTTGTCTAAAACCTGATAAAATTCATAATTTCGGAAAAACCCATTTTTTTGACTTCGGCTTGACAACATTCTGAACTTCAAATTCCATATATTATTCTTACCTACTTTTTCATGCGCAGTTGGATTTTTTTATTTTTTATTTTATTTTTTTAACCATATCCTTTCATTGAATCCAAATAAAAGTTGTTTTTTTGTAACCTTGGAACTTGGCGTAGACGATTTGGTGATGCGGGAAGTAGGGCGGCTCCATAATGTGACCTCCGTTTACAAGTTCCACCTAGAAACTGATCACATTTTTTTCAAAAATTATTCAAGATTAGTTCATTTTAACCATTTCAATTTTTTTCATTAACAAAAAGGACTCTGATTCTAGAAGTATCAAAGTTGACGCATACGACTGAATTTGAGCTCACCTCAACTTCATGTCCGGTCTCGTTGAGTCTTTTCTTCCGGTAGAAAGTCGAATGAATGGAAGGAGAACACAAATCGTCCATTGAGCCCTCAAGTATTCATTAGGTCTGAAGATAATAAGAATGAATTCGACTATTTTTTATTTTCTGAAAGATTAACAAGAAAGTTCGGTGCAGTTACAAATTAAAACAAATTTTGACTAGTTGAGACATTTTTTACTTACCAGTCATGTTGAAGCACCGAGTTAAGTATGCTAACTCATATTTCAAAGTATTTGAAGTTTTTCCACTGTTTCAGTGAAAAAAACAAATTCTTTTGATTTTTTTGTTCAATAATCTTTTTCATTTCAAAGTTTCATATGATTTTGGAACTAAATTTTTTTGCCGCCAATTTTCAAAAAATTACAAATTGAAAACCGTTTTTCTCTAAATTTTTTCAAGAGCGAAAATGCTGACCACGAGCCGAAAGACGCAGTCCTTGGGAATTCTGGCCCATTCGGTTTCTGTCTCCTCCGTCATGTAGTCGGTCATCGTCTTGTGGCAAAGTTGTGTCGAAATGATACCGTTTAAGAAATACCACTTTGTGTCGTCCATTCTGTAGAAAAATTAGTCTATTATACTCTTAGAAATCATTCATTTTTTTTCTGAAATGTTAGACTGCTGTGAATAAATGAATTACCCAATGACGGGCATATTTTTTCCGTGCTCTTTGATGTGCATGTAGGAGCACTGTCCCTGTGGTCCGTTGATAACGACAGCCGCTTTGAACTAAAAATTATGTTGCTTTTCGTTAATTTTTATGACAAAAATTAAATTCGAATAAACTTCAAAGTCAGGTCTACCAAGTTGGATAAAAAAAGGTTTTTTTCTACCTTTTGAACATTTCAAAACTTCATAGAACTTATTTACATCAAAAATCATTTTTGAGCCAAATTAACTTATTTTTTTGATTTGAAAAAAACAAGGAAAATCCTCAATTTTTCTTTTTTTCTTGAAACGTCGAAGAACTGGGAAAGCCAAGAAATAAAAACCGCATAAATTTTTTTGGATTCCATTGAACTTTTTTTCTTTAGTAAATTATTTGCACAGTCACAGAAATAGTCCGAATATATTTTTATTTATCTCTCTGTAATTCCTTTTCCCTTTTTGATTTGTATCTGCTTATGGACTGTGAGACAAAAAAATTATTTTTGAAAGTAAGATAAAACGGATACCTGAGGGAAACGCGAGGTGATGATGTCGACAAGAGTTCCTCCGAAAGAAACTCCTTGAATTCCGAATCGATCCCCTGTGTAAGGCAAGCTCAACAGGAAATCGATTGGTTTCTTTAAAATTCCGTATAATAAAAAATATGAAGTGAAAAATACCTTGAAATAGTCGATATCGACGTCTTCCAATTTCTCAGGGAAGGTCTTTGAACTGGAAAAAAACGCGACGCAAAGGACAAACGAATCCCTCGGAGGCCAACATTGATCCCTGAGTTCGTTTCCATTTTTGTTTTTGATTCTCGAGGAGTTTTTTTGAAAAAAACCTTATGTTCGTGAATCCCGCCTCCAGTTCCAGATATGTCCATGACGCAAGGAAATGGCCCATCTCCTAAAGTTAGTTAGTTCAATCTTTTTTTAGAGGAAAAAAAAATTTTTACTTTTTCAAAAATTTTTAAATCGAAATTATTCACTCGTGAAGTTGAAAAAGTTTGATCAAGCGTCTGAGGTCGGATTGGAATATTTTTTTCCCTCCAGTGGTTGCCAATTTTTATTTCAAACTTTTTTTCTTTCTGTGGGTCTTCAACAGAAGAGATTATTATTTCATTATTTTTATATGGTTTCATTATTTATTGGTTTTATGATTTCAAGTCAAATAGAGAATTTTAAGAACAGCGGGAGTTACGTTCAGATAGATCTTCTGACTTGAAAAAAAAACATATTTTTGATAGACTTTAAACGGCTACGATTTTTATATACATAGGGACTAGAGTTCTCAAAAGTAAATGTTTGAACGAACGTTCAACCAAACATTTTTCCGAACGTTTGATGAATTCGACCAATTAGTTAAATTTCACATGAACCGTTTGTTAAAAAAACTTCATTTTTGGTTAAATTTCATAACTGAGCATTTAAAAAAATGAACAATTACTTATTTTTTTCGAAAAAAATTTGGTTAAAAAAATGAACATTTAAATTTCATTTTTGAAGTTTTTTTGATCAAAAAAATAAACATTTAAAATTCATTTTAGAAATTTTTGGTCAAAAAAATGAACATTTAAAATTCATTTTAGAAATTTTTGGTCAAAATAGTGACCAATCAAATTTCACTTTGAAAAATTTTTGTTTAAAAAAAGGTAAACATTTATTCATTAATTAATTCATTACTATTACGGCACTTGGCAGTATCTGTGCCAGAGTCAATTCTATCTCAGTCTCTCCAAATGAAATCTTGAATCGATTACTTCGAAATTCAAACTAATTTCTGGTTATAAATTAATAAATCTGTTGGAAAACAGTGATCTGGATGGTCAAGGGCAAAGCTAAAAGCCGGTTAAGGCCGAGAAAAATTATATAGAACCGGTCAAAAAAATGAGCAGAACGAAAGAAAGGTGCTATCTGGATTAATTGAATGAGGAAAAAAAGAAAAAAAGTATTGATTTGGATTTTGGTTCGGAAAAATCCAGGTTCGGAAAAATTATCGGCCAAAAAAATGAACATTTAATTTTTCACAGTTGAAAAAAAAATTTTTTTCTAAGAAAAAAAGTAAACATTTAAAAAAATCGTTTTTGAAAAATTTTTGGTCAAAAATGAACATTTAAATTTCTCTCTTGAAAATTTTTGGTCAAAAAAAGTAAACATTTAAAATTCATTTTGAAAAATTTTGTTCAAAAAAATGAACATTTAAATTTCTCTCTTGAAAATTTTTGGTCAAAAAAAAGTAAACATTTAAAATTCATTTTGGAAATTTTTGGTCAAAAAAAGTGACCATTTACTTTTTCACTTTGAAAAAAATTTGGTCATTAGGACGAACATTTATTTACTAGTCAGAATATGATTGTTTAGAAAATGACCATTTATTTTTTTCAGTCATTATTTGAAAAAGTCACAAAATGAAAAAGAACGAAAGTGATCAATTTTTGGTTGATCTTTCAAAAAAACGACATTCGTTTGAAATGTCAAAAAGAAAATTTTTTTCGTTTTTTTGAAAAAAATGTCATTTTTTTCAATTGGTCATTTTGAGAACTCTAATAGGGACCGCAGACGAATTTTCAAAAAATTTTTCGAACTTCAATATTACTATGGTTTGGATAGCTGCTCTAATTTACTATTCAAAACAGTTTCAGTTTTTTTCGAAAAAGGTTGAGAAAAAAAAAAGTTATGGTCAAAACAGTAGTGAAAAAAGTCGCGAAATTTAGTACTGAAAGTTTAGATTTCACACTTTTGGTCGTTCATTTTGTTTTCATATCGGATTTAAATTTTTTAGTAGTTTAGTTTGGTTTTCAAAGTCGTAATAAGTCATTAAAACAGTATAAAACCACAAGTTTGAAAAGAAAAGCTATTTTTTCTTGAAAAATAAAAAAAATGGCCGCTGCGAGGATTGAACTCGCGATATCAAAACTGTATGCAAGGGCACTTGCGCTGCTCCACGTCCATCCCTCGGGGATGGGAGGCGTTCGCGCTATACACCACTTCACCTCAAAGTACAGCATTTACCGTCTGTTTTTGTTTTTAAAAAAAGTTATGATAGTTGAACCATTATTAGTCACGTGTGTTCGGAGCACCTAAAAAAATAATTTATTCATAGAGATTCAGTTCAAAAATGCTTCCGTTTTTCGGTGTTTTTTTCTTATTTTTAACGTTGGCTTCAAACTAACACTGATTAAACTTTTTAGGCACCGCTAAAATTTTTTTATTTTATTTTTTTAATTGATTGAAAAATTGAAATACGCTAATATTTAAGAAATAAAAAAAGGCGCCAACGACATCTGACCATGTTAAAATGAATTTCGAAATTTTTCACTGTCTTTTTTTCTCAGAAAACAAAGTTTTTCGGAATAAGTTTTATATTAATAAAATTTTTAGTTACAATTTAATCCACAAGTTAAAAATAAAAAAATTGTTTACTTACACGCTCTCGAAAGCGAGTACAACATTTTCAACTTTGCGCGGCCTCACGAAGATTAGGCACCGTAAAAAAATTTTTAATTTTTTTGTCTTAAAAGATTTGTTTTTTTCACTTAAGAATCGAATTCGAAAATAAAAAAAGGCGCCAACGACATGGAACTAGGTTAAAAACCCGAAGAAAAAAAGTAGTTTTGGTTTTTTGTACGACGCTCCGCTAAAACGCTTTGAAAATCGGATGAAAAGTATATGAGATTGAAGAGGAAGGTTTTCTCTATGTTTCCACCAAATTTCTCTGTGTTTGATTCAGTATTGCGCTTTTACGAAAACATCAAACACGAAATCTAAAAAACCAGTGCATTTCACCATCGCAAAAAGGGGCGTGGCTCTGCGGTCTCTATATATACATTCAAAACAGCCGAGAATTGAAAAACTTTCAAATTTTAGTCGACCACCTAAGTTAACCTAAGTTAACACTAAGTATTCGCAACCTTCTGATACCTGGGGGCTTGAAAAGCGTTCCATAGAAGCCTTCATATTCGACTTCCATTCTTGTCAAGTTTGGGTGCATCCAGTGTTTTTTGATGACTATGTGGTCCAGTTCCTTCTCCTTCTCATCGTACAATCTGACATCCTTCATTCTTCAGCTTTTTGAATCGAGAAACTCACGAGAGCTCGTAGTAGAAAGGAACTGGCGGAGTGCACCTGAGATAACCGCCGTAGGCAAAGTCTTCCAGTGGCATTTGCGACATGAAAAGTCCCATCGGCTCGGCTCCTAATTTCAGAAAAAAAAATATTTTGTTTTATAAATATGGTAGCAGCCAGGCTCGTGCAAAGGCCGTCAATCGGCCCTTTTTTGATTCCGACTAAAAAAAAAGGTCGGCAAGACCCAAATAGCGGTAATTTTCTTCAAGTTAACTGTCAGACTTTTTTACGACAAATATCACGTTTTCACTTAAAGTGCAATGAAAATAAAATGAATGTTTTTGGTGAAAATTTTGAATAAAAAAATAGAAATTTTTTTGATTGCATTCAATAATTTTATTTGAAGCCTGGCCAAAGCCCGCGCAGGGTTCTTTGCAAACGAATGAAGCCCGAAGTGCGGACCGGCACAGGCCGCCTACGTAGCAAAAGCCTGGTTTAAGTTGAATAAAGCCATATTTTAATGAAAGAAATGCTGAGCTGAAAATTTTCAACGAAGTTTTGTCGTCGTCCTAATCACGCTACAACAAAAACAGTCTGCTTTTTCTGGATCCTCCTTGCTCTTGGCCTGCGCCCTTTTTGCATTTTGTTTTTACTACCTTGCGGACTGAGGGAAAAGAGACGCAGACAGACTAGAGTCGTGCGTTAAGACAGATGCTCTCTTTTGATTGTGCAGGGCATGAAGTTTTTGCCGGATTTCAAGCCACTTTTCTCTTGAAAATTGATACCCGAATAAGTTCCTCTTATCGGAGCGTCCGTTTGCAAGTCGATACATCCGGCAGCGTTGGAACGGAAAGTCGCCGTGGCGCTGTGAGTTCCGTAATTGTGTCTCACTCTGAACAATAATCTGCGTATCAAAAATAGTTTAAGTTCCAAGTTCCAATGCACACGCAACTATTTTCCAACTTCTTTTAAGAATAATTCCAACTCACTTCATAACCATGGTGAACAGTCGATGAGGCGCCAGTCCGGTCGCCGTGATGTGGACCTTTTCGGTCTGCATCGTGTCCGGCTTGTCCACGTTCAGGTGCATTGTTACCTTTGGATAATGAAATTTCATATTTGCTTGCCATTTTTTCATTTTTGGAAGAGATAGGATTCTAGAGCGCTCAAGAAGTACGGGAGAGACTTTTTCATAGCTGCGCCAGCTTGCCACAGTTTTTTCCTCTGACTAGTGAGGTTCGACTTTTTTCTTAACACGCATGTCTGGGTGCATCCACTTTTGAAATAACGACAATTTGTAGGCTAAATTAAAAGCGCATGAACATAACCACACGTGCGTTTTGCAGAAAAAGGGTTCTGTAGCTCGGAAGAAAAAATAGTGACAAGCTGCCACGGAATAGATGATAGAAAAGTTTTTTTTTGACTCAATGTTCGAGTAATTTTCAAATTGAAATAAAGTAACTTTTTTGAAACTGCTAGAATAGTCTTTGATATGCTGTATAAAGAGCCTGGAAATATTCAAGATTCTAAATTTTAGGGGCGAAAAATTCAAGCTTTCCGATTTTCCATCAAGCGACCAGAGTCAGTTCTGATTGTTTATGGAAAATGAGAAAAAAATATTTTTGACTTTTTTTATTTTTACGATTTTTTTCAGAGATCTTGAGATTGCATGTAGCATTTTCTTTCTTTTTTTCGGCTTTTGATAATATAATTATAAGTTCCTTCAAAACTGAATTATTGATTCTTCCTAGAACGTTTTTTTAATACTTTATCAACTGTCGACTGAATAAGTCAAGTTGCTTCAAAAAAATCTTTATTTTTTTAAAAGCGAGTGGAATTAAAAAGCTGGAAGCACAAAAAAACAGTTTCAAAAAGGTTAATTTGTCGAAACTAAATGTTTGATATATTATCTGAGAAAGTCGACGTTTTGAAAGAAATTTAAAAAAATTATTAAGAAACGAAAAATGCTTTTTTTGACGGAAATCATGAAAAAAATATATCATGTTTTCTTCTTTTTATTTCCCGCGCTTTCTTCACACTTTTTCTGCTCTAAACTTTTTTTTCTAATCAAACATCACCAGAAAATACAAAAAAAATGAGAATTTTTTGAAATAGTAGCGTTGCAACTGGAAGTTCCGTTAAGGGGCGAGAAAACGGGTACTCAAATCAAGTGAAATGCAAAAACGGCACGCTTCTTATCAGTTTTTGACAAGGCGACACGCCGAAAATTACAGATTAGTGGAGAAAAAAGTGAGAAATGGCAACATTTACCACAGTCTATCTTGGTTCTTTGCAAGTCTTTTTCCAGTGATTCTCCTTTCTCTGTATAGTTGCTTTAGGAATGTTTTTCGGAGCTTTCAGCGAAATTCAACTGACAAATTTTTGAAGTTAAGCATTTCTATTGTAAAAATATTTTAATCTTTCTATCTTTTTTTTAGTTAAAAAAAAACCTTATTTCTGGGACGTTTCCACAATTTGTAAACTGATTCTTTGTTATTTTGGATCATATTGATATGATAAACATTTCTTTTCCAAGAAAATCGAAAGTTCTGAATCTAAAAACTTGAATTTCATGATTTTTCTCAACAATTTGTCCTACTGTGGTAAATTTCTCATAGGAAGTTCGATTCTTTCAACTCTAGCACAGATGTTCCGGTTCCGTGAAAGTTGAAGTGATTTGCAGGCAGCTTATCAAAAATTCTTATCATCGAGGGCTCATAAAACATTTCAGACCTTATCCAAATCTTGCCTTGATAATTAATAAATAAGCTACCTTTCAATAGTATATTTTATTTTTTTCAAAATGAGAGAGAGTATGAATGAATGAGCAAATTTTATGTGGTTTATTTTCTTTACCTGTATTTTTTGAATTTGATTTTAAAATATCTGTTGTTAATGGTACTTTCGCAATCGGTACTTTGTAAACTTTATTATCAAATAATTATGACACATTTTTGTACAAGAAAAATGAACAATTCGATATTAAATTTCTTTTATAATCTTCTCTTCGATCGAGAATTTGGCGACAAATTTCGAATTGATTGGAAACAGTCGTACAGCTTCTTCTGAAAACCTTATTGATTTATTTTCAAGTTTTTTCTCAACACACCGGTATGAAAAATAGGGCCAAAAGAAGCATCATGGCGGCCTCGTAGGCCACATTTCGCGTCGTTTTAGTCGACATTTCTTCGTGATTTTCGATTTGAATCACTTTTTCTGGGCCCAATATTCAGTTATAAATGGGTTCAAATGTAATATTAATGCAGTTGATTGAAGAATAGGGAGAAGAAAGGTTCAAAAAAGTTGAAAAAAGAAAGTATTTTTTCTCGAGCTTGGGTAAAATGTCGTTAGCTTTCAAATAAGAAAATGTTTTTTGACACATGAGAAAAAAAAAACTCATTTTTGTTTCTTGATGAAAAAAAATCCTTAGTAACAAAAATCTCAGACCTTTCATCCAAATATAGCATTGATAATTGATAAATTAGCTACTTATTTTCAAAAGAAAAACTACGAACACGTTGTTTAAAAATTAAAAAAATAAAATAAAAAGCGTAAGTCGTTGGCGAAATGAATGCAAACGATCGCGATGGGTTATCATTTGTTGAGAAATGTTCGAAGAAAGGTACTGAGAAACGGGAATTCGGTTGCGCGTGAATCATCACGAGACCACGCGGAAGCGTTCTTTCAATCTTTTGATAAGACCTATCGAAAGTTGAAAAAATGGAATCTTCTCACATGATATTTCTAATTATTATGTTAACCGAACTGAGAGAATGTCCTATTGTCCTTGTTCCTCGTCAAAATTCACTTGATAATGAAGGAATTCCAACGATTTCACGGCCAGCTTGTCTCAAGTTCCAGAAGATATATGGAGAAATTAGACAGCGACGGCTGCGAAATTCAAAGAAGGTCGAGGAATATTTATTTATACAAGACGATAGTTTAGAGAACAAAACATGATTTTAAGAATAGAAAAAAAAATAACAATCTTGAATCTGACATGAAAATTTGATAAAAGAAATGGAAAGTCACGGTCCTTAAATATTTTTTCAAAATAGAAACTGTCCCGTTTTTCTCTTTTGTCTTGGTGCCAAAATGAAAAAATGTAAACAAGAGAGTAGAGAGGGAGCAGACAGGCTAGATTGATACAGATTGATTCTCTCAGATCGACAATTGTTTCAAATGAAATGAAAATTGTGTCACTACGATTAAAGAAAAACTTTAACATTCTTAAATATCTCAAGAACTGAAAAGAGGCTTAAGCTCAGCTTAGAACAGAACTGTAGAAAAGTATTCGTAATCAGCCAAGAACTTGGGTTCGAACTTCGTTTTTGCGGTCGCGGATGAAGCAATGGTAGACGGCGTGGCAGTAAGCCGGAAACACCAGCAGAAACAGCAGAATTATGTTCAGACAGGCCGCCTTCGAGCAGCCGCCGTCTTTGAACATCACCGCCAAGGGCTGAAACGTGAAGCTAATGAAATACCCAGTGAAAAGTGAAATGTTGTTTCTTCACAGGTGGGGTGAGATGAGAAACGTTTCGAGAGAAAATAGCCGCAAAAATGAATACTGCTCCAAAAAATTTTTGCTCCCGGGATATAGTCTGTTCAGATTTTGAATGTCAAGTCGATGCTCAAGCTCCGCCCATAATGGTGCGATAAACCAATCAGAGAGCGAGCCATCCACAGAGTGTTTTTGAATGACGTCATTGCACTTGACATTAAAAATCTGAACAGACTATAATCAAAAAATTTTAATTACTTTCCGAAATAACCGCGTTAATCGTTAATACGCACTTGGAACTTTTTAACTTTGAATAATTGTTCATAAATATTTTGGTTTTTCAATTTTATTGAAACTTTTTTTCTCCTTCCATTATTTATGACAAGTCGTTTTTTTCCTATAATTATCTATTTTTTTGAACTGAAGTTCAAGGAATTTTTTCTCAATTATTGAAATCGAAGATCGCAATTTTCCCTTTTTACAAAATTTCTTTAATTTAGGCTTTCTTTCTTCACAGCAGATTTTTTTTTCTCCCAACTATTCTGGCTTTTTTTTTCCAGGTACAGTTTCCTTCATTTCGAAGCAAGTCAATATCAATACAAGTCCAACTTTACAAGTCAATAAGAAAGTTGTCTTTTTTTCCAAATTTTCAAGATGCTTAGGAAAACTTTTTGTTTTTTTACTGCGATTACTGTTTTCTTCTTCCCTGGTCTTCCCTTGTGATTCTAAATTCGAAAAATGCTTCATTGAAAAAAAATCCCATCTGGGTCCTCTGGTCTACATTTCAATAAAAGATTCGAAACTCACTGGGAAGAAAATTAGTAGAATGACCATGATGATGCGGTCCGTGTCGCTCTCGACACGGACGACGTGGGCGACCGGGGCAGACCCGACGGGTCCCTGCGACTGAACCTCTATCGTCGTCGCCATTCTGAGATTCACCGAGATTCGAAAAAGTATAGAAAACATTGCGATAGATATAATGTCGAGTTTAAAGTGATTCCGCGAAATTCAAAATAGCCGTCCTAGAGGGGAAAAGATACCCAAATAATGGAGAGTTAAAGATAGTTTTCAATTTCGCGGCAAGTACTTTAGACAAAGCATAAAATAAGAGAATGAAACAAGGTTTTCCAGACGCTATCAGGGTCTGGAAAAACATTGATGGGAAGAGCTTGGCTTCAGGAAATGAGGTTCATATCACACTTCCATCCTCTTCATAACAGTGCAAAAATTCGGAGAAGCCCGAAAAAAAAAAACATTTTGTGAGTTTTTTTTGAACAGTCTTTAACTATCATGTTTTCGCTGAAAATACGCAGATTACTTCAAAAATTTTTAACTTTTTTTTCACCGCCTTTTTATCTTGTTTTTGAGTTATGTAGCTTCAAAGTCCGCAAAATACGCAAATTATGACAAAAAAGCGCTATTTTGAGCTTTTGAAATGTCCTAACTCGAAAACGAGATCTATTGCGAGAAACTTTCTTCTTGTTCTGTAATTAGAAGGTCCCAAAGTACAATTCAGCAAAGTTTCATCAAAAGTTCAACCGGGGGTAAAAAACTTTTCCTAGTTGGATTATATAAGAGTTTTGATATTCTTCTAGAACGTGAAACGTTTTGGCCGCACTTGGAATGACTCCCGATTAAATATACTTTCACAAAGTTCATCTTCAGAAGTTTGTTTCAATGTTTTTCGATTTCAAGAAGCGTAAGTCGTTTTGGGTCGGTTGCATCTTCACGACATTCGAAGTGCGAATAAGATGATTGAGGATGACAGGGCATAGGAAAACATTTTGGAACATTACTATTTTTTTTTGAAAAAGGTCGAAAAAGCGATTCATGTCATTTGAACATCTTTCTTAATTTTTGCTCATTTCTCAAGTAGCTTCATAGACACGTAAGGAGATGTATGAGAAGGATTTTCAATTCTAAAAAGTTGGAGTTGAAGCTTGAAACTCTCTCTTGGAGCGCTATAATTTTATGAAGAGGCAACTTTAACGTCATATTTTTACTTTTTGTCAATTTGCTTTAAAATTCGAACCAAAACCTCAAAAAACACTTGGGAGCAACTTGAAAAGAGTTTACAAACGCGGTAAGTGAACAACTTTGAGTTGAAAGTATGTTTGTTGGGACTCCACCCATTCTTTTCCTGTACCGCCAGGAAATGGAGGGCAAATAAGTGCGCGAAAATATTTGAGCAAAACTTTCGTCTTTTCAGTTTGAAAGCACAGTTCACTTGACCTTGAGTCATATAAGTTGTTTTAATAAGACAATTTTTCTAATAAAATTCAAGTTAGTCATAAAATGAATTTTTCGAAACCTGCAAAAAAACCTTTGCGATTTTTCTTTTTCATCTGATTCTTCTAGATATAGTTCAAGCATTAGATCCAAGAGCTCTTTTTTGAAGATGATAAAATATTTAAGTAAGCCTTGAAGAAAAGGCAGGCAGATCGGATGAAGAAATCGAAAAACTTTTTGTAAGTTTGTCTTTTTCTATTTTATTTTTATTTCGAGACTTTCCTTGTTTTATTTATAATTATAAGAAACCGGAGTAGAGATTTTATTTAGTTTTTTCAAAGAATCCAAGTCTTAAAAACATTTCAACTCCATAACAGGGAAAAAATTGAATTTTTCATGACCAGATTCAAGTTTGATCTCCAGATGCCATTCTCTTCATTTTTTCTTTCATTGCCCCGTTTCCGTATGTTTCAAATTTCCGTTTTTCAGTGGGCTCAAGTCTGATTTGAGCACATATTAGAAGTTGTATCAGTCGAGAAAAGGAGATTCAGAACAAAATTTATTCGTTAAAGCAACAGAAAAAGAGGAAAAATTTCTAAATTAAAATTCAAAGAGGCTAGATTAAGTAGAAATTCGGGACGAAAAGTTATTAGTTCATCTAAAAAAACAGTTTGAAAAAAATTTGTAACGATTTCTTGATTCCAGGAATTAGATAAACCAAAAAAACTGGTGCTCAAACTTTGAAAAACTCTTTTCTGTTTAAAAGAAGTGGAGAAGCTTGGTTTTCCAAGCTGGAAGCCATGTGTTGCGGTAAACAGGTTTATACATTTCAATCGGAAACTCGTACGAAAAAAGTGACAGATCCAGGAAAATGACTCAGTGTTTGACGTAAGTGACTTCGGCGACTCGATGCTCGACAAATCCGCGATTTCCGAAGGAGATGTGGGCCGGTGAGGAGGGACTGTCACGGACGACGACTGTGTTTTGGTTGCGGATGAAGCAGAACCAGACGGCGTGGCAGTACGCCGGCAGGACCAGGAGCAGCAGCAAAAAGATGTTGATGCACATGTGCTTCGAGCAGCCGCGACACTTGAAGAACACGGCGAGTGGCTGCAATTTTTCAATTTTTGCTCGAATGTATCAAAACGCCAGGAATGCTCCTTTCGGCAAAAGTTGTTCCTCCGACTGAATTTTCCAATAAACTGTAGAAAATTCATGGCAACCTTCTTGGGATTGAGATGCTATCAAGATCGAAAAACAGGAAAAATTGAATCAAACTCCTATTTCCTTCTTAGTAACTGACTGGTTTTTCGTCTATACACTTTTCTATAAGCGATAAGTCTTTTAAGTCTATTTTTTTCTCCTTTTTCTGTATTATGTGAAACAGAATGTTTTTTCGTAATAACCTTGAAGAGATCCAGTGAGGACATTTCAAAATAGATAGTATTTAAGTGTACTTTTTAATTCAAATTTTCATTTTAAAATCCTATTTTATCGCTTTTTTGATTCCATTAGCAGTGATTTTGGAAATTCTAACTCTCGACTAAAACAACGAAAACTCACAGGCATGATGATAAGAAGCAGGGCCATGATTAGCCGGTCGTTTTCCGTCTCCAGAACCGTCACGGCTTCTTTTTGGTTCGCCTCGATAACTGACTCTCGTGCCAACGTCATTCTGAGCTTGACTCTTCTGAAAAGCAGGGAAAATGGGAATTCTGAAAGGAAAAAGCCAACTCTCGACAGTATAACTCAACTCGAACGCAGGGGATTCCTAAGAAGAAAACAAATAGTGTCAAAGGGTCGACTTTCCAAGCAAACGTCTTATCCAATAGTAAATAATCAAAAAAATTTCAGTTTTGGGAATGACTCGAGCAAAAGCTTTCAAAGGCATCAACTGCACTACTAGAAATCTCAAAAAATCGAAAAAAAAAGTGAGTTGTGCAAAAAAAAAACTTCAAAAGCCTAAAAAATGTTCTGATTAGTTTGAAATTGAAGAAAGGCTTTCAATTAATGAAACATTTGGGCAGAACGTTCCCACGTAGTTGCCACAAGTAAAACTGCTGCCTCAACTCCTAGACCAACAATATTTTGGCGCTCTTCAACGTATTTGCCCGTGCTCGATGAGTTCATGTTCTGAGAGACGAGTGATGTCAAAAAAGAGCTGTTGACTAAATAACGTTTCCACTCAAAACCTCGCTGGGTCAAACTTCAGTCTTCTTTTTTTTTCGATTACTCATTTTTTGAAGTGGATTTTTTTAATTTGCAAGAATTTCCTTTGACATCGGGAAACAGAAAATATGGGTTTTGATGAAATTTCGGAAAAAATTACTTCAATTTTAATCAACTGATGGGGTAATCTACGGATCTTCTTTTTTATCCATTTTTTACGTTTCTTATCAAATCGATTCAACTTTTGTGAAAATTTCAATCTTTATTTTCAAAGTTCATTTTTTTTTTGTGTAGAGAGATGTGTTACTAGCCACTTTCTGCAAACTCCTTATAGTGGGTTCCAAACGACAAACTAGGGAGTCCTATAAGAGCGCAAAATATGGTACTTTAGTATACCTGAGTAGCGGACTTTTCTACTCACTATAGGACCCCCCTTCAGCTTTTTCCAGAACCCTATTTTTTTCTTCGCGGCCGCTATGAATATAATAATATCAAAGTTTCGAATTATTCCTTTCTGTTCAACTTCACTACTCTCTTTCCAACAAAAAATATTTATCAATGGAAATAACGGATTATTCAGCCGATCGCGGCTTCTTCTTGCTCTTGACGCTGACCGGCGACAGTTTGTCGGGATTGATGGGTCGGATGCTGGCCCGTCGTTCTTTCCGATTGCGTCGGCCGTTTTGCTGTCGGAGTCGAAGCTTTTCCTGGAAACTTCGAGATTTTCTGTTGAAAGTTCTCCAAAAAAGAACCTGCAAAGCCATTGCTTGTTTCTCGCGCTGTGCCAGGTTCCTTTTCTCAAACTGTTTTCGCGTCTCGTCGTGCTCGTCCAGTTTCTGTTTGACGTCACCTGAAAGAAGCTGAAGAATATAAGGTGGTTCGAGAATGGGAAACCAAAAAGAGCGTCTTTTGAAGGAAGAGGCGCCAATTTGCTCAACGGCATCATGCTGTTCTCATTCTGGCCCATTTCCAGGATCTCCTTAACAAAAAATTTAACTTTCTTGTTTTCGAACTTTGAAAGTGAGAAGAACTTTTTCCGACCAAATTGGAACTCTTGTGGTTTACAGAACGGAGTGGAGCTATTTGATAAAAAAAAAGGGTGTTATAGGGTAAGGGAGGAGGGAATGTGTTGCGGCGGCAAACTCTAGCTGCCAGCAGGCGGCGTGGTGTAGTGGCTAGAGGCCTTGTGCTGTGAAACCTATGATGCAGGTTCGGTCCCTTTTTGGTGAAATTTATTTCTGCCATGAATTTTTTCAAAAAAATTGATGAATTTTTGAAGATGGAACGAAAAATACCGTTCAAAGTGTTAAAATTCACTATTTTATGTCGTTTTGAGAAAGACTTTCAACAAAAAAAGTTTTTTTCCTTTTTTGTCATGCTCTGTGCAGGAAATTTGGGCGTCGTGATTATTCTTGCGAGAGTTCATAGTTTTATGTAGGGACCGCAGACGAATTTTCAAAAAATTTTTTTCAGCATTGAGCTTTGTATGGTTCGATAGCTGTTTCGATTCAAAAACTCAGAACCGTTTAGTTTTTTTCAAAAAAAGATTGAGGATGAAAAAAAGTTATGACGGAAAAGGTGGCGCGCCGCGCACCATTTTTTAGTACTGAAATTTTGGTATTATCCATTTTTTTGACATTTTTTTCGATTTTTTTCTTCTAGAACAAATTTTTGATACTGGTCTATTATGATGTAACAAATCATACTAGAGTGCTAAAATGATGCTAATCAGCTAGTTTGTCGAAAAAGTCGGTATTTTTCCAGAAAACAAAAAAACTGCCGCTTGCGGGCATCGAACTCGCGACCTCAAAATGTAAAATCGGAGCGCACGCGTTGCGCCAAGCTGTTAGGTCCAACGCGGGGAGCTTCCATCCGCCATACCCTTTGAGCCGTTTGAATAGCACAGATTGTCTATTTCAAAAAGAAAAAAACTTGAAGTAATTTAGCTATTTTTTTATCAGAATATGTTTGCAAATCTTTACTCAAACGGTTCGTGGAAATTCACTTCGAAAAAAACTGTTTTTTTAGTGCTTTTTTTGCCTCGTTTAACGATCGCTGCATTAAAACGGCCCCGTAAATTTTTTTGGCAAAGACGAATTTTTTTATTTTTATTCTTTTTAATTGAAAGATTTTTTTACTAATAAATGTATATAATCGTTTAAAAAAACCTGCGTTCGACCGCTTTCTGTGTGATAAACGCCGCTAATTTTATCCTCTAGTTTCAAGAGCATTTTTTTGCGTATTAAACAACTTTTTTTCAAGCACATATTCTGTGGAGAAATATTTAAGTAAGCCCGTGATCTAAATTTTTGAAAAAAAGAAAAAAACTCGATTATATTCGCATATTAACGATATTTTGAATTACGACTTTCGGCACTCCCTAAAAATTTTTTTGGCAAAGACGAATTTTTTTATTTTATTGTTTTAAAATTACCGTTACTTGAATCAAAATCATTATTTAAAAAAAGAAAGAGTGCGTTCGACCTGAAAAACACATGAAAAAGCAAAAAAACGACAAAAATTTTTTTAGTTCCATTCACGTTTTTTTGTACGACATTCCGCGCGAACGCATCAAAAAAAGCGTGAAATATTTTTTTAAACGAAAGAGGAAGCTTTTTCTGTACAAGTGTGTCAAATTTTATTTGCCAGTTCCACATATTTTACAACTACATCAAAATGAAAGTTGAAAACCAAAAAAAAGCCACTTTTTCTATCGCGAAAAGGGGCGTGGCTTTGCGGTCCCTAGTTTTATGTCATAAATAACAACTTGTTGTAGTTCTATGCTTCTATTCTTATTCATCAAACAATTTTTTTCTTCAAAGATGGCGGTTAGTTAATCCACTTCCTGGTATTTTTCCTCCTCTGCAGCATCGCCATATCATCTCGATTGCGAAAATGAAGTGAAGCTGGACTTTGATTCACATCTTTCAACACATAACGTCATAAAGTAAGGAAAGAAGAATAAATCTCATAAAACTTTTATTTTCTTGGTTCATCAGGAATTTTTTTGAAGGAATGGGTCGACCATAAGCCTTATGGTTAGGCAAAGAAAATTGAGCAAAAAAATTTTTTGTCGAAACTCTTTCTCAGATGGGCATAAAATGGTGAATTTCAAAATTTTGAGCTGTTCTTTCACTCCATCATCAAAACTTCCTCATTTTTCAAATAAAAAAAATTGGCAAAAAAAATTTCACCAAAAAGGGACCGAACCTGCATCATAGGTTTCACAGCACAAGGCCTCTAGCCGCTACACCACGCCGCCTGCTGGCAGTTAGAGTTTGCCGCCGCAACACATTCCCTCCTCCCTTCCCATGCATTTTTTGCGTGCAAACTTTGAGGCGCCCTAACTCGACTAGAACCAAAAAGGCGCACTTTTTTTCAACTGCTTTGGATTCAGGGTGTTCGGAAGTACCTATATACCAAGTTTCATTAAATTCCAATACCTCGACCTTTCGCACTTCCCGTGTTAGTATCCTTGAACATTTCCCTTTAAAAGCCACGTTACTTCCACCTAAAGGGGTTACTCGAGCTTGAAAAGATCCCCTTGTCACCTATAGGGGTGTTTTCCCCCTAACCACCCTAGGGGCTATTCTGACGCTCCTAAAATTGCCTGCAAAAAATAAGATACCAAGAAAAATCATGATGATTTTTTGATGGAAAATATTTTTTCGTGCTTCTTTTTCAAGGAAATTTTTTCAAAGTGTTAGTTGTATAAAAACAGTAATATGAAACTTTTCAAGCTATTACCTGGCGAGTTTCAACATGTTTTTTTCTAAAACCTTCGTGGCTCTAACAAAAAAAAAAATCTATTTTGTCCTGATACCCCAAGCCGTGAACCAGATAAGTTTTATCCGGCTCCTCAAACAAGAGCCCTTGTAGTTTTCTACAAATACTTATTTCGTTTTATAAGTTATTCAACCAACAAGGACCAACCTTGACGTCGCTGTTGCCCTTGGTTTGGCTGAGAGCCTGTTGCTCAAGTTCCTTGAGCTCCCGCTCCAACTCGTCGTCCTCCAAATCATCGTGCTCGATGTGCATATCGTGATCCAGCTCTTTTTTCGCCTGAGAAAGATCACGAAAAGCTACTGGAAAAAGGGGAAAACGAACCAATTTCTTCATCAACGTTAGCCGTTCTTCTCGCAAGGCTTTTTGCTTCTTAATTACCTGGAACAAAGTTCTTATCTTTCCAAAACTTGGAAGATTAACCGCATTATTCGCCGTGTCGAGATCTTTCCTGATAGTTTCATTGATGACTTTGTCGAACCACTGGATTAGCGAAGCGACTTTTTGTTGCGTTTTTTCGAAAACTTTCAGAGCCTGGAAAATATTATAATAACTTTGGGATCTTTGAGGAAAACTGAATTTTTTGCAAGCAGCGTCGTCTTGGACGTTTTTGAAAGCAGAAGTGACGGTATCTTCGAGTTCAGTTATTTCCTGCTCGGTCGCGTATGGGAATTCGACCTGCAGTTCATCTTATTGCATTCAAATAATATATGATTCCATCTGAAACCTCAGATCGATCGCTGAACTATTTTTATTAGAAATCGATAATCTATTTTTTTCAAAAAAATGATCAACGGCTGTCTTGAATCAAGCGGCGAAATTTCGAGGAAACGCTTCTGAGGAAAAAAAAAAATAAAGATTAAGATTTTGCTGCTTTTTTCATGGGAGTCTCGCCGAAGAGTTCATGAGACATCCTTCGTTTCATTTATTTGAATCTCACCTACAATTTTTCCCATCAGATGCCGCTTTTTCTCCCTCGAAGTTTATTTTCTAATCAGCTTTAATTATTCATTTCTCCTAATTCCTACGAAATATCGAAAAATGACCTTGTGAAGGTACATGCGACAAGACTGAACGTTTTGTGCGGCGGCGACGAAATTGTTCCTGGCTTCTGCCGCGGCAAAGTACCGTCCTCTCTGGTTGCTGAAAAAAAATGGTACAACTTTCTCAATGAAATCATTTTTTCTTTCCTAGTAATGGTATAGTCTGTTCAGATTTTGAAATTCAAGCTCAATGACGTCATTCGAAGACGCTCTGTGAAGGCTCTGATTGGCTTATAGCGGCTTTAGGAGCGGCGCTTGGGCGACGACTTGACATTCAAAATATAAACATACTATATCTTATTCTCCCTGCTTTCAGCTCTTCATAACTACGAAAAATGAGTTAGACGAAATGTAAAATATTTTGCAATATATTTGAAAATCTGGGTTTAAAAAAAACCAAAGACGATTTCAAAATAAAAATATATAGATAAGTTCACTTGAAGCGTATTCAAGAACAGTACACTTTCTACGATTTTCTTTCCCTTTTGTGAACTTCAGATGTATTCCCAAAGCAAAAATCGATCCTTCCCGTCAGAAATGAACATTATTTTCCGAAAGATTCAGCTACGAACTCCTTCTCGAAGGACTGAATGTCCTGCCAGCGGTTGATTCCGAACGTGAGTTGGGTCAGGGCGTGTACCAGAAGTACTCGGCCATTCGCCCATTTGAACATTGCCAAAGAGACTCGCTGTTGCCAATCCACCATGTCGTCCACCTTGATCAAAACATACTTTTTGTCTCGAAAATGCTTCAATTTAAGAATAACTTTAAGATAATTTTCATTGGGTGAAATAGTGTTGTTTTCAGGTGGATAGTCTCCCGTTAAAAAAAACTTTCTAGAAACCGTAAAAAAATTGAATAATGTCCAAAAATTGATGAGCGTCAAATTTTGCTAATTCTGGAAGTGGAAATTTACTTTCTGACCTTATTTTTTGCTTTTTTTTTTACAAAAAAAAGCTCTCCTTTTTTGAAAGTTTTGTTTGGTTCAGTTTTTCTTACCAGGGAGTTTCATAAAAAAACAAAAAGACATATTAAAAAAACCTCAATCGTGTAGTTTTTTTCATTCTGTTCTGATAGCAATCTCTTTTGTTGAAAAAAACTCAAAGAATAAAAAAAAGGTTTTTTGTTATTCAACCAACATTTTTTTAAAAAAATACTTGTTTCCTCACCTCACCCTCCAGTACATTTTTCCTTCTCCGAAGCGTAATCCGGACCAAAAATCCCTTCTAAAAACAAAACAAAATTCATAATTTTTAATTGGGAAAAAACCAAGCATTTTGTCCTGTTTATCGTAGAGAGCGTTCAAATTGTCCGTCTGTTGCTTGTAGATTTCCATGACCTTCAGGGCGTTGTCGTAGTTTATCCTTGCCAAGTTGAGCTCCTTGATATCATTCATATATTTTTTTAAATTTATTTAATACTATTTTATTAATGAAAGTCAAAAAAATATTGAAACGTTTCGGAAAAAAAGAAAAAAAGTCCTGAAAAAAATAATTTTTTTCTGGTCATTTGAACAGACTGGTGAGAACATTTTGAGCACACTATTTTCGGATGCACATAAAAGGGCTGAACGCGGAACAACAGCAAAGGGTTGCTTCGAAGAGCGCCCGACATTAAACGACTTGCGCGCAGAGAATTTTAAAGTGATAAATAAAATTATTTGGTTCGGGGAGAGGCCTGGCCGCAGGACGACTGCGACGCTGTTAGCCCTTCTATGATGAAATTTTGTTTTCCAGTGTTTTTAAAAAATGTTTGCTTAAGATTCAGTAACAAAAAAGCCGCTCTATCTTGAATAAAAAAATTTGTTCCATTATTTAAACCTTCTGAACAGTTTCCTGTCGATTTTCCGCCTCCATATACTCTGTCCTCTCTTTTTTGTGCCTCTCATCCCATTGACCCTGAAAGTTCAACTTGCATGAAGAAAAACGGAAGCCAAACCTGCTGTTTCAAGAAATCTTTGACCGACGGCTGCTCGATGTTCTTCAGGTCCGACTTCTCGCGCTCAGTCTGCTTCCGCAGCTCTTTGAGCACGGCTTCGAGCTGTTCGACCGTGTTTTTCAGATTGTCCGAGTAGATCGTCTGCGACTCGTACTTCTTCAGCACGTTTTTCCGCTCCAGGCGATGAATTGCCTTCTCCAAGTTGATGTAGTCCTGAAAAACATGGTCGATCGTGATTATTAAGGAAAGAGCTGACCTGAACGACTCCCTCGGTTAGCTTTATCTTCAACCTTCGGTTTTCACCGTTTTCTTGAGGAGAAGGCCCAACTTTCGGGTTCCGCTTGCCTGTGGATATATTTCTTTTCTCAGAAAGAATTGAATTAGTAAAATGCATAGCTTGAAAAATCAAAACTTTTGAAAATTCAGTCGACCAAAAATCAAATGAAATAAAATAAAAATAAGAACCTTTGACATTTTTTTCTTGATGGGCTCTCGCATCGACGGAACATCGTGGTCGTCTGGACGAATCACGGCTTCCGCCCATTTCTCAGCTCCTTCCTGAAGTTTTCAAAGTCCTCATCAAACTCAACAAAAAGTCAGGAAATCTTTGCATTTTTCACTGTGGATTGTACATATTTCGAATAAAAAGCTTCTCTTTTCATAAAAACTGTCTGATTTTCAACTACTCAGCGAAAATGTGAGATTTGAAAAAAAGCTTTTGAATATTTTTTTAGGAAGAATTTTGTTAAGAAGATTTTCCGGCACAGCAATAATCGACCATCTACCCTTTAATTGAGTACTCTGAAACAGTAATCTACGATATCTGCAGATTCAAATTAAAAGTGTATAGTCTGCCACGACTCTTTTGATATTTTTCATGGAAATAGTGTTCATCGAGTTTTTAGCATGGAAATGCTTTTTCTCATAGAGACCTACAAGGACACCTGTGTTTGCCCCTATAGAGGCCACTGTCGAGTTCCTAGAAATCTAAAACAGTTAAAGTACTGACGCGCTGTTTTTTCACAACATTCAACCCCTGAACCTAATCAAAAACCCACCGAAACTGGCTCAGCCAAACCGGAGCCGTTGCGCTTCGACGGCTGCGATCCCATACGACGTTCTTCCTTCTGATTCTTGGATCCAGTATCAGAAGACGTGAGAGATGACGTCGCACTGCTCGGAGACTTCTTTGGTCGGCTGCTCTTCTTTTTCTCCGGCATTATTCAGCACGTGTATTCTTTGGAGGCGTTTCCAGCAGATTCGACGTCGTCCTGACGACGTCGAAGGCCTTTGCCTTGGATACCGACGAATTCTTCGAGACCAAATGTGAAATGCG
This sequence comes from Caenorhabditis auriculariae, assembly GCA_904845305.1. Lineage (NCBI taxonomy): Eukaryota > Metazoa > Nematoda > Chromadorea > Rhabditida > Rhabditidae > Caenorhabditis > Caenorhabditis auriculariae. The sequence goes on along the minus strand of CAJGYM010000001.1, from coordinate 4,967,170 downwards.
AAATCGGAAAAAAAAGAAGCAACGAGATGAAACAACGGAAAAAAGCTGTAAGAAGCAACAAAGAAAAAGGCATTTCTGAACTGCTTTTTTCTTTCGTCCATATAGTTCTTGTGATGAGAAATGAAAAGTTTCGATTTGATTCATTCATTCCAAGAAGTTTCGAATTCACAACGTTCACAGAAATATAAATCAACAGAAACAAAAATGAATAGGTTAACGGAGATTTGATCAATTTTTAAATGTTAACGATGAGATCAAAATTTATCGTAAAAAGGGCTCAAGATTTTTTTAAACGTATAATTATTATTCGTTTTTTGCTTTTGATTATAAAAAAACGAAAAGATGATAACGAAAAATTAGTTAAAGTTTGGTCATCGATTGAGCTTCACCAATTGTCGTCCTGGATGGAAAAGCATGAGCGATGGATCACATGGCAATGGGAGTTCCTGAAGGAAAACTATTCATTTGAGATTAAATCATTCAATCAATAACTCAACTTTTTTTCAAGGTGAAAAACTCCGCTTGCGTCTATTAAGGCCGGGGCTTTGGAAATACACTCTAATTTGATTATACAAAGAAGGATTATAACAAAGCTGAAGTCCTTTTTATATTCGAAGTTTGATGAAAATTCCAACATAAAGCTGCCATTAAACAAAATGAGTAACTTTGAAAGAAAAAAACTGAATTTTTGCGAAAAAAATACGCAGTGTTATTTCCTTAACTTTTTTTATCAACTTTTTTTGTTTTTTTCGGTATTTCTAAAAAAAGCATAAATTTTTTTCAAACCTTTCTTGCAGACAAAATACATTCATTATAGACATTTTTTTGTTAATTTGGCTACCCCACCCCTTTCGCAGTCCCAAAGACTTACTTTCTTCACAAATAGAGATTTTTTGTAATTTTAGTAGGTTAGCTCCTGAAATTTAGTGCATCTTTTTTTTGCTTTTTTCATCAATTAATCAATGTTTATCGGCTGTTTTCGTCAGATGGAATCGACTTTAGCTTTTTTTTCAAAAATAAGTGATACTTGGGTTTCAATCTTATCTTTCTGATTCCAACCGTGAAAAAGGGGTGTCTTAGTGCTGCAGAGGCGGTCATTCTGCGGGCCGGATCGTAGGCGAAAAGTTCATTGAGTAAAGACAAGGCGGCCGGTGACGCAGATTCGAAAACCCTCTGGAATAGCTTAAGTCTCAGTGATTCAGAAGCCATCCTGGACCTTCAGATTGTTGTACTGCTGTATTTTGAGATCCATGTTCTTGAGCAAGGGCATCTGCTCGATTTCCGGCCAAATGAGCTTGGTAGGGGTGCCAAGAAGCTGTATGATCTTGTCGATCTGTAGATTTCAAGGTGGTAAAGTTTGCTAAAAGGAAGTTTTTGAAATAAACATGTTCAATTAATCATTCCAATCGCACTTTGATATTAGTCTTTATTTTCAAAAATCGATTTCCAAGTATCCATCTTTCCAAAGGAAGCTTCAACCTCAACATTCTCAAACCAAGCATTGAAAATTATTAAACGACCGTTAGACTTTGATAAGCGAATCCGGATAATTAGCCTCCCACCTGGTCGATTTCAGTCTTCCCAGGCATCAAGGGCCGATGGAGCAGAAGTTCTCCGAGGATACAGCCGACGGCCCACATGTCGATGCCGGACGATTGTTTCTTACAGCCGAATAAAAGTTCAGGTGGCCGATACCTGGAGGAAAAGATTTACGGTGTTATATTTAATTTCACAGAGACCATAGAGTCACGACGCGGGTCGTCATCACCACTTCTTCGTCGCCGAACATCCTGGCCAAGCCGAAATCGGCAATCTTCAGAATTCCGTCCGTGGTCAACAGTAAGTTCGAGACCTAGCAACATCTGTTTTTTTCCCACAAGTTGTTAATTCACTGGCTTAATGAGTTGATATTGAAGATATTCTTCAAACATTTTTTTTTTCAGAAGGTTTTTTTAGTCAATTTTTTAGGAAGGGGGGCATAGCTCAGCTGGTAAGACTCATTTCTAACGTCCGCGAGGTCGTAGGATCGAGTCCCCCCGAGGTCGACCAAGCCTTTCATCCCTCCGGAGTAGATAAAATTGGGAGCTGCATGCAGCGAAAAGGCTCAATCTCTGCCATCGGCCTTTGGAAAGCCGGCACCGTACTTCTTCCTACGACCTCTCTTGTACCTGATGTTCTACGAGCCAAATTCACAGCTTCTCGGCCTAAGCCACAGCTCCTGCCGCCGTTAAAACACAGTTAAATCAATGAAAGTCGATTGCACATGTATTCCTACATTGAAGATGCAATAAACAGTTTAAACAGTTTTTAGGAAACTTGTTTTGTGAACCTTCAGGTCCCGGTGAATGATGAAATGGCGATGGAGATGCTCCAGACCTTCCAAAAGCTGCTTCGTCATACATTTGATGTCAGGCAGTGCGAAAGGCGTGTCCATGTGGTCGAGAATCGCCGCGAGGTCCTCAAATCAGAGGTTCTTCTATCAGATAGAGGCTCCAAGAAGGACTTTTTATTTCAAAATGAAAAATTCATTTTCAACTTTTTTTAACTGCCCTTTTTTTCAACCTTTTTTTGTAGAAAAATTAAATTTCAAACATAAAGTTTAAAGAAAAAAATTTCTGAACGAAGCTACTTCAAAAAAAGAGCTTTTCTAAATCAAACTTGCAAATTTTGAAAACTTCGAACGAGTCTTTGATTTGGAGCTTTTTCATAAATTCTCATCAGCAAATTTTGAGAGATTTCTCTGAAGAATTTTTTTGATTTATCAGTTAAATTTGGTATGAATATTCTTTTTTTACTTTCTAACAAGGTCAGTCGATTCCTTTGCGTTTGGGAATTTCCTAAAACTTGAGCTTCATTGGTTTACCATAAAAAAGAAAGTCTCAACCTGCACAACGTTCAAGAGATAAAGGCCCTCAGCGGTCTATTCTAACTTCTTTGACTTCGATATGTCGTTTCTCAAACATTAAAAAGTTGTGCAGATTGAGGCTTTCAGAATATTTTTCTGGTATGTCAAGCAGTGTTCTTGCTAATTTTCGAAAAATCTCAACTTGTGAAATGACCTTCCTTGTGAGCATTTTCCAAAAATTAACACTTTCGGTTCTCAACATTTGGACCTCTATTTTGAGACAATGAATTCTTGAAAAATGACCCTCAAAAAAGCGTTTCTGAACCGAACTCTCAAATATTGAGCTTCGACTCGAAACTATTTGAAACAAGCTCTCAGATATCCGGAATATGGTCGAATATTGCTTGGTAGAAACTTTTGTTTCGAAAATAGATTCGGAAAAGACGGACCCTGTCGCAGAACTCCATAACGAGGAAGATGCCCTTGTGGTCGCGCGTCACGGCGACATCCTGTGCAAACACATTTCAGAGGAGACTTCGCCTCGTTGCCAACGACGCCGAACCTTGAGCAGCACCAGGTTCTGGTGGCGGACCTTCTTCAGCAGCGTTATCTCCCGGAGAGCCGACTCGCTGATCCCGCAAACTTCCGTCGTCTTCTCGTTGATGCGAACTCGTTTCAGCGCCACCTGGGATCGCTTGGTTTTTTTTTTGTTGAAAGTTTTGCAGAGTCTTTTGGACTTTTCAGAGTTTACGAAGTCAGTTTACTCGCTTTAAAATGTAGGAAAAGCGACTTTCGATTTCATCTAAAATATTTAGAAATGTATTCCTTATTTTGCCAAAACTTACATATTTGAGAACAAAAGAAGCTTTAAAAATCAAGTTTTCGTAGTAAACATTCTCAAAAAGTCCTTCGAACATTTTCCAGAAAATTCTTGAGTGTCGATTGGAAAAAACCTTCCTTATTTGGTTACACTACAAGTGAACACCAGAAAAAAAAATCGCCTTTTTTTCATCAACATCCTAACTTTCCATTAATGAGTTATGCGGATCCCCAGACCTTCAACTGTTACAAAAAATATTGCCCTTCCAGCAAAATTCCAAAAAACTTCAAATTCTCCCCCCTAGTCAATTCACATCTACTCCAACCCACAATTTCGGAAGAAACGTTGTCGCGAGCGCGGTAGACAACCCCGTAAGTCCCCTCGCCGATACGGTTCATTTTGACGTAGTCGTTGACTTTTCTGCATTTGCCGTATCCGATCGATTCCTGGTTTCATCGTCGAGTTTGTCGATGTCAAAGTTTCTTTCATTCTTTTTCCCCACCTGAGGGAGAATCAGCGTCTGGCCGCTGAATATCGACACATAACTGATCGTGTTCGTAGTATTCGAGGAGGATTCATCGTTCGACGTCATCAAGACGTTCTGAATCTCAGTTATTTTGAAGCTTTTTCAAAAGTTCGAAAACGTATAAATAAAATTTTTTTATTTGACGACAAAGATGTTCTGAATCAACTTCATTTTTTAAAAAAACGATATTTTTTTCTATGTTTTTTTCGCATTCAATTCATTATATTTGACCTTTACATTATTTCCACGGAAATAGTTCTGAAAAACTTCATAAGCACCACAGTAAAATCGTTTCAAAACGTCTTTCGAACAAAAAAAAACTTTCAAAAAAGACCCCGAGATAAAATTTATTTGCACCAGAATATTTGGGAAAACCTTATTTATGCGTAAAATAACATTTGGATTGGAGAGGAAGAAAAGGAAAGCTGGATAAACAAGATCAACTGGAGTACTGTAGGCAAAAAAAGCATATAATTGCGATAGTTATCAACTAAAAAAACTGTACTTTTAAAAAGGCATAGACAAATAAATATATATAAAAAAAGCCGGAAAGAACGCAAGTAACCGAGGTTAAAACCAAAATGACGAAAAAAAAAAATCATTGGCAAAGATTGTGTGAATCAACAAAATAAAATCAAAAAGAATAAATATATAATCAATCACATCATTTTCAAAGACCGTTTTTCGAAGTAAACATCTTTTTTGAGGAGCAATTTCGTAAGGATCAAGGTAAGACACTCGAAAAAAAAAATGCGTAGGTATGAATTACTATGTAATTATAAAAATAACATACATAAAAAATAGAAATAATAATTAAATAATCTCATAAATACAAGGCATACGTGAGAATTAATGAGAATATTTGAAAAGTGAAAAAAAAAATATGAGCATCTGGAGAAGCTTCAGATAAATAAAACAAAAAGAAAGAAGTTTAAAAAAAGTTTTCGGACATTGGGGGCAAGAAAAACGGAAAATTTTCGAAATTCGAAAAATAACTTTCCAAATAGAAGTTTCCAGGAGTTTCTCGTCCAACCGGGACGTCTTCAGTTTGATTCAGTTCTCAGTCGTGGTAGTACGGGCCTGAAATTGGAAGTTCCAGAAGCAGCTGAAATTGCTCAGAAACCTTTTTTGGATCCATTCCTGGGGTTCTTTTCATTCTCGCTGTTACGGTTTCTATCTCTGTACTTCCCACGGTCGTTTTGTCTGCTGAAAATCCTCAGTTTTAATGATTTTCTGTTTTGAAACCTATCATAAATTTTTAAAAAAACTTCTTTCTAACCCTCGATGAAAGACGGAAACGTTCACAGTTGTCCTTTGAACTTTCAAAACAAACTTAAAAATTTTGTCCAAGTTAAAAATATTACAAAAATCAAATATATTTTTCATTAGGTCATCTATTCAAAGAAATTGGAGTGAAACACGAAAACTGTGGAAAAAAATATTAAAAAAAAGTCCGGACCCCACAAAAAAACAGTGTGCTCGTCGGATAAGATAAAAAAAGGCTTTCATTGGTTTTTTTAAATATCTTTTCCTTTTTTTAACTTACTAAGCATGGTAGAAGTTTTAAAAAATTGGGCTATTCCTTTTTTTTCATACGTTTCCAGTTTTCTGTTGGCTGAGCGACTTGCATTAATTTTCCAGTTTTTTTCTTCTTTTCAGAAGTTTTTTCGACGTAAATTGACAGAGAAATTGTTCGGAAATATCCTGAAAAAACTTGAAGAAAAGTTCAACGAAAAAACGCGCTCCGGCACCACTCTTCTAATTGCCATAAAATTTAATTAAAAACAAACGATGGTCCTCCGCCTCTCGTTTTTCCTGTACTCCGAGCCCACTGGAGGGCCTAAAAATAATGAAATTGATTGGAACTCGGTGAAATCTTTTACCTTTGTTCGGTTCATCAAAGTCCCTGTCCCTCTTGGGAGGGAGCCTGGGGACGTCTTCGTTGGAATTCTTTTTCTGAAAATAAATAAAAAGTGTTCAGTTTTTAAACTGAGGACAAACCTTGGCTGGATCGTGATAATCACCGTTATTATCGTATCGATTAGGATGATAGTTATCTTTGCGATAATTTCGTGAAAAGCCGTCGTTGGACTGGAAAAGTTTCTTTAAAAATGTTCAATGGTACAAATTGGAAATCTTGTGTTTTCAGTTCCTCGGAAGGCTTTCGGAAGCTTCGAAGCAAGTGGTCAAACTTCCACATATCTTCCCGAACCTTTCAATTTACAGCCAGTTGGAAGCCAGACGTTTTACTTTTTTTTTTACTTTTCCAAACAATTCCAGGAATTTCCTGAGTTTGAATTATTCCGATTCGCGGTTTATTTGTTTCAAATTTCTTTCTAGGTATCTGATGGTTTTACTTCCGTAAAGTTATAACGGTGAAGGCAAAGAATACCATATTTGAGGTTCGGTAATGACCGTGGCCTCTTTGAGAAGAACTTCCGCCAGAGGGAGCCGTTTCACGATTTTCTCTGTCCCCGTTCCTGAATAAAAATGATGATGGGCTCAGTTAATAAAGTCATTCAGTCAAGTCAGGAAAAATCAGAGCTTTTTTGAATATTTCGCATAATCAATCTTCTCAGTATCGCCACGAGAAAAAATCAAAATATTTATCTCTAAAAAATACTTTTTTTATGTTTCGAATGCCAAAAAATGGGTCTAAAGACACTTTTTAAGCTCCAATTTCTTCCATTGATTCCATTAATTAAATGATATTTCAAATTAATATGAAGAAAAAAAGGCTGAAAAAATCAATAACACTTTTATCATCGGATTTGAACTGAACCATCAAAGACCGACAGAGTAAAACCTCACCTCTGTTCATTGCCAGGCCGGTATGACCTCTGCTGAGAGTCCTGACGTCGATTTCGATCACCGGGTCGATGATAAGGAGCTGGAGGAGCCTGAGGCTCGTCGAGCTCTTCCTCTTCTTCCGGCTCGAAGTCCGGCTGGTTTCCTCGGGACAGAGGTCCGTTTGTTCTTCGGTTATTCCCGTTCCTGTCATCACCACCGTGTCTCACATCGCTCTGTCTCGAACTCTGCAAATTATATAATCATTCTCAGGACAGATATATCTAATTACTTCTTTGCGATAGCTCGTTCCGGGACGATTCCCTTCCAACTTGTTCACAACTTCCAAAATTTTGGATATCTGAAATATTGATTGTTATCATCGCATTTTTCATTTCATAGTTCATTAGTTTGAGCGTTAGAATTTTAACAAAAGCAATTTGGACAACGGAACATTATTTTTCCAATTTGTCGAACTTTAGAGCTGTCTATAACGCTATTCAATTCAATTCAATTCAATTGAATAGCGTTATAATATAACGCTATAGCAATAAGACAAGAAGGTTTTTTTTTTTGAATCATTGACCCATAAATCACTTATTTAAGGGATGTAAGAAAATAAAAAGCATATGGTTTTTAAAAAGAATACAAAAAAATTAATACTTTCTCAGTTGTTTTCTCGAAGAGTGAAACAAACAAAGTCAAAAAAGGCCACAAGAAGAATTAAATATAAAAAGCTCTAATTTTCCAAGTTTGCAAAAAATTCACAAAGAAAAAAAAAACAAGAACAAACCCCAGGATCGATGAACTTCTCCGGCGGTTCATAATAAGGATCTTCACGGTATCTCCAGTTGTCTTGTCCCTTGGACCGTGGAAACTCCTCTTCGCGACCTCGATCGTCCTGACTCCACCGGTCCCTCTGATACGGCTCTTCTTGGTAGTTCTCAGGATGACGAAAAGGTTCAGGTTTTCTCTTTTCTTGATATTTGTTTCGCGAAGCTCTTCCCTGGCCATTCTCCTCGAAATAATCTTTAGTTCCGCGTTCATCGTAATAGTGTTCCTTCTGCCTTGACGACTTTCCTTGGTTTTCTTGCCAGTCGAACGATCCTTTCTGTGATTTCCAGTTATCAGATTCTCGCTGTTTCGAGTTTTTGGCGTGTCCATGATCGCCTTGCCAATCGTATTTATCTTTCGGATGGTCTGGCTTCCACTCGTTGGATCCTTTTTGGGAGGACATTCTTCCGTTTCCTTGAGATTCCGGCCACCTCTCCGGATCTCGCTGCTTCGACGGTCTGCTTCCTTGGCCTCCTTGCCAGTCTATCATTTCTTCGGGATGGTCGGGCTTCCACTCGTCGACTGCTTTCTGACGTGCCGCCTTTCCGTTTCCATACTTCTCTGGCCACCTCTCCGAGCCTTTTTGCTTTGACGGCTTCGCAGAGCTTGAGCCCGGCCTTTCGAGAGAAGTATTGGGATATTCCAGCTTCCACGAATTTTGTTCCTTCTGTCGGTAAGCTTTGCCGTTCTCCTGAGCCTTCGGCTTCACTTGAGGCATTGGTTCGAGTTTCTCGCGAGTGAAGCCGTTCTTCTCGTTTCTCTTGGCAGAAGACTTCGGGTATGCGTTGAAGATATCGGCCAGAACAGGGGGAATCTTCTGCTCGACTTCTTTCGTGTTCGACTGCGAGGGGGGCTGACGTCTCTGGGCGAGGTCGACGTGAGGCATCTCCGCCTCCGAAAATCGGCCTTTTTTGTGCATTTCTACCACTACGCTTTTCACCGCTTCCAGCATTTCCTGGAAAGTAATTTTGTTGGATGTGTGCATTTGATGAGGAAAAAAATAAAGTAACAATCACAAAAAAAAAATTTTTTTTCTACCTTTCAAATTAGCATCAGAGCGGGCGAGGTATACACTAAGATATAAATCGAAGAATTTGCGGAATTTCGAACTTGCTAGTTCGTTCAGAGTATTAAAGTAGACAAGATGCGCGTGCAAAGCGACACAAGTACCCAAACAAACTGCAGCTTCGAATATTCCAAAGGTCTCACAAACTGTTTTTCACCCAAATTGCAATATAACTCCGAGTTTTCCGAACATTTTTGAATTATAATTGAATATTAGCTTGGATAATCAGAATTACTTGAGAAGAAATTATTGAAGTATGGTTTTCTCTTCGTCTTTCAGTTGAGACCATAAAAAGGACTCCCATGAATAAGAAAGAATGAAAGAAAAAATAATAATAAGGATTCCATCTTCTAAAAACAAGAACAAAAAATTAGCTAGAATCTCCTTTTCTCTGATAAAGGAGAGTACGCTGTATTTTTGCTCAAAAAAATCTTGAGTCCTAAGAAAATCAATAATATATCAAAAATACGAACACTGTGCTCGGAGCTTGTGTTGGAGAAGGCTGTCGGATTTTGAAGACCTTCCAGGAAATATTCCATGAACTTGAACCGTAGTCGCAGGAGCCGTTGCAATGTCTGAAACAGAAAAACCTCAATTCTTAGATCAGATTTAAAAAACAACAACAGGAAACCTCATTGAAAAGAACTAAACCTTTTCGAAATATATTTTGAAGGTACATTTACCAGTTACTATTTTAAGTCAAACGCGAAATATAAAAGAATCATTTTTTTTCATATAAATTTTTTTTCTGGCTTTTTTTCAAGTCTTTTTTTTTCTTTTCTTTTTTTCTGGCATCCTCGATGGTTTCAAGCTGATAACATAATTCAGTTTTTTTTTAAAAATTATCAGCTGAAATATGAATAGGCCGTGTAGTTTTCTTCATTTCATATGGAAGCTATTCTTCCGATAATTATACCAAAATAAACGGCGTGTAGATAAAAAAACCGTAAGTTAAAATTTTCACTTTTATCAAATAATGTCTCAGAATTGCATCAATCTGTATGCTGCGTGAATGCGTTTCCCGTTTGAAAAATTTCTTTTTTTACTCTTGTTCATCGCTTCAAGCTTATAAAATTTGCATATTAATGAAAAGTTTTAAAGCTCAGCTCTTTTGAAATACTTTAGGCTAAACTTTTATGCATATGATCTCAGAATTGAAGCTTACAAAAGCATTTTTTCTGCTCAAATAAATCTAAAAAAAAACAGTTTAAACTTGCAAACGAAACATCAATGATCACGCCAAGTCCCAAGCATTATTGCCAGCCTCATTTCCCTCTGAAAGTATACTCAGAGAAGGATTGGCTTCCTCGAGGCCGACCAGAAGGTCCCTCTTCTGACCAAACACGGTGGCATCGGCCCCAGCGGGAAGGCAAACCGTCGGGAGTCGGCAGCCGCGGCGATTGGGCTGGACACGAGCGTCGCTTGCTCGCCTGGGACTCTCTCCTTTTGGCCCGCTCTCTCGCCATCGCGCTCCAACCTCGATCGATGAAGGCATCCACCACAAACACCCAACCAGCCGGCCACACCCGAATGCCCGACTAGACCAACCAGATAACCTGCTCAAGTTCAAAACTCTCTACCTCATCATGGTCCACCCGTTCCTTCCAATTCTCGCGAGTCCATCCCAGCCGATTTGCCTTTTTTTCTTCTTTCGCATCGTGTCTCTCCTTTTCTCCGACTAGAATAGCGATGGCCCAACTTGCCAAATTATACTCATCATTATTTTTTTCTATTTTTCATTTTCAATAAATTCTTTCAATATAAACGTTCATCCTTTAAATTTTTTTGAAAATTTTTTTGTGAGTC